>CM042973.1:22603930-23803930 GCA_023678885.1 Pogostemon cablin
ATTTGTTCAATTTTTGACAAATTTTCGCCAGAAAATGCTAATTTCGTCAGATATTCCCAAGTGCGCCGGACGTGAGCCTTCAATTTGGGACTTTCCGGCAAAATTGGTAAAAATTTAACAAATCCATAAGTTATGAGACAAAATTGAACCATTTATTATTTTGGGATAAAAATCAAATTTTATCTTAGTTACGAGGCAAAAAGTTAATTTAACTTAGACTTTAATAGCAAACAGTACTTATGGAAATCTTGTAATACCTTGTTAGTTCATATCCTATTTAACCTTTGTAATTTACTGGTTCATAATTTATTTTAGGGTGATTCTTCCGTGCACCTGCGCTTGGTGGGTTAAAAATAGGAGGAGTGGGTAGTTTTTTTTTTAAAAAAATTAATTATTTTATTTTATTTGATGATAGAAATCATATTGAAATATAATCTAATGATTAAGATCGTTCAGGTATACCGGTGCACAATAGTCGGACTCTTTTTTTTTTTTTATCTTTGGTTAATGATTTACCTTAGAATTTAAAGTTAATTTCTAAAGAATATTTGTACTTTTAACTATAATTAAAAAATACATATATTAATTGGTGCAACCGGTTTCAAAATAACTATTCTCAAATTTAATTCTCAAGACGTACAGAGATACTTTTTTATGTAAAAAATTGTGATATATTTTTTTCAGATTTAATTAGGGTTGAATTGACCTAATTGCAAAGATTTTAAAGCTGATTTGCACACCACGCTAGTGTCACCTAGACATGCATATTTTAACCGGAACCGTCAGTTCGGAATCGGAAACCGGCGGTTCCAACCGGAACCGGAATCGGCGGTCCCGGAATCGGTGAAAACCGAACCGAAACCGGCTATATATCGGTTCGATTCCGGTTCTTCATTTCGCGAAACCGGAACCAGCGGTTCCGGTTAAAACCGGCGGTTCCCGATTGGAACCGGCGATTTTTTAATTTTTTTTTTTACGTTTTTAGGTTGAAAAGCAAAAAAAAAACGGAACTAAAACCGTCCTACCCTCGGTTTGGTTCCGGTTCCACATTTTTTGGAATCGGAACCGCCGGTTTGGAACCGCCATGCATGTCTAGTGTCACCCATCTTTTAATTTTTAAACAGATAGATGATGTTTAAATTACCACATTTTTTGGAATCGGAACCGCCGGTTTGGAACCGCCATGCATGTCTAGTGTCACCCATCTTTTAATTTTTAAACAGATAGATGATGTTTAAATTAACACTTGTTTATAATATAAATAAATTTGATAAATACAATTATATATTAATTAATGGAGTATTATTAGTAACATATCAAACAAAATGTTCAGCATTCGATTTTTAATTGCATAATTTTATTTTACGTATTCTAAATTGTTTGAATACTTTAATCGAATAAACCATGTATTATTTGCAATTGAATGGACCACAAAATTTTAATTATATTATTTTCATAAGGATATTTATATTTTAATATAATTATTTATGAGGTATGTTTTAATATAAAAATTTACTTTGAATATTGAACAGTTATTATAAAATAAATTACTTTATAATTAAAAAAAAAATTATTTTAAAACAATTTCTTTACTATACGTTGATGAATGCATGCAAGAGAAGACGTGAGATGGAAGCCCTCTCTCTCCCTTTCTCATCTCTCCCTCGCCCTTTCGACACTGAATAGTCGCGTCGCCGGCGAGAGGGAGAGAAAGGGGACGGAGAATATCTGAAAATAAGCCATTTTTCTTCTCAATAGAATTTACAAAAATTGTATCCTATCGCAGTGAGTCATCAGTGCGGTATGATACAAAAGTACTGATCCTTATGAGGAGTCCAAAGACTCCTAGTCAAACAAAAAAGCAACCATTAATATTAATAATTAAACAAAAAAGATAGTAAAGAAAAACTTACTCGTAAAAAACAGTCATTTGGTTGACTAAATGCTCCATATCAGAGGAATTATGAATTTGCATGATTAGCCTATTAAAATAATCTAATTTGCATGATGATCATGCCGATAAGAAAGGCTCTGAAGATGCTCTTTTGATACTCAATCGGATATCGAAGAAGCTTAAAAGATTTTAGGAGTATTTTTCTAATGTGGTATGTGCATGTGTATTTATATAAAGAAAAATTATTAAAAATTTTCAAAATTACACAATTTGCGAAAATTGAAAAATCTTACAAATCTCATAATTCGCAAAAACTATAAAATTCTCCAAATTGATACAAAAGGTTCCTAATCAAATAAAAAAGCAAACATTAATATTAATAATTAATAATTAAACATGATTAAATAAAAAGATGGTATAGAAAAACTTACTCGTCAAAACCAGTCATTTGGTTGAGTAGAATCAGTAGATGCTCAGGGCATGATACATCCTACAAAGATCTGGCTGAAATCTTATTTTATTGAGCTCCACTATATCGAAATCATTGCTCAACCTACTTCATGGTTGAGTAGAATCAGTAGATGCTCAGGGCATGATACATCCTACAAAGATGTGGCGAAATTTTATTTTATTGAGCTCCACTATATCAATGTATATTGTGAGCATTACAATCTTTCGAGTAAATCGAGCACGTATTTACTGGCTGTTCCCAATATCAGGTTTGAATTTAGATTTTAGTTTATTTATGAAGGGTAATTATACTGTCCACTCGAATGCACCCTTTCTTAGGGTGTAGCTACTTTAAAAAACGTATACAAATATAAACAAAAACATATACAATTATGAATAAAAATGTATATAATTTAATTGTTAGTTTTTTAATGAAAAATTAAGTATAAAAAATATACAATTATTAAAAAATATGTATACACTATTGAATAAAAAGTTATATACATATGGATGCTAGGTTTTTTAATTAAAAACTTAGAATGAAAAAATATACAATTTTCAAGAAAAAATATATTTATATTATACCTAATTTAAAAAATATACCAAATTTATATATTTTTTATATATTTTACAGTACTATATTTTAATACCTCAAGTTCGGGTTGGGCTAAGTTGGACCTAGGCGACGTTTGATTGGGTTGGTCAGATTTGTTATTAATTTGAAATCCGTTTGAAATTTTGAATATTAGAAGCTCATGACATAAAAAAAGAAAATAAAAAAGAAATTGCAAATTTTTATAAGGTCACGTTGTTAGGGCTCCAGTTAATTTACGGCATAATTAGTACGTGGTAATCGATTATGAACGGAATCACTATTCTTAATTTGATTCCTAATCTCACGATTGGTATGTATTTGGAATGAGAATCATCATTCCTTTTGGAATCATCATTCCTTTAAACAAAGTAATGGTGATTCATCTCACCCCCATGGTATTCCCCATTCCCATGCTTGAAGGAATCAATTTTTTTTTTATTTATGTAGCATAATATAAACCATAAAAAATTATAAATATATTAATATTGTTATGTTTAACGTATAATATTAATTAAAAACTTTGTTATTATATTATTTATTAAAAATAAAATATTAAATTATTTATAAATTAAAAAAAATCATACAATTTTATATACCCATTTAAAATATATTACTTTAATTTTATTCATTAAATTTTTAATAAAAATGTATAATTAATTTAATATTTATTCTAAATGAAAATTAATAAACTATAAATAAAAAATTAATATAATTGATAAAATTAAATATATACATGTAATATTGAATATATAATTATTTTTATATATATTCAATATTTTTTTAATATATTTATTTTTTGTTTATATTTTAATAATATTAAGGTTCTATTTTATTTTAAATTTAACACTTTTAAATATAAAATCTTCATTGAATTTTTTTTAAAATATATAAAATTTTCATTGAGATTTTAATTAATTAAATAATTTATGTATAAAAATATTGTTAATGAGATTAGAACCAGTTTAGTAATACATTTTCTATTACTTGAGTTATTCCTAAATCATATCAATCATGATAATTATTATTTTAATCATTCCTTTCACATCTCTATTCCATTCACAAATTCATTTAATTTCATCATTATTCCATTCAGTCATACCAAAACTAGGGTTGTAAAAAGTAGAGAATAGTTGGGCTCAGAGAGGTCTTCGCGTAAATGATAGACTGACGGCCCAATAAGTAGTTGTAAACCCAATCTGTGAAGGCCTGGCCCAGTTGCTTACAATTTGCAATTTGTTTTTGAGGGGAAATCAGCAGACACAATAAATAAAAGGGTGCGGCTATTCGCACTCCCAATAATACTAAACGTACCCATTTTCTATATAAACTCCAATAAGTATTAAAAATATGAGTCCAACTAAAGTGCATCATGTGCACCTAATTAATATAGAGAAGATTCTTTTTGTTTTCTTTATGTTCCTAAATCTTTAAATGGATTTGTTGTTTCTTGGAAATCTTGAAACCAAAACGATGTTGTCCATTATCTTTTTATGTCTTTTCCATAACATAGATACTTTCTTTCACACGCATGCATCGGAATTCCCTTTTTTATACTTCCTCCGTCCCAGAATTTTTTGCAAGTGTGCAAAAAATTCTGGGACGGATGTAGTACTAATTTGTTACTAATCTGCTCCAATTTTTAACTCAATCATGTATAGAATATTTCTTGGATGACAAGTTGAGTCGTTAATGTGTGATTAATTATTAATCTGTCCAACTATCCCTCCCCTTTGTGATGCATACATAAATACATCTATAGAGACTGTATACACACGTCATGTTTGAAAGTATCTTTCTTGATCATAAATTTATATAAAGTGATTAATTGCATATTCTTGTTAAAAGATGAATTTTGAACTACTTGTTTGGTCATACGAGAGAATTTCTTTTGCAGCTTTCAACATGTTGAAGCTGAATGTCTACGTTCTTTTCCGACTTGATTGCTACATTAAAATGCATGATTTCGCATGTCGTTTAATTAATTAATTAATTTTAGTGTGTGGTGTTTAACTCCGTCACAGCCGGTCCCAAGCCCAGGTAAAGGAGGAGGGGTCACAACCATGCATATTCTACATTTAAGTCTACTTACAACAAATTTTATACACACTATTTATTATTCTGTTGCATCAAACTTTCCAATAACACTAAAAAATAATGCTATTTAGAGTAGCTGATCATACTGAAGTTGAGCAAAACCCTTGTTTAAAGTTAAGCACTCAAACCCTTATCATGAGTGCTCCAGTGTTGTGCTACTCTGTGCGACTATTGTGCATTTGTTTGACAAAAAAGATTATTATGGTCCATCCACCTTTGTATAAACTTTAATGAGTAATTCAATTTTTGCACAATTAGTAATACCATATTCGATTTCTATTTCAAAAAAAATAAATGGATTAGCATTTTCCGGCGAAAATTTGTCAAAAATTGAACAAAATCGTTAATTATGAGACAAAATTGAACTATTTATATTTTTTGGGATATAAATCGAATTTTATTTTAATTACGGGACAAAAATGAATTAATTAGAACGAAATTATGTGTGTTGAATATTTTTCATTATTTCTCGGGTATGAAAGTTTTATTGGGTGAGACTGCCGAAAATAACAATGTGATTTAGAGAGTAATAATAAATAAATGGAAGCATTATTAAATAGCAATAAAACACAACAATATTTACACAGTAATTTTATAACATTTATAACCATATCTAAATAATTTCTCCAATGGAAATTGGAAAGCATACACTTCACATTCATCAAACTCAAAATAAAAACACACATACTTTAACTTTTTTCTTTTAAACATTACACACACTTCACACTTAAACACGATCTTATACATTTGTATATAATCCAAATGAACATATTATTTAGATATGGATTTTAATTTGTTCACTCAATGGCGCCACCCAATTCCACCAGCAGCTCCTCCGCCATATCCACCACCCAAACCACCTCCATAACCGCCTCCTCCTCCGAGACCCCCACCAAGGCCGCCGAGACCCCCACCGGCACCGCCTCCGAATCCACCACCAAGTCCGCCAAGTCCTCCGCCTCCACCTGCACCTCCTCCGAACCCACCTCCAAGACCGCCAAGGCCGCCCCCAGCACCACCGCCAAATCCAGCGCCTCCGCCTAGTCCTCCGCCACCTCCGAATCCGCCACCGCCGCCTAATCCGAAAAGCTTCTCATCCTTGAAGGTGTCCTCCGAGCCGGCAAGCTGCCTGGCAGTGGTGGTGAAAGCGAGGAGAGAGAGGAGGAGGAGGAGAGAGAGAAGAAACTTAGTAGGCATGATTTGATATGATATTAATGAATGAGTTGATGATGAGAGATTTGGGAGTCAAAATGGGGATTATATAAGAGTTGATCGGATCATTAATTGCTTCATCTTCTCATCCGTATACAACATACTTGTAATCTTAATAAATGCTTCTAATTACTATTAAATAAATACAACTATACTTCATAATCAGAACGCCATGAAGAAATACAAATTTCATTCTAAATCACATCTAATTATACCATTCAAGAATTTCAACACACCTACACGGATACAAACAAACATATATACTTTCATATACTCCCGTCATGTTACAACGTATTATTTTGGTCATGTCTCAATGTAAAATATTTCTTTCGTCCTAAAAAACTCTTCACACTTCCTACATTTATTCATCTAGTCATAACACCTTTTACACCCCTAAAAATAAAACAATTATTTTATACATAACCTCAAAATAAACTTAAATTTCAAATTTGTCAGTATCCTCAAAAGTCAACAAAATTAATTTAAAAAAATAATTTTTCTTAAACAATGTAGAGCAGTATTTTTGAACAATTTTGTCACTAGATTCGTTATAACTGTGACAGAAAATTTGTCCGTCATAGTCGATTATTTTTTTTAGCGACAGCTACCCATAACACATGTTACAGTAGATTAGTTTTTTTAATGACAACTACCCATAACACATTAGAATATTGTATTTTATAACTCATTATATATTAAAATATTATACTACTATTATTATATAAATTCGTGAAAGAAACTAAAGATACGGATAAGGGAGTATATAATTCAAGACTATTGTGAAGAAAGAATGGGTCAATTTAGTTGACTTATAATGCAGAATTAATTTCTATTCATGTGCAAAAATATTGCTCGAACTAATTTTAAAAGGACTCGTACTAATGATGGGCCATGAATCCTGCAAATTTGGCTAGTTTTTTTTTCTCTTAATATTATATGCATGCATGTTGTACGAAAATATTGTGCACCTAGTGTTACTTTTTATCTTGTAGTTTTATGACTCATCTTGTTGATATATAATTTACATATATTGTTTAGAGTTTTATGGTTATTTAATTGATCATAAGTAAATGAATTTAATCG
The DNA here is from genome assembly GCA_023678885.1 of Pogostemon cablin. Lineage (NCBI taxonomy): Eukaryota > Viridiplantae > Streptophyta > Magnoliopsida > Lamiales > Lamiaceae > Pogostemon > Pogostemon cablin. Next base: position 22,611,259 of record CM042973.1, read on the forward strand.
GTACGTATGAAAATACGATATTATTATTCTATCCATATTGTATATGGCTTATCTGTTAATACATTCTTCTTTCACCCTTGAGTGCATGAAATTACAATATGCAACTCATTTTTTATTAGTCATCATCCAACATATTTATAGAGCTTGTTGACATATCTGTGTTTAATTAAACGTACTTGGGAAAAACTAATAAGATCAAATATAATTCTTGATCCACCTTTTGCACATAATTATTCAATTAAAATGTGTTTTAAGTAAAGAAAAATGGATACTAATTATAAAGTGAAAACAATAGTTTTAGAAAAAAATTCAATAGATGCCACTTTATCGTGAGATTATTACATTTTTTGAGTTTTTTTAAATACAACACCCGAAAGATAAGTTAATGCAGGGATTAGATTTTTTTCTATTAATTCAAAACCTAAAATGATAAAATCACTCAAAATAATTTAATAATAATTACACTAAAATTTCAAATATTAAACTTATTTTCTAAGATAATATTTTACCTATATTTTCTTATAATTAGTTCTATTTTTTATTAAAAATATTACTATTATTTTTCTTTTATATATTCATTTATACTACGAATTATTTATAAAATAATTTATTTGAACATTTATCACTTTTCATCAATTAGATATCTTTTATTATTATTATTATTATTATTATTATTATTATTATTATTATTATTAAAATTAAAATGTTATCACTTTTATTTATCTATTACATCAAACTTATTCCTTAATATTTGGCTCAAGATAATATACTAAAAAGAGGGGAAAAAACCATTAGAACAGTTTTCAAATGTATAAATCAATTTCAAGCTTCAAAATTATTATTTTAAATCTTTAAAAAGTAGTACTCTAGTCTCTCCGGCCAATTAGAAGGTATCCATTTATTTTTTTTATATGGATTAATGATTTTTATTATTTAATGTGTAGTGAATTTTTATAATAGAGTGAAGTAGTAGGACATGTGTGTGGTCCTTTTATCAATAAAAAAAGAAATAAATATCTTAAAGTTGCAATCCAAAATGGGCGAAGAGTTTTTTTTTCTTTTTTTTTAAGTATCTGAATGCATCTCATGAAACCGTTTATAAATCTTTTCTATAATTCTCAAATCTTATTTTAAGAACAAGTTGTTCAAGTGTTTAATTAGCAAGTGGTTCGAATAGATTGTGGAGGATGTACCAAGTTTAATTAGGTGGGGTACAATTCAAATACAAAGGCATCACTAATTAATTTAGTAGTATATACACTCGTTTCAATTGGGTTATTTTATATGATATTTTATTAAAAAGTTATAATGAAAAAATTATTACTATTAAACTTAAGTATGGTTATCAACATTGAAGGTTTTTACAATGACATCAAAGAAGAATGATCACATTTAATTTGTTGTATGATCAATTATTTTAACATTTCATCACACTAAAAAAAAAATTATTTTTTAATAATGGAATTTATCAATTGAATTCAATACGTTGGTAATTACCAATGGATTAGCAACAAAAATGACATTTTTCTTTTAGCAACGGAATGCCAACAGATTTATTCTCTATTTTAGCAACGGAATTCAATCCGTTGGTAATTACCAATGGATTACCAAGGAATCATTATATAAATTATCAATGGAATTATTAGCAACGGATTACTAATGGAATTATTTTCCAACGGAATTGAATTTTTTTTGCTAAAAATTTACCAACCAACACTTTACCAACAGATTCCATTGCTAATCCGTTGGTAAACCAATTTAACAATGAAATTAAGGTTTTTACCAACAGAATATTCCATTGGTAAAGAAACAGTTTTTTTTGTAGTGTCAACATTAGAGTCATTAAAGAAAGACTTCCCACGAGTGTTAACTTGAGAAGGAGAAACTGTCTGCCTTCGAATATTGGAGTCATGTGCCCGTTGTGCAAAATTAGAGAGGAAATAGGTGAACATTTACTATTTCATTGTAGTTGGAGCTCAAAATTCTGGTTCGAATGCTTAAAGTGGTTGGAGGTAAGAACTCTCATACATGAGTCGATTAAAAATAATTTTCTATTGTTTGGGGGGACTGTTCCGTTCAAAAATTGGTAAATCTATTGCTATATTGGTTTGGATGTGTAGTATTTGGTTAATCTGGAGAATGAGGAATGCTATTGTGTTTGAGGATGGAAAATGGGATGTGATAAAAATTATAAGTGAAATGAAGTGTAGAGTATGGAGTTGGATTAGAAGTAAGGATAATACTTCTTCTATCAACATCAGTTTTCGAGCTTGGTGGATAGGAGGGAAGGAGAGATGTAGCTTGGAGGAGATTTTGTTATCTTAATAATATTGTCTGCAATTTAGCTAGATTATTGATGTTAAGAGTTATTGTTGTAATACTTTTGTGTATATCCCACATTGATTATATATATGGGTTGTATACCTCTCTCATTGTATTTATACTTTGTCTTGATCAATATAATATATCTTTTCCAATTCTCTACATGGTAACCAGAGCGAGATAGGCTTACGCCATTTTTTTCGATCCTCCTCTTCTCTCAACCCTAGCAACCGCTGTTTTTTTTCTTTTTTTTCTCCTCCCTGCTCGGCATGTTGACTGATCCCGAAAACACCAGCACCACAGCCTCATCTGGTGTTGATTCTACACCCGCTTTCATTGCTTTCAACACTGTTTCCCAGGTTCCGTTGAAACTCACCTCCACCAACTATGTTGCCTGGAGTTTTCAACTTCGTACGTTGTTGTCCGGCTACGATCTCTACCGCTTTGTCGACGGATCCTATCCCCGTCCAGTCTTTGACGTCACTGCAGATGGAGCCACTCGTCCGAATCCGCTACACTCTTATTGGATTCGTCAAGATCAATTAATCCTCAGTACATTGATTAGATCCATTACACCCACTCTTATTCCATTCATCGTCTCTTCCAAAACATCTTCAGATGCGTGGAACACTCTTGCTGCCATATATGGCACGTCATCCAGGGGGCGTGTGCTTGCCCTGAAAAAACACCTGCATAATCCAATGAAGGGCAATCGATCCATCAGCGAATTCATGCTCGAGATCAAGGGGATCGTGGATGAACTAGCCCTTCTTGGAGTTACTACTGACTCCGAAGATTTAGTTGATAAAATCTTGAATGGCCTGGATGATTCCTACAAGGAATTAGGGTTTGCCATTCAAGCTCGTGACTCCCCAATCACGTTCGAGGAACTCCACGATAAACTACTCAGCACCGAGGCTCAAATTGCTCATCGCACGGCTTCCCTTTCTGATCTGCCATCGTCCGCTTTCCACGTAAGCCGATGCCCCAACTCTGATCGCTCTTCCTTTTACTCAGGGTCTTCTCGATCACCACACCATGGAAATCGCTCGCCGCTGCCTCGCTCCAATTCTGCTCAAAACAGTGGCCGTGGATATCACGGAAAATGCCAACTTTGTGGTGTTTTTAGTCACTCGGCGCGGTGGTGCCCGGATTTTTCTCAGATGGCTCGACCACATGCTGATTTTTCTCAAGTACCTCGATCACCGGCTGGAGCATAGGCTGGCCGAAGTACCGTGCGGCAGCCGTACGCCCTTCCCACAGCTCACTCGGCTGTTTCGACTCCATCAACACACAACTGGGTCTTGGATTCTGGAGCATCGCATCACATTACCACATATTTAGCCAACCTTTCTGTTCATTCTCCGTTTGATGGACAGGATAGTGTCGTTCTGGGTGATGGTACATCATTGGCTATTACTCATACAGGCTCTTTATCATTTCCTAATACTTCTTCTCTCTTATTTTCTAACTCTCTTGTTGTTCCATCCATCTCAACAAACCTTATCTCTGTTTCTCAGTTGTGCCAACAGAATAATATTTATGTCGTGTTTTCTTCCTCTTCCTTTCAGGTGAAGGATCCGAGGTCTGGGGCCGTTCTGCTGCAGGGACCAAGAGTTAATGGACTTTATCTCTGGCCTTCCCACACTGATTCTTCTACTTCAGCATCACATGTCCTACTTTCCTATCATGAACAACTTTGTCTCTGGCATACTCGATTAGGTCATCCCTCCCATAAAATTCTTCGTTTATTTTAGCTAGTAATAATGTGTCCTCGTCCAAATACTCTGAAATAAGTTGTGATGCGTGTAAGAGTATGAAGAGTCATAAGCTCCCTTTTTCTGAATCTAGCTTACGTGCTAATGTGCCTCTTGAATTATTATTTTCTGATGTTTGGACATCTCATGTTACCTCATTTGATGGATATAAGTATTATGTTATCTTTGTAGACCAGTTTACTAAATATGTGTGGCTTTATCCTTTAAAATGCAAATCTGATGTGCTGCCTGTTGGCATTCGATCGTTTGGTTAACGTGACCCGTTAGGGTTCCATGAATGTCTAACAAGCAGCGGAAGCAAGTAAACATGAAACGCATTACCTTTCACCAAGGGTTGATGTAGATGTTGAATTCTCGCTGGCAGTCTACGCAGTCCCACGAGAATAGCCATAAGTTCCTCTTCTGATGTCAGAATTGAGTGATCTTTGTGCTCAGACGATCCTCTCTTCGACGGCTTTCCATCAGTATATAATACATCAAAATCGAAGAACTGTACGATTTTATATGAATTTTGGAACATGACGAACTGCAGCAGCAAACGACCTTCCGGTCTTCTGCTGTATGTCCCAAGTCCGATCTCGACGTCGTGTGAGCGACGATCTACGAGACCTACTCAATCTACTCTCAACCCTCATCACACGTGAATAATGAATTAGATTAGGGTTCCAGATAAGTTGAGGTGACTTATATACATGGGCTACAGCAGGGACCAGGAGGAGAAATTGGGTTGGGCCTCCATTGGGCTTAAGTATCCAAGCTTAGCCCAAAGCTTATACTTAAGTCCAATAATAATAATATATTCCACTAAAATATTATTACTGCACTATCATATCAATCCCAAAATTACGTTTTGGGCTCCTTCTTATTATGAGCCCGTTAGTCTCCCCATGTTTAAGATATACAATGTCCATTAATTAATTTAAGTTACTGACAACTCAATTAATTAATATCTCATCCAAGAGTAGTACCACTCAACCTCATTATCATGCCGGAATAAATTCCACCTGCAGGGTTTACATGATAATCCTTATGAGCTCCTCAAGGGGACATCATCAACCTATGACGGACACGGATTCCTTCTACAATCAACAGCACACCATAGAGACAGCACTACTTCCCAACTCACCGAGTTTATTGATTTAATTGCATGTAAATCTCACCCATTGATGAATCAAAGAAATACATACTGCCCTATGTGTCGAGGTTATTGTATAGGGATTAAGAGCACGAACATCCATAATAACTGAGATCAAGTTCTCCTATAAGTCAGTATAAATCGAACGATCTCAAGCGGTCCTGCTCAATACACACAAGTGCACTAATGTGATTCTATAGCCAAGACAAGCTAATACCAAACCACACTACAACCATCCCGATAGAGAGTCCCCGTCTATCTCGATTGTGAGCATCTGTTTATACTTTATAAGAAAACCGATAATATGATCTTCCGCGTGTTGTCGCACAACATATTATCTACAGTATAAAGTGGACTATTGCATCGAACATATAAATAAATTATAAGATGCAATCATTTGATCATATGATTCTCATTTCAAATTAATTGTTATAACATTGTTCAAACAAAAAGCTAGACTTTTAGTATACAATCCAACAATCTCCCACTTATACTAAAAGACTATGCTGTCATGTCTTCCGCCATACATCTGATTCCCACTCCCACTACACGACCATTAAAAGCTCTCGCCTTAATATCCTTGTAAATGGATTTACTAGGTCATCATCCGATGCAATCTAGGCGACAACAACCTTCCCCTCATCGTACGATTTCTCGTAACAGGTGGTACTTGCACTCCATGTGTTTAATTGCCTTATGGGCTCGTGATTCCTTCAAGTTTGCAACTGCACCAATATCATCAATATAAATTGTGATATCCTTGGGCAAACTTAGAAACACTTCAAAGTCCATCTTGAAGTTTCTAGAGTCATACAGATACTTTGGCTGCCTCATAGGCTCCAATTTATCATCTTTCCATGATGGCGTCCGGAGTCTGAAATATATTTCTATATAACACTCCTCCACATTATGACTCAACTTCCTAAAATTAAACACATAACCTTGAGGTGGATTTACTGCCGTCCAATCTGACTAAAAAATCCGAATCTACGTAATCCACAAGAAGCAGTGAATTTGCCCAGTAAGCTTACATATAATTTCCAGTCCTTCTCAGGCACTTCATATATGTCTTACCACAGTTCATCATTCTTGTTCCGGGTTACGTTGATACCCACTGTTCATGCGTTCAGCAAAATAGATATCCATTCTCGCGCATAGCATTCCTAAGATTAAGCTTCCTTATTCGCCGAAGCATAAGGAACCGCTTTCGTCACCTTTATCTTCCTTTTGTGTCTCAAGACATATTTTCTTAGATAAAGTCACTTGCTAAAACAAGTAAGGATCGTATCAATTCATGAAGCTTGAGACAAGCATAATATCCTTTCTTGTGATCCGTATTACCGTGATCAAAAGGATATTTTTGCTCTTCTTAAGTCCTTCATTTCATACCGCTTTATTATCCATACACATAAGCCCGACAATACTCTTTCATTGTCTCCAATGAGCAATATATCATTTACGATAGTACAAGAAATACCACCACATTTCCATCACTCTTTTCAATACACAAGACCCATCCGATCATTGATTAGATCCATGTCACTGGATTACCTCATCAAAACGGATGTTTCATGATCTTGAAGCTTGTTTTAGTCCATTAATGGACACTTTTAAGCTCACTATCACAATGCTCTTAGCTCTTTGCAATGAATCACTCTGGTTGCTTCACATAGATGTTTCCCTTAAGACTTCCAATCAGGAAAGTTGTCTCGACATCTATTTGCTATCCCTCATATTTCATATGAGTAGCAACAAATAAAAGAGTTCGGATCAACTTAGGCATAGCTACCGGCGAACAGGTTTTCTCATAATCGAACCCTTTCTTTCTGAGTATACCTTTTCGTAACAAGCTTGCTTCCAAGGTTTTCACCTTATTCTATGATCTTCTTTTATTCTTGCATGCCTGCTTCCAATGGCTTTTACGCCATTTAGCGGTTCAACAAGCATCCAGACCTAATTTAAAATCGTTCTATTTTAATATTCATTGCACTTTGCTAGGATTAGGCATTTCTAACTTGTAGTGCTTCGTCGTATCCGTGGGTCCATTTCATGTTTGCGAGGGACCAAGTCTCACGACTTTCCCAAAACATGTATCTTACAAGTTGTCGAAGAACCCTCCCACTACGACAAGGCACTACATGCAATTGTATATCAGATGTGACACGCGTCGCAGTTTACCTTGTGGTATATCCTCTTGTACACTTGGTACTTATACTTTGTGTTTTCCTCTCACTTCCTTTAGAACAACTTATACATGGGTATTTGATTTATTACATAGTCCTTTTTCCAAAAATCTAGTGTTTATGTTAACAATCACTCTTCGATCTTGTGGACTAAATAAATCATCCTTCATTTTTCTAGGATATCCCACAAATAGAAAAACATTCTTACGAATTACTGTTCCTAGGGCATATCCATAAAATGAATTTAGTAATTCCAAATAATTCATCATCTATCTAATTACTACCATAAGAGTGCTATTCCTTCTATTCGTCACACCATTAAGGTGGGAAATTCATTTCCGAAGGTACCTTTCTCTTACTAGATTAAAAGACTCATTATTAATTACTATTTGTCGCATCCAGGGGATAAACATGATTTAAGAGTGTACAAATTGTTCACCAACGTACCATAACAGATTACAACTCTATCATTCATTATAATTACCATATCATTTAAATGAAATGGAGTATCCATCTATTAATGCATAGAAACCGAAATCAAATTCTTTCTATGAAAATGTACGTAAAGACAATTTCATAAAATCAAACGTCTACTCATATCATTTAATAAATAGACAACTCCCACTGCAATAGCCACTACTCTTGTAGTTTTACCCATGTCATAACAATCTTATCCTCACTTAGTAATAAACATTTAGTGATTCCAGTATCTACACACTTCGTGTCAGTAAATGCCATCACTAATCATGTTTTAAACAACTAGTGAATAAGATATAAAACTTGTTCACAGTATGATGAAAATGGCTTTCCTTTGCCACATGTTTTGCCAGAAGTTTTCCACCATATACATCCTATTGTAATTCAGGTGGAACTTACTCAAAAACATCTAGGCAATTCACAAAGAATTAAATTGATCTAGGTTTCCCTTCAATTTATACTCCATGCTTTCCCAATTCATTCATCAAATTAAATCATGATCTTCTGCCTTTTAACTTACTCAAGTATCCGAAGAGTTACATGAGACCATCATATTTCTATGAACCTCTCATCTCTTCACTAGAGACTTTAATAGGCATCATGAGACGTCCATTGTGAGAACACACATGTATTTTCTTAAGCAGTAAAATTCAAAACCAAGATTCTTTTCTAATCATCTAATTTTGGACCAGTAAATATAATTTCTTTTAGTCAACCATAAGTGAAATAAAACTATTTGAAATTTAGAGAATCATAAATTAATTTACCGATCAAAACTTCGAATTTTATCCTTTTATATTGATTCCCTCAAAACTATATAAAAATAAAATTCACCGACATCTCAAGCACCGTGAGTCTGCAAGCCACGTTAGTGTGGACGTTTACAAACCCAAACATTTACAAGAGAAGGTTTTACCCATTAATTTCATTTGTCAACCTAACTTTATGACAAAATAATTAATAGTCGGTTCCTCTTTAGCCATGCAAATAATAGCAGTGACTCCGTTGGGGAGGATACTAATTATTTACACCTAAGTGTACACCATTATTTGATCCCAAGTCCACTGCGCGAGCTTGTGTGCCTTACAGTTGGAGAAGTACACACGCACTCGGATAGCTTCCTACAATCATCAATTATAAGTTTGTACCAGTGAGCCCCACATAAACTCATCCGTTAGGGAGGAAGGCCTATTGCCAACACGCAAGTTCATGTACCACATTACAAACAATAATTATGTAATGAAGTCTGTACCAGTGATCCGTGAATAAACTCATCCGTTAAGGAGGAAGGCCTATTGCCAACACGCAAGTTTACTCACATCACTTACAAACCAATAATGGAGGCCGCGGGAATATTTACCAATCCCCTCTCCCACTTAGTAATTTAACACCGAGGGTTTTTACATGCATATGATATTCAGAATAAAATACGCAACGCTAGCATGCTTCTATTACGGCACATAAGGCAGTAAATCACAGAGAGTCATGCATACATATATAACAATAATCAATAATTAAATCAATCATTAACAGTTATATATCAGCAAATTCGATTGTTCGCCACCAGGCACGAATATCAGCAAAGACTTCCAGACTATCAAATTTTCAAAATTTCCAGATTGTCCAATTTTCGAAACCATCGATATCGACCGTCGATGTCGTCCAGATTATTAAAATCATCGATATCGATTAGATTATCAAATATTCGAAAAACATCAAGATTATCAAAATTCCGAAACTATCAATATCGATCATCATATCGTCTAGATTATCAAAATCATCGATATCGATGAGCAACCATATATAACAATAATAGATAATTAAATCAATTATGTCAGTTATATATTAGGAATCAATTCAACATCCATATATAACAATAATAGACAATCAATTATAGCAGTTATATATTAGGAATTAATTCGACATTCATATATGACAATAATAGATTATTAAATCAATTATAGCAGTCATATATTAGGAATTAATTCGACATCCATATATAACAATAATATACAATCTATTATGGCAGTTATATATTAGAAATTAGTTTTCTTAAAATTGGATGTCTTATCCAACACTCTAGCAATACATGCATATAATATACCAAATATAATACGCAATCTAGCATGCTTCTATATAAGACAATAAATCATAGAGATCAGGCATCCATATATATATATAACAATAATAGACAATTAAATCAATTATGACAGTTATATATATTAGGAATAAAAACGCCTCTAAATTTTAATGACTTGTCCGACACTCCTACTGTGGAATCGATGCCTTACGCAACAAGCAGGATTGCTTATGCCCCAAGACGTCCATCGTCATATCCCACCGCCAATCATGTCAGGGAGCACCCCAAGTGCCTTGACGAGCGCCCCTCGCCCGGACTATCGCTCGTCCAAGGGCCTACTTGCATGGAACCAAGTTCAGCCCAACGAGCAACACCAAACTACACCAACTATCGTTCGTAGTTCGAAACTGAAAGAACCTCAGAATCCAATCTCCACCATCCAGAATCTACTACTGTAAGTCCTGAACATTCTATCCAAATTACAGATCGATCCAACCGTTATTTTGTGAGAAACGGCACTTTTCTCTCGACTGCGCAAAACAGAATCGCCCAAATATCTGCTTCTGTTTTCAGCGTACTCCCAGCAAGAAAAGGCTCCAAATTCGATCTCCACCGTTCAGAATGTACATCCACAAGGTTTTAATGTGCTGACCAAATTAAAGCTTGATCTAACGATTAGTTTGTCAGAAATGGCACTTTTCCCTCGACTGCGCAAAACAGAATCGCCCAAATATCTGCTTCTGTTTTCAGCGTACTCCCAGCAAGAAAAGGCTCCAAATTCGATCTCCACCGTTCAGAATGTACATCCACAAGGTCTGAACGTGTTGACCAAATTACAGCTCAATCCGACCGTTGAAACTCTGGTTATTGCCTCTGCAATATCACTACGCTGGATTTTCTCTCAAAAGCGTGATTCTATTTTTTTTTCTCTCTTTCTTCCTTGCATGTGAAATTGACGAACAGTTTTCGTCGAATCCTCTCACACACAACCATGGACGAATAGATATGATATAGGGTATATATTACATAGGGATATTCATGGTTTGCGCAATAAAACCAAAACCCTAAACATGTGATCCTAATTCCGAAAAATTAATCACATAAACCCTATCCTAACGTGTCACGCTTCACCACGAAACCGAAGCTCTGATACCAATTGTTGGCATTCGATCGTTTGGTTAACGTGACCCGTTAGGGTTCCATGAATGTCTAACAAGCAGCGGAAGCAAGTAAACATGAAACGCATTACCTTTCACCAAGGGTTGATGTAGAGGTTGAATTCTCGCTGGCAGTCTGTGCAGTCCCACGAGAATAGCCATAAGTTCCTCTTCTGATGTCGGAATTGAGTGATCTTTGTGCTCAGACGATCTTCTCTTCGACGGCTTTCCATCAGTATGTAATACATCAAAATCGAAGAACTGTACGATTTTATATGAATTTTGGAACATGACGAACTGCAGCAGCAAACGACCTTCCGGTCTTCTGCTGTATGTCCCAAGTCCGATCTCGACGTCGTGTGGGCGACGATCTACGAGACCTACTCAATCTACTCTCAACCCTCATCACACGTGAATAATGAATTAGATTAGGGTTCCAGATAAGTTGAGGTGACTTATATACATGGGCTACAGCAGGGACCAGGAGGAGAAATTGGGTTGGGCCTCCATTGGGCTTAAGTATCCAAGCTTAGCCCAAAGCTTATACTTAAGTCCAATAATAATAATATATTCCACTAAAATATTATTACTGCACTACCATACCAATCCCAAAATTACGTTTTGGGCTCCTTCTTATTATGAGCCCGTTAGTCTCCCCATGTTTAAGATATACAATGTCCATTAATTAATTTAAGTTACTGACAACTCAATTAATTAATATCTCATCCAAGAGTAGTACCACTCAACCTCATTATCATGCCGGAATAAATTCCACCTGCAGGGTTTACATGATAATCCTTATGAGCTCCTCAAGGGGACATCATCAACCTATGACGGACACGGATTCCTTCTACAATCAACAGCACACCATAGAGACAGCACTACTTCCCAACTCACCGAGTTTATTGATTTAATTGCATGTAAATCTCACACATTGATGAATCAAAGAAATACATACTGCCCTATGTGTCGAGGTTATTGTATAGGGATTAAGAGCACGAACATCCATAATAACTGAGATCAAGTTCTCCTATAAGTCAGTATAAATCGAACGATCTCAAGCGGTCCTGCTCAATACACACAAGTGCACTAATGTGATTTTATAGCCAAGACAAGCTAATACCAAACCACACTACAACCATCCCGATAGAGAGTCCCCGTCTATCTCGATTGTGAGCATCTGTTTATACTTTATAAGAAAACCGATAATATGATCTTCCGCGTGTTGTCGCACAACATATTATCCACAGTATAAAGTGGACTATTGCATCGAACATATAAATAAATTATAAGATGCAATCATTTGATCATATGATTCTCATTTCAAATTATTTGTTATAACATTGTTCAAACAAAAAGCTAGACTTTTAGTATACAATCCAACACTGCCTACCTTTGTTGCCTTTAAATCACTTGTTGAGAACTAACTTCAGTCTCGTATTCGAACACTATACACTGATAATGGTGGAGAAATCATTTCCCTACGATCTTTTCTCACAACACATGGCATTACTCATCTTATTACCCCACCTCACACTCCTGAACACAATGGTATTGCGGAACGATGACATCGTCATATTGTTGATACTGCTCTTACTCTTTTACATCAGTCTTCCATTCCTCTTCAGTACTGGCCTTATGCTGTCTCCACTGCAACCTATCTCATCAATCGTCTACATAAAGATAACCTTCTAATGACATCTTCTTATGAAAAATTATTCCATAAACAGCCACACATTGCTAAGCTCTGTGTTTTTGGTTGTCTTTGCTACCCTTGTCTTCGTCCCTACACTTCTCACAAACTTGCCCCACGTTCCAAACCCTATGTCTTCCTTGGCTATTCTCTCACTCAAAGTGCATACTAGTGCCTCGATCGTCTCTCTAACAGACTCTTTACTTCTAGACATGTTGATTTTGTTGAGAACGTCTTTCCTTTTTCCCAACAGAGCAACCCCCCATCCACTACTACATCAGCCAACACCCCTGCCGCTGATATTCCCCTACCACCTCCTATTTCTCATTCTGACCCTGTTTGTGAGCCCACCTTGCCACCGCCAACGAGTCCTACACTCATGCCTCTGCAGCAGGACTCTCCGCCACGACCTTCACCGCCTGCACCTCTTCCACATCCTATGGTCACTAGGTCTCGCAATAATATTTTCAAACCCAATCCATGGTACGGTCTTACATCTTCTCTTTACACTGATGTTGAGCCTAGTACTGTAACACAGGCCTTATCTGTTCCCTGTTGGCATGATGCGATGGCTTCTGAGTTCAATGCACTGCAGAAGAATGAAACGTGGACTCTTGTTCCACCATCTTCTGATCAGAATATTGTTGGGTGCAAATGGGTGTTTCGTATCAAACGGACACCTGATGGATCTGTCGATAAGTACAAGGCTCGTCTTGTTGCAAAGGGATTTCATCAGCATCCAGGGATTGACTTCACTGAGACATTTAGTCCTGTTGTCAAGTCTGCCACAATACGAATTGTTCTTAGTGTTGCTATCTGTCAAGATTGGCCTCTTTATCAGTTTGATGTGAACAACGCCTTTCTTCATGGTGCTTTGTCTGATGCAGTGTATATGCAACAACCTCCGGGGTTTGTTGACTCTGCTTGTCCAGGATATATTTGTAAGCTTAATAAATCTATCTATGGGTTGAAGCAAGCGCCTCGAACGTGGTATACTGCTCTTCGGAACTTCCTTGTGTCGTATGGCTTCACGTGTACCAAGTCTGATGAATCTCTTTTTGTCTATCACCGTCAAGGTGTTCTGGCTTATTTCCTGGTTTATGTTGATGATCTTGTTTTGACAGGCAACAATAGTGTGTTTCTTTCCCGCTTTGAGACTGATTTAGCATCTCACTTTTCGATAAAACAACTAAGTGCTCTTTCTTATTTCTTGGGTATTGAGGTTCATCGATCCAGAAGTGGGTGATATCTGTCCTAGCACAAGTACATTACAGATCTCCTGTCTAGTCTTAACATGATCACTTCAAAGCCTGTATCTACTTCTCTTGTATCCGGTGCGAAATTTTCTCTTACAGATGGGTCTGAATCATATGATGCCACACAGTATCAAAAAGTTCTTGGGTGTCTTCAGTATTTGCTCCTTACACGGCCTGACATAGCCTATGCAGTCAACAAACTGTCTCAGTTCATGCATGCTCCTACTGTCACTCACTGGGGTGCAGTCAAACGGCTACTTCGTTATCTCAATGGAACTCGGCATTGCTCTCTTTTCCTTCGGCGTTCGTCTGACTTGTCCCTTCACTATTTTTTGGATGCTGATTGGGCCGGTGACTGTGATGACAGGTCTTCCACAGAAGCTTTTGTTGTGTTTCTTGGCTCTAATCCTATTTCCTGGAGGTCTCGCAAACAACGGACAGTGGCTCGTTCTTCCACTGAAGCGGAGTACAGGTCCGTTGCATCTACTGCTGCTGAGGTTCAATGGACTCGTTCTATACTTCAAGAGCTCTGTCTTTCCTCCTTGACATCTACTCCAGTAGTTTATTGTGACAACATTGGTGCTACGTACCTATGCTCTAATCCTGTTTTTCACTCACGTATGAAGCATATTGCCATTGATTATCACTTTGTTCGGGATCTGGTTAAATCCTCCCAGATTCGTGTTGCTCATGTGTCCTCCGCAGATCAGCTGGCTGATGCTCTCACTAAGCTGCTTGCTCGTCCACGTCTCTCACTACTCATGTCCAAGATTGGTGTTGTTTCTCGCCCACCATCTTGAGGGGGTGTGTTAAAAGTTGTTATTGTAATACTCTTGTGTATATCCCACATTGATTGTATATATGGGTTGTATACCTCTCTCATTGTATTTATACTTTGTCTTGATCAATATAATATATTTTTTCCAATTCTCTACAATTGAAGAGTACAGTTTATATAATGGTGATGAGTTTTGGAGGTATTCTTGTATTGGGATATATCTCATTACCCCTTTATCTTAATAATATTCACACTTTTTTTGTTGTTTAAAAAAAAACATTAGAGTTATATAATATTTCTAATAATCAAGTGAGTACTTATTTTGATCTTAAGTCTCAACCATCCCCTTTGTTAAGTGAGTACTTGATTTGATTATTAGAAAAACAAAATTACTCTAGTCACAAAATTACTCTAGTCTTATGTACTACATGCATGGTTCAATGAGTTACTATCCTCCCTCACACCCTCTTTTAAACTTTCACGGGGCCACACATTATTAAATTATTCTAAATTACGAACGATTAACTTTGAAATGTTCTTATAATGAGCAATTGAAAAGAAGCATTGCCTTCATTGTGTTAACAATTAATTCTTTTAATATCTTCTCAACCATAAAACCCCATGAAGTTTCACATGATTAAAGAACTCCGTTTGATCCAAAATACCAAAAAATGTATGATGCCAATGTTGAAATATTAAACTTAATTTTGTAACAGATAATTCTAGGATATTTGAGAAAAATTAATTAGTCTAGATTAAAGATTACTTAGTAACTAAGATTACTTATTAACTAAGATAAAAGATTACTTAGTAACTAAGAATACTTAGTAACTAAGATTACTTAGTAATTAAGATAAAAGAATACTTAGTAACTAAACTTTATCCCCTATAAATATGGGTTGTAGCATGCATATTTGTAATCAACGAAGAATCCCATCAATTAAATTCTTTCTCTCAATAACAATGCCTCCCACTTAGTCTTTTAACTATCCTCTCTCCTCCGTATTTTCTACCATATCCCAAATACCACACATCAAATTATTTTAAATACCAACAGTAGTATCAGAGCCATAAGATCCTCCTGTGAGAGATGGCTAGCAACCTTCAATCCTTTCAAGTCTCGTTGCTCAATAAGAGCAACTTTGATAATTGGAGTATCAAGATGAAGGCACTCACTCCTAGGCGCTCATGATGTTTGGGAGATTGTAGAGAAAGGGTACGAACAACCGAAAGACGAGGCGACACTATCTCAACAACTAAAGGATAAGTTGAGAGATTCAAGAAAGAGGGACAAGAAGGCTCTCTTCCTCATCTACCAAGCATTGGGAGATGATGACTTCGAGAAAATCTCGAGTGCAACTACCACCAAGGAAGCATGGGACAAGCTCCAAGTGTCATGCAAAGGAGCCGATCAAGTTAAAAAGGTACGCCTTCAAACTTTAAGAGGAGAATTTGAGTCTCTACATATGAAGGAGTCCAAATCTCTTTCGAATTATTTTACAAGAGTTTTGGCGGTCTCTAATCACATGAAAAGAAATGGTGAAAATTGGAGGATGTTAGAATAATAGAGAAAATACTACGTTCGTTGACTCTCAAATTTGAGCATATTGTGGTAACTATTGAAGAGACTAAAAATTTGGAGGAGATGACAATTGATCTCTTGATGGGGTCGTTGCAAGCTTATGAAGAGAAACAAAAAAGAAAACAAGATATGGTGGAGTAATTATTAAAATTACAAGTGAGTGCAAAAGAGAAAGACGAAGGCCCAAGTAGAGGTAGGTCGAGGTCGTGGACGTAGACGAGGGGGCTACGGAAATCATGAAGAGAAAAAAAATTTGGTCGAGGAAGGATCAATCCAAAATCGAGGTATAATAAATCTTCTATAAAATGCTATAATTGTGATAGTTTTGGGCATTATACTTCCGAGTGTTGGAAAGAAAAACAAAAGGTTCAAGAGAAGGCCAACTTCTTTGAGAGCAAAAAAGAAGAAAATGCAAGTGTGCTCTTGGCGTACGAAGGAGAAAATGAAAAATAAGATGATACTTGGTACCTCGATACGGGAGCGAGTAACCACATGTGTGGCAAAAGGAGCATGTTCGTGGAGCTGGATGAATCGGTAAGTAGCAATGTCTCCTTTGGTGATGAATCTAAAATTCCGGTGAAAGGAAAAGGGAAAATTTTGATTCGTTTAAAAAATGGTGGTCATGATTTTATCTCAAACGTTTATTATGTGCCCAACATGAAAAATAATATTTTGAGTTTGGGACAACTCTTAGAGAAAGGTTATGGCATTCACATGAAGGATTATAACCTTTCAGTAAGAGATAAGAAAAATAATTTAATAGCGAAGGTGCCAATGTCGAAAAATAGAATGTTTCTATTAAATATCTGGAATGATGTGGCAAAATGCCTTAAAGCTTGCTTTAAGGATAAGTCTTGGTTATGGCACCTACGTTTTGGGCACTTAAATTTTGGAGGATTGGAGTTGTTATCAAGGAAGGAAATGGTAAGAGGATTACCATCCATCAAGCATCCCGACCAACTATGCAAAGGATGTATACTCGGGAAGCAAGCTAGAAGGCCATTTTCAAAGGAGTCAACCTCGCGAGCAAAGAAGCCGTTGGAGTTGATCCATGCCGATGTGTGTGGGCCAATTAAACCAAGTTCTCTTGGTAACAACAATTATTTCTTGCTCTTCATTGATGATTTTTCTAGAAAAATGTGGGTATATTTCTTGAAGCAAAAATCAGAAGTATTTGAAGCCTTCAATAAATTTAAGGTTGCCGTTGAAAAGAAGAGCGGGCTAGAAATCAAATCCATGAGAACCGATCGAGGTGGTGAATTCACATCCAAGGAGTTCATGGAGTATTGCGAAGCAAACGGGATTTGGAGACCTCTTACTGTTCCAAGATCTCCTCAACAAAATGGTGTAACGGAGAGAAAGAATAGAACCATAGTGGAGATGGCGCGCAGCATGTTGAAGACGAAGAATCTTCCAAAAGAATTTTGGGCAGAAGCAGTGGCGTGCGCGGTGTACCTGTCCAATCGATCTCCAACTCGGAGTGTGTTGAGAGTGGAATTTCACGCATTTTATGTGTGCACATTACACCATTTTGCTTAGGAAATTTATCGTTTTTGCATGGAATTGTGTATGTTTAAGTATTTACACGATTTTAAGGCTATTAAGGTGTTTTTGTGAGTTTTGAAGGTAGGAAACAGGGTAGAACAGGGCAGGATCGGAAGAGGAGCAAAACAGACCCGGAATGGCCCAGCTCAGGAGCAGCTCGGCGAGCCGCTCGAGCCGAGCTGGGTGCCAAGCGGCGATAAATGGTGCCGAGTGGGGTCCCACCTGGACCCCAGTGACGTGGCAAGATCGATGGAAGGCCGCTCGGCTGGGTCCAGGCCCAGCTCGAGCCGAGCTGGGTGCCGAGCGGCCCAGTTCAGGGCTCAGACGGAGTCTGTTCGATGCAGCAGTGTGTATATGCCCTCAGATCGCGAAATCAGCCCTGCATCCAAGTTTCATCGCGAAAACAGCCCTGCATCCATCTTAGAAACAATTAGGAAGATCGAGACGTCAATCGGAGAGAGCCAGCCATAAACCATCATCAATCCACACTCCTATCACACCCATATCAGATTACAATCTGATTTCATCCTCCATCCAATTCCACAAGGGTTTCAAGTGCTAATTAAGGGAAAATCAAGCAATTGAAGAGACGGGAAGGAACGTGAGATTGCTCCTACACTAGGGTTTCACCATTTCTATCTATTCTTTTCTATTACTTTAATTATTGTTATGAATTGCTTAGCCATGAGGATTGCTTATAATCTCATGGGCTAATTTCCTATAGAGTTCTAGGGTTTGATGGATTGATTTAATTAATTTGGGGATTTAGACCAAAGATTGGGATTTTATGCAGTTGAGCTTTTGATTTTACTTATTTTATTAAGACATGCTTTTCTGCTTCGTAACGTCTTCATAATATATTCATGACATCCGCTATAATGCTTGGATTATTGTGTTAGCTTGTGTGCGTTCATGATTGTAATTGTCTATATGTTAGGGATTAGAGTAGCTCCGCTATAAGCACTTTAATTTCATGAACTGGTAAATCAAATACTTGATTAGTTTAGTGGAACAATGCAATTAGACAATCAAGTATGAAGTGAATAGAACCTTGTAGTAATTTCAGAAAATATCTTGTTAGTCAGGCTTACCATCCGGAGGTATTGTTGCTTGCTTTGATTAGTATCTAGGAATAAGGCTTGGTAATATTTGCGCACCTTAGGATTTAAACCAGATTAGACTGTTAGCTTTGAATCGAATCATATTCGGTGGGATAACATGGATATGTGGTGTATTTTCAGTGAAACTGCATGAATGAACAATCGTAAGTTTAATAACCCAAATTAATTGGTCTCTACCTGATACCTTAGAACTGTTCGTTATCTCTTTATTAGAAACTTGCTTTTATTTTTCCTTGCTTTTAATTAATTCAGTTATTTAATATTTTGTTATTTAGATTAATTCTCTACAAACATTGGAAATTGGTTACTCAATTCTGATTAAGTAGTAATTTATAGAATAAATAAATAATTAGATGTCTCAGTGGGATCGATAATTTAACTTGGAAACTTGCTGCTACAATTGACATCCTTATACTTGAGGATTAAATTAGAGTGCACAATAAAAGCCTATCAAGTTTTTGGCGCCGTTGCCGGGGACGGCTTAATTATTTATTTTTCTTTTATTGCTAGTTTAATTAGGACTTTTTATTTTTTTTTATTTTTCTTATTTGAATATATTCTGACTATAAATTATCTTTGAGGTACTGAGATGGACGAAATATTAAAAAGATATGGAAATCAGAATGTTATGGATCCTTCTCCATGCATAGACAAAATATTGAAACGATATGAAAATCATAATGCTATGGTTCCTTCTCCATATTACATGGATGAGAGGAATTATGGTTATGATTCTTTAGTGAATCAAAGTCATTCTCAGTACTACAATCAAGTCAGATATGAAGATGAATGGTCTTGTGCTTATAATGAAAGTTTATATCAACCTTATCAAGAGAACACTTATTCTGGATCGATTGGAGTTTTCCAAGAATTACAAGACGCATTTTATACTTCCATCAAGAAGCATGAAGAAAACATGGGAATGTTGGAAGCTCTAGAAAGAAAGATGAAAGTTCAATCACATGAGAGGGAAGTTGCATCGCAGGAGTTTGATCAAAGAACGAGAGACATAAACAATCTTCTTGCGAACATCACTTCAAGTTTAAATTCTCAAGGTCAACAAGAGGAAAGAATGGATGAAGAGGAGTTTGAGGAAGATATTGTTGTTCCATTGTACCCTGGAATGCAATTTGAAGGTCCTATGCTGTCGCTTGAGGAAGTAAAACTCGAAGAGGAGTCCACTCGATTAAGTCAAATGGTTCCACTTGAATTGAGCTATCAACTGGAGTCAATTGTTGAGGAAGAAAAGAAAGAAGAAGAGCAAAGTCATGAAGCAACCGAAGAGGACTTGAAGAATGAAATGAGCATTTCTAAACCTTTAAACTCTTTAAGTTGCATTGAATTTAATGATATTTTTTCTGTTGACTTTGTTTTACCTTATGATTCCTCTCATATTCTTAGGGATAGAAAGGAACTAGAAGAGAAGTTGGGAATTTTCGTCGGAAGAAGGAATAAGTAGTGGAGTAGAATGAAGAGGTTGATGAAATTTGATCTTAACATGGTTGGCAAGGTCAAGATAAATTTTAAGAATGCCAATGAGGCCATCCCTCGCCATAAGTATTGGATTGATGAAGAAGCACAGCGATTAGAATACGATGGCAAGGATGAAAGATATCCATGGTCATTCCGATGAGCTTGAGGTATTCCGTCGTGACTCTCCGACGTTAAACATGAGCGCTTGTTGGGGGCTGTCACTTCCATTTTATTGCTTTTATATGTCTGTGTTGGTGTAGGAATTTTATTAGGTGTTGCTCGACTGCGGTATATACTTCTTTGCAAACTTAGTTTCTTACTTCGTTTAATCTAAGTTTGGGGGGTAACGTACATACCTTGTCTTGCAGTGTCGAAATAGAATTTTTACATTGTGTTGTTGCTTGGAGAGTCGATTTTTTGCGGATTCTTAATATTTTTGATTTATTTGAGAATATTGAGGGTTCGATTTTTTGCGATTTTTCAGGTTTCGTGTTTTGTTTTGTGTGTTGTTTGTTGGTCCTAGTGTTAGTATAGTCGATTTATGGATCTCTGTGATGTGTTTTTTTTTTATTTTTCTTAGCACTTGAGGGTATTATATTGTGTGGATGGATGATATTGGATTGTTGATTAGGAGTTCATGGTGGTATTCATAGAGTTATGTGTTATTGATTCATGCTGTATGATTGTACTTGAGAAACAATTTGAGATTGTGCTTAGATTTTGAGATGCTTGAAATTTGATTATGTGCAAGGATGATTAGCTATGTAGCTTGATTAGGTTTGCTCGTTCATTCCTATAGCCATGTGAGATTTGAGCCTTTTGAAATCATGACAAATTGCATGATTCAGTTTATTCTTGTGAGTATCGTTCATACACACGTATTCTAGAACTTGGCTTTATATCTTGCTTGAAGCTACGTGTTTAATTAGATGATAGGAAATGATCTTAGGCCATCTTTGTTGTTTATTAGTCACTAGCCAAATTATTATCCTACCTATTGAAACTATCCGTAGTTAACCCTTTTGAGCCTGAAAAGCCATATTTGTTGGAAGCCTACATGATAAGCCAATTGATCCCTTTGTTAGCCTTTAAAAATCACTACCTAGTAGAGAGTTGAAGGAGTCAATTTGGTATCTTGAGAAGAAACATAAAAGGAGAATAAGTTGGAAGTGATGAAAATTGTTGAAAAGAGTAGTTAAATTGTTGCATAAAGGGGTAGTGCCCGAAACTGGTACCCCATGAAAAGGGTAGTGCCTGAAACTGGTACCCTTATTTGAAAAAGAAAAAAAAAGAAAAGAAAAGAGGAAAGAAGAAAAAAAATTTCAAGTAAGGATGTGGTGTTCAAAAGTGTAGGAGGAATCAAATTGCAAGAAGCATTGAAGAGCGTTGAAGAAGAAAGAAGAAAGTAAAGTTGTTTGTTGAAAAGCTGTAAGTCTTATTTGATTCTCTACTAGTGATTGAGTCACGATATCCATATATTTTCTACCTTTACCAAAGAGCCAACATTACAACCTAACGCAAGACCTTTGTGATCCTATTGTTGAAATTATTCCTTTAGTCGAGAGTTGAGATGATTGTCAAGCTTATGGTTACGCGTGTGTTTGAATTGATTATGAGTGTAAACACCATACCCTAAAGTGTATATCTCACACTTGAGCGATGAGCGTAAATACTACCGAGAATGGGTGGATGAGCATTCCGAATGAGTAAAATAGTTGATTTGATTTGTATGTTTTTAGATGGATGGTTATCTTGTATCCAAAGTATGATATTTAAATTGTTATATTGTGTTGAATGTTTTTCTGCTGTGAAATTTCCTCTCAATTACTCTATTGGTTTTTAATGTTGTTACCTCGGGACGAGCAACAGGTAAGTTTGAGAGTTTTTTGAGAGTGAAATTTCACGTATTTTATGTGTGCACATTACACCGTTTTGCTTAGGAAATTTATCGTTTTTGCATAGAATTGTGTATGTTTAAGTATTTACACGATTTTAAGGCTATTAAGGTGTTTTTGTGAGTTTTGAAGGCAGGAAACAGGGTAGAATAGGGCAGGATCGGAAGAGGAGCAAAAAATATCCGGAACGGCCCAGCTCGGGAGCAGCTCGAGCCGAGCTGGGTGCCGAGCGGTGGTAAACGGTGCCGAGTGGGGTCCCACCTGGACCCCAGTGACGTGGCAAGATCGATGGAAGGCCGCTCGGCTGGGTCCAGGCCCAGCTCGAGCCGAGCTGGGTGCCGAGCGGCCCAGTTCAGGGCCCAGATGGAGTCTGTTCGATGCAGCAGTATATATATGCCTTCAGATCGCGAAATCAGCCCTGCATCCAAGTTTCGTCGCGAAAACAGCCCTGCATCCATCTTAGAAACAATTAGGGAGATCGAGACGTCAATCGGAGAGAGCCAGTGATGAGTGATATTTTCACCTAGATTTTAGTGTCTTTTTATATGTGTTTTCGTATTATTTTACCCGTATTTTATGTACTATTTGGTTGTGTTTTATATTTTTATGGAAATGTGTGTGAATGAGCTTAAACCTACTATTTTCACTTTTTATTTGATGCTAAACATGATAAGGAAGATGTAGGAAAAAGCGGATCTCAATTTGGAGTTGAAACGAGGGAGAACGAGCCAAAACAGTGAAGGAAACAGGGCAGCAGCAACACGACTGGCCGTGTCGGGAGCACGAGTCGTGTCGCAGCACACGACTCGTGTTGCTAACACGGGCCTGTCCAGAATGGTCGTGCGGCGATATCTATTTATCCAACACGACCACCACTTGGCCGTGTTGCGGAGCTCGACTCGTGTTGCATCACACGACCCGTGTAGCCAACACGGGCCTGTAAGCGATGGCCGTGCGGGAGCATCAGTTCACGCAACACGGACACCTTATGGCCGTGTTGCGCCACACGATTCGTGTCGTGCCAGGGATCAGAAAAATTCAGAATCCTTCTAGAAGCTTGTCAAGGGTATAAATACCCCTCCATTCAGATTTTATAAAAAAAAGATCCGATTTCCACCCCTTCCACACACACCTCACACACCTTTTCCTCCATTCTTCACCTTCACCTTCATCCATTCTTCACCCTTTGGATCTACCTTCATCCAACTATCAAATCCTTCATCCAAGTAGCTAGAGAAGCAAGGAAGAGAGGTGAATTGCAAGGGGGAGAAGAAGATCACCATTGGAGACATCCAAGGGAGTTTTCATCTACACTTTGTATTGAAACCTATTGTTTATCATGTTTTGTAAGGAATTTAATGTCTATGTTAATTTTCTTATGGATATGAGAGGCTAATCTCCCTTGTGAGATTAGCAATATGAATTGTGTTGGATAATTTTTGGTATCTTGCAATTGAATGATTATGTTGATTGAGTTAATTGATTTTCTATCATTGATGCTTTAGATCTTGAGGTTTATGATGATTTGTGTATTTAATTGTTTTAAGCATGTGATTAGATTGAGAAGTCAATTGAATATTTAGGATAATTAAGTGAATCATTTCATCAAACACTTCATGTGCATTATAGATTGTGAAGAGATTGAGAAGTCCTTCATAGTTTAGAACCCTTTGATAGAACATATCATTTATCAGATTGAGAAGTCAATAGATTATGTGAAGGGACTCTCATTTCAAGCTTAGTACCTAGTTGGAATTGTTTGAGTGAGAACCAATCCAATGAATGTCATTCCATATCCTATTCATTCCGAAAGGGAGTTTAGGTGATCTTAGTGTTGGCCCTTAGCCTTTTTCCCATGACACATATGAATTCATTGCATGATACCTAGATTTTCCATGCTTTAAGTATTGTTAATCTCATCTCTATCTACTTGGCTCATTCATCCATCTCCCATTCATCTATCCATTTATTTTATTGTCATTTATTGATTATCTTCCCTTTATGATCATCTCTATAATACTATGACAAACACGAGATCGCTTAGACCCTGGTACCTTCCTCCATGTGGTTCGATAATTTCTTTAATTGGTCATGCTCACTATATTATGGCCAATCAGCCAGCCATAAACCATCATCAATCCACACTCCTATCACACCCATATCAGATTACAATCTGATTTCATCCTCCATCCAATTCCACAAGGATTTCAAGTGCTAATTAAGGGAAAATCAAGCAATTGAAGAGACGGAGAAGGAACGTGAGATTGCTCCTACACTAGGGTTTCACCATTCCTATCTATTCCTTTCTATTACTTTGATTATTGTTATGAATTGCTTAGCCATGAGGATTGCTTGTAATCTCATGGGCTAATTTCCTATACAGTTCTAGGGTTTGATGGATTGATTTAATTGATTTGGGGATTTAGACCAAAGATTGGGATTTTATGCAGTTGAGCTTTTGATTTTACTTATTTTATTAAGACATGCTTTTCTGCTTCGTAACGTCTTCATAATATATTCATGACATCCGCTATAATGCTTGGATTATTGTGTTAGCTTGTGTGCGTTCATGATTGGTATTGTCTATCTTTAGGGATTAGAGTAGCTCCACTATAAGCACTTTAATTTCATGAACTGGTAAATCAAATACTTGATTAGTTTAGTGGAACAATACAATTAGACAATCAAGTAGGAAGTGAATAGAACCTTGTAGTAATTCCAGAAAATATCTTGTTAGTCAGGCTTACCATCCGGAGGTATTGTTGCTTGCTTTGATTAGTATCTAGGAATAAGGCTTGGTAATATTTGCGCACCTTAGGATTTAAACCAGATTAGACTGTTAGCTTTGAATCGAATCATATTCGGTGGGATAACAGGGATATGTGGTGTATTTTCAGTGAAACTGCATGAATGAACAATCGTAAGTTTAATAACCCAAATTAATTGGTCTCTACCTGATACCTTAGAACTGTTCATTATCTCTTGATTAGAAACTTCCTTTTATTTTTTCTTGCTTTTAATTAATTCAGTTATTTAATATTTTGTTATTTAGATTAATTCTCTACAAACATTGGAAATTGGTTACTCAATTCTGATTAAGTAGTAATTTATAGAATAAATAAATAATTAGCTGTCTCAGTGGGATCGATAATTTAACTTGGGAACTTGCTGCTACAATTGACATCCTTATACTTGAGGATTAAATTGGAGTGCGCAATAAAAGCCTATCAGAGTGTATAGGGAAAGACTCCACAAGAAGCATAGAGTGGGAGAAAGCCTGGACATTTAAGAGTATTCGGGAGCAAAGCATATTCTCACGTGGCAGACGAGACAAGAAGAAAGCTCGACAACAAGAGTGAGTCATACATATTCATCGGGTATGACTCTAACTCTGAAGGTTACAAGTTATATAATCCCCTCACAAAGAAAAGTGTGATAAGTCAAGATGTGGAGTTCGATGAAAAAGGTGCTTGGGATTTCGATTCCAATATCAATTATCACAACTTTATAACTCCACAATTTGAAGATGAAGAGGAAATCGAGCAAGCAACTGAAGGTGAAGAGGCAGTGACTCCACCCGCTTCACTAGCAAGAGAAGTTGGAGACTCGCCACCATCTTTCTTAAATGAAAGAAGCACCTCAAGAGTGAGGAGCTTGGATGAGATCTATGACGACACTGAAAGGTAAGAAGATCTCACATTACTTTGCTTATTTGCTGATTGTGAGCCAGTAGCTTTTGAGGAGGCTACACAAAGCAAGAGATGGAGAGATGCAATGGACGAGAAAATTAAGGCCATTGTAAAGAATGATACATGGGAACTTGCAACATTGCCAAAGGATCACAAGGCCATTGGAGTTAAGTGGGTCTATAAAGCAAAGAAAAACTCTAAAGGTGAAGTAGAGAGATACAAAGCAAGGCTTATCGCCAAAGGATATAGTCAAAGAGCTGGAATCAATTATGATGAGGTATTCGCTCCTGTCGCCCGACTAGAGACTATCAGACTAATCATTTCTCTTGCAGCCCAAATAGATGGAAAATTTATCAGATGGACATTAAGTCAGCCTTCTTGAATGGTGTACTTGATAAAGAAGTCTACATCAAGCAACCACCAGGCTACGAGATGAAAGAGCAAGAAGAAAAGGTGTTGAAGTTGAAGAAGGCCCTATATGGATTAAAACAAGCACCAAGGGCATGGAATAGCAGGATCGATAAGTACTTGGAAAAAAATAGTTTCACCAAGTGCCCACATGAGCATTCCCTTTACATCAAAATTAAAGGAGATGATGTCTTAATTATGTGCTTGTATGTGGATGATCTTATATTCACAGGAAACAACACAAAGATGTTCGAAGAGCTCAAGAAGGCCATGACTAAAGAGTTTGAGATGACGGATATTGGGCTCATGGCATATTATCTTGGAGTTGAAGTCAAGCAGCTTGAGGAAGGAATCTTCATCACACAAGAAGGTTATACGAAGGAGATCCTCAAGAAGTTCAAAATGAAAGACTGCAAGGCAATATACACTCCAGTGGAGTGTGGAAGTAAACTATCCAAGCATGAAGATGGAGAAAAAGTGGATCCAACGTTCTTTAAAAGTTTGGTTAGAAGCCTAAGGTACTTAACTTACACAAGGCCAGATATACTCTACGCAACAGGGTTTGTGAGTAGATTTATGGAGAATTCAACCACAACGCACTTGAAGACAGCAAAGAGAATTCTTCGATATCTCAAAGGTACGCTAAACTATGGCCTACTTTATTCAAATACTAATAACTATGAGCTTGTGGGCTATAGTGATAGTGATTGGGCTAGAGATAACGATGATCGAAAGAGTACAAGTGGATTTGTGTTCTTCATGGGAGACACAGCTTTTACTTGGATGTCGAAGAAGCAACCGATAGTCACACTATCTACATGCGAAACCGAGTACATAGCCACCACATCCAATGTTTGTCATGCCATGTGGCTTAGAAGTCTTTTACGGGAGCTCGAATGGACACAAGAGAATCCTACGAAGATTTGTGTAAACAACAAGTCGGCGATTACATTGGCAAAGAATCCAGTATTCCATAATCGGAGCAAACACATAGACACTTGCTTCCACTACATCAGAGAATGTATTGCAAAGAGAGAAGTTCAAGTGGAGTACGTGAAATCACAAGACCAAGTAGCCGACATTTTCACAAAGCCGCTCAAGTACGAAGAGTTTGCAAGACTCCGAAGTTTGTTTGGAATGCAAAATAAAGTTTAAGAGGGGGTGTTGAAATATTAAACTTAATTTTGTAACAGATAATTCTAGAATATTTGAGAAAAACTAATTAGTCTAGATTAAAGATTACTTAGTAACTAAGATAAAAAAAAATACTTAGTAACTAAGCTTTATCCCTTATAAATATGGGTTGTAGCATGCATATTTGTAATCAACGAAGAATCCCATCAATTAAATTCTTTCTCTCAATAACAATGCCTCCCACTTAGTCTTTTAACTATTCTCTCTCTTCCGTATTTTCTACCATATCCCAAATACCACACATCAAATTATTTTAAATACCAACAGCCAATTCAGAAAATGGAAGTTGTACAATACAATTATCTAAAACATCTATATTTGCTTTGGAATTTGAAAATCAAATTTTGGTTTTCAAAACCAACAAATCACCTTTATACACACCTACAAATTATATTTATCATAACTCACCCACTTTGCATACATCTTTTTACCTCATTAATCTCTCTTTTCTATCGTCTACATCAAATATTAATCTTACATATATCATCACTCGATTCTTACACATTAATTTGATATAAAATTAATCTACTCTAAAAAAATTCAAAAGAAACATAAATTGTCAATATTCAATTATTTTTAAAAACTCATATCCACACACATTATTTATCATATAGAAGCTTTATTAACCATCACACTAATCATATGAATCAACCACATCCTTAAAGTTTTAAAATTCTAACATCTATAATGTTCAAGCTGGTTTCAAATTAGAATTAATTGTTAGTATTGTCCTCTTATTTTTCATATAAGCAATCATGATGAATTCTAACACCTTAATCCTCGTTTAGCTCAACTTGTAGCATGGATGGCCCATCATCGTTGAATGTCTTTTTCCAATTAGTTAGAGCATGATTTTTATCATTAATAGAAATTAAGTATGCATTATAAGTCAACTCTCTTCACACGTCTAATCATGAATACAATATACTCCCTCTCGCTAGATAACGCTTCCCGGCGTTTATTGTTACACATTATTTAATAAAAATGGTTATTTTCAATTAGCTTTATTGATTTAAAGAGTATTATAATATTTTTGGATAATTAAAAAAATATAAAATAATAATATGTGTGTAAAATAAGAGTGATAAATTTGAAACTAAAGTAAGCTTTGATGTTAATTATTAAATAAAGTGATTAATTTTTTTAATGTAAAGAATTTTGTGGAAGAAATTAATAAGGAAAGTATAAAGGGTTATTTAGGAGTAAGAGCATAAAAAAGAAACAGTTCAATGTTAATTTATTGGCAAACATTTATGTGAGACCATCACACAAAAAAAAATGTAAAAAGGTAAAAAAAAAATGAGAATAATTTAATAAAAAATTATACTTAAATTAATGAGAAGAGAAAGTGGCATAGAGAATTATTTCATAAACGAAACATGCAATTTTTTATGAAAATTGAGTAATATCTTCGATAAAAATTGATAAATAATTATTTAATAAAATATAAAACGGATGATCTCACACAATTGTTACCAAATTTGTTTAATTAATAAAGGGGATTAAAAAAATTCAATTATACACTCAACCAAAATGACAATGTGGGTGGGTGGGTGGGTGGGTGGTAATTTTTTTTTTTTTAACTTTTTGTGGGGAATGCAATTTAATCCTTCCTTGTTTAACTGGATTTCTAGTACCCTATATGCTTCACAATTGGATAACGTTATAATTCTACACTAATATTTCATCATTTTCCGAATTAGAGGAGGATCAATAAATAGCTCAAACAAATATTCCATTTCCAATGGGACGAAAGCAATATACAATTGCACCATGTTTATACAATTGTCCAGTCATTTTCAACCGAACCCGATGGTTTCTCCTTCTCTGTTGAAGATGGAGATGGAACAGGCTTCGGAGGCTTCTTCGAAAATATTGAGAATGGTTGCTCCTCAGAATTCGGTGATGCCTTAGCAGACTTGTTTTTTCCACCGAAGATCAAACTGAGTTTCTTGAAACGATTTTTCATTTCACCTGTAGCTGTGGATTCTTCTGGCTGGACGGAGATGTTTATTGCTTCGTCTTGATTGAGTAGGATCGTCTCTACTGTTTCATAAACCTGCAACGGTTATGCAAACTTTCATTTATATGTGGAAAATCTCAAGAGTACATAGGATGTTTCATAAACCTGCAACGGTTATGCAAACTTTCATTTATATGTGGAAAATCTCAAGAGTACATAGGAAGACGCTGTAGAGGTTGCAGTTGATGTCACATGGATGAAATATTTGTAGACTGGACTACAGATACATAACACTAGGGAGCATAATGACATACCTGGCATATATCATCAAGTTTCTCGACCCAAGTGTTGTTTTGACAAGTAAAAACGACGTACTTCTTACAATCGTTGAAAAGATTAGACAAATTTGAATTTTCAGAGAGGGTTGCCTCAGCAATTACAAGCCCTGAACCCAACTGAAATACAGAAAAAGAGAGGCCAAATATGAATTAGACAAATACAGTGTTCCCCAGATGAGCTATATAGCCTATAGGGCACGTATAACATTGTCATATGCCATTTTTTTTTCCTGATTCAAGTTTTTATATTGAACCGAAGAATTATTGCAAGAGCAACAAAAATCGAACACAATCCTATTTTATGAACGCTTTGACATAGTCTAAAAAAAACACTAATACTAAGAAATCAGAAATCAGAGGATTACTTACAATAGAAATAAAGAGCTGCTTGAAAAGCTCATATGGCTGGATATTCTCCAGAAAGTCCAGAATACCTTCACTACACAACAGTGTTGCATTATAATTGTTGTTTAACAATGAATAAAAAGTCAATAATATGATAAACACTTATTTAAGCTAGCTTACACAGCAAGATCTTCATCATAAAGAGGAGATTGTCTGACAGCTGGTACAGGTTTTGATGTTTCCCACAGTTCACGCCATAGATTGCCTAGCCATCAGCCGAGGAGTTATTTAGCAGAAAATACTTTAATGTTCGCCATTTGGAGAGACAAATAAGCTATATGATTATATTAGTATTAGTAAAATCAAACAAGTCCTACATGACACAATTGAGAACCTCAAAGTGACATGAATGGGGTCTTTTCTAAATCAAGTAACTTCTCTAGTGTACAGTCTCTATTCACTTTTTACCGACTCTCCACTCATTCCTAAAACAATTACTGTTGGCCTTGATTTGATACTCTTGACATAATTTTGAAATACTCATAAAGCAAATTTATACCAGTTACAACAAGAGTAACAAAGGTGAGAAATTGATTGCTGAACTCAGGATGATGTTTCATATACCATTTTATTGGTTTGACATTAATAAAGAAAGATATCAGTAACCATTCTCAAGTAGGAAACACACGATTCCATAAAAAGAGATCAGATCTTTCATTTGGTATACCATTACGATCCCCCATTTTCAGCAGAAAAATAGATGTTTAATCACTAATAGGAGGAATACTGCTGATAAAACTCCATCCAAGTTTCATTACCCTTCTAGAACATTTTCTGTACCTGGGCCACCTTACACTCATTCCCAATGTTCTAATATCTTTCAAACATACAAGTTCGTCTTCACATAAAAAGGGGAATCTCAGTTTTGTAACCGATTCTGATCATTTATGATTTTATCTCATTCCCATGAAGTTAGATCAAAAGTTAGTAGAAGAAGTAATTGGTAGCTCTTTAGCAAGCTCAAAAGACATCTTCAACAAACTCAAAGATCATTGTGTCCAATCCAATTTTGAATAAGTGGTGATTACATTAAATGATTCTTGATACTAAAACTTTGTCCCATCAAGCTAATTGCTTAACCAAGCATATAAAAGATTACCTTCTTTTTGCATACGCACACTAAGTTGACCTTTGACGGAAGATGAATCGCCACCCTCAGAGGTATCATACAAATCACCACTAGTGTCATCTTCCATCCAATCAGGAGGAGAGTGCCATCTTACAAAATCTTCTAAAATGCAACCTGGATTTGCTGCCTGACAAGAATAGCAAAGTGATTTAGTTATCAAACAATGTCTCAATGTTTTATCCTTCCTAAGATCAGAAAGTCCTACGCATTGGGGGGTGGGGGATGGAGTTAATAATCTTAGAAACTTACCTTGAAGGCCTGCATGTCAGAAAGCAGTTGTGAGCATCCAGCCCCAACACTGGGAAAAAGGGAGGTAGCTTAGTCAGAAAATTCCTTAAAAAATAGCAGATACCAAACAACCTGAATCTAATTTAATATAAACATTGAACCCTCTTTTATTGGAAAGGGACTAGGGACTTTCACGAACCACACCAGAAATCAAGAAGACAATGCTAGCTAAACTAGCAGGAGAACATGGAATGAAGATCAGAGTCCACGAAATTAGTAAGCCACATTGACAATAAGAGTATACACCAAAAGAAAATGCTGTAAGCTGCGTGAATATATTAAACTTTAAAAAAAATTAATAAATAAAATAATAAATAAAAAAAAACCATTCATGAACTGATAGGTTGCTCAGTCTCTGCTTTAAAAAAACCAAAGTTTTCAAACCGAATTTAGCAGTCTCAAAGTATATGTTGAATATTTTAAACTAAGACTGCAGCTGAAGCCCATTTCTAAAAAGGAAGATATTCATTGTTTAAAAAAAAAAAGGAAATAACAGCTAGTTATCAGTTCAATTACCAAACCAAACTGAGTTCCTAAAACCAAAAAAAACAAAGTTTTGAATTGAATCAAACCAAAATTTATTAAAATTGAACTACAAAAAATATGTTTTAGTCAGTTAACCATTTTACGTTGACATTTTTCTTTATATTAAAGTATGAACTCGAGAAGAGATGGACATCATGTGCTCATTTATAAAAGGGAAAAATCAAAAGCAAAAAAAAAAATGACTTCCAAGCCATCAAATAAAAAAGAAATTACTTCAAATCAAATAAGTTATTAAAATAAAACAATAAAACTAGTTACACTGCCTGATTTGTCAAACAACATTGAGTTAACAAAAATATAAGTTGCAAGTAACAATTTTCACTAAGTCAATTTTCCAGTTCTCATATTATTCAAAAACAAGCTGAATTTTTTAGTTTCTCAAAATCATTAACAGAATAAAAACAAGAACCAAATTTGATCTAGTTTGTTCAAATTTATCCGACCAGCGAGCACCACTAGTATAGATATATTATGCATGCCATCTATACATGTATGTGTGAGTCTATGTATAATTGCAAAGGTTAAATAACTTCTTCTGAATTAGTAAGTTATAAAATGTTCAACAATTGTTATGCAGTTGAAAACACCATACTTGTAAGAACTTAGAGAGAAGATATATAAAATTTAAACCAACCTTCCTGTTCTAAGTACAAACTCCTCCGTCTCCTTGATAAGGTCTTCAGTTAACAAAGGTGGTTCCTACACATATAAACATAAGAAGGTAAGCACATTAGAAATGATCTAGATATAATATTTCCATCTTCAGATCTATGTTTGAGCTACCTGCATCACAGGTGAATATATAGGTTCACCAGTTTCAAGCATTGTCAAGTGCTCACATTCTTTATCAGCCCCTAATCGAAGAACAATTTCCCCAGACTTAGTTCTAGCATAAAGACGAGGATCAAGATGACAATTGCTATCAGAAGCTGTAGAATCCACGACATTTGAACTTGCTTGAGATGTAACAGACTCTAGTGATTCAACGGCAGCAGTATGGCGACTTTTTCTGGAAATGCAACAGTTGATGACCTGTAACTGCTGATATAACAGACATGAGTTGAGGTCAGGCATATCTCCAGGAGGAATACCAGGAATATATTGCCCTTCATACCAAAGTCTTCTGAACTGCACGGGAAATTATTTGAGTGAACAAATCATAAGCTGATAGATATATCAGAGGAGCCATAAGCAAAGAAGATTTTAACAAATCATAAAGCCAAGAACATGTACAGACGGTGATTCAACAAACTACAATTGGATCATTTTAACTGAATTCATTTATTTGACTATTAGAGCATACTCTGAGTTATCTTGTATTCCTTTATCTCATACTTTGCATTCCCAAATTCTTTATTTATTTTTTGATCTAGCAGTTTAGAACAGGAATTAAGAAAATAAGATCAACTTCCTCCTTAAACACCTTCTTAGAATAGTAATATGGTTTTGTATACTTAAAAGTGTCACCAACTATGAGAGATATAAATAGGTTATAGAATGATAAAATCATTCGGCCATGAAGAGGCTCTGATATGAAGTTGCTAACTTCAGTAAATTAATTCTACTCCATAAAACTCATATGGGTATGTTTCCAAAACTGTTATGATACCTTCTGAATCAAAAGCTAGTTTGTAGAACATAAGGGCCATCTTACTGTCTTTCTGGTCCAAATATAGTCCATTGTGCTAAATAAAATTTCATTTACGCTAGATTACAACCTTAACAACAAAATAGAGGTCCAAACATCTAAGTTGGCCAGTCAACTCGAAGAAAGAAATATCCAAATTATCTAACGGTGCAAACACGATTACCTTACAGACCAGGCAATAAAGCATATTTTGTGTATGCATACCATCAGAAGTAGTATAATATTACTTAATTTTGTTTATCTAGGAGGCAGAATTATTTTTCTTCCTGCATAATATGTTTTTCAACTTGCTAACACCAAAGAGCCATTGGCTGTCTACAATTGAAAAGGAAAGAGTTCAGAATATGGCACATCATTCCTGAAGGTACCTAGATTAACTCAACATTTACATACAAAAAGTTGAACTTGGTGCAGGGATTTATCATTCCCACATAAGTTAGAAGGCATGTGAACCATTAACTTAATCAGTATGATTTAGACAAAGCAGTTCAAACATCTTAAATATCTTAGAAGCTAAAACTACCAATGAAAAACTATAGGTTATATGTGCTAAAAGAAAGTGGACAATGTTATGTTCATTCAAATATAATTCAATCATTATCCCACTTACTTCAGCAACAACTCTAGACCAAAATGATGCCATTTTCCGCAGGGTTTTTAAGGAACCAATAGCTTCAGAGAGCTTAACTACAAAACTATCAACAGGAGCACCGTGGATATCCTTAACTAAAGATGAAGCGTTTATCTGTGCTTCCAGTCCAGAAACAGTCCGCCCTGTAAAATGTCCTTCTGCGAGTACCTTGCAGAAATTATACCAAAAGTGAAAATCAACATAAGATAATGATCTTGAAAATTATCTCCAGAAAAAAAATCCTTCACTATTGTCAGAGAGAGAGAGCTTTTGCAGGGTTACCAAATAATCTACCTGGATTTAGCAACGAATTCATCACAGCCATAACCTTTTCATCAGCACCAAATTCATTGACCAACTTATCCTCCTTTTCACGTAGCATAATAGACTTCATAACTGAAATGCTTAAGCTAGCCTTCTCCCTGATGGGAGAAGAGCCCTTAGAAGACACAAAGAGATCATTCATAGAGGTGTGGTTGAATCCACTCCTGAGAGGGAAAAAACAATGGAACTCAGACCATATGAAGAGTTAAAGATATGGAGCACACAAGAAGATTGAAGGGCATCAATACATATTATGTAAATTCAAAATTGATGAACCTAGTAATCAGCATAATGATATAATCAGAAAATTAATACCAGTGAATTATCCTAAACGGTTTCATTGATAATGTAAATTTTCAGTAATCAATTTCAAATAAATTTTAAAGAGTAGTATAAGACGGTAGTACTATATAAGGAGTTAACCAATGGGTTAGGGTTGTGGGTATCATAAACTATGTGAGGAGAAGACCATCAAAACAAAATTTTGGATTTGCAGTTTGCACGACCTCTGCCCTAATTCAAAAGTATACCAAGTTGAGTCATTTCTGTTTCTTGCTGAAAATTGTAGCAAAAATTGGTCAACTGAAGCTTTTGTTAAGAACACATTAAACAAACCTATACTGTCATGAAAAAGATGCTCCTGTTACTTGCTAATTAAAATTCTTACTCAATTGTTACTTGCTAATTAAAGTTCTTACTCAATTGCTACGGCCAACTGTTTCAGAATAGCTGATGATGGAATGATATCTGCATTTTTTGCCTTTGAACCTTCCTTTAATGCTCCGTCGTCTGAAACCTGTACTTATAAGATAACAGGAACATTAAAAATGTAAAAAATAGAAACTCAATAATTCAAATAAATTGAGGGTTTTTTTAATAATTATTATTATTATTATTAAATCATACAAAATCGTTTAGATGTGAATATCCATGGGTAGAAATTACATTACTTCAACCATGACTAAAAGTATTACATCCTCTGATGCTGATTCTGTAATCTAAAGCTTTCAAAGCCAACAAAATAACAAGTACCAACATACCTTACCTCTCAATTATTATCATTCAAATGATATATAGCATACAAGACAGCTTGAAAAGCAGGAACAAACAAAAAATTTCATTTCTTATTTGTGATTATAATAATAGGTGCCAAAAAAATGTTAGAACTAGGCAAATAAAACACATTTCAATCCCCTGTTGTAGCCCATTTGGACAAATAGATTACAAACATTCTCATGCATAATACAGAGCTAGCAAGAATTAACAGCTTAAATTCTCAAAATTAGACTTACATTTGACTGAGGTACTCCTCTGACGTCCATGAAATATAAATTTTCATCAAAAATTGCATATGCCATTGTTGAATTTTCTGGCTTACTAGAATCATCAGCCCCCTTTTTTCCAATCCTAATGTTCCTTAATCTCTCATGCCAGTCTTGCTTGGTCTTTAATGGCTTTGGCCGTACTCTTTTATTCTTTGTTTCTTGATTATTCTGCATCCCAAGATATAAATGAATTCCCTCCAAATAATAAGGGGACTAATTATTCAAGTGTTAGTCAAATAAATTCTCCGAGTATTAGTCAAAGCAATTCTTCAAGTGTTAGTCAAAGTAACCATCAACCAGAAATGACAAATATTCATATATCATCTTTACCCAACTACATTACAGATGCATGTTATCTACAGCGATGTTTTGATGATATAAACTCAAGTTTCTCAAAAGAAACAAATGAACGGAAAAACGCAAAAGAAATAAAAACAAATAAAAATTTCAGTAAAAATTGAAACAAACGTCAGAATCTCAATTCTCGCATTCGAATTGACATCGAACTCAAGCTTTCAAATCCAGTTCACATCGCCTCGTTTTTCAATTCATCTAAACAGAGAGCCTTCGTTACAATAAAAAAGGCATCCTTTCATCAGTTCCCACGGCGGTCAAACAATGTCCACAATCGCGATTTCAGAATCCATTAACGAATCTAATAGAAAAGGCTCAAAATTACCGGTGATTCATCCGCATGCTTAGGAGACTCCGGCGTCGATGCACCCGGCGATTGTTTATCCAAATCTTCAGATTCGAATAAAATCAAATCAAATATAAGAACAAATAAACGGATAATCATAAAGTATCCTAAAAATAGAAAACGAAATTAGATATCAATCGCATAAAAATAGACGAGTATTTGTGGAGGAAATGGATTACCTCGATTGGTGATAGAATCAGATTTTTTCATGTCTGTGAAGACTTTCTCCGCTTTAGCAGCGGCAGAATTGATGGCTGTCCGAGCTCTGGACACGAAGGAGGCCTCCATTTCAGCATATGGTGAGATACTACGTCGTATCACGAAATTGAGGCCATATCTAAGCAGTGGAGAAGAGATGTAGAGCGTAGGAGGAAATCAAGGAACCAGGAAGGTGCTGACTGAACTACAAAACGCTTCCACTTTCAAAACTGGTTTTTATTTTCTTTATTATATTCCCTCCGACCCTTGATACGGATCTATTTTTCCATTTTGGTCCGTCCCATTATAAAGTATCCATTTCTCTTTGAGTGTATATTAGGTGCACCCGGGTGCACCCTTGCACCCATATTTGTATAACTTTTTATTCTATTTTGTATACATGTTATTCTCTTTTGTATACGTGTTTTGTAATAATTGTATACTTTTTTCACACTAAATTTTTCATTAAAAAAATAAGCATTCATATGTGTATAACTTTTTATTCAATAGTGTATACATGTATTTTAATAATTGTACATTTTTTACACTCAATTTATCATTAAAAACAGTAACAAATAAATTCTACTCCCTTCATCCCACAGCAAGGGTCACTTTTTCCATTTTGGTCGTCTCACTCAAAGGATCCTCTTTCCTTTTTTACACTCAATTTTTTATTAAAAAAATTAACAATTAAATTGTATACATTTTTACTCATAATTGTATATGTTTTTGCTTATATTTGTACGTGGGTGCACACTATATTTAGTCTTTCTCTTTTTAGATTGATGTGACCCACAACCATTACGCATGACCCCACACTCAATACTAATACAACTACACACTACACATTAAAATATTATTTCTTTCACCTTACTATTATTATACTTCTTAATCCACGTGCAAAAAATAAACGAATACCTTTCAAGGGAACGGATGGAGTATTCTTTTTTGTCCATTTAATTGCGTGTTATATCAATCAAATAAGTGTAACTGTTGGTAGTTTCTTAATAATTGTTTATTTTTTTTAGAAATAATTTTTTATTAAAAAAATTAGTATGCATATGTATGTATAATTTTTTATTCAATAGTGTATAAATATATTTTTTAATAGTTGTAAATTTTTTACACTCAATTTATCATTAAAAACAGTAACAAATAAATTCTACTCCCTCCATCCCACAGCAAGGGTCACTTTTTTCCATTTTGGTCGTCCCACTCAAAAGATCCTCTTTTCTTTTTTACACACATGGGACCCACTCATCCCCTCTAATACAATTAAAACATGGGGCACATACTCCAACTAATACAACTACTCACTCTACACATTAAATAATAATATTTCTTAATCCACGTGCCAAAAAGCAAAAACTACCCTGGGACGGAGGGAGTATACATTTTTGTTCATAATTGTATATGTTTATTTTTTTTTGGTCCATTTAATTGCATGTTATATCAATCAAATAAGTGTAAGTGGTTTCTTAATAATTTTATATTTTTTTCACACACAGTTCTTTCATTAAAAAAACTAGCATCCATATGTATGTATAATTTTTTATTTAATAGTGTATACATATAGTTAATAGTTGTAAATTTTTTACACTCAATTTATCATTAAAAACAGTAACAAATAAATTGTATATATTTTTGTTCATAATTGTATATGTTATTTTTCATAATTGTATAGTACGTTTTTTAAAGTGGGTGCACCATATTGTGAGGTGCACCTGGGTGAACAGTATAATTACATTTAATTTAAATTAATTAATCATTAATAATAAATTAAGAAGAAAACGAAGTAAACTCTGACTTACAATTTCATACAATAAATTTAATTAATTTTTAAAAGTGAAAATAAATCATAAATAAATTATAAGAATGAAATAGTGTTATTAAATGTGTAGTATTATTCAGTTAATTGATGTACAAACTTTGGTTTTTTCCTTTTCAAATAGTATTCCTAATTAATAAGTAAATTTTGGTTAAAATTATCTCATATAATAGCTCTATTAATTCGGCATAGTTCATTATTGATCTTCTATTATTTAATTTATTTTTTTTTAAATATCATTGTCAGCCGTATAATGAAATTGTCAATGATTCTATTAAATAACTATCATTCTTCCAATAAAATAAATTTTCCAGAAAAAAAATGCATCATTTCAAGAGATGTGACAAGCAAGTATAATTAATAATGCCTTCAAATTGAAATAAAAACTTCTAATTTAATTAATTTGACGTAGGCTTGGTTAATTCAAATTTCAACATACCAAAAAAAAAATCCTGGTCAAGATTTTCATTGTACAAAAAGGTTGTTCGCCCACCCCAGGCGCCCCCGCACGCCGGCCCGACAGCATGTGAAGGAGGTTAATCATGGTAACTCAATTGACCAACAAGGGTTAGACTTTTTAACCACCACACAAGGAGCCCCCTTAATTAAGAGGTTGCTCCCACGCTGCGGTGAGATTCGATCCTTGGTCATTGTACAAGCTGTCCCCTTGGTTGACCAGATTTTCATTTGAGTTCAAGATGTACATCAAAATTCAAATAAAAATTAGGGGATAACTAGGATGACCCAATTGTCATCCATTATTGGTTGGATAAGAAAGAGTACACAAACATAAGACAAACTGCAAATAAAAATTAAATAATCAATAAATTTTGACATCTTTATATTTATATTTTATACAATAAATATGTGATTTAAAATTTTCAAAAAAATATTTAAATTATAAAATTTACATTATGATACCCCATTATAATTATTTATAGTTCTTCATTCATAAGACTCTCTGTCTTTCATATTTTAATATAGTGAAAACAAAATTCAAGCAGTATAATTATTTTTAAAGTGAATAAAAGGTAATATGATTGAAGGAAAAAAAACATTTAACCAAAATGTTTTGATCAATGAAATAAGTAATATTGGACCTAGAAGGCATAAAAAGAAAATTAAATTAAATTAAATAAATGAGAAATTTAACAATAATATATTACTTGTGAAATGATTTTCAACTTGCGGGGATAGCTCAGTTGGGAGAGCGTCAGACTGAAGATCTGAAGGTCACGTGTTCGATCCACGTTCACCGCATCAAATTATTTTTAGTTTCCTTTTTAGCCGCATGTTTTTATTAATTTTATTTTTTATTTAATTTATTTTGGCTTTTATTTCTTTTTTTGCCAATGTTTTTATACATTTTATTTTTGCTTTTAATTTATTTTGGCTTTTATTTCTTTTTTTGCCGCATGTTTTATTTATTTTATTTTATTTTATTTTATTTATTTTTGCTATTTATCGGCATGGAGTAACATTCATTTCAACCAATTCCAAAGACCATAATTTGAACGACACACTCCTCACTGTAAGATTGAATTCTTATGAATACACTTCAACTCGTATACAAACACAAATGATCCCTCACCAACTCTCTGAATCTATCCAGCATGCTCCCCACAAATTGCAAACGACTACACAGCACCAAAACTTGGTAACCTCTCAAATGTTCCACCATCTCTGGACCTCGGTCGTAATCCTGCTCGCCACACCAAAATCGGATATCAGAATGAAGTTTCATGTTGTTATTGAATACCAAGATCACACCCGTCTTTTCTACTCACCTTCTCAGTAATGACAACGATAGGTGAAGCATCACATTTGGATTCAAGTGCTTCGACTCTTTTTCGTACCATCTCCAAATCCTAGGGTTATATAAAACATTGAACTTAATCAATTTAGTCTTTGGAAAAACATGGCAAGCCCAACACTCTCAACATGAGGCCAAGGCATATAAGGGCAAAGAGAAATGAATAATGAAAATGTGCATCTTTGGCATGATATCAACATCTGATACATATAAGAGATTACAATCTTTCATAGAGCCACCAAGTATTTAACTATGCAGAATAGATGTAATACTCCAAAATTGCTTCCCTTCCCAAT
Organism: Pogostemon cablin; assembly: GCA_023678885.1. Lineage (NCBI taxonomy): Eukaryota > Viridiplantae > Streptophyta > Magnoliopsida > Lamiales > Lamiaceae > Pogostemon > Pogostemon cablin. The sequence goes on from CM042973.1 coordinate 22,652,457, forward strand.
TTTATGGACACCCAATCGAGAAGTGTAAAACTTGAGTAATATTTAGGGTGATGGGGAAAACCAAAAGGGGACACATACCTGCAATTGAAATGCATGGTGGTCACTGAAGTCTACGCGATCCACATATGCTGGAGCCATCTGCAAATAGTTTCAAAAATATACCTATTAGATGAAATCGACACAGATTTTGTGTCCAAAGATCAGAGCAAGATCCAAGCATAGACGTGAAAAGGTTATTTATACTCCAATACATATGAAATAGAGAGCACTACCTTCTCAATACTCCTAACAAAGGAATCAGCAAACCCAATGCCTGAAAGGCATAACACAGCCATATTTTTTACAGCACTCAGTGAGACTTTACAAGATACATCTTGACATGAGACGAAGTGTATAGGAGCCATAACAGTGAAGAAGATTGGAACTGACTTGTTGGCTTTTTGAATTGTTGATATTATGGCATCGATATCCTTTTCCTGTACCTACAAGACATAGGTACATTACATATTACATGCATCTCTGAGCCAGTAGAAATGTTAGGAATACACAGTCATCAGAGAAAGAGAAAGAGAAAGGAAGATAGCGAGCCTTTCAATACCAAATCCGCATGATGGATGACTACAATATCAGCTCGGCTAAGTGCAGTCAAAGGTTCCCTTAATGGTCCAAGTGGAATTAACTGATGATTCCCCCATGGCATCATTGCATTCACCATCACTATCTCCAAATCACGCCACACGCTCAAATGCTTCCTTCCAAATGTTTATAGTTCACACAAGATAAGCACAAATCCTACCTTGTTCATATTACTTCATTTAAATGAAATTTCTAAGAGAGCTAAATTATAGCAAATGCAAGCATGACAAATTCACCATATTCCCCAGTACATCCCGAGAAAGTAAAAAATAAAAAAAAATCAACAAAAAGATTAGTCTTACAAAGGTTATTATTATAAGAGGGTGAGATCCAGTGACCAGTCTACATGATCCTAGAAACAGATAAATCATAAAGCAACCTTAACTCATTAATGGAGATACAAGATTTCTGTTAGAACCAAGTAACTCACTCTGAGAAGAAATTAATGAGTATTACCTGCATCCCATCATCTAGGATAGCAACCCCAATACGATCGACGTTCGATTGCTTTACAGTTTTGTCTTGAGAAAATAGTTTCTGAAAACCAGTGTGAGAAGATGAGAAACCATACTGTTCTAGAAATCTAGCAGCAGTCGCTGCTCGATTTGCCCCAATGCCAATTTTGGCAGATGTTCCCTGCAGTTGCCTCTGAAGCATTCTAGCTTCATCAGCACCACCATAACCCTGAAAACAAGACCAGGATTCAAATCTATGCATTCAAAATGAAATATCAAATAACTTAAATAATAAATCAACCAGAATTATGCTCCAATATGATCAAAAAAGCATCCTTCCCAACTGATACACTAGGTATTTCAATTCTACTAAATCAAGTATCCCGCCATAATTGCTTTTACATATGATGAACAATAATTTAATTGCGAAAATCTTAAAAAAAAAAAAAGCACAAGACGTAAAATTAAATACCCTAGTGAGAATGAGAGGTGAAATTCCATCATCAGCAAACGCACGAGCAAGGAAATCCGCCATTGGAGTTTTCCCATTGCCTCCCCAAGTCAAATTACCCACAGCAATCACCGGAACTGGAAACCTTGATTAATTAAATTAATTAATTAATGAAAACGAGAATGCCATTAAAATAGAGAAAATCTCATAGTATAGGTTTTAGCCTTCTGTAAAATTGTTCCAGGATTGAATTAAAGTGTTGATTCAACATTCAACATTACCGTTGTTGGTGTAGGATATTGAAGCGGTAGAGTTGGTGGCGGAGGCGGAGAGCGAGGGAGTATAGAGAGGAAGCAAGAGAGAGAAAGGGTATGAGGGAGAGTTGTGAAGGTGAGAGAGTGGAGAGCCAGAGAGGAGGCGGCGTGTAAGCTATTACTTCCACTGCCCTTCTCACACTCTCCATTAAAGACCAGCTCTACCCGATTATCACAGAGATGATACTGAAATTCAAATTTGATTTGTGAAAAAAAGTACACAAACACTAGGGGCAATGATTTTAAAAAACCATCCTCTATATATATACCTACTACACTATCTCTCCTCAATTAATACACTTTCTCTCTTTATCTCTTCTCTTATTTAACTTTTTAAATAAATTAATACATTGATTTAACATAAAATTAAAACATACCCTACTCAAAACTCAAAACAAACATAGAACAGTTTTCAAACCCCATATAACCACAAACCAAACATCACCTTAGTATATTATTCGATTTACATAATTTATTATATGAATTTGGATCTCTTTCAATTCTATTATACCCTATACTATTGGGTATAGGATTTTGTATGAATTCAATTTACATGATTTAGTATATGACCTTGGATTCTCTTTCAATACTATTATATCCTATATTGTTGGGAATATGATTTACCTGGTTAACAAGAGACTACCTCAATAAATAAGGACAAAGGATCAACTATCCCCTCATCTTTTATCATTTGATCAAAAAGAAATTATCACAAATGATCCATTAAATATTACTAAACCCATAAATAGTCTTGTATCTTTTGAAAATTTCAATTTTATTTTTTTTCCAATTTTAATCCTGATGGACTAAAATTGGACAAAGAATAACTAAAATTGAAAATTTCAATAGTTAGTTAAAGAACCAAGTGATAATTTTACAAAAGATTTAAAAGGACTAAATGTATAATTTGACCGGGAAAAATTATAATTTCTCACATTATATTAAAATTCTCACAATATCATAAAAAATGTGTTTAAAGATATTATATTTAAAATAATATTTTCAAAATCGGATCGGTCGGTTCGACTGGAAATCAAAGTCGGAACGAGTCCGGAACAAAAAAACTATTTTTAAGGTTGAATCGAGTTAGATAGAAAAACCGGTTGAACCAGTCCAACTGATTCTGTATACATTTTTTAAAAATTTTTATTTTTAATTTTATGATGTTTCACCTGTTGGATCGGTTTTTCCGATACAATCCGATTCAACCTTAATTTTTTTTATATTCTAGGTTGGTTCCGGCTCCGATTTATGTCTAACCGGCCGATTCGATCCGATTTTAAAAATATGATTTTAAATATAATATCTTTAAACACCTTTTTATGATATTATGAGAATTTTAAAAATTATAATTTTTTCCAGTCAAATTATCACATTTGGTCATTTAAGTCTTATGTCAAACTATCACAAAATCCGCATTTGGTCATTTAACTATTGCAATTTTTTATTTTAGTCCTTCTTTGCCCAATTTTAGTCCATTAGGATATGATGGACTAAAATTGGACATAAATGACCAAAATTGAACTAAAAATGTCTAAACTTGAAAATTTCAAAAGATACAGGGATTATTTTTGAGTTTATTAATACTTAGTGGACCGTGATAATTTCTCTTTTATCAAATATATAGTTTGGATGGGTATTGATATTATAATATAAAATTTAAACGAGACAGACACATATATGAGTAGTTGATACTTTCTCTATCCTTTGATACATATCTATTTTATCATTTTGGTCAGTCCTATTAAAAAGTATAAAATTTATTTTCTAGATTGATGTGACCTAAGTATTTTTATACTCAACTTATTAAATATGGTCACATACTCAACACTAATATAATTATTGGTACACTCAAAACTAATATAATTACGTGTTAATAGAAAAAATTAACCAAAACTCAATTGTCAAAAATCAATGAGAACACTTTTTTTTTATTGTAGTATATATATTTTTTTAATCAAATGGTACTCATAAGGACCAAAATATCCTTGAGGGGATATAAGGAGCAAATCACCACCATCGGACTGGCGCAACCGTCATCGGACCTCCGCCAGACTGCGTGCCGGATCTCCGCCGAACTGCCGTCACCACAGCATCAGAATTTAGGTAGAATCAGTGATTGCCCTTAATCTTTAGTCCAAGATACATATAAGTTTGATGTATTTATCCTATGATTTCATACTACTAGTGTTACAGTTTTGCTTTTACTTAATTAGTTCATCAATTAATTTAACAGTTTAATTTTACTTGCTTGTTTAATTGTTATTCACTTGTTTAGAATTTTAATTTCTTGTTCAATCGAAATCTAATTATGATTTATCTCTATAAAATTAAGATAAACGCGAGATCGCTTAGATTCTAGCTAGTTTTTCCCATAGACTGATATAAAATTTGCTCACTCGTGGCTATACGCGACAAGAGTACACTTACTCTTTGTATACGTGAGAATTTATCTATCAAGTTTTGGGCCGTTGCTTAGGAATTTAGTTGTATTTATGACTTTGAATTTTGTTGAGTGTAAGGATAGGGATATTTTTTTTGTTTTGATTTGTTTTTCGTTTTATGACTGTGTTTCTAGGAACAAAAGCGTGGTCGGAACCTACATTGGAATCTACATAGGATTCATAATGATATCCGTATCTACATCGGAACCTACATCCGTACCTACATCGAAACTGGCACGAGATCCGTACCTACATTGGAATCGACACGAGTTCCGCACCAATATCTATACCAACATCGGAATCGACATTTATACCTACATCGAAACTGACACACACCTACACATTTACCCACATGGACACATTGAGTATTATAAGTTTAACAGTAGGGATATTAAAGTAAAAAAAATGACAGTTATTTGTTGTTAGTAAATATATTGAAGTGTAAAATTTAGATGTTTTTTCAATAATTCCTATAATTATCCACTACACATTAAAATATTATAGGCAAACATTTGTGTGAACTCGATTATCCACTACACATTAAAATATTAAATGCAAATATTTGTATGAACCGAGTTCACACATGAACCTGTTTTCAACTATTACTATTTAGTACTCCCACTGTCCCACGCAAAGAGGGTCTTTTGCTTTTTGCACGTGAATTAATAAGTATTACTATTTAATGTGTAGTGGGTAATTGTATTAGTGAGAGTGTGTATCTCAGATTTTTATTGTATTAGTGGGTGTGTGTGTCTCATGTGTGTAACAAATGAAATGAGACTCTTTGGGTGGGACGTCCAAAATGGAAAAAATACCCTCTTTGAAGGGACGGGGGAGTACATGAAAATTTACTTTTTAGTGATATAAATTATTACTTTTCTATTTGAAATTTTACTTTTCGAATTATTGTAAACCCTGATTTATCGATTACTCTTTAATACATGAAAAATTATTCTTTAGAGAGATTAACTATTACTCTTTTGAATAAAAAATAGTATTAGCATTCAAAGAGTAATTTTTTTTATATACTAAAGAGTAATTTAGCAAAAATAGAATTCACGTGTGAATCTGATTCAGTTTCAATACTTATACGGAGTATTTCTCAATTTAATTACACATTAAATTAAGGTAAAATTTAGGGTGTATGGAGTATAATTTATTTTTAATTAATTATATTATTGAGTGATGAAATTGAATAAAAAATTAATTTAATGATTTAAACTATTATGTGTAGTTTCACTCATAAAATTAACTAGAAATAAATATATTTGAGTACTACCTCATTTTTTTTTATTTTAACAGGGAGAATCACTTTTATAAAGAACTCTTTCGCTCATCCTTTTTTAAAGAAAATCTTCAAATAATTTATGACAAAGTGCAAACGTCCCACCTTTAATTATTGTTGAATTCTAAATTTCTTAAATATTGAAAACTCAATTCTAAAGCCATTAATTTTGAAACCAAACATAACTTAAGAGCTAATCCATTGTCAGCATCATATCGACTGATAAATAGAGACTAATCAATTTGATTGTTTCATCGCAATCAATATACTTTCCTACTCCTCTTTAAAAAGGTTTTTTTATGTAAATTAAGAAATATTTTATTAAATGTGTGTTGTGTAGTTGTATTAATGATGTTTGGACATCATATTTTGATTATATTAGTGGATGTGTGCTAGTCTCATGCGTATTTAAAAAATGAGACATTTTAAATGAGATGAAATAAATGAAAAATATAATTCTTTAAAGGGTACGATGGATATATCATTATACTATTGGGATTTATAATTTTTTTAAAGGTTTAATTATTTTTTAATACAGTATTTTTTTATATTTAATTATTATTTGTCTTTCAAGATTTTTTTTAATTTTTAAAAAAATAAGATTTAGGTTTTTAACATCATGATCTAATACTAGATCTTTTACTAAGACTTTTGATGATTACATCACAGTGTACATCATTACATCTTATCCTTTAATATATGTAATACTCTTTGAGCATTAAATAAGAGTCTATTAATTAATTAAATATATAAATAAATGTAGAAGGTTGACTATATATTTGGAACATTTTTTTTCAAATTTAAAATGACTATATAAAAAAAATGGGAAATATATATTATACTCCATATTAGGGCAAAGAGTTGCGAGTTGTTACGTGATACGGACATAAAGTGATAATTTTTATAATGAACTTAATTAAAGAAAAGTGATAATACTATTTCATGAATAATTTATAATATAAAATAAATAAAAAGTAATAACATTTTATAAGGTCTTACGTCATACGGATATAAAATGATAATTTTTATAATGAACTTAATTAAGAAAAAATGATAATGCTATTTCATGAACAATTGAGTAAATATAAAATAATTGAGTAATATTTTATAACGAAAGTAATAACGTTTTATAAAAAAATATAATTATTTTAAAAAAAGTAAATTGGGATTATACATTTTCATGAACTTGATCTAGCTCGAAGCCTCATCCAAATTGTGCATGAAGATTCGATTTCACGCAAGAGCCGTACCTCCTTAAATTACCAAACTTATACTCGTACATAGTAATTTATTCTTTCTTGTATTAAAAGAAAACATTTCTTAATTTGCAAATACCGAGTAGGAGAATTCAAAATTTGTAGGAATTGAGCTTGTCTCAAGTGTAAATAGCACAGAGAAACGGACAGCAGTTTAGTTTGTGCATTCAATGATGTGGTCCCCAGTGAGCAGAGGCTGACAAATCCGAGAAAGCGAACGCGCGAGTGAGGGACACGGCAGGGCAATGACTAGTTGACAAAATTATCTACGGGGATATACGACATACTATTAATGCAATCACGGGCAGCGGGCAGAACCTAACGGCCGTCAACATCCTCCACTCACGCCGTCTCCCTCTCTCCACGTATCTCCGAACCTCCCCGGTTCGGGTCCAGCCTCGGACCACCAGAAATTTGAAAATTTCGCAAAAGCTAATGGCAAAAGCACACCGCCACCCAAATTATAGTGGAATAAAGGAGGAGAGAGAAAGACAGTGAGGCAGGAAATATTTTTTTAGAAATAGAGAGAGAAAGGGTTGGTTGATTGTCTTTTTCTCTAGAGAGAGAAACCACAGTAGAGAGAGAAGAGCTCCGCCGCAGAATCTGTCAAAAAGATGGGGCCGATCGTCAAGAGGAAGAAGAAGGGGAGGCCGGCGAGGGCAGATCCCGGTGCCAGGGACCTCCCTTCGGCGGAGCGTGACCTCCGGAGAAGCCTCCGTCGCCGGAATGTGAAGTACGTCTTCGACCTCGACGATTACTTCGAAGAGGACGAGGTGTTCGCCGACGAAGAGGACCAGCGACGGAGGGAGAAGAAGCTGAAGCTGCTACTGAAGCTCCAGGGCGGCGCCGATCCCGAGTCAACTGGTCTCCACGCGCCGGCCAGCTCGGCGTCCTCGTCGGACGATGGTGGGAAGCCGTCGAAGAAGAGGAAAATCGATGAAGAAATGGACGATTATGTGGATGACGATAATGGGGAAGATAATTATAATTATGAAGACGATGAAGAGGTGATTATCAGCTTACGATTGATTCGATCTGGAAGTGGAAAGGGGGGAAATTAAGTAGCCCTAAAATGGAGTGAAGTGGATTTAGCTATAGATGCATTTATTTATTTATACTAATCAAGAATGAGCTTAAAATGGTCCAGCTCAGCTTTAGCTGAAACTTCAAGTTGGCCCTCACCTCTGTTGTATAGAATAGATAGATAATGTATGTATAGGTGAGTGAATGAGTGTGTGGTTGGGGGGAGGGGGTAGCGTGGGGTGGGTTGGGAGAATGTTGTGTTGATGTATGTATGTATATGTAACGGTCGGGGTCAACTGTCAAAAAACTACCCCCACGGAATCTGATCAATCTCTCCCCCCCCCCCCCCCCCCCCCCCCCTTTCTCTCTCTCACTCTCCAGTGAGAGAGAGTGTCACAGAGAGGGAGACATGTATGTATTGTATTGTACGCACACTCACGTTCCCACTTACGCACGCATGTTTGTTATCTGACTCTGGTGCGCCGTCTTTTAAGATGTGTGCGTGGGAGAGAGAGAGAGAGAGAGAGAGAGAGAGAGGCGACGTTTCTGAGTGCATTTATTAGTTTATTAATTGGTGCCTTTTTTAATTCGTTCACAGGTTAGAGATACGAAGCCAGAATCCAAAGCTGATGACTCTCCACCAGGTTTGCTTTCCTTTTCTTTTCCCAACCTTAATTTGGTCTTTAATTCTCTGAATTTGTGATGGGATTTTGCTTGCTCTGGTGCAGGGACGCCGCCGTGTGGGCCACCGATGCCGGAGAAGAAGATTCTGGAGTTAATTCTGGATAAACTTCAGAGGTAAGTGGTGGTGGTTGATTCTGTGTGAGTGCACCTTCTTCTCTTCATCTTCATAATGTTGCTGGCTCTGATTGTGTTTAACAGGAAAGACATTTATGGTGTTTATGCAGAACCGGTTGATCCAGAGGAGGTAAGTGTGGAGAGTTTGGATTCGTGTTATGATGATTTGAGTTGTATGTAAATGAGGTGATTTGATGTTGTGTAGCTTCCGGATTACCACGATGTGATCGAGCATCCAATGGATTTTGCCACTGTGAGGAACAAGTTAAGAAATGATTCATATCCAACCTTTGAACATTTTGAGGTTAGAGTTCGTCCATGGTAGTCTTTTTTATGGTGTTGGAAAAAAAAGGTTTCTTTGATGTACTTACTATTATGTTTTCAACTTCTATTGTGATGTGGGCTTTGAGGATGTATTCTTGCTCATAATAGCATTTGTCTGAACTCTCTTGGTGTTCATGATTTCAATTGCAAAATATGGTTAAGCAGGGCAAGAGACTTGTTTGCATACTTCCACTTCCTTATTAATTATCTGCCGTTATTATAAGTTTAACTAATGCTCTGCTACTAATTGTGAGATATTAATTCATCACATGATTTTGGAACTCTGCGTCTGAAGCCAAGGGTTGATTCGATCCCATATTTTCTCTACATGTGAAATTTAGAAATTCTTGTGTTTACTGATCTGTTAGTATATTTTGCTTTTGCTCTTGTTTCCGAGTTTCGTCTCTCAGTGTTCGGTTTTTTGGTCTTGCCTTGACTTCATCTCTGACTTGAATTAGCAGTAGTACAATACCTCAATCGTGTGATTTTTCAGGTTCTTTACAAATGTGCAAACAAAAGCAGTGTTCTAAATATGGTTCTTCATAGGTTCTGTGAATTATTGTAGGGTGCTTTAGTTATGTTTAGTATTATATTTTCTTCATTCACCTTTATAGATTCAATTAGCTATCAATACTCTTCTTACCATCCTTTTGTTTTCTGTGATTTAACAAAAAAAAATAAAAATGCAGAGTGATGTCTTCCTCATTTGCTCAAATGCAATGAAATACAATGCACCAGATACCATATATTACAAACAGGTAAAAATACTTTCACCCTTCATACTCTCTTCTAAACTATAGTTTCTCTTGGATAACTGTTTAACAATTTCTATTCATTTACGAAAGGCGCGCACCATCCAAGAGTTGGCGAGAAAGAAATTTCAAAAATTAAGGCTGAAAGCTGAACACACAGAGAAAGAGATCAAACCCGAGCAGAAAACAAGGTCCGGCTCCCTTCCAAAAAAGCCAATCAGAAGGTGTGGGAGCCGGACACTGCAAGAACCTGTTGGCTCCGATTTTTCATCTGGAGCCACTCTTGCCACAGTGGGAGATTTCCATAATGTTCCCAGTACACTCCAAGCTGTTGGGTCCGAGAAAATGGGTGGTGCAGATGGGCTTGTTGAGGGAAGTTCTTTCTTGAACGATTACTGTTATGATAGGGTCGAAGAATCCTTGCCAGGTAGCATTCTGATATAACAATCATCTTGATCTGATGATGTCTTTTCTGACTGCTCATTATTCGTCTTGTAGGAAAGGGTCCGCTGTCTCGATTTGGTAGGAGATCATTTGTGCAAGATGAAAACCGTCGTGCAACATATAACATTTCTTTGGCTCTTCCTGTGGCCAGCTCAGAGTCTATATTCTCAACCTTTGATTGCGAAACCAAGCAGCTGGTTCCTGTAAGAATCTCGGGGGTACCTTGTGTCTTAGGATTCATCATGGGGCATTATTTTTCTCTAACTTGTATTTCAATGCTGTTATTCAGGTGGGACTTTATTCTGATCATTCGTACGCTCGGAGTCTTGCTCGATTCGCTGCAACTCTTGGATCCGCTGCCTGGAAGGTTGCGTCTAAGAGGATCGAACAAGCACTACCTCAAGGATTCAGGTTCGGTCAGGGTTGGGTTGGAGAGTATGAACCACTCCCAACTCCTGCACTAATGGTAGAAAATTGCTGTGTTAAAGAACCTCCGTTTTTAACAAAAGCAAAGCCTGTTGCTAATCCTAAGAAGTTTGAGAAGACCCCAACAGTCCTGGATTCTTACAAGGATGATAGCCCACGTAGCGAGCCATTCCTGGGACAAAAGTTGCCGTTTCTTTGTCCCCCCGGAATCAGACCACCTTCTGCTTCTGTCGTCGCTACACAGCCGATCAGAGGGAACATTTCAGAGATGAACGTGAACCCATCTTACTTTTTATCCTCCGGGATCAAACCTAGTAGCCCTCGTATTAATCTCAGTTATCATCATCAAAATCTTCAATCCAGGGCTGTGCATGAGTCTGAAAAGAAGGCTGTAAAGCAGGTGGAATTGAATAGTCCTCCATCATCGAATAATGTTGCATCTGATTCTTTTGGCAAAAGACAGTTTCTGAAGAGTTCAGAAATGGAAGCCTCCAGGCCGATGGACTACTCGCCAAAGAACACAAACCTCCCACGAACCGGATCGTTTAAAAGGCCCGATCATAGCAATGGGGTTGTTATGGTAGGAATGCCTAATGGAAAAGTCATGGGTAATAGAGTGGATGGTGACACTACATTGCGTAGTTTGTCTTCTGATTCAGCAAAACCAGCCGGGTATGTCGAACAGGGTCAAGGTCTCAATGACCCTGTCCAGATGATGAGAAAGATGTCTGAAAACACTCATAATCAACAAAAACCCTCGAGGCGATCGCCAGCCAATGTTTCTCAAGTCATGCCTCCATCGCCATCCTTGAACAGCAATGGATGGAATGGGAATGATCCGAACAATGCTGCTGCTGCTGCTGCGCGAGCATGGATGTCTGTAGGGGCGGGAGGGCTGAGACCTGTTGCTGAAAATGCAGCAAATCCGAACAAGAGCCAAATGTACGGTGATCCAGTGTACAATTCGCCTCGGCCACAGTTTCAAGGAGAGTTCCCTCATGGAGCTCCTCTCCATGCTTTCGTACCGCAAGGGCCAATACCTATGTTAGTCGGCAATCAAGTACAGTTTCAGAACCAGCGGATGGTGTTCCCCGGCCAGCTGGCGACTGCTGATTTGTCGAGGTTCCAGCTGCAGCCGAATTGGCGGCCACAAATGCATTCGAGACAAAAACAGGAATCACTACCTCCAGACTTAAACATAGGCTTCCAAACGTCCGGCTCCCCTGGACGGCCCTCTTCCGGTGTGCTGGTCGATTCCCAGCAGCCCGATTTGGCTCTACAGCTCTAACAAGTGAGTGGGTTTGTAGGAGCCTACCCTACTTGGGACCGTTTTATGTGGCTTTCTTACAGAACTCACATTGTTCTGTGTAGTTAGTTTTAGAGTAGGGAGTAGGATAGGAAATGGTGGAGTTGCAGAGGGAGGATTTGAAGGGAAATAATGTAGTGTTTGTAGATTGTGATAGGCAGTGGCATGGTGGGTAGGTGAAGGGGATGGATGACAGATGAGATGAATACTCGTTTCTATTATTAGTTTTTTCGTTTCCGACATGCCTAGCTTTCTCATTCCAATATACATACGATATGTGGTGATGTTGGAGTAAGGAGACACATTTTGTCTGTAACTTCAGTTTTGGTGAGATTATGAGAGAGAGTTTACTTTCATGGATGGATAATCATTTCTCAATTAACAAATTTTCATTCATGTGCCTTAATCCTTAAGCCAACTAACGCATGCACACTTGAGATGAGAGAGCATGTATTCTCAAATTTTATTACTACTTTGCCCCTCTATATTTTCAATTAATAAATTCTCAATTTTTTCTTTTTGCAAGTGGTGTACCCTACTATTACAGGCCTTCACTGCTGTCATGGGTTTTGTGATCTCAAGTGGCTTACAGAAAAGACTACCTGTCTGTGAGGTGACCAAATTCATAGAGAAGTTTCACTGTTTGATTGCACTGCGACTTGTAAAGAAGGATCACTGTTTGCTTGCAAGTGGTCATATTCATAGTGACTTATAGAGAAGACTCACTGTTTGATTGCTTACAAGTGACCAAATTCATATCAAAAGTATAAATCAAATCCCCACCTTGCAGTTGTCGGATCAATTAGAAGGTAGTTCCACTCTTCCCATCTACCAGCTATGCCCTGAGGGCTCCATTGAAAAATTTATTTGCTTAAAAAGTTCATTCTTGATTGCCCAAACGAGGTAAACGCAGGTAGATATTGAGAGCATTTGAAGTGTTCTACTTGCTCCTTTTCCTCATGTGTCCTTCAGCAACCATTTGTAGGCTGCTTGGATGGAAGTGAACTCCCTTTTTCATCCTATCCATGAGCTGATATCCTTCAGGAACGAAAGGACACAAGAAGAAAAAATGCCTCTTGGATTCAGTTCTGCCCACACATAATCCACGTTGGTTGTCCTTAAGTTCCAAATTTTAAAATGGTGTACCCCACCATTAGGGGTCTCCACCGCCCTGCCCTGAGAATTGATGGAGAAGGTAAATAGCAGGATGTGCCTCAAATGACTTATAGTAAGAGTTTACTGTTTAACTTGTGCTTGCAAGAGATCAAATCCATACCAAAAACATTAAGTTCCAAATTTTATCTTTCTTAAGAAGTCGTCCACGAACTAGTAGCCACAATTTGATGCTATGCTTTGGTGGGATGCATTTATGCCAGATCCGAGAGTAGATGAACCCGTTCTTCGATAGTGAATTTAGGAATTTTTTTTTTGTTGGAAATCTTGTTATTGGATGAGGATATTCTACAAGACTGATCAACATATATTAGTTAGAATCACTTAATTAAATATTATTTTACCCGCTTAAACTCTTAGATGAGATGGTTGTTTTAACATGGTATCAAAACAAGTCTAATGAAAATTCAGGATGAGATAGATGAGATGGTCCCTTTAGCATGGTATCAGATCAAATGTTTTTATGGTTTGAATTTCATCACCACATATTTATCAAAATTAACCCCCATATCAACACTGATTAAATATTACTCCCTCCGTCCCATAAAACCTTTCATACTTTCCTCATTTGTTTGTCCCACAAAACATTTCACACCCCAAAAAGTGAAACATCATTTTATCTAACAATCTCAAAAATTACTTTAATTTCAAATTCTTCACTCATTTTTCCCACACATCTCATTACTTTGTTGTACTTTTTTATTACCTAAAAATACTACAATACCCTCAAAAGTCAATAAAATTGATCAAAAAGTACAACTTTTCTTAAACAACGTGGAACAATAAACGTGAAAAGTATTATGAGATAGAGGGAGTAAATGATTATCCTTTCCACCAGGTTAAACTTTTAGATGAGATGAGTAATTTGGTCCTATTTGTTTACTTGAAGGTTTAAATTGTTGAATTTTTTTTCTAAATATATAATGTTAATAATTCATAAGTCTATGTAATTGTTTTGAATTTGTATGGGCTTTGAAAATCTATGTTTGAATTTTAATAATCAAAATCCAATTTTTAAAATTCAAAACAAACGCAGCGTAATGATACTTTTTTAATATGTGATCAACAATTACATCATAAGAATATAAATTTTTAGATTAAAAAGAATGACATTCATTATTCAATATTAAAAGTTACAAAATTATATTTGAACGCATCTAGGTCAGATGCCTGTGTCATGTGCAAGACTTTGTCATCTTATAAAACAGCACTAATCTATAGATAGTGATACTATAATATTTAGATTTCTTTCTTTCTCATTTTTACGTAGTAGTGATCAGAAAATATACATTTTGTAGTATAAAATCTATGAGAAATCTCCATAAAATCTATGCAAAATCTCCATAAAACTAACCTCTATTATACTTATATTTATATGTACGATCAATAATTCAATAAGATGACATAAAATATATTATCTAGCAAATCTCTGACTCACTTAGAGACTCCTCCATCACTCCGACAAATTAATTCTAAAGCTTGGTTCCTTACACTGTAGTACTCAAGAGAAGAAAACATGGATTCTTTAACATTTTTTCCTCTACTAGTTTTGCTGTTTTGGATGTCCCTAAGATTCAATCTCCGGCGCCGGAGGAACCTCCCTCCGGGGCCTTTCCCGTTTCCGATCATCGGAAACATTCTCCAGCTAGGCTCAAACCCCCACAGATCACTTGCCACTCTCTCCCAAACTTATGGCCCAATCATGTCTCTCCAGCTGGGGAGCATCTACACTGTGGTCGTGTCCTCGCCGTCAGCTGCTAAGCAAGTGATGCAAGAACACGACCACGTGTTCTCGGGCCGAACCATCCCTGCTGCCGCGGAAGCACACCGCTTCCACGAGAACTCCATGGCCTTCCTCCCGGTCGGAACCAGATGGAGGAAAGTTCGAAAGATATGCAGAGAACATATATTTGCAGTGTCTCGGCTGGACGCCAGCCGAGGCATTAGAAGGGAGAAAATGAGGCATCTGTGCAAATACGTGCAGCGATGCTGTGAGCTGGGACGAGCTGTGAATATATGGGAGGCTGCGTTCGTGACGTCTCTGAATCTGACGACTGCTACTCTGTTTTCGGTGGATTTTACGGACTTTGATTCGGATGCTACGCATGATCTGATGGAGACTGTGGGTGGTGTGACGAAGATATTTGGGAGTCCTAATGTTGGTGATTTCTTTCCGGTTTTGAAGGTGATGGATCCACAGGGGATTCGGAGGAAGTCGGATTACTACCTTGGGAAATTGTTTGATGTGTTTGAAGTCATCATTAAAGAAAGAATGGAATCAAGAAGGGCATCTGAAAAGAGAAGTAGTGATTTTCTAGAGGCGCTTCTTGATCTCATGGAGGGAAGTGAGTACGAGTTGAGTATCAACGATATAAAGAATTTACTCATGGTGAGATTAAACTATGATTTATTTGTTCACAAACATTCGTGTAACCCGGGTGTATAAATCTGTGGTCCCCTTCCAATCATATATACCATGTGTATTGCTAAGGTATTTAAATTAAGAGGAACCACATAGTTTATGATGTAAATCCGGTTTACAGAGACTAACTCTTCTTTGTTATGCACAAAACAATTGATGAATCGGATTCACATAGTATAATAGTTTATGTTATGTGGAGTATTGTCATACTAATGTGGGTGCAAGAATAAGAAAGTTAAATTTAGGATTAAGTGGAATTAAATTTTAATCTATGTTTGTTTTAAGATTTAAATAGTTTAGATTTTAGCTTTACGATCAAATCAATGTGTAAGAATAATGAATAATGTGTGTGATAGAAAAATGTAATGTGAATATAAGAGATAGATGTAATCTGGTTTTATTAAACTCTAACTAGACCAATGAATGCATTACATAATCATAAATCTGAATTAAAAAGTCGAACTAGAACAAATAATGAATTAAATCAGGATTAAAAGACTAAAAACAAATAAGTTTGAGGGTGTAATTATCTTTATAATTTTTAAATATGGGATTTATATATTATAATTAGCAATCCAAAGAGAATTAACATGTTACTCGTATAGGACTTATATCTTGGTGGATCACACACAACCTCAACCACAATGGAATGGGCAATGACAGAGTTACTACTCAACCCTAAGACCATGGCTACTGCAAAGAATGAGCTAACAAGTGTGATAGGAGACAAGAAGCAAGTTGAGGAATCAGACATAACCAAACTCCCATACTTGCAATCTGTGATGAAGGAAACCTTTCGACTCCATCCGGCCGTGCCACTGTTAGTTCCTCGCAGGGCAGGATACGAGGCACAAATCAACGGGTTCACAATACCAAAAGACACTCAAATACTCGTCAACTCCTGGGCAATCGGCCGAGATCCGCGTGTTTGGCCGAATCCAACTTCATTTGAGCCCGACAGATTCTTGAACAGCAAAATAGAGTTCAAAGGTCAAGATTTCGGGCTAATTCCTTTCGGATCGGGAAGAAGAATATGCCCAGGATTGATGTTGGCTGATCGAATGGTGCATCTGACTGTGGCTTCTTTGATTCACAACTTCGATTGGAAACTTCCACCTGGGGAAGATGTGGACACAGCTGAGAAGTTTGGGATGACACTGCCCAAGGCAGTTTCCCTCATGGCCATTCCAATATGCAAAAACTACTCTTAATTAATCATTCACTCCATATTACTATCATATACTACACTCTTGTCATCTTATTTTATATCACCCCAATATTCAAACATCACACATTATCATTTATGTGTCGGAAGAATTATGATTGTATAATTTACGGGCACATGCATTTCTTTATTATTATTATGTTGTATATTTTCATTTTTTTTTATATTTATAGATATATTCTGTAATAATAATCAAATATTTCTTCCGTTACACAAGATTAAAGAATATTTTAATATGTAGTGAATAGAGGGATATAATATTAAAAAAATGATTGTATCAGTATTGTGTGGGTGTACAAAGTGTTTAAAGATATAACATTTTGTTTTAAAGAGTATACACTTTAATTAATAAAGATATTATTCTTTCGATGAAAATGTCTTTGAAATATGAAGAGATTACTCCCTCCGTCCCAAATTCAAGTTCACGTTTACTGTAGATACAGAGTTTAAGAAAAGTCACTTTTTGACTTACTTTTGAGGGTAGTATGGTATTTTTGGGTAATAAATAAATGATAAAGTATGTTATGTGTGTTAAAAAGGTGATGACAAATTTGAAATTAAAGTATGTTAGAAGGATATTAGTTTGTTGTTTTTTCCTTTTATGGAAGTGTGAAGTTGAATTTGGGACGGAGCAAAACGGAAAGTGTGAAGTTGAAGTTGGGACGGAGGGAGTATAATTTTTTAATTCTTATGCTAAAGACTACTCCTTCCGTCCCCCGAAGTACTTCACGTATTGTTGTGCGTGTAGTTTAAAAAAAAATTACTATTATTTTATGTATAAAGTAAGAAAGAGAAGAAGTATTTTAATTAATTTAATGAAAATGGTGTGTAAAGTATTGGAATGTGTGAAAAAATGAGTATTATATTGGAATATGTGTAAAAAATAGGTATTGTTATAGTGTATTTTTTACCATTTTTAGTAAAAGTAAAGTGTGAAATACTTTGTAGGACGGATGAAAAAAGAAAGTGTGAAATCCTTTGGGACGGAGGGAGTATAAAATTAGATTAGGGTGTACCAATTTAGGTGCATGAATATTTTTTCAAAAGAAAAATGTAATAATTAAAATATAACGTTCAAAATAACATATGTAACTTTTCAAATGACACGAGGTGGGTATATAATATCTGTGCAAGTTTATAAATTCTTCTTTCCGAACAATACTAATTTACGGGAGTTTTATTAAATACTCATTTATTTGAGCCTTTTAGGGCAGGTTCTAAATCATAACCCGCACAAATTTAACTTGATCGGATTCATACTCACTCTAAAATAATTTTGAAAATTTACAGGACTTAGCAAAAAAAATTATAAAATTTTGTAAATCTTAAAAATAAAATAAAATATTCGCGAAGATCAAAACTTAAAACTTGAAAAGTTAAAAAACTAAAATTAATACATAAAAAACTGCTATTAAAAAAAAAATAAAAAAATTAAAATTAAATTCTATCAAAATTCAAAATTATGAAACTAAAATTATACCTAAAATTCGTATGTGGTTTAAGGCGGAAAATATTGAGAGTTAAGTTTGACCAAAACGTAAACCCCACGACCCAAAGTCCCAACCCAACCAGTTCATCTTCTCTCTCCTCTCCTCTCCTCACCTCAAATCCCCTTAAAAATTTCACCACCTGACACGTCGAAATTCAATCTCCATTAGCGTTCATCCGCCCAGAATTGTTGGACCACATTGCATATAAATAAAAAACCCCAAATTCCCAGGGCTTTTGAATCTTCCTCCGCAATTCGGAAAACGACGTCGTCTGTAACCGCCAACGACGACGATGGCGGGGTCAGAAGGCGGCGTGGAGGCGGTGGTGTATAAGAAAGGGGCGTGGAGCAAGGAGGAGGATGAGAAGCTGAGGAAAGCGGTGGAGGAGCAGGGGATTAGAAATTGGGTTAAAATCGAGAAAATCTCGGGTTTAGGAAGGCCGGCCAAGAATTGCAGGTTGAGATGGTTGAATTATTTGAGGCCGAATTTGAAGAAGCATCCATTTTCTGAAGAGGAAGAGCAATTGATACTTGATTTGCATGCCAAATATGGCAACAGCTGGGCGAGAATTGCCTCCAAGGTACACACATTCAAACACCTCTCTCTCTCTCTCTCTCTCATGTTTTTCATGATCAACACCTATGGGGGTATAATAGGCTTATTGAATTTCTGGAATCATGTTTTATGAACTACACATTTACTACTGATTGCAAAATCAAAAGGTTTTACGATTATACTGTGCTTCTGTTCTGCAATCTGTGAAGACTAATTGACTTGAGTCAATTCAGTTTATATGTTATCACCTTGTAGAAATGAAATTTTCTGACGACTTCTTCAGCTGAATTTTTTATTTACTTTTTCCCATAGAAAATGTAGTGGACCATATTTAGAAATCTCAAAAAAGTAAATTTAGCTTTTGGCATTATGATTGAACCACTATAGAACCATGATATTGTCATGTTGGTATGGTTTCTTGATTGGTGTAGACAACCCTAAATCCTACTCCCTATGTCCCATTAAATGGCTTCTACCTTGTTTAAAAAAATTATTTTTTTATCAACTTTGTTGATCTTAAAAGTATATTATTATATTTTTAGGTAATAAAAAAATATATTATTATATTTTTAGGTAATAAAAAAAATATTTTAAAAGTATATTATTATATTTTTAGGTAATAAAAAAAAATATTATTATATTTTTAAGTAATAAAAAAAGTATTTTAAAATAATGATATATATAATATATGTGAGAAAATGAGCAACTAACTTTTTGGGTTATTTGATAAAATAATTGTGGAATAACAAATATACACAAGGGAGATGGAGTATTATTCAAATTATATATCTACCACTCAACTTTTCTATTTTTTCTCTCATCTAGAAAAAATAAAAAATAATTAGTATTAAGTACTCGAATAACATTGGTGGGCTGGACTTCACTTAAGTGATCAGTACCATATACAGTCTAACAGGTCTATAGTTGTACCGTTGTTTGGGCCCTTCACAACCCAATAGAGCTCATATCTCAGCCCAAAACTTTCTGTTGTTAACGGTGCAAGAATATAGAATTAACTGGTATTCATATTGTTTCAAAATATAAGAATGGCAAGAAGAATTTAGCTTTTAGCAGAAAAATAAATTTTATATACGTAATTCTAGTGATTGGTAGGTTTAAAAGGACTGAACCCACTAAAAGCGTGGATCCAAATAATCTGACCCGACCCGAATTAGCGCCATAGATGGCCATCAGTTCATTGTAGCAATGATATTGGGAGCAAGAAATTTTCCCAGTTTCATGCTACTTTTTGTCATGTGTAACAAATTACAAGTTTGTTTGATCTCTCATGTTTCATCCCTTGATATTTAAACTATTCATCTCCCTCTCTCTCTCTCATGTTTGTTTGTGTTGCAAAGTGAATAACATATGGAGGGTGTATCATGTATGCTTATGCAGTTACCAGGGAGATCTGATAATGAGATCAAGAATTTCTGGCATAAGAGAGCCAAGAAATGCATGCAAGAGAAACTCCCAATCCACCCCACAACAACATTATCTCAAGAGAATGTGCAAAAGCAAAGCCACACAAATGCTATGAATGACAACCATTCCACCATTGATGAATCCAGTAATCATGATCATCACACATCTCAATTTCAACCATCCACTCCAAATATAGTAACCATTGCATCTGATGCACTCTCCATCCATTCACCTCAATCTATGATTTCTACACCACAGCCTCAGTTTCTCTCCTCACCAACCACTCTCTTCACATCATCCCCTCATCAACTCCCTCCCTCTAACCACTTACCACATCAAACCACTCTATATCCCAACACCCCAACTTCTCAAATTCACAACTCATTTTTATCATCATCTCCACATCAAACCACTCAAACCAACCTCAACACCCCAGATCATCTCCAACCCTCTTCCTTGTTCCAAGGTGGAGATGCGTTTACTTTCCTCAGAAAACCTACTCCGATTCATTCTTCCCCCTTGAGACGTTTCTTGAGAGCAACGAGTCAATCGTCTCCTGCTCCAGGGGTTCATTCCATACCGGGTTCACCTCATTTAGATTCTTCTCAGCAAATACAATGGTCACCGGCCATGGAGTCGCCGAGATCACCTCTGAAACTCAAATTATCACCTGGGTTTCCTCCTCAGTATACCGTGCAGATGAGCACTGAAACGCCAGATTCCTCAGTGGGTTCGAGGTCTGGATTCCTGCTAAATTCACCAACCACGCCTCCTCTTTCTCCTCTCAAATTGCGGTTGGCCGTGCCTGTGCCTTCAGAGTCTAGTTTCCAATCAAATTTATTAACTCCAGAATCTGGAGTCCAGTTGAATCGTGTTCCCCATTCCTGTCCACAGTTGGATCCATCCCAAC
Source organism: Pogostemon cablin (assembly GCA_023678885.1). NCBI lineage: Eukaryota > Viridiplantae > Streptophyta > Magnoliopsida > Lamiales > Lamiaceae > Pogostemon > Pogostemon cablin. The sequence continues at coordinate 22,673,571 of CM042973.1, forward strand.
CAATGACAGTTGACACTGATCATACTGTTTCTCTGGATTCATCTCTCGCTGTTAAAGGAGAGCCCTCTTCAATCCAAAATCCTCCACCAGAGACTTCAGGGATGAATAGCTGCAGGAAGGATGTGGAAAGTGAGAGCGATTTGGAGATGTTGGATGAACTTAGAAAAGCTCAAGCAAGGGTTCGATTCCTAAAGAAAAGGTTGAAACAAAGTTCAAGAAAACAGAATCTAAGCAATGAATGTCCAGAAGAGACTGATTTATCAAGAAGAGAGGTTCCACCGGACGAAAACTCAAGCCAAAGCACAATAAAAGATTGTGCTTTATCCCGGACAAGCTCAGGATCAGAAGATCTCACTGGTGGCAACTTGGTCAATGAGCAACCAAAAAACTCAAGGAAAAGAGACATGGCAACAAGAAACATAAGACGAAAAGGAGTTGCAGATGGCATCTCTAGTCCCGAAGGTTTACAAGTTAAGAAAGTCAGGAAAGGACATAAGGAGAATTTGGACAGTGGAATGTATATGCAGGGAAGCATAGAGTTGGAAACGACAACACGAACCGAAAGTTCAGGATCAAAAATTTCATCAGAGAAAAATTTGCAGCAAGAAGATTCAATGAGTGAATTCTTAAAGAGGATAAACTCAGAGAATTTGCATGAACCAACGCATTCAATGGAGTTGCTAGACAGCCCACACATTGCTTCACAATCGAGGGATGATAACCGAACCTTGCAGGATGTTGCAGATAAATGCTCTAACGTGTGCCCTTCAGTGGAAGGGTTCCTCAATGAGAGCTCCTCCACACTTTTGCAGGATGGTTACTTCAATGGAGATTTCTTCGGTCAAATATCTCTGATCGAAAACCCTGTTATGGATGCATTTGGACCAGTATACAGCCAAAGTAGTGCCACTCTAGTAAAACCTGGAGATGAGAGTGGCCAATTGACAAGCTATCTTCAGCCGGATGTTGGTTTTAGCTTCAGACGAGAGCGTACAGATGACTCGCAGAGAGGGTTTTCTGGACATGGTTTGATTGATTGTTGCCAACCAGATTTGTTGATGCACCAAAATACAGCATCAACTGATCTGCTAGATTTGGGCTTTCTGGGATGCGAACAATTCTTCCTCCAAAACTCCGGTGGGCCTTCATCAGAATCACGACCCGCCTTCATGCAGCACCAGTACCATGCAGATGATCTTCTCAATTCAAATCATCAAACGTTTAAGCAACTGATGGAACAAGAACCATTGGGAGCTACACAGTTCTGTCTCCGACCCGATGGCTGTGGAAATTCATCTGATGCGTCAAAAATACATGATCCGGCATTTCTACAGCATCAAATCCCTGAAACCAGTCTGTTAGATTCAAGACACCTCATGGGTTTCGAAAATGAAATGGAGGGCTTATTGGCCGATGATTTATGGACGCAAGGTCAAGTGGTTTCCAATGATCAGACATTTTCAGCAAACCGATTGGACACAGTTATGGAATCCATGATGAATTGGAACAATGAATCATCATCTGGTTACACAGGTGGGTATCTCTAGAAGACCATAATCCTAAGTTCATGGTGAGAAAACCTACATCATACCTGGCATCCTATAACATTAACCTGCGTAGTTTTGCCCCGAAAAAGCAAGAGCAAGAAAACACGAACGACATACACAAAGAATCAATAGTTCTGCTCGTCTTTTTCCATCCGACGAAGCTGCATTTGATACAAGCATTGTCTTACAGGTCATCAACATCAGTCGCTATAAACTGACGCAGTTTATGTCTGATCCTTACAAGGTGATATCAACTAATACAATTCAATTGATGACTTCATGGCAAAGATGATGATTCAAGCTGGACATATTTGTAATTTAAATTTTAAAAATTGTACGATACATGTTTCAATACCACAGCTTCTGTACAACTACATCAAGAATCAACTGATGCTGTCAATACATTATTTTTTTTAATATATTTCAACAATATCCCAATAGCAGAGTATCAACTTCAAACAAATGATTCTAACTTGAGGGAGTATGAATGCAACCTATGTCTTATAACAAGTAGCTCTTGAATTAAAATACGGTATGTAAATAACTGCAAATATATAATAGGGAATCTGAAACATTCATAAATATATTTAAAAGTAAACGTAGAATTAACATCTTCCAATTAAAATAAGTTCAACATCATCCAGTATTAGACGATCTTTCTTGAAAAGCATAAAACGAGAGAATTATTAACCAGAATTTACAAGGTGGACTATTCACATATAGCTCAACTGGTTGCCCATCTTAGAACGATCCAAAAGTATTTTCTCCACTGTAAGTCATGTATAGGAAACCATCCTCGTCTTTGTTTTCCTCATAGATAGCGGACATCATAGCAGCTGCATAATGCATGAAGAAATACTTTATACATGGAACACGCAAACATATATTCATAAAGGGAAAATCTGACGCACCAGTTGGGGGGAGAATGTTTTTGACAAAGATAAAGATCGCTTTCTCAGCACTGAGCTTAATTCTTTTGCGGACAACATAGACAAATTGCCCAACAGTCAGATCAGCAGGGACTAGGTATCTGCATTTTTTACACCAAATAATATTACAAGACTATAAGCAGCAGTTTGAGGAAAACAAGCATCAGTAAATTTCACAAAAAAAAGAACTTAACTATTGCTTACTTTTCTTCTCCAGTAACCATATCAATTCATTTAAAAAATTTTAAAGGTTCTCTTTTTTGGTAAATTATTGACTAGTACTCCCATTTAACTGAATCAGGAAAACTTTACAAGAAAAATTCCAACATGGCAAGCACAAGGGTTCCAAAACTGAATATAACTAACTTTTTCTTGTCAATGTCAGGGATGTCGCTTCTTTCTGCCTTCTCAACAATAACCTACACAACAGGAGAATAAATTATCACCAAAGATTGTCAAAGGGGGCAAAAAATTAAGAATGGAAGAGGCATAAACGCAGCCCATGTTTGAACATTGACTGCTTAAGTACCGGAATTCTGTCAGGGTACTTCTCCCTTATACGAGCAGCTTCAGCCTGTCGCCTCTCTGCAGTTCGTCAAGGCATTACAATAAAAAAAATTCAACAAGCTGATATATATTTCAAGAATCTTCAAGGAATGTTGCATCAAAGGCAGGGTTGAAAACAAATTCGATCACATAACTTAGCTTCATCTATTTTACAGGATCAATAACAAATTAACAGCAAGCAAGAATGTAAATTATAACTGATAAGGAGTAAATTGCAGTGATTGCAAGGGTTACAATCAATGGAATAATTATTATAGTGTAAAAAAGAAAGTCAAAGTATGATCATCCTTAGACGACACTTATCCTGTTTACCAAGAATTTAATCCAAGGTGCTTTCTGTATCTTAAAGAGTAAAACAACGATTCATAAGGCAATTATCCGATTCCCATCATACCAACATAATGAAACCCACAAAAAACACGCGCAACGAATGAAAAACCCAGATCAAGAAAACCCTAAAGTCCCAAATTCAATAATTGAAATCAAACAATCACAAAAACATAGAATTCAACACTAAAACATAAATTCGACCGATCGAGTAAAAGGGATGGAAGGAAAAACGAAATTTAAATCAATCAATGATGCGATCATACCCAGGGGGTGTTCCAACTTGAAGGAGCTCTTGGCCATGGCGTCCGGGAGAAATCAATCCGATCTGCTTAACAAAAAAGGGAGGTTTAGGGCACAATTCGTATCGTAGCCCTAAAGGAGTGTGGATTGACCGATTAAAAGTGAATGAATAGGCGATAATGATAAGCGAGAAGAGAAGAACCCTAGGGAAATATATAGAAGAGGAAGAGTGTGGGCAACAAATACTTGTTTTAGGTCTCCCTTTGATTTTATCCATATAGTGGGGAACAAGCAACCCGGCCCGGCCCATCTTCAGGCGATGATTTATTTATTTATGTTTTTTTTTAAATTAGATTTGAATTATTTTGGTAAATTATACTGTGGACAACATTGATTTGTGAGTCCACATCTAAGGCCTTCCACAATGCATATTACCCAAAAAAACAGATTTTTTGAGTGTCGTATCAGCGTCAATTCAAAAGTAAAAAATATCTACCTCCAAAATAAAACTCCTCCCCAACAATAAACCTAAAAAATAGGTTTTTTGGGGGACCCACTTCAATTTCATTTACTTCTCATTTAATTTATCAATCAACTATATTTATCTAATTTTCAAAATAATTTATAAATAATTATATTTCATATTATTTAATTTTTTAAATTTAAGAAAAAAATAGAAAAAAATATTTTTTATTACATAAATAAAATATAACAATACAAATTAAAAGATCACCCATAAAAAAAATATAAGTAAAGTCTTCGAAAGCGATACGTAAATTTCAATCCGGCCAATTTTAATGTCTAGATAATTATTCTCCAGATCGGGCCCAAACATGTTCAACTAAGTCCTATCAAAGCTGAAGATGTTTATACTTATCTCGTAGTTGAACCCCTCTCCTAACGTAGTCATTGAATGTTCCGGCTGATCCTTGACTTACTTGTGGAGGCGGAACAACCACACTTGGATCGTCAGACCAATCGATCGTTGCATTCCTTCGTTTTCGATTATCATGTTGTGCAAAATAATGCAAGTTAACATTATATCCTTTAAGTTATTTTTGTACCAGAAACGAGTTGGACCGCTAATCATCGCCCAACGAGCTTGAAGCACTCCAAAGGCTCGTTTGACATCCTTCCTAGCAGCCTCTTGCAGTCGTTTGAAATGCTGCCTCTTTGGATCTTGAGGACATGGAAAGCTTTTCACAAAAGCAGCCCACTCTGGATAAATTTTATCGGTAAGATAATATCCTTGATTATATTCCCTACCATTGACTATAAAATTAATGGATGGAGCGCGTCCTTGTAGAGTATCTGTAAATAACAGAGATTGGTTGAGCACATTTATGTCGTTGTTGGATCCTGCTACTCCAAAGTAGGTGTGTCATATCCATAAATCTGCAGAGGCAACCACTTCGAGCATGATCGTTGGAACGCCATGGTCACCGCATGTGAATTGGCCTTTCCAAGTTGTCGGACAGTTCCGCCATTCCCAATTCATGCAACCAAGGCTCCCAAGTATTCCGGGAAATCCGTGTCTTTCTTCGTGCATTTGTAACAACTTTTGACAATCTAGGGCACTAGGCTTTCTCAAGTAGTACCCGCCAAATACTTCGATCACACACTGACAAAACTTAAAAAGGCATTCTATAGAGGTTGTTTCAGCCACACGTAGATACTCATCCCAAAGGTCGGCAAGTCCACCATATGCCAATTGATGAATGGCCACCGTGCACTTTTGTAGTGGAGAGAACCATTTTTTTCCAATTGCATATAACCTCCACTGAAAATACTCATCATGGGACTCCAGTGCATCAACTATGCGCTGGAACAACTCTCTTGACATACGAAAACGTCGACGAAATGTCTCACTTCCGTATACCGGATCTTCAGAGAAGTAGTCGAGGTAGAGTCTCGTATGCCCCGCCTCACGATTTCGGTCCACATACGTTCTTCGCTTTCTGGTACCGCCAGCAGAAGTCCCAGCACGACCAAGTACGTCTTGTTATTTTTTGAGCAAGGACTCTATTTCTTTCTCGATGGTATCATCGAACATGAACTCATGAAGACTATCACTTTCAGAAGATGATGAACGTGTAGAGGAAGACATGTATGAGAGAATGAAAGAAATTGAAGGATAATCAATTACAAGACTGTGATGTTCTCAGGTAGGAGTTCTAAGCATCCGATAACATCTTTTAAATAGAGTAGTGTTCCACAACGGTTATTTTCCAACGGCTAATTTTCAACGGATAGTGTTATAATGCCAATTCCAACATAAAATATTTTATTAAAACTAAAACACACCGGTGTGTTTTAGTTAAAACTACCTCCATTTTGAATCTCAAATATTTTAAGTGTGTTTATTCTTTTAATTTAATGTATTTTTGTAATTTATGATTTTAAGTGTTTTATTTATGTAAATGTTTCTTTATTAATTATTTTTATTAATAAATTATTAATTAACATAAAATATTTTATTAAAACTAAAACACACCGGTGTGTTTTAGTTAAAACTACCTCCATTTTGAATCTCAAATACAATAACGAATATTAAAAATGGTTAAACAAATTACAACAACAAATATTGAAAATGGTGAAACAAATTACAACAACGAATATTGAAAAAGTTGAAACGAAGTACAACAACGAATAATTATTTAAGTTTACCACCCCATTTCCTTCTTGATATCCTCCACAACTTGGAGATGGACACGTAGTTGATCAGGTGTCATATTCGAAGTATCTTTCATGAATATCTTATAATTTTTATGTCGGTTAAGGATTTTCAGCTGCTCAAGCTTTTCCTTGTTAAACTCATCCAACTCACGACGTCTTTTCTCAATAGCGTCACTTTTTTCCAGCGGACGTGGTCGCTTTTCCCTTACCCTTCCCGGCACGTCTTGCTGCGTTTCTCCCCATTGGGCGAGGGGGTTCTGCCCTAGCTTCATCTCCAGGTTCGGAGTCAGTGTTTGAAGACACCACATACTCTCCAGTTGCCGAGAGTCTTGACTTTTTCAATCCGCGAACATCACAATCTGGATCGGCGAACTTCGGGCTGTCTTTCAAAACTTTCCAGGTCTTGATTTGTACAAAATTGAAATCATACTTCTCTTTAAATTGAATCTTCACTTTTTCTATAATATCAGCATCACTGCAGCCACTCCCCCATGCCTTCTTCTCCTGGTTATAGCAGCAGTTGAACCATTTCGCATGTTTTTGTAGTATGTAGCAATGCGATTTCAATTTAGCGACAGACCTAAATATCATGTCATCAGAACGACTTTTGTTGTAAAGTTCGGCGATCCGAATCCACATTTGCTCTGACTTTTGATTATTTTCGACAACAGAGTCTGTGCTGATATCGAGCCAACAACTCGCGAGAAGAGCATTTTCATCAAAAGAGTAGGGATTTTTTTGCAATAGGAGCCGTTGGTGGAACTTCTGTGGCCTCAAAGTCGACAGCGAGATTTACCCTATCAAGACCTGTTGGAGAGAATTGAGACGAAAATGACGAACGCTGAGAGTTCGGAGATGCAATATCTCTGTCTGTATCCGGTGAACTTGTGCCAATGGTCGGGCGAAATCCGTATTGAGGATGAGGAGTCATGTAGGGGTTTGGATACATGAAGAATGGTGCGCCAAATGAATTAAAAGAATTAGGTTGAGGGAAACTACCTTCTGAAAAATTTGGGAGATTAGTAGAAATATTTTGGGGTAGAAAATTATTTGGAAAATTTGACGAAAGAGTATTAGGAAAATATGGATTTTGAGAATGGAAGTTGGCACGTGGATGAAAATTCATATTTGGAGGAGTTGAATTTTCTCCAGAATTAGAAGAATTGGACCCGAAATGCATCCATGGATCTTTATCCATTTTTTTTTTGAAGACTAGAAATTAAAAGAAACTAGCAAATTTGAAGTTTTGAGATGTAAAAGAGAGAATAATGTAGGGAAAAGAATGGAGTGAAAGATATATTTAGAGTGATATTTATTAAATATTTTCTAACGATAACATATAAAAAAAAATATAACGGTAATATTACCGTTTGCAAAATAATAATGGAAAGGAAAAGAAAATTTAATTAACTTTAAGTCTAACGGTAATATAAGAAGAAGAAAACAAGGAATAAAAAATAATAAAAAAAACAAAAGGAAAGAAAGAAAAGAAACAGAATGTGTTTTGAAAATTTAAAAAAAAAGAACAAATAAATATATAAAAAAGGGTGGTGGAGGATTGGACGGGCCCACATATAAATTTCCCACTTGCACGTGTTTCTCCATCGCTTCTCTATTGGATGGTGAATCACACACGCCTCTCTCCTACTCTCGCAAATCTAAAAAAACCCGGGTTTGTTAGAACATACCTCACAAAAACCCACGAGCTCCCACAATGGAAAAAACCTTTCCTTCTAGGTTTTTAGAATTCACCTTGCGTTGAGGAAGACCTAATTGATACATATACTTAGAGATGACAATGAGACTGGTAGTTTTGGATACCCGTCTGCCTAAATTTTAGTTAGGAGTAGTTGTAAATGAGTTTGGGACGAGATTTAATAAATGATTGAAATTAATATACTAAAATAAATAAATTATATCATAATAGATTTTATATATATATATATAATAAGAAAGTTAATTTAAAATAAATAAGAAAAATATAAAAAATATTTAAAATTCAAAAAACGAAAAAATTAGTCACTTCGAAAAGCTTTGGAAACGACATGTAGTCAGAAAAAAGTTTTGTTATAATATAGTATATTTAAGATATGTAATGGGTTGAAATATAAAATATTTTACTCATTCTAGTATTTTTGTAATAAAATATATACTTTTATTTAAAATTTTCCAATTAAAAAGATAGTGTAATTAATTTGATTTCCCGCGTTACGCGGACATTGTGCTAGAAACATTCGAAATCCGAGCATATAATATATGGTTTGGATATTTAATACATTTTGTTGTTACATTTTTTTTATTAAAATTAAATGATACGTAGGTTAAAAATAAAATCTATTCCAAAATATCAACTCTAAAGGGAATAATTGAGATTTTCCTACTGCACTCATGTCATGTAACAAAATATAATAGTGTAATACAAAAATGTAATAGAATATTGGATGCTCAATAATCTAAGATTAATCTAAAACAATATTGATACGTGCAGATTGTCATTCAATTAAAGAGTGGAATATATGAGATGAAATATCAAACTGACACCTTCTGTTATATAATAATCCTTCCTCCATATTTTTACTCACATTTCATATTGGGGTGTCCCATGTATTTTTACCCATTTCATTAATGGTAAAAATACACTATACATCTCACTTACTTTTTATATTTTATTCATCATTTCCAACAATATTATTTATTTTTTTACACTTTATTTATTATTTCCAACAACTTTATTTACTTTTTCTCTCAAAATTACCAATTTATTCCTACTGTTTCTTACATTATATATTAGTAAAAAATAACACTTCTTAATTTTTGTACCCATACAAATGGATAAAAATACCCGAGACACGGAGTGAGTATTAAGATTAATATGTTTCCAAATTAATTTGATATAAGCCAAACTTCACGCTAAGCCCATATCCCGATTCTTTGGGCTATCCTCAACTGGTCCAATAAACACATTGTCTAACTAGCTCACCAGCCCTCTACATATGTTTACAATTATTAACATATACAATATTACTAGTAGTATAGTACTATTATTTTTCTCATTCATACATATGACAACTGGGTGTATGATACTACAACCTAACTTAAAAGGCCGCCGAGGCCCAATATGCTTATAAGAATACATTAGTGACAATAGGAAAAAATAATCAATGCTACAAACTAAATATCAATACCAATACTCCAAAATATATTTTCTTTTTTATCCAATTAGCATGTAAAAAAACCTTTTTACCCCTATTCCAAAATTAAAATAATTTTTATTACACACACCAACCACACAGTTGTCGGCTACCGTTGCCGGCCTCCGCCGGCCACCATCGCTGGCCGCTAACCGTCGCCGCCCCACTGCCACCGCACAACCACCATCGCCAGTCTCCACACCAATATGGTAACTGACATGAATCTGTACCGACACGGGTTTGTACTAACATCCAAATCTATACTGAAATTGATGTCGGTATGGACCCGTATCAGTTACTTACATCGGAATCGACACAGGGACACATTGAGTATTAGGGTTTGAATAGTAAGGGGTCCAAAAAAGAACAAAAATTTTAAAAAGATATTCCCCCCATCCCATTGAAACGTACACGCTTCCTTTGTAATTATGCGCGTGTATGTTTCAATGGGTCGACGGAAGGAGTATGAAAAAAAAAAAAGTATTGGTATTGATATTGAATATTGAATTTTGTTTACTTTTCCAATTCTCACAATATATTATATCATGACACAGATGTCTTGTCATTTTTTGATATTATATCTTTTATTATACATGTTAAATAAGTAATTTGTATGTAGGAGGAAAATCTCAATTTTTTTTAAAATTTTTTTTAAGTATAGATTTTATTTTATCCTACGTTGTTATATCATGACACAGAAGTCTTGTCATATTTTGATATTGTATCTTTTATTATACTCCCTCATTTCCGTCCTAATAGTTACACTTCCTTTGTAAATTACAAAAGAAGTGTAACTATTAGAATGGGATGGATGAAGTATATGTTAGATAAGTAAATTGTATGTAGGAGAAAAATCTCAATCTTTTTCCTAAATTTTATTTTTAAGTATAAATTTTATTTTATCCCACGTGTCATTCATCCAACTATTTACAAGAATTGTAACTGAAGATTTAATTAAATGAATCACATGCATAGCTCTCTAGCAAAACACACTCTTATGAAACTTATTGCAAGAAACTTGAATTTCCTCTCAAGATCTCACACACTAACTATCTTATGATCACTCACTCAATCACTCACGTATTGAATTGTAATGCAATAAAATCAAAACGAACGAGAGACGAGAATTATAGTGGTTCGGCGTAAGCCTACATCCACTCTTAAAAGGAGTATGACCACTAGTAAACGAATACAGGTTACAAGAAGATGATGAACTGATGATCTACAAAACCTAACTTCTTGTAGATTGTAAACTGCTTATATGAAGATGAATTGTGTTGATCTAGCACTTAGACTTCTTTTATATCATCTTATGCCTTCTGATCAGCAATCCCACGTGCTTCTATAGCTGGAAGAGTTTGTTATAACTAACTAACAGTCCAACTAACTCCAAGCTAACTTCCAATGAACCAATGTGAGCTGCATGCTTCAAAACTAACTTAGCAGCTCAAATCTTATGCAATCTGATGATCACAGCTGTTGATCATACTAATTGCTTACCTAATCATCATCTTCCATGTGTGCATTGGCAATGCATATCACATACTTACTCTCACGCATGATCTACACACTACAATACTCTACCTTAGACCATGCATCACCATAGGATTCAAAACTCCTCCACCTTGCTGCTATTACAGGCTGCAACAACCCTTTATCTCTTCTTATTTAATTCAGATAAATCAAATGCTTACACAGCTCATACTTCTGAACTGGCAAGGCTTTAGTAAACATGTAAGCTGGATTTTCTGTAGTTTTGATCTTCTTAACAACAACTACTCCCTTCTCTATCATGTCTTTTATGAAGTATAACCTCACATCAATGTGTTTGTTCCTTTCATGGTACCCCTGATGTTTTGAGAGATGCACCGCACTTTGATTGTCACAATACACCTCAATCCCTTCTTGTTGAATGCAAAAATCACTTAGTATTCCAATCAGCCACATCCCTTCTTTGATTGCTTCTGTAAGAGCAACAAATTCAGCTTCTGTAGTTGATAAGGCCACTATATGTTGATGTGTTGCCTTCCAACTCACTGCAATGCCAAATAGATTGAACACATAACATGTAAGTGACTTTCTTGTATCAAGATTAGCTGCATAATCAGCATCAACATATCCAACTACTGTCTTATCCCATGTTGCACCTTTTTGAAACTTTATACCTATTGTGATGGTTCCTTTCACATATCTGAGTGCCCACTTCACTGAATCCCAATGTAGTAAACCTGGATAGCTCAAAAACCTACTGATCACACTCATCACATATGCTAAATCTGGCCTACAGTGACGCCACCGTCGAGGACAGTCATCGCTTGCATGCCAATTTACGGCGATTCAGATATAGGGTTTCCATATATAATTCAAATATATAGCAAATCCTAATTCTCATACTTTCTATACGATAATTAAATCACGTATAACATATAAACTCTAGCCTAACGTGTCATGTTTTACCACAAAACTGAAGCTCTGGTACCAATTATTGGCATTCGACCGTTTAGTTAGCGTGAAACGTCAGGGTTCCATGCATTTCTAATCCAGCAGAAACAATAAGATATAAATGTATTACCTTTCACCAGGGTATGTTGATGATGAACAACTGCAAAGAACAATCTCTTGATCTTCTGCTGTATTCCCAAGTCCAATCCTGACGTCGTGTGGGCGACGATCTTCAGGATCTTCTCAATCTGCTTCTCTCCTATTATTCACATCAAAAAAGGCGACTAGAATAGGATTGCAGGAAGCTGAGATGACTTATTTATGGGCTACAACAGGGACCAGGATGAGAAATTAGAGTCGGGCCTTCATTGGGCTTAAGTATCCAAGTTTAGCCCAAAACTTATACTTAAGTTCAATAATAATAATATAGTCCAATAAAATATTATTACTGCACTGCCGCTTCAATCCCATAATTACGTTATGGGCTCCTTCTTATTATGAGCCCGAACAGTCTCCCCATGTTTAAGATATACAATGCCCATTAATTAATTAAGTTACTGACAACTCCATTAATTAATATCTCATCCGAGAGTAGTACCACTCAACCTCATTATCATGTAGGAATTAATCCACTTGCAAGATTTACATGATAATCCTTATGAGCTCCTCAAGGGGACATCATCAACCTATTTAATAGGACACAGATTCTTTCTACAATCAACAGTACACCATAGAGATAATACTATTTCCCAAATCACCGAGTTTATTGATTTAATATATAAATCTCATCCATTGATGAATCAAAGAGATAAATACTGGCTTACGTGCCGAAGTTATTGTATAGGTGATGAGAGTGAAAATAAGCGTGTTTTAGTGTCCAATCTAACACCTTTTTGATGGGAATTGTTGTCATATATTAGCACAAGTATCTTATCTTTAATATATGTGAGAAAAAGTTGCAGTTGAGGTGTTTTATTGTGTTTTAGGTGGAAAAGGATCAAAAGTGCAAAGTTGGAGAAAAGGTGCAACTTGTGTAGGAATACTGAAAAACGCACGCTCAACTTGTGTAATTTTTTTGTATTTATGTGGAGATCAAAACTGGTGGTATGATACTAGTTAGAAATCCACTGAAAAGAGGATCGTTTTGGCATAAAGAACACCTCAATCGGATTCCAAAAGAGGAAGTTATAAGCAAAATGGTGACGTCGCGCGAGCTGTGCTGAACAGAACGGATGTTCTACTTTCCATGGCTTGTTACAGATTCAAATCTTAGGTTGTATGTGGATTGAGTCATTTCAAATCTAATTGATTTGAAAATGAGTGGATTTTAAATTCCTTGAATTTTAAATCAGTTCATTTGAATTCCACTGTTTGAATAAATTATGGATCTTTATAAGGATTTCAAATCCATAATTCAAAATTTATTTTTAAAATAGAATTTTATATATGATAAATAAAAATAATAAAATATTATTATAATAAATATTAAAATCTAAAATTTTATTAAAAATATTTTTTTGGGAGGGAACTCTACCACCCAACCTACCCCCTACCCACCCCCTCTCACCACCCCACCCCACCCCAAAAAAATTTTTTTAAATAAAATTTTAGATTTTTAATATTTGAATAATAAAAAATATTACCACCCAACCCTACCCCTACCCACCCCACTCACCCCCACCCAAAATTTTTTTAATATAAAATTTTAGATTTTAATATTTAAATAATAAAAATATTACTACCCAATCCTACCACCCTATCCATCCACCCACCCCACCCCCACTCTCACCACCCCCCAACAAAAAAAATTTAGATTTTAATATTTAAAAAATAAAATCTAAAATTTTATTAATTTTTTTTGGTGGAGGGGGGTGGGTGGGTTGGGTTGGGTGGTAATATTTTTATTTTTTAAATATTAAAATCTAAAATTTTATAAAAAAATTTTTTTGGGAGGGGGTGGAGGGGGGTGGGGTAGGGGGTAGGTTGGGTGATAAAAATTTTATTATTTATTTAAATATTAAAATCTAAAATTTTATAAATTTTTTTTGGGTGGGGGTGGTGTTGGTGGGGTGGGGTGGGGGTGGGTAGGGGGTAGGTGATTGGCGCTATTTTCACCTAAATTTTATGTCTTTTTATATGTCTTTTCGTATGATTTTATCCGTATTTTATGTGTTATTTGGTTGTGTTTTGTGTTTTTATTGAAATGTGTGTGAATGAGCTTAAACTTAAGATTTTCACTTTTTATTGGATGCTAGACATGATAAGGAAGATATAGGAAAAAACGGATCTAAATTCGGAGTTGAAACGAAGGAGAACGAGCCGAAACAAAATGTGAAAAACAGGGGCATGCAGCAACACGGGCCGTGTACGGAACACGGCCCTGTAAGAAGTGGCCGTGTGCCGACATCAGAAGATCCAACACGACCACCCTGTGCCCGTGTTACAACACACGAGCCGTGTTGCGTAACACGGCCCTGTAAGGAGAGGCCGTGCGGCAGCATCAGAAGACACAACACGGCCACCTTGTGGCCGTGTTGCAAAGCACGACTCGTACCGTGTAAAATCCTGCTGAAATTTCCAGATCCTTCTAGAAGCCTCCATAGGGGTATAAATGCCCATTTATTCAACATTTGAGAAAGATCCAAAATTCCCATCCTCTACACACACCTCACACACTATTTCTTCCATTTTCCACCTTCATCTTCATCCATCTTCATCCATCTTCATCCACCCATCATATCTTCCATTTTTGGTGCTAAAGACTTCAAAATCAAGAGCTAGAGTTGGAGATCCATGAGTATTGAAGATTCTCTACAAGAAATTGTTAGGGAAGATTCACATATCTTTTGATTTTCTTTTGGATCTAAGATTATGGGTTTTTGTAATGAATCATTTATTTGTTTTGTTACCCTTATCATGTTAGGCTAATCCCATGTTTTTCCATACTTGAACTTTAGCACCCATTTTCTTTACTTTTTATTCATCTTTACTTGTCATTTCTCCTATTCGCTCTCTTATTTACTTGCTACTTGCTTTAGTTGTTAATCATCTCAAAACCCCCGATCATCTTTACAAAAATAACATGAACATGAGCTCGTGTATTTTGCTAGTCCGAACATAACTCCTTTGTGGATTGATAATTTTTCTTGGGATATACTACTACAACGATCGAGTATTCTTGCTCGTGAGTGCTACAAAAATAGGCAAACAAGAAAATAGCGCCGTTGCCAAAGGGGAGTTTGACGGACTAGTCGAGTACTGTGTTATTGTTTTAGTTGTTCTTGATAAGGATATATTTTTTTTTTATTTTTTTTTATTTACTATTTGTGTTTGTGATCTCACTCTTTGAATTTTCATAGGTGTTTTATGATCACAAGATCAAAGGGAATTCCATCGATCATTCCTTTGAATTTGGAGATAGAAAAGACCGCGCGACAAAGGAAGCGAGAGAGACGGAGAGCTAAAAAAGGAACAAATATGGAGAATCAACGTGGAGAGAATGCTAATTATAACCCACCCCAAGATCCTTTACAAGGTCAAAGGGGGGTACAAGAAGGAGTGCAAGAGAATCAAGCGGAGATAATGAGGAATTTCTTTGCTCAAAATCAAGAGTATATGCAATTGCTTGCCAATCAAGAAGCTCAAAGGATATTTCAACAACAAGAGTTGCCAAGGCCTAGAGCGATTTGGGATTACTTCCAACCGAGAGTCGTGCACAATATGGTTCCTTCGGTTCAAGCCAATGATTATGAAATTAAGACCGGATTGATCAACATGGTCAAAGCAAATCAGTTTGGGGGAGGTCCTCTTGAAGACCCGAACACTCATCTATCTACTTTCTTGGAGGTTGCAAATACCATCAAGATGAAGGGAGTGTCGGAGGATGCTATTCGAATGAGGTTGTTCTCTTTTTCTTTAAGAGACAAGGCTAAAGCATGGTACAATACAATTCCTTTGGGAAGTTGTAATACATGAGAAGATCTTGAGCAAAGGTTCCTAAACAAGTACTTTCCTCCTTCAAAAACGCTCCAATTGAAAAGCCTTATCACTCAATTTAGGCAACTTCCGGATGAAAATTTTTATGAAGCATGGGAACGCTACAAAGAGATGCTCCGAAAGTGTCCTCAATATGATTTTCATGAGAATCAACAAGTGGCTTTCTTTTATCAAGGGTTGAATCAATAAAATCGGATGCATGTAGATGCCTCATCCGGAGGGTCTATATTTGGAGTGGATGCTATGAAAGCCATGGATATTTTTGAAGACATTGCAATGAATGCTTATCAATGGCCTTCCGAGCGAGTAATGGGAGGTTATGCATTTGGAAAAGTAGCTCAAGTGGAAAGTGTGAACAAAGTGAAGAGTGATATGTTCCAAAGTGAAGGAATGAAATAATTCAATGAGAGTATCCAAGCTTTAACAAAGCAATTGAATTTGATCACTCAAGGAGTAAGTTAAGGGGGAAGCACAAGTTCTATGGTGAATGAGGAGAGCAATGTTATGCAAAGTGTAGAGGATGTTGCCTATTTAGATAGGAGAAATTACTAAGGGAATTTCAATCATCATGAGAATTTCCAAGGTAATTATCCTTCTAATCAAGGTAATTTTCAAGGAGGATATCAAGGACAAGCTCGGGGAAGCAATTTCAATCAATCAAGTGGAAATTATCAAGCTCCGAGGAAGCATGAAAATCTTTCTTACTCTAATCCTCAAGCCGCCGTGTCATTTCCTCCGGGATTCGATCCGAGTGCTAAGCCGCCAAATGGAGAGGGTAAAGCATCGGTGGAAGAGACATTGCTAGCATTCATGAAAGATACAAGAGCTTATATGGAAAAGAGAGATGCTAAGCTTGAATCTCAAATGGAAAAGAGGGATGCAAAGCTTGAGACTAGAATGGAGGAAAATGAGAAGAAATCCGACAATAGGATGAGAGCTTTTGAGTATCAAATGGGTCAGATTGCTTCTTCCGTGGGATCTCAACACCAACAAGGAAAGTTTCCATCTACCACGGTAACTAATCCTAAAGAAGATTGCAAAGCTATCACTCTTAGAAGTGGAAAAGAGTATGAGGAACCTCCTATGCCTAAAGAAGATAGTATTGTCATTGAAAGGGAAGTGGAAAGAAAGGTTGAAGAAGGGTTGGTGCAAGAAGAGATTGAAATGGAGGAAGTAAGCAAGAAAAAAAAATTGTTGAGCAAAAGAAAAAAGAAGAGAAAATAGAGAGAATTCCAAAGTGGAAGAAGGCAAAGGAGTTAAGAGAAAAGGAAGTTGAAGTTGAAAGAGATAGTTGGGGAATACCCAAGACTCAAGTACCGGTTCCTTTTCCTCAAAGGTTCTTGAAGAAGGGTTTGGATGAGAGGTTCAAAAAGTTTCTTGAAATTTTCAAGAAGATTCAAATCAATATCCCTTTCGCCGATGCTTTGGATCAAATGCCTCATTATGCTCATTTCTTGAAGGACATCATGGGAAAGAAAAGAAGTCTTGTAGAAAATGAAACGATTAATTTAACCGAAGAGTGTAGTGCCATTCTACAACGAAAACTTTCTCAAAAATTAAAGGATCCGGGTAGTTTCATTATACCATGTGAAATTGGAAAGAACAAGAAGAACAAGGCTCTTTGTGACCTTGGTGCAAGCATTAATCTAATGCCTCTCTCCATATTCAAGAAGCTTGGGTTAGGTGAAGTAAAGCCAACTTCTATCACACTTCAATTGGCGGATCGATCTATGACACATCCAAAAGGAGTAGTTGAAGTTGTGTTGGTAAAAGTTGATAAGTTCGTCTTTCCAGTGGATTTTGTTGTTCTAGATATGGAGGAGGATGAAAATGTGCCATTGATTCTTGGGAGACCGTTTCTTGCTACCGGGAGAGCTCTTATTGATGTCTACAAAGGAGAATTGAAGTTGAGAGTTAATGATGAGGAAGTGGTATTCTCTCTACACAAGGCCATGCAATATCCAATGAATGATGAAGAATGTAAAAGTGTGGATGTTGTAAAGGGAAGTGTCGAGGAGAGTTGGCCTTCCATTGTAACCAAGGATCCACTTGAACTTTGCTTGAGCAATTCTCTATCTCTTTCTAATATTTCTACTACTTCTCTTGATTTAAATGAAGAATTGATTAATTGTTTGCTTGATCTAGGTGATTGTAGTGAAGCTCAAGAGGTTGCAGCCGCCATCTCAAGGGGAAATGAAAAGTTCTTACCACTTAGAGATCCACTCGAGCAAGAAGAGAAAAAGGAAAAGAAGGTGGAGTTGAAGCCTCTACTCGATCATCTTACTTATGCCTACCTTGGTGAAAGTGAGATATATCCGGTAATTGTATCATCATCTCTAACCTCTAGTCAACTTGATAAATTTCTTAATGTCCTTAAAGAGCATAAGTCGGCTATTGGTTGGTGTATTGATGATTTGAAGGGGATTAGTCCAACAATTTGCATGCATAAGATAAGGCTTGAGGATGAAGGGAAAGCTTGTGTTCAAAACCAAAGAAGACTTAATCCTATCATGCAAGAAGTGGTAAAAAAAGAGGTTCTTAAGTGGTTAGACTCCGATATGATTTTTCCTATTAGTGATAGCCCTTATGTGAGCCCGTTGCATGTAGTATCTAAAAAAGGGGGTATGATTATAGTGAAGACCGAGAAAGATGAGACCATAGCCACTAGGACGGTGACGGGGTGGCGTGTCTGTGTTGATTATAGGAAGCTTAATGAAAACACACATAAAGATCACTTTCCCTTACCTTTCTTGGATCAAATGTTGGATAGGTTGGCCGTGTATGAGTTTTATTGCTTTCTTGATGGGTATTCCGGGTATAACCAAATTCTCATAGCACCCGAAGACCAAGAAAAGACCGCTTTCACTTGTCCTTATGGAATATTTGCTTTTCGAAGATTGTCATTCGGACTTTGCAATGCACCGGCCACCTTTCAAAGGTGTATGATGGCAATCTTTGAAGGATTAATTGAGAATATAATGGAAGTGTTCATGGATGACTTTTCGGTGTTTGGTTCTTCTTTTGATATTTGTTTGTCTAACCTTGCTATTGTTTTGAAGCGATGTCAAGACACTAATTTAGTGTTGAATTGGGAGAAGTGCCATTTTATGGTAAATGATGGCATTGTACTTGGACATCACATCTCTTCAAAGGGATTGCAAGTTGACCGAGCCAAAGTTGTTGCTATAGAGAAGCTTCCACCGCCAACAAATGAGAAGGGAGTACGATCATTCCTTGGTCATGCCGGGTTCTATCGTAGATTCATCAAGGATTTTTCTTCATTTTCTAAACCTCTATCTCATCTCCTTGAAAAAGATGTGCCATTTAAGTTTGATGATAATTGTTTAAATGCTTTTCAGGTGCTAAAGGAAGCTTTGATTTCATCACCCATCTTGATCACATCACCCATCTTGATCACCCCCGATTGGAATGAGCCATTTATATTGATGTGTGATGCAAGTGATGTAGCTCTTGGAGTGGTTTTGGGGCAACTAAGAGAGAAAAAATTTCGAGCCATTTACTATGCAAGCAAGACATTTGATGCGGCTCAAAGGAACTACACTACTACCGAAAAAGAGTTCTTGGCGGTAGTATACGCATTTGATAAGTTTCGTCCTTATTTGGTAGGAACGAAGACTATTGTATACACCGACCATGCCGCTATCAAGTATCTCATGGCAAAGAAGGATGCAAAGCCAAGGGTGATAAGATGGGTACTACTTCTTCAAGAATTTGATATTGAAGTGAGAGATAAGAAGGGCATGGAGAATGTGATAGCCGACCATCTTTCAAGGTTAGAGTCGAGGGAGCATTGTGAAAGTACTTATGAGTTAATCAAGGATGTTTTTCCCGATGAAGAAATCTTGGAGTGTGATTGCTATCAAATTGAGGCTTTAGTGGAGCAAGAAGGAAGCCCGTGGTATGCGGACTATGTGAATTACTTGGCTAGTGGAAGGAGGCCTTATGAGCTTAATAAGTATCAATCCAAAAAGTTCTTTCATGATGTTAAAAGTTATTTGTGGGATGATCCATTCTTGTACAAGATGTGTAATGATTCTCTTGTGCGAAGATGTGTGCCCGAGGAAGAATGGAATAGTGTGTTGGAGTTTTGCCACTCTTCACCTAGTGGAGGTCATTTTGGAGCTCAAAAGACCGCTGCAAAAGTCTTACAATCGGGGTTGTATTGGCCATTTTTGTTCAAGAGTTGTAAGAAATTTGTAGAGGGTTGCGATCAGTGTCAAAGGATGGGAGGAATCTCCAAGTGGGATGAAATGCCCCTTAAGAGCTTTCAAGAAGTGGAGATATTTGATGTGTGGGGCATCGATTTCATGGGACCGTTTCCTCAATCGAATGGATTCCTATACATCTTATTGGCGGTTGACTATGTCTCGAAATGGGTTGAGGCCATACCTTCGAGAACAAGTGATGCTAGAGTGGTCATGGGATTTCTAAAGAAGCATATCTTTACAAGATTTGGAGTACCTAGAGTGTTGGTAAGTGATGGGAGTAGTCACTTCATAAATAAGCTCATGGAGAACATTCTCAAGACTTATGGAGTGAAGCATCGAGTGTCTACTCCGTATCACCCTCAAACGAATGGTCAAGCTGAAATTTCTAATCGACAAATCAAACAAGTCTTGGAGAAAACAGTGAGTGTGAGTAGAAAGGATTGGTCAAATAAACTTGATGATGCATTGTGGGCCTTTCGAACCGCATTCAAGACCACTCTTGGTATATCTCCTTTTCAAATTGTCTATGGCAAGTCTTGTCATCTTCCCGTGGAGTTAGAGCATAAAGCTTATTGGGCCATTAAGAAGTTGAATTTTGACATGAAAGCTTCGAAGAAGGTAAGATTCTTACAATTGAATGAGCTTGAGGAATTTAGAGAAAATGCTTATGAAAACTCAAGGATTTTTAAGGAGAAAACCAAGAGGTGGCATGATGCTCGTTTGAGGAAAAAGAGATTTGAAAAGGGTGAAAAAGTGTTGGTATTCAATTCTCGACTAAGACTTTTCCCGGGCAAGTTGAAGTCCAAATGGAGAGGACCTTATGTGGTAAAGGAAGTACTTGATGGGGGAGCTTTAAAGGTTATGGATGAGAACGGGGGAGAGTTCTTGGTTAATGGTCATCGTGTGAAGCACTATGTGGATCCATCACAAAGGGAGACCCTCTTTGTGGATACTCTATTTGAAAGATGATCTCAAAATTCGTCTAGCTTGAAGACGTTAAACTTAGCGCTTGATGGGAGGCACACCATCACTATCTTTATTGCTTTATTTTAGTGCTTTCAATAATGGTTGTGGTTTTGTTGTTTGTTTTGGCCTTGTAGGTTGATCGTGCTCATAAGAGAAAAATACATATGGAAGAAAAGAGAAGTGCTTCATGGATTCAAGTCGACATATTTCACCACTTGTTGCAAACTTAATTCGTGACTCTTGTCTCGAGTTAAGTTTGGGGGGTGCTAGTGCATGGTGAATATAACTTGATTCGTTTGGATGCATAGGCTTCTCCACAAGAAGATCACCAAAGGAAACTACAAGGGTAAGTCTCACCACTTTTTGCAAACTTAAGTCTCAACTCTTGTTTCGATTTAAGTTTGGGGGGAGAGTGTGTGGTGTGACTCACCACTTGAATTAGGATTCTTGTAAAATTGGGTAAATTTTTAAATTTTTTTCTCATGAGTATTGGTTTGATTTTGGCATGATTGGTGGTGTTGAAGTGCATGATAGTCCATATTCATAATGAAATTGTTGAACTAATGGTGTTTGTTGAGTGTTTGAGCATGAATGAGAGGTATTGGAAGCATGATGGAGCTTGAAGCTAACGATTTCCTTACCAAATGCCTATTGAGGGAGTACTCTACACCTTATCATTTTACTACTTGAAATGAATTGATTTTAATTTGGATTGTTGTGACTAGCATGCTACTTCATGCGTTATGTTTGTGGGAGGTTTACTTTCGTATATTAGGATTTTCTTTTCAATAAAGGTTGGGATGAATGTGTGCTTAATTTTCTTATGGATGATGGTATTTTGTGTTTTTGCATGTTTTGTGTTTTTGTTGTGTCTTGTTTGTTGAGTCCTTATTTGTATGTTGTGTGTATTTTCATTCTTGTCTTGGGATGTTTGGTGGTTTGTTTAGGGATGTCGTGAGTCATTTTTGAACGTGAGTGATGATAGGTTGTGGTGATAAGTGATGATAAATTATGATTAAGAATCTCTACACTTCAAATTGTGACATGTTTTACTTAACTTGTTCAATTTTGAGATGAATGTGGTATAATAAGTTCCTTAAGGTTCGAGCACAAGCTTGTGAGCATTTGAGCCTCAACCATGCATACATGGTATTTCTTCATGAGTGGATCGGTTGTGTTTGATAAGTTAGAACTTGCTCAAGGACTATAGGAACGAGCCCGATTAGTGGAGATTAGTGAAATGATCTAAGGCCATCCTTGTTATTATAGTCATTGCCATATATGTTCCTACCTTGAACATCATCCTTAGTCAACCACTTTGAGCCTATAAGCTTATTTCTTGTGAATTTAGCACATTACAAGCCTTGATTACCCACTTAAGCTTATATATATATCCATTATGTGAGTAATTGAGGAGATGGTGGCTAGAAAAGATTGATTAAATAATCAAAAGAAGTAAAGGACATGGTAAACAAGCAAGAAAAAGGATGAAAAGAGCAACAACAAGAAGGCACATGCAACCTCAAAGTTAGAAAATGAGCAAATCAACATCAAAATGCTCAAGTAAACAAAATTCAAAGATAGGAAGCATGCATCAAAAGAAGCTCAATCCAAGGAAAGTTAATGAATAGTGCTTGAGATTGTAAAGATAAGAAAGGAAGAAAGAAAAGTGGAGAAATTGAGAAAATTGGTCATCTCTTTGATTACTTACACTTGTTGAGTCACTATTATCCATATCTTTCCTACCATACCAAAGAGCCTATCATTACATCCTAATTAAAGACCTTTTTGATCATTAATTGAAACTTTGGTGGTTTGTGAATATAGTCCGCGAGCAAGCTTATAGCGAGTCAAGCCAATCGGTTGATGAATGTTGCTTTACCCTACTTTAAAGAGTGTTGAGAGACATTTATACCTTATGTGAGGCTTGAACCAAAAAAGGGACTATATTACATTTTATTCTCTTGTGATTGAACTTGCTAATTCTTCATGTTATGATTTTAATGTTGTAGGATGACTTAGCATAGTTTGTAGTTGTTATCGCTAACGATATGTTATTGCTTATGTTTGTTTAGTCTTTTCCTAGGTGAAAATTTCTCCTCTTGATTTGTCATTTTTGTCATTTGTCATTTTAATAAAATTTTAGATTTTTAATATTTGAATAATAAAAAATATTACCACCCAACCCTACCCCTACCCACCTCACTCACCCCCCACCCAAAATTTTTTTAATATAAAATTTTAGATTTTAATATTTAAATAATAAAAATATTACTACCCAATCCTACCACCCTATCCATCCACCCACCCCACCCCCACTCTCACCACCCCCCAAGAAAAAAAATTTAGATTTTAATATTTAAAAAATAAAATCTAAAATTTTATTAATTTTTTTTGGTGGTGGGGGGTGGGTGGGTTGGGTTGGGTGGTAATATTTTTATTTTTTAAATATTAAAATCTAAAATTTTATAAA
The DNA here is from genome assembly GCA_023678885.1 of Pogostemon cablin. Taxonomy (NCBI): domain Eukaryota; kingdom Viridiplantae; phylum Streptophyta; class Magnoliopsida; order Lamiales; family Lamiaceae; genus Pogostemon; species Pogostemon cablin. The sequence goes on from CM042973.1 coordinate 22,697,157, forward strand.
AAAAAATTTTTTGGGAGGGGGTGGAGGGGGGTGGGGTAGGGGGTAGGTTGGGTGATAAAAATTTTATTATTTATTTAAATATTAAAATCTAAAATTTTATAAATTTTTTTTGGGTGGGGGTGGTGTTGGTGGGGTGGGGTGGGGGTGGGTAGGGGGTAGGTGATTGGCGCTATTTTCACCTAGATTTTAGTGTCTTTTTATATGTCTTTTCGTATGATTTTATCCGTATTTTATGTGTTATTTGGTTGTGTTTTGTGTTTTTATTAAAATGTGTGTGAATGAGCTTAAACTTAAGATTTTCACTTTTAATTGGATGCTAGACATGATAAGGAAGATATAGGAAAAAACGGATCTAAATTCGGAGTTGAAACGAAGGAGAACGAGCCGAAACAAAATGTGAAAAATAGGGGCATGCACCAACACGGGCCGTGTACGGAACACGGCCCTGTAAGAAGTGGCCGTGTGCCGATATCAGAAGATCCAACACGACCACCCTGTGCCCGTGTTACAACACACGAGCCGTGTTGCGTAACACGGCCCTGTAAGGAGAGGCCGTGCGGCAGCATCAGAAGACACAACACGGCCACCTTGTGGCCGTGTTGCAAAGCACGACTCGTGCCGTGTAAAATCCTGCTGAAATTTTCAGATCCTTCTAGAAGCCTCCATAGGGGTATAAATACCCATTTATTCAACATTTGAGAAAGATCCAAAATTCCCATCCTCTACACACACCTCACACACTATTTCTTCCATTTTCCACCTTCATCTTCATCCATCTTCATCCACCCATCATATCTTCCAATTTTGGTGCTAAAGACTTCAAAATCAAGAGCTAGAGTTGGAGATCCATGAGTATTGAAGATTCTCTACAAGAAATTGTTAGGGAAGATTCACATCTCTTTTGATTTTCTTTTGGATCTAAGACTATGGGTATTTGTAATGAATCATTTATTTGTTTTGTTACCCTTATCATGTTAGGCTAATCCCATGTTTTTCCATACTTGAACTTTAGCACCCATTTTCTTTACTTTTTATTCATCTTTACTTGTCATTTCTCCTATTCGCTCTCTTATTTACTTGCTACTTGCTTTAGTTGTTAATCATCTCAAAACCCCCGATCATCTTTATAAAAACAACATGAACATGAGCTCGCGTATTTTGTTAGTCCGAACATAACTCCTTTGTGGATTGATAATTTTTCTTGCGATATACTACTACAACGATCGAGCATTCTTACTCGTGAGTGCTACAAAAATAGGCAAACAAGAAAATGGCGCCCAGTAGGGCAGGGTGGTAATATTTTTATTATTCAAATATTAAAAAAAATATTTATAAAAAAAAATTTTTTGGGAGGGGGGTGGGTGGTCGGGGTTGGGGTTGGGGTTGGGGGTGGGTAGGGGGTAGGCTAGGTGGTAGAGTTTAAAACATAAATATATATATATATTATATTTTTTAATTAATTTTTTAATTTTATATATTATTTTTATATATTAATATATCAATTACACAACAACAGAAGGATTTCAAATGACACGGTTTCAGTGAGAATTTGAAATCCATTCAAAAATAACTAAAAAAATTCAAAATCAAATCCATTGATTTGAAATCCATTGATTTAAAATCTTGGATTTATAAATCCATTGATTTCAAGTGTTATCCAAATATGATGGAAGGATTTGAGGGAAGGATTTATAAATCCCTCCTCAAATCCTCCATCCAAACACAACCTTAGAGTTTTCTTTAGTTCTTTATATAGATAGAAAGCCAAGGAAGAGAGAATCGCGTGAGCACAAGAATCACTCAAATCGAAGTCCGGATGTGGAAGTTATACGCGAAATAGTAAGACGTCGCAAGTGTGATTCGACCACGACAGTTTAGTTCGACCAGACACTTTGGTCGATCCACATCCATTTTGTTCGAACTAGAAGCCTGTAAGTGCGAAAAATCACCGATTTCGATTCGACCAGGGTTCGGCCAAGCCCTAGGTCGAACCACATGCCTGGGACGGGTCCGAATCTGATTTTTTAAACCCCAAGTGCATGTTTTTACGTATTTTCCATGAAAAAACCCATCCTAAGTCCATAAGGAGAGCTTACAAGTATAAAAGGTGATGTAGATCATACCAAGAATGCATACGAATTGGAGAGAGGAGATACAACACAACACAATCATCCTACACCCCACAAGGGGGGTTCACCCCCCAACCATCATCCACATCCTTTCCTCCATCTATCCATCACTTTGAAGATTCGTCTGTAGAATCAAGAGGAGGATTCAAGACGGAGAAGGACGCGATGACTCCCGCATCTAGGTTTATTTCATTTCCTAATTTATCTTGTAATTTTTCAGACATCCGGGTAAGATCTATCCAACACCCATGATTATTCTTCGTAACATCATGGGCTAGAGCCTTTTTGGTAGAACTAGGATTGTGAAGGTTTTTACGAATTAATTGAACTTTCGTGTGTAAACTCCGTACAACACTACTTGTGGATTTATTTTATGTATGATTGTGCTTTCTTAATCCATATTCACAGTCGTTTTGTGCATCTTCAATTGGTATATATAGTCTAAATATATATCTTGGTTGTAGATTGAGTACGTTCACTACTGAATAGGATTCCATGTTATGATTCTAAGTGAGGGGACTCCGAAGCTTCATTAGAACTATCATATATGAATACTTATTAATTGAATTGAATTCGGGTTATTAAGTAGGATAAAGAGGATAATTTTATAGTACCTATAAATGGAGATCATATCGGGTCAGAGTACCAATTGGCCAAGGAAATAATTGTTACTGATAGTACCTAGAAGGTTTTTACGACTTAATTGAATTTTCGTGTATAAACTCCACACAACACTATTTGTGGATTTATTTTATATATGATTGTGCTTTTTTAATCCATATTCACGATCGTTTTGTGCATCTTCAATTAGTATATAGAGTCTGAATATATATCTTGATTGTAGATTGAGTGTGTTTACCGCTGAACAGGATTCCATGTTATGATTCTAAGTGAGGGGACTCCGAAGCTTCATTAGAACTATCATATATGAATACTTATTAATTGAATTGAATTCGGGTTATTAAGTAGCATAAAGAGGATAATTTTATAGTACCTATAAATGGAGATCATATCGGGTCAGAGTACCAATTGGCCAGGGAAATAATTGATACTGATAGTACCTAGAAGGTTTTTACGACTTAATTGAATTTTCGTGTGTAAACTCCGTACAACACTACTTGTGGATTTATTTTATATATGATTGTACTTTCTTAATCCATATTCACGGTCGTTTTGTGCATCTTCAATTGGTATATAGAGTCTGAATATATATCTTGGTTGTAGATTGAGTGCGTTTACCACTGAACAAGATTCCATGTTATGATTCTAACTGAGGGGACTCGAAACTTCATTAGAATTATCATATATGAATACTTATTAATTGAATTGAATTCGGGTTATTAAGTAGGATAAAGAGGATAATTTTATAGTACCTATAAAGGGAGATCATATTGGGTTAGAGTACCAATTGGCCAGGAAAATAATTGATACTGATAGTACCTAGAAAGAGGGTGGAATTATACCTCTTGCTCCGAGGTTATTCACATGTGTTACACGCATGTTTACTTATGTCTATAGAGTAGATATGCATGGTTTAGTGATGCGTCCATATTCCACAAGGCAGAGTCGGACTTCAACACAAGGAAGGGAAATTATGAGTGAAACTGGATTTTTCTAGAGCTACTTATTCTCTTACTTGATTCACTTTTGTATTCTTCTAAGTGCCTTTATTTTATTTGTTATTTAATTTAAGTCTTTTAGTTGTCAGATTAAATCCTCAAACTTAATTGTCTAGTCTTAATTAATTTGGTAAATAATTAAATTGATAATACGCCGTCCTTTAGGTTCGATAATTCACTTGGTCGCTTGCTTAAGCTGCAACTGATATCCTTAATACTTGGGGATTAATTTTGCGTGCAAAGAAAACGCGCATCAATAGGGATTAAGAGCACGAACATCCATAATAACAGAGATCAGGTTCTTCTATATAGTCAGTATAAGTCGAACGATCTCAAGCGGTCCTACTCAATATACACAAGGCATACTAAAGTGATTTTATAGTCAAGACAAACTAATACCAAATCACACTACAATTATCCAGATAGATTGTCCTCGTCTATCTCGATTGTGAGCATATGTTTATACTTTATAAGGAAACCGATAATATGATCTTTCGCGTGTTGTCGCACAACATATTATCTACAGTATAAAGTAAATGAACTTTTGCACAAAACATATAAATTATAATATGTAAAACGTTTGATCATATGATTCTCATTTTAAATAAATTATTAAAACATTGTTTCATACAAAAGCTAGACTTTCAGTATACAAACTAACAATCATGGCATACATCAAGCTGCCCACAGCACTTGCATAAGGTATGTTGGTCATCTCTACCTTCTCTTTATCTGTCTGAGGTCCTTGAAGTGATGAGAGGCTTACATCTTGCTTTGCTGGTGTTGTTACTGTCTTACAGAGATTCATATTGTATCTCTTAAGAACTTTGTCCAAGTATGATTCTTGAAACAACTTCAATTCACCTGCTGATCGATTTCTTTTAATCTGCATACCAAGGATCATCTTTGCTTCCCATAGATCCTTCATATCAAACTCCTGCTTGAGTATTTTCCTCACTTCATCTATACCAGCTTGATCCTTACAAGCTATAAGAATGTTATCTACATACAGAAGTAAGTATGTATAGCATCCTTCTTTTAATCTTATATACACACAGCTGTCATGCAAGCTCCTATTAAATCCATTTGATGTAATGTAATCATCAAACTTCAAATACCATTGTCTTGTCTGCTTCAAACCATATAGAGATTTCAATAGTAAGCAAGCCTTATTATCAGCATTTTCAACACTTATACCTTCTGAAATCTTCATATAAATGCTTTCTTCCAAGTTTCCATGTAAGAAAGTTGTAGTGACATCCATCTAGTGCAATTCAAGGTCAAACTGAGTCACTAATGCCAAGAATATTCTAATGGAACAATGCTTAACAACAGGAGAAAATATTTCATTGTAATCCACTCCTTCCTTCTGTGAAAAACCCCTTGCCACAAGTCTTGCCTTGTATCTTATTCCTCTTTCCTTGCCAGTGACTGGTTTCTTCTTGTAAATCCATTTACAACTCACCAACTTCTGATTCTTTGGTCTTTCAACAATCTGCCATGTCTTATTTTTATGCAATGAAAACAACTCTACTTCCATGGCAACTATCCACTTATTGCTTTCACTTCCTGATATGGTTTCTTCATATAATCTTGGTTCATAATTTTTCACATCAGATGCAACAAATAGTGCATATGACACTATATCAGCTTCCATGTATCTTACAGGTGCTTTAATCTGCCTCCTCAACCTATCTCTGACATGTTGATAGGTACTTAAATCATACCTTGAGCTAGATGGACCAGGTGAGCTTACTTCCTTACTCTGATCACCATTCTTGTTTTCATTTTGGTTAATATCTTGCTGAACTTCTTTCCTTGCTTGCTCCACCTGAGGCTCAGATGTTTCAGTAGTAACAGATACAGTGTTCCTTTCAACTAGTGGCATTGTTTTCTCATTAAATGTGGCATCTCTACTAATAATGAACTTGTTAGTTTCATAACACCACAACCTGTAGCCTTTAACTTCCTTAGAATATCCAACCATAACACATTTTATTGCTCATGGCTCCAATTTATCTTGCTTCACATGAGAATATACTTAGCAACATATCACTCTCAAGTGACTGTATGTTGGAGTTCTTCCAGACCACATCTCTTTAGGTGGCTTGAACTTTAAAGCTGTTGATGGATATAGGTTGATCAGATAGGCTGTTGTAGTCACAAGTTCACCCCAGAATCCTTTTGTAAATTCTCCAATACTCAACATACACCTTACTCTCTCAAGTAGTGTTTGATTCATCATTTCTGCTACACCATTTTGTTGAAGAGTTCCAGGTATAGTTTTGTGCCTCTTGATCCCTTTATCCCTGCAGAAAGCATTGAACTCCTCTGAAACAAACTCTAGTCCATTATCTGATCTTAAACACTTCAATTTATTTTCTGTTTGATTCTCCACCTCAGCAAGTCAATTCTTAAATGCAGAAAATACTTGATCCTTTGATTTAAGATTCTTTACCCACACATTTCTAGAATAATCATCTATAAAGGATATGAAGTATCTTCCTCCTCCCATTGTGCTCTGCAGAACCAAACTTCAACCTCTTTGCCTTACTTAAAACACAATCTTCACACAGATCCAACTTACAAGTTGGACTGATCTTCAATAGTTTCTGTCTTGCTAGTTCTTGTAACCCTCTCTCACTTACATGAGCTAGTCTTCCATGCCACAGATGAACATCTTCTTGATCTTGTGAAGTATTCAACTGTCCAAAGACTACTAATCCTTCAAGAAAGTAAAGATCAGAGCTCTTAACACCTTTCATCACCACTGAACTTCCTTTCATAATAGTGAGTACACCTCCTTTCAAATGACATTCACACCCTGAGTGTCCAACATTTCCAAAGATATTAGATTCCTCCTTAATCCTGGTACATATCTTACATTTGCCAGCATTTTGATAGTTCCATCAAACATTCTGAATTTGACAGAACCAATCCCTTCAATATTGATAGCTTGATCATTGCCTAACAAGACTGATCCTTCATTGTATGGCTTCAATTCAGTAAACCAGTCCTTCACTGATGTCATATGGAATGTGCAACCTGAATCCAACACCCATTGATCTGATACTGATCCTATAACAACAACCAAAGCCTCAATATAATCTTGATCCTTATTGCCTTTGTTTTCTATTACCTGATTGACATGAATTTTTTGGTTTCCACCCTTCTCTGCAATCTTCCTTGCCACCATAGCTTTCCACTTATGTCATTGCTTCTTAAAATGACCAGGTTTATTGCAATGAAAGCAATTATTATTTTCCTCATCTGCTGGTGCACTCTAATTGCTCTTTTCTTGTTTCTTCTTGTCTACACCAGACCTCTTATCATTCTTATTCCACTTGTTCTTTTTGTTAGCTACAAGACCTTTCCCTGCGACTGTACTATCTGATATCTTATGAAGCACTTTTGCTTTAATTGCCAGTAGCACTTGCTCCAGGGAAATTGACTCAACATTCCCATACAAGAGTGTATCTCTCAGACCTTCAAAAGATTTTGGAAGAGCTGACATTAGTATTACAGCTTTATCTTCACTTGATAAAGCTACATCAATATTTTCCAAATCATCTATGATCTTATTAAAATCATCCAATTTACTTAAAATAGACTTGTCTTCTAATAATTTGAAGGAGTATATTTTTTGCTTTGTGTATAACCGGTTTGCCAAGCTTTTTACCATGTATAGATCTTCCAATTTCTTCCAGATTGCTCTTGTTGTTGTGTCTTTGGAGATTTCCCTCAAAGCTTTATCTTCTAAACACAGAATAATTGCACTTCATGCCTTGGATTGATTTTCTTGATCTGCAGCTTGTCTAATTGTATCAACTGCTGCTGCTTGATTTTCTGGAAGTGGCTTAATAGAATCTGCAAGACCTTGCTGGATCAAGATGGCCTCCATCTTCATCCTCCACAGACTAAAATCTATCTTCTCTGTGAACTTCTCCACATTAAACTTGGTTGTCACCATGTTGATTCTTCTCTCTGATCTGACGTCTATAGCTTCTCCTTCCCACAGAAGGCGCCAATTCTTATGAAACTTAATGCAAGAAACTTGAATTTCCTCTCAAGATCTCACACACTAAATATCTTATGATCACTCACTCAATCACTCACGTATTGAATTGTAATGCAATGAAATCAAAACGAACAAGAGAAGGATTATAGTAGTTTGGCATAAGCCTACATCTACTCTTAAAAGAAGTATGATCATTAGTAAACGAATACAGGTTACAAAGAAGATGATGAACTGATGATCTACAAAACCTAACTTGTTGTAGATTGTAAACTGCTTATATGAAGATGAATTGTGTTGATCTAGCACTTAGACTTCTTTTATATCATCTTATTCCTTTTGATCAGCAATCCCACATGCTTCTATCAGCTGGAAGAGTTTGTTATAACTAACTAATAGTCCAACTAACTCCAAGCTAACTTCCAATGAACCAATGTAAATATTAACCATAAACAAAGAATCGTTAACAAAATTAAAACATTAGAGAGAAAATTTAAACACCTTGCTTTTAAAAGGTTCAATAATTAAAAGATCTTACACAAGCATACTTTAGTATCCCAACCTCACGGATAGTGTATCACTCCACTCATTTATTTTAGAAGGATGTGTATGTTCTCATCAACCGATCAAGGCATACTCACCATAAGCTTGCAAATTGACTCACTCTTAAAAACTCAATTAATGTCCATGAAAGATCAAAGAGGTCTTATATTTGGATGTAATAGAAGGCTCTTTGGTTAGGAAAGGATAATTATAGGATTAAAGTGACTAAAAGTGTGGAGAGATCATATTGAAAGAGTTGCCACCCTTGTAATTTTTTTCTTCACATCTTCTCCTTCTTTCTTGTCATCTTTTTTCTTTTTAAGCATTCTTCTTCCATACTCTAACACAACTCCTTCTTTTGAGTTTTTTCAAGAACTTTTCTCATGATATAAATATAACAATGCAATTCTAGCTCTTTCTTGGTTTTCTTTTTCTTTTGCATTCCATGCTCTATCTCTTTTTTTTACATCTCACATCCTTCTTTTTGCAACACTTTTTCTCATGTCTTTCTTTTCTTGCTTCTTGTGTTTCACATCACTTAGCTTCACTTTCTCTAGTCAAACTCCACACATAAGGTTCTTTCTTAGCTTCAAGTGGTATTTCGGCTAAAGGTTGTGCTCATGAAAGAATATAGATTTATAAGGCTCAAATTGACTAGCAATGGATAATATAAAAAGGTAGGAAAAAATGTGTTTGGCCATAGGCTATTATGATCAAGGATGGTCTCCTATCATTTCTCAAATATCCACTAACAAGCTTCATAGAAAAGTCAACAAGCAAGTTTTAGTTTGTACACAAATAATCGGTCCTCTCATAAAGAAATGAAACCATTATGATGTATAATTAGGCTCAAAATCTCATTGTTCATTTTGTTAGGATCAAAGTATACTGATACATCATCTTTTACTCATTGAACAATTTAAAATACACTTGTTATCATTATTTTATAATCTAACATCCTAATTCCAACAATAAGTTCTCATTCACAATCAGTATCCACATTACCAACAAACATGCAAACAACAAAGAACCAACAACATAAGAAAATCACAAAAATAAAAGACGAAGGAAATCATGTGCGCCGGTGCAAATGTATATAATACGAGAGAATCTACAAGAGCATATAACAAATCAAACCCCCAAACTTATAAATTCTTAGCTAAGGCTAGAATTAAGTTTAGATCAAAGAATAGGCACCCCCTTTGAAGCAAACCTCGTAGCTCTTCTCGTAATCCAATGCGCTCCAAATCCATACCAAGCACGTCATAATTCCTAGAAAAAACATAAACAAACACAAAGATCAAACTAAAATACCAAAATCAAATCAATCACCCTTATTGAAAACAATTAAAGAAAGTAATTAAACTAATGGGTTGCCTCTCATTTAGCGCTAAGTTTAACGTCTTCAAACCGGACGTAAATTTTCAAACTCATCGGAATGGCCATGGATAACGGTTGTCCTTGCCACCATATTTTAATCTTTGAGCTTCTTCATCCTTTAAGTACTTGTGGCAAGTGATGTCCTCGTTGGCAATTTTAAGATTGAGCTTGAAATTGCCAACTATCCTTGCATGTCATTCCATTTTCCTCTTCATTCTTGCAAACCACTTATTCCTCCTTTCAACGAATATCCCCAAATTTTCTTCCCACTATCTTTTGTCCCTAAGAATTTGTGAAGTATCAAGAGGCAAAACAAAGTCAATAGAATCAATGTCAAGAAATTCATTACAACTTAAAGAGTTTAAGGGTTGAAAAATGCTCATTTCACTCTTCAAGGTATCTTCATTTGTTTCTTGGCTTTGCTCTTCTTTTTCGCTTTCTTTGGCCTCAATAGGCCCTTCAATGTTCTCACTTGATTCTTTTACCAACAAGTTCTCTTCTTCCTCCAACCCTTCTTCAACCTTACTTTCCTCTTCCCTTTTATCCTCTTCAATTTGTTGAGAATTGTTCCATGCACTTACAAGTTGGCTCATTTGATACTCAAGGGAGTCCATTCAATCATCCATCTTCTTCTCATTTTCATTGATTTTAGCTTCAAACTTGGCATCATTCCTTTCCATATAAGCCCTTGTTTCTTCCATGAATGCTAGATGTATCCTTCAAGGACGACTTCTCTTCATCATTCTCTTGCTTAATGTAATCCTCTCTTTGGCTTCTCTAGTATATGCTCTAGTTTTTTTCGTAAAATTCTTAATCATATCTAGTAATTCGGGAGAAACTTCGATGTTGGAATTTAGAGTGGAATAAGTGTATCCTTGATGAGATTGGAATGTGTTTCCATTGTAAGCTTGTGGCCATTCATCATATTGTTTGGCAAGAAAATATGCCCTTTTCATAGGCCGTTTTTATATGATTATTGCATAATTTTAGTTTTGTTCATGAAGTTTATTACTTATTTTTATATTTTCTATGACTTCACGGATATTATTGAGATTTTGCAGATTTTAGATCAATTTTGGTATGAAAATAATAGATATAAGAAGGGAGCTTGTCGGTAGTGCCACGTCACCACGTGAGAAAATTTCTCGACTTCGAATTATGCCACGCATATGCTTGGAATTATTGAGAAGTCAAGTTAATCACAATACGTGGGCCACAAGAGGAAGATGTAATTTTAATGAATGGGCAAGGAACAATTCACGTACATATGCATGCCATGGGATTATAATTAAGTGAAGGCCCATACCATCTACATCTTGTTGGTTCATGTACACATAGGGCCCACTTGCTAATTAAAAAGAAGCTTCAAAGTTCAATGGGCCAAGGCCTGATCCACCGCGGCATTAGACATCTGAGTGGGCTGTCTTCACGCCATACATATATGGCACACAAGCCAGAACTGAAAGAGGGAGGAGAACACACGATGCCGTGAACACCATCACGCCCATCGCCACCTTCCGCCTTTCACCACTACCCTTCACCCGCCATCCATCCATTCATCCCATTGGTCCGGAAGAAGATTCAAGAGCAGTTGAGAGAGCCAATCCAATCTAAGAGACGGAGGGAGAATGTAAACCACGTAACACTAGGGTTTCGTATTTTCTCTTATTCTTTTCTTTTGTTGATTTTATTATGAAATTGTCAGTCATGAGGGTTGTGTATAATCTCATGGGTTAAAAACTTTTTACAGTTCTAAGGATTGAAGGTTATGGTAGTTGATTTGGAACCCTAGACAAATATTATGAATTTATGTTATTGTTGATTCTTGTTTATTCGATTTATTCATATTAGGTTAAACATTTGTAACGTCTTCATAGCATGCTATTGATGTTGCCCGTGATGCTTGGTATGTTGTGTTAGCTTGTGTGCATACGTACTTAATATTGTCTGTTTGCTAGGGATTGTAGTAGTTTGCCCGTGAACACAATAATCCTAAGGGCTGGTAAATAAGATACTTGATATTCTTAGTTGAACAATTGTTGCGGGTTTTCGAGTGCACACAAATAAATCCCCAAGTGTAGGGATGTCGACTGTAGCAGCAGGCAACCAAGTTTTAATATCGAATCCTAGGGACGGTAAATTATTTATTTTCTAAAATTACTAAAGTATTTAAGACATGTGACAAATTCAATTGGATGATAATTATTAAACTTATGAATACTTTCAAAATTAAATAAAAGAAATTAAATAAAATACGAAAATTCAAGAATGAGAAATAGTAGCTCTAGGGGTTCTGGATTAAGCTAATTAATTCAACACTTCGATGGTCGGGTTCAATTCCTATATATACTTATGGAAGAGTCACTAAACCTTACTAATCCACTTATTTGGTCTAAACAAATTAGTAATTTATCTGGTTCATCTCCTAGGACTCTGGGTTAATAATCTTATCTCCCTCTCTAGGTACTTACTAATACGTGTTCCCTTTTTAGGTACTATAATTTTATTACCTAATTTCCTGAATATTACTAATATGACAATTCATCAATATCAATAACACCCATCACAATTTCTATGTCTAATAAGCTAAATAATCAAGTCAATTACTTTAACTTATACAAAATAACCAATTAATACAACTGTGCACACAAGTTATAATTATTTCAAGTATTAGTCAATATCATGAAACAACCACAAACGTTACACAAATTAAATTAAATAGTCTCAATGAATTTCATAGAAAAAAATAAATAAGCATTCTGCAGTTTTGAACCCTTCACCAAATATCAAATTAAAATAAACTTAATCCATCTGACCCTAGAACTACAAAAAGTATTTACCCCATGGAGTTACAAACAACTTCCATGGGTGTAAGAATGATCTTACCACAATTCATATTTATTGAAATGAAAATTGAGTTCGAAAACAAAACCCTGGATTGAAGAATCTTGCCCTCTCCTCTTTCCGTCTCTTCCAATAGAGATGAATCTCCTCCTCGAATTGACACACCGGGATGATTGATGGATGAAGTGGGTGGAATGGGTGAAGTGGTGGAAGGGTGCCGATGAGGATAGCGAATTCTCGCTTTTGTTCTGCGTGTTCTGTTCCTGTCGTCCTCTGCAGTGTCTGTATGTGCGTGTTTTATGTTCTAACAGGGCCTAAAATGTGTGTGATGGGCTTCTCAGTGGTGGAATTCACGCCAAATTGGGCTTCTACATATGGCAATGTAGTTGGCCTTCTTTTAATTGCAATATGGGCCCCACTACTCAATGCAAATTCATGAATTGCGTGGCTTAACAAGTTCAATTGATTTTCAAATCAATTTACTTGTTTGATGGCCCCATCGCTATTTATTTATTTAATTTCACTCCAATTTATAAATTAAATATGCAAAATCTCAACAATACCTGTGAAGTCATAAAATTTATAAAAGATAAGTAATAAACTCCACAAATAATGTTAAAATAATGCAATAATCATATAAAAACGGTCTATGAAAAGTACGAATTTTCGCACTGAACAACAATGCAATTAGTAAATCAAGTAAGAAGTGAATAAGTTTGAGTAGTACTTTCAAAGAATATATGTTAGTCGAACTGGTCATCCGAAGGTTTATTAAGTTTGCCTTATTAGTATCTAGGAAGGAGGTTCAAAACTGTTCACGCGTCATCTTGTGATGTATTTCCATTAAAATAGCATGAATGAATAATAGGACGTCTAGGAGACCAAATCAATTGTACTACACCTGAAACCTTAGAGTTGTTACTTCTCTCTTGATTCAATCTTGAAAATTTCTTGCTTTTATTTATTTTGTTATTTATCATTTCAATTTTTTAGATAATAATCATACTTAAATCCTGAAAAGTTGGTTACTTTAATTCTAGTTGAATAGTAATATAAAATAAATAAATAGTTAGTTGTCTCAGTGGGAACGATATAATTTAACTGGGGTACTTGTCATTACAATTGACATCCCTACACTTGGGGATTAATTGGAGTGCGCAAAATCAGCCTAACACATATCCACTATGATTGTAGTATTGAGAGTGAACTTGACTCATTTGACCATATTCATAGTAACTCTTATTTATGTAGCATTTTTGTTGTGGAGGAGGAACTCTTGCATATTGATTTCCATAGTAACCACCCATGTAGTTGTTCCACCCATCCATCTTTATACTTTTCTTCACAAAACTTACTACAATCTTCCTTCAACTTTCTATTTTTTAGCTTTATTCTTCCATCCCTTCTTTCAAGGTAAGAGTACCTATCAAGAAGAAAAAGTTAGAATAAAATTTTTCAATGCAAATATAAGAAACAAAACAAGATAAAATGTCCTTAGTAAGAACAATTAAAACACTAACAAAGCATTAAAACAATCTGTTAAAACTCCCCGGCAACGGCGTCAATTTCTTGTTTGAGTATTATTAAAACTCACGAGCAAGAATACTCGTTCGTTATAGAAATATATCCAAAGGAATAAAATTATTGAACCCATAGGGAGTTTAAGTTTAGATTGAAAGAACACGTTAGCTCGTGCTTTTATCATTTTTATAAGGACGAACGGGGAGGTTGATAATCAAGAAATCAAATAAAAGAAATCAAGATAAAATAGGAGAAAATAAAATAAAAATGGAGAAATGGTGATTAAGGGCAAGTAATAAGAAATGTGACTAGAAACAATCAAAGTGCCTTAGGGTTCATTTTATCATGCAAAAGGAATAGACGAGATAGAAATTGGACTAGAGACGATCACGAATGTATCCAAAGCTCCCTCTCGGTTACTAAGGTTGTAGATCTCCTAGAGACTCCCAAATGCACCTAAGATCGATGTCCAACACTAACCTCTTCCATCTAGGTACTAATTAAATTTCAATTCTACCTTAAAAGGTACTAATTAGAATTAAATCTCCCTTTTTGCGTACTAAGGCTAACGAATGGATTGGTTTCTCTCACCGGGTTCAAATATTCTCTCTGTCAAATCTAAACATGATGTCCTCTCATGGCAATTCTAATACTTTGGAGAGTGAGGCTCCTGTGCACCCGGGCGCACGGAGCACATTCCGTGCGCCTTTACAATTTTCATGCCCCTTTACCATTTAAACCCCTAGCAATACATAGGTTTAAATAGGATTGGAGGGGAGGGTTGTGTTCACATGGGGACACGGAGCATCTTTCTGTGTCCCCGGGCGCACAGGAGCTTTTGCCTACTTTGGATGGTCGTTTTCGTCTCACCCCAAGCAATATCAGCATAAATTAATATAATGACACTTAATTAACATAAGCAACAAATTAACCAACAATCCATTAAATTAACATACTACCCATAATTAACAAACCATGTCAAAATATAATTCATGCATCACAAAACCCATGAGAAGAAATCAAATACCAAATCATGTCTAAACCATATTTAATTTGCATAATAAAATAAATACTAAGCACTAATCATGTCTCTAACCCCACAAGAGGGATTAGGCTAGCATAATTAAAGTAACAAAATAAATAAATGATTAATTACAATAATCCATGGAGTCTAATTCAAAGAAAATTACAAAAAGAATTAAAACTCCCCTTCAATTTAACTTGTTGGAGTTCTTCAATTACTTCTTGAAATTCTTCCTCTTGCTCTTAATTCCAAGTAATTCCAACACCAAGGATAGATGGGTGAAAGATTAGAAGATGGGTTTGTGGAGTGATGTGAAGAAAAATAAAAATGGAGAAGAGAGAAAGTGTGTGCAGTGTATGTGACCTTCAAAATGAATAAAATTCTTATTCTTTTTTCAAAATTTAGAAATGAGGGTATTTATAGTAGTGAAGGATCAAGAGAATTAGGGCAAATATTGGATCATGGGCTTAAGTGAAAAATGTGATTTTTTGGTGCAATTTTTGAATTCTTCATAAACACGGCCGTGTTTCTCCTGTAAGCAACCTAAATCATGAACACGGCCACGGCTAACAGTGTTTCTCCTTCAGCCCGTGTTTACTTCTATTATCCTTTTCTTTCTCGTTTCAACTCGGAATTGAGCCTCGTTTCTTCCTAATTCCTATGCATTCCTTTTTGAGTTTTGCATCCGTTTTTGTGCTTGTTTCATTCCAATTTAATTCTCGTTTCCTCCTTTTCTGATTTAAACTCAATAATACCTCATTCCTACATAAAAATTAACATGATTCACACACTTTTCTCTAAAATTACAAATGCAAAAAATATGGAATAAAATACTAAAAATAACATAAAAACACAAAAATCACACGAACACGACTCTAAAATATAGCAAATTTGCACGCTAAACAATGTTTCAAAACTAACTTAGCAGCTCAAATCTTATGCAATCTGATGATCACAGCCGTTAATCATACTAATTGCTTACCTAATCATCATCTTCCACGTGTGCAATGGCAATGCATATCATTCTACGCACTACAGACGCAATATAGCTCCACGAGTAATTAGAATTCAGATTTGCGTCTTGAGTAAAGTATTAAACATCATTCTTCTATATGTTATTAACTAGGAAATTTTTTCGTTAATTTGTGTTGAAAATATTTTTTTTAAGTATGCAAAGGAAAAAAAAAATGAAATTAAAATAAAAAATATTTGAACCATTATAAGAGCATGCATATTCTACTGGACAAAAAACGTTAATTCCTCAGTTCTTCATGTTGGCGTTTTTAAAAAATTGTTATAAGCACATATTATTCCTATATGGTATGTTTCTTTATAGGCTGTGCACCCGGGTGTACCTAAGATAGGGTGCACCCACTATAAAAAAACGTATACAAATATAAATAAAAATATATACAATTATGAATAAAAATGTATACAATTTAATTCTTAGTTTTTTAATGAAAATTGAGTGTAAAAAAATACAATTATTAAAAATTATGTATACACTATTGAATAAAACGTTATACACATATGAATGCTAGTTTTCTTAATGAAAAACTTATTGTGAAAAAAGTATACAATTATTAAAAAACACATATACAAAATAGAATAACATGTTTACAAAATAGAATAAAAAGTTATACACATATGGGTGCATCTAATATCAACCCTTCTTTATATTATACTAGTATGGATCCCGTGTATTACACGGCTTTTTAAATTACAATTTTTAAAATATAATTCAAGTTTAATATAACTATATATTCAATTATAATCTAATATAATTTAAATTGAAAAATGAAATTCAAATTATATACTCTCAAATGTGAATTTGCTTTTATTGGTAAAAGTTTAATTTCGTTGTTAAATTAATTTATCAAATTTTGTTACAGTGTTGCATAATTTAATTAATAAAAAAATTAAAATATGTTAATTTAATCATTGAAGAAAAAAATTTTATAATAAAGTTAATTAATAAAAGATAAAAATAAATAAATTTAATATAAATCAATTGATAAAATAAAAAATTAAACAAAATTAGTCTAAAAAATTATAATATTAACCTTGAAAAAAATTAATAACGTAAAGAAATAAAAAGATTAAAATATAATAAATTTTTTTAAAAGAAAACAGAATTAAAATAATTTTAAAAAATAATTAAAAGAAAGTTTGAAAAATATAAAGAATATCCATAAAATTTATCAATAGAAAATTAAAATAATAATAATAATAATGGATACATTTTTTCAGAACTTTAATAGAACTTGATGAAAACGTATATATAATGAATGAATAAAGAGTTTTACTTGTAGGTGTAGAGTATATTATTTGCACAAAAATTCACATGAAAAAATCCAAAAAAAAAAAGATCAATAAAAAAGTTTAAATAAAAACAAAAAAATAATTAAAAGAGAATTTAAAAAATATAAAAGGAACAACAAAATAATCAATAAAAAATAAAAATAACAAAAGAAATGGAAAACTTTATTTAGAAAATGAAGATAATTTTTGTTCGTCTTGATAAATAATTTATGCAAACTAATTAATAAAGAGTCTTATTATATAGGCGGAAAGGGATAATTTTTTTTCTTATGTTTATAAATAAGATTTGATTTGATTTTTATTTAATCTAATCATATAAATATTCGAATTTATCAATAAATATTAATTAGTAATTTTTAAAATTAAAATTAATTCGCGTGATGACACATCATTAGAATTGATTTTTTTAAAATTTAATCATGAAAAAAATTTAAGAGCCTTAAAAAATCAAAGATTAAAAATTATTAATAATAATAAAAATTCAAATTAAAAAAACAAATAAATAGAAAAAATAATTTAAAGAGAAATCATAAAAAAATATTTAAAAAAATAATAAAACTAACCAAGATTAACGTAAAAAAATAAAAGAAAGTTTTGAAAAAAACATAACAGAATTAAAAAATAATAATAATAAAAACAAAAGTTATTAAAAAACAAAAAAAAAACAAATAAAATTTAAAAAAATGAAAGATAATTAAAAAACTTTAGAAAAAAAATTATAATAAAATAAATATATATTTTTAAAAATAAAAATAAACTTATTATAAATAAATTCGAAGAAATAAGAAATTAAAAAGAAATCAAAACAAAATTAATTAAATAAATTTGCAAATGCATGAAAAAATGAAATTAATAACGTAAAAAAAATTAAAAAAATTACATACCAATAATAATAAAAAAAGAATTAAAACAAAAAATAATTAAATAAAAAAATATAATCAAAAGTATGACAAAAACTTGTGTGCACCCGGGCACACGGAAGCACATTTCGTGTTTTGTGTTAAATTGTATACCCTTTAATATAAAGATATGTACCATTTATTTTACAAGACAAAAACTTATGTGCGCCCGGGCGCATGGAAATACACTCCGTGTATACCCTATAGAATAAAGATGTGTACCATTTATTTTCTGAAGAAAAATAAAATATTAAAAGTGTATACCCTTTAGAACAAAATGGTGTGCCCTTATTAATTAAAGTGTATACACTTTAAAACAAAATAATGTACCTTATCCATAATATTAAATTCTAAAGGCGCACGGCGTGCGGCCCGGCGCCTCACTCCAAAAGTATTACAACTAACAATTAAAAAATCGAACTAAAAAATAATAATGATAAATAAAAATAATAATCAAAGGAGTAAAAAAATATTTAAAAAATAAGTAAAATATAATTAAAAGTAAAATTATAAAAAAATAATTAAAAAAATTGTAATAATAATCATGAAAAAAAAGTTAATTACGAACAAAAAAAATCAAAAGATTGTAAAAATTATCAAATTACATGCTGATAATTTAAAAAAAAAGAAAAAAAAGAAATACAATCAAAAAATAAATAAATAAATAATTTAAAAAATATAAAATAAACAACAAAAATAAATAATAAATAATAATAATAATGAATGGATACTTTCTTTAAAATTTGAAGAAAGCTTTTGTTCGTCGTGATGATTAAATTATGTGTATAGAACGAATGAATAAAGAGTCTTATTTATAGATGGAAAGAAGATAAATTTTCTAAATATTATAGTAAATATATGTATTTATCTATATTATTTTTTAATTAATAGTGATTGATAATATCATATCAAATCTTAAAATAATATATGTATTTATCTACATTAAATTTTGATTAATAATTAAAATAATTGAAAATTTTAATTTTAATTAAAAATTAAAATAATTGAAATTAATTCGGGTGACGACACCTCATCAAAATTAAACTCTCCTTTAGTATATTAAAGATTACAAGTAGACACTCCAAAGAGATTGATTGAGTGACATTATAGGGAAAGAAGATCAATCTTATCGAAGGATCATGCAACAATTGAGGAAGATAATGCTGCTGGAATGATTGATTTAATTAAGGGAAGATTGGAGAAGATTGCTAGGAGTTATTTTGGAAAAGATTTGGTGGAGGTGTACGCTCCACAAATATAAACAGAAGTGAGGACTATTGCAGAAGCTTATGTTTTCTAGTTTCATTATCTTTCGTTAATTTGATTATTTTGTTGAAGTCTCTTCGTTTTAGAAGAACGGTGTGTTTGTGATCCAATAGAGGTTGTCGTGTCAACGATCAAGAGGGATTCTTGATCTCAAGTACTAGGGATAAGCCAAAACTAGAGTTAGATTCAAACGTGACAAGTAGGTGTGATAGAATTGTCAAGTTATTATCAAGAGCGTGTTGTAAGACTAATGAATAGTTTTGAGAGAATGACGAAGTCTTCCCGTTTCAATTTTGTGATGTTCTATTACAAGTTATTTTTGTATTTGTGTGTAGAACATAGGATTTAAGAATTACACTTCACACACTCAAACTGGCCAAATTTAGAATTTAGCAAAAATTTGGGACTGCGTTGCACCAACTCTATGTTTGTTTACAATTTTAAAGTTCAGATTTTAATTTCGAAAATTTAGTCTAGTTTCGGTTTGGATTTTTAAAAATCTAACTTTATAAATTACACCTATTCATATATCTATTTCTATAAATATAATCATTATAATTAATATTACATGGAGTATCTCTTAAACAATTCTAGTTATGAAAGAATGAAATAAATTCATGGAATGGAGATGAGAAAGATAATGATAAAAAATAATTATTCCTTGGTATGGATTATGAATGACTTAAGTAATAAAAAATATATTTCAATATTTGATTCAAATTTTACTATTTGTATTTTATTTAAATTTCAAATTAATTTAAATCTCAATAAAAAATTATACTATTAAAAATTTTTGGAATTTAAAATAAAATAAAAATATTTAATGTTAAAATATAAATAAAAAACTATAGGTAATTTAAAATATTATTTACATAAATAATACTCTATTAAATTTTATATTTAATATTACATATATATATTCAATTTAAATTTGTATAAAACTTTATATATAATTTAATAATTTTTATTTAGAATAAAGATTTAATTAATCATATAATTTTTGGTATTTTAAATAATTTAAATTTATTTTTTAATAATTATTTTTATTATAATGAGTATTAAAACATATAATTTTTTTATTATATTTTGAATAATTTAATTAATATTTTTTATATAATTTAATAGGGAAATTATATGTTAAATGAAAAAAATATTTATTTATTTTTTATTTTCGTATTTATACAAAAAGAGACGTGATATGGATAAATATAAATTATTTATAATTATTAATGTATTGAATGCATATAAAAAATAAAAAATAAAATTAATTCCATAATATATGGAAATAGATAAACCCATATGGTGGGGAGGGATGGTGATTCCCTAATATATGAAATACACATTCCTTATAGAATAAGTATTCTCACTAATAAGAACATGCCAAATATTGGAATGAGATACTCATTCCATTCTCATATCATTCTATCCTACCTGTAAATCTCTTACACATCACTCAATTCAAAATAAACATATATTATCATTATTTATTAGGTTTTCAAAATCCATATTTTCAAACCTCAAGCATAGCTAAGAAACTGTAATTTTAATTAACCCAAAATAATTTTTCTACTAATTTTTAATACACTTGTATAATGGATTAAAGCTTAGATAATAAACTAATGAATTGCTCTCTTGTGTCCCCGATGCACAAGGTATGTAAATAAGATTTTATTTTAAAGGGTATATACTTTAATTAATAAGAATATAATTTTTTTCATTGAAAATATCGACTAAAATATAAATAGTATAAATGTTTGATTAAAAATTTAATTTTTTTTCAAGAAATATAGGTACGTACACTTCTTATACTAAAAGGAATATTATTTAATACTCAATGGTATAACTTAAAAAAAAAAGTGGGATTTTGGGGCATGGTACCCAGGAGAACGCAAGTTTTAGCCTAAACTAATTCTCCATAATTAATCATTTTTTTATTGAGATATATAGGGTGTATGAAATATATAATTTGATCTAATGAATATACTTTGTGTATTTAATAATGAGTTGGTTTTTGTGTCCTCAGGTACACAAAGTGTGTAAGAGTACAACATTTTATTTGAATGAGTATACACTTTAATTAATAAGGATACAACATTTTGTTCTAAAAGATATATATTTTCATTAAATTATTTTATTTTTTTCAGGAAATAAATTATATACGCCCTTATTACAAAGAGTATATCATTTAATATCAAATAGTATTTGGGCACACGAACACATAAGTTTTAGCCTTAATAAATTACAGGTAACTCAAAAATTTAAAAATATATATTTTAATTATATAATAATATGAAAAAGTGTAATAATCAAATAAAAAGAGGTGTGAAATTTAAACTTGCCTAAATTAAAACATCAAAGTTTGCAGTCCAAATGTTTTCGTCACTGACTAATCTATCAAGTCGCCGAATCCATTAGCAAATAACATCTTTTTGTAGTCAATAAAAGTTGCACCTTCACATGCTCAACAGCTGTGAAACTCTTAACAATTTTTTTCCCTCTTACTATTGTTATAAATAAATTAAAAATATATATATCTTGTTCATTGTATGTCATAAAAAAACATGGCAAAGACTTGTCACGTCCTTTTGTGGAAATTTTTTTATAAGATGAATAAGAAGTTATAATATTTTAATAAAAAGTGTACTCAAATCAATAAAATTTGATAATAATTCAGTAAATTATTTTATAAATAAAAAGGAGTAACATTGGAAAATGCATGGTAATAATATATAATATTACCTTTAAAGAGTGATTGTTCAAAGAAACATATCATTAATATTTAATTAAATATTTTTAATGTTACTTTATTGTATGAATGTATATATAATTATTTTATAATAAATAATATTAGAAATATTTTTTTCTGTACGAGGGAACATTAGTAAATTCTGCAAACAAAATAATTACTGTACTCCTATTTTAATTTTCTTCCATCTAACAAGTAACGATTCAGTTCCCGTGGAGTATACTATAAAAAGTATGTGATCCTGTATTAATTTTAGGGTTTGAAATTTGGGGAAGTCATGTTCGGTGAGATCATCTCACAACGACACAATTTAATGCTTTTGTAATTATTTACTATTACTTTTTATTAAAAATGTTACTCCATCACAAAAATAACACATTCTTTTTAATAGTCTAATCAAAATCAATTACTCCTATATCACAGTACACTTTATTTTATTCAATTATCTAAAATACCCTTTCTCTTTCCTACATAAATAAGACAAAAAAATTACATTTCTTAAACTCCGCACCACCAAATACTTCTTCACCATTATCACTTTTCATTAAAAGTTTTATCACTTTGCCTCACTTTTCATTAAAAGTTTTATCACTTTGCATCCATCTCACGAAAATAGTTCACACAGTTACGTACCTTGAAATTTATGTAGTTTATCGAAAACAAAACATGATTTTCAAAGCAAAAAACACAGCAGGGAACAAAACAAATTTTAGCTCTAATCTTTGCTAATAATGGTGGAAAAACCATACAGATAATAACAAATTTCACTATAGAAACTCAATACGGAATAGTGCCTGCATGCATGTGTAGTACTATAAATACACAACATTCAAGGCAATGTGTAAGAATCCCAACATTCAATAACATGGCTTTGTGGGCCGGGTCGGGTCACATATAGATACACATAGCAGTGGCATACAACCTGAGAGTATGGTAGGTGGGGTGTACAAACCATATACTATAACAAAAGTAACACTAAATAGAGTAGCAGAATCTAATTAGACATATATAGATAGATAGGTAGCAGTTGAATTATGATGATGATTAGACTAAAGAAGGGCAGGAGAGATATCCATGGGGAAAGGGTTGCCCAAAACATTGTCCATGTAATTGAAGTGTGGGTGTGTGGCATCCATCACCACAAACTGCATGTCCTCCGACGGCTTCCAGTGTCGTTTCCGTTGATTAATGAACCAGTTGTTTATTTGCTTCTGGTCCAGCCCCGTTGATTCCGCCAGAGCCAGCTTCTGCGACTCCTGATCATTCATTCGTACATTAACTATCGTTAGTCGTCGTAAAAAAACTCGACTAGTGGTCGAAGATGCATATATACGTACCGAAGGATAAGGCCATTTGTAATGCCTGCTCCACCAATCCAGCAGCTGTTGCCTGGCTTCCTTAGGCAGCTTCCCTTTCTTTCTTTTCTTCATGAATTCCTGTTTCAGGCTTCCCAAGTATCCGCTGTACTTTCGTAAGAGCTGGCCTTTTAGCTCCCTGTCTTCCGCTTGAGGGTCGACAATAAAACTAGTGTTGTTCGCGTCTATGTCTACCTCCACCTCTTCGTCTGATGAACCGTTTCTCTCCATTACGTCCATACACGCACCTGCAGTCACACCTACCATCACACAATCATCATATATAATTTCAATAAGCATTTCTTTAGCCACCCCATATCTTTATCCAAGATCATGTCCACAAAGATTTACATAACTATAAAATGAGAATCTAATGGGGGATTTACTTCTTTTGGTTGTGATATTTTCTAAATGGGACTCAAACTTGAATACTATATAAACTGATCATTATTTAGAGCAAAGATACTCATGAACTATATAGTAGGAATGAGTTCAACCCTGATGCTATGGACGATGATCTTTTACTCAAAAAGCTATTCGTTATGTACTTCTAGATGGAACTTTGACGATCAATTGTGATCCAACACAAAGTGGTAAAGTATAAATCATTCTTGTAGGAGATTTCTCGGTCGGTCACAAGTATATAAAGTGGAGAAACAAAGGTTTAGTGACCATATATATGCGTGAATGTATACATAGCAAATGCCAATCTTTAGCTCTACAGGCTATAGGATACATAATGGATAATATTCAAAGGAACTCAGAAATGCATACATTGTCAAGCAAACATGTTCGTATACAAACACATAACAATTAGACGAAAAAACAAACTCTCCCCAAAGTGATGAAAACAACTGAATTAAGTTAAAATGTTAGACAACCCTACAAAATTTTGTTGTTTGTCCAAGAAATTTAGAGCACAAATTTGTGAGACTAGGACTTCTTCAGCATGTCAAAGACCGTTTCTAAACAAGAAACTCCACATAGGGAAAAACTTGCTCAAGACCATTGCATGAAACCATTAATCCATGAGAAGGGTATTGTTTATATATCTTAGGGCATCATTATTCATTTATAAGGTAGATTATAAAAAAAAAATTGTCTATTATCACACAAGATTTATGGCTGCATAAATGATCTAAATCTAATGAAAACTTATTAATAGAACAAACAAGATATCATTAGAGCCCAACTTCTTGATATGTGTAAATCATAGTCAACCCTAAGGTTAGATTAAAAAAATTTCTCAACTTATTTAAGTATTTGGTTAAGATTAAAGTAATGAATGCAAGTGAAAGCTTATAACTAAATTTGAACACAACAAGAAGAAAGACAGGAAGATTTGTTGAGATCAATGATGAAAGGTTCACTCTACCATCGTTTTCTCAACTTTAAACACATGTACCAAGGGTTACTATCAGACTGGTATAAATAGTGCAGCTGGATCAAAACGGACAACCTAGGTTGAATCTTATAAAAAGATTATACATATCTTGTAATGATGATTCACGAGGTTGCATAGTGAATTAAAGAAATGAAAACATGCAAATTAAAGAATCCCAGATGGTACTTTCAGGCAACTAAAAAACAAATGTATAAAGGTGGAAGAAAGAGAAAGGGTATTAAACAATGGCGGAACTGCATCTGGAAACACACATTATTTCACACTATTTTTCTCGAAAACATGCACATGCAGCAGGTGTGTGTTCTATTCATCTAACCAAATCAACAAGTAATCCATTTCCAACATATATCAAGAAACTATTAACTACCCTCTATTCTTCCTCTTCTTGTTCTATAAATTAAGCACACACAGACACACACAAGGAGAGAGAGAGAGAAGGGGGGTTAAAAGAGTCACCAGAGGGGGAAAGAGTGAGGGCTTTAAACTGAGACTCAATTCTTGAAAGAAAAAGCATGGCTTCTTTGAAGGGTTTGGAGAGTTCTTGATGATACTTTGTCAGCATTTCACAGTAGGCTTCCATGAACTGATCCAACGCCGGATCTTGCCCCAGGCAGCTCCTCCCCATTCCGGCGGCGGCGGAGGCGCATGCCTCCTCCAGTTTAGCCACCACTTCAGGCGGCGCTCCTATCTACACCCACAAACAAACAATATATATAAACTAGCTACAAATCATATATCTGCAGAAATCAGGGAGAACATAGGTGTATGATTACCTTTTGACAACTAGCGTAAGCAGAGAGGAGGCGATGGTAGTGAGGATGAGCCATGATCTTAGCCTTTACAGAGCAACTTCCACCTTCATCATTACTACTCTCCATGAAATAATACCCTGTGCTAGTACTACTATTCTTGCACTGGTTCTGATCATGTTCTGCTTCCATCTGCATCATGGAGGAGCCACCGCCACCGCCGTGTGGGAGGGGGAGAAACAGGGAGGAATTCCCATTGGAGGGAATTTGAGGCATCATTAAAATAGGGCAAAACCCATTATTGTTGTTATCTCCAAACCCCATCATACAAGAATTGTTCCTGGAGCCACCACCACCCTCCATTTCTCTCTCTATTTTTCAAGATTGTATTCTATTCTTGAAATTACACTTTTTGTGTTGTCTGTGGTAGTGGTAGTGGTGTGGTGCCTTTGTAGTAGTAGTAGTAGTACTGAATTCTTTTAGTTTTCTCTCTCTTGTTGTACACACGCATAAGCAAAGTGTATTTATCTGTTTAAGAATGCAACCTAGGCAGGAGGCTCCCGAGTTTTATGCTTACTTGTTCAGCCTTTTTACAGAAAATCCTAAATAGTTGTAGTTATGTAGTCAGGTTACATAATCAATGAATCAACACAAACAAACAACTCTTCTTTTGCCCAAAGGACTCACTCCTCTGCACCTAAAGCAACCCCTGCTCTGCCCCCCTCATCTTTTGCCTTTGGAAATTATCTCCATTCCATTACTCTCTCTCTTTCTCTCTCATCTCACCAACAAAGAAAGAAAGATGGGAGTTAGGAGAGAGAAAGTGGGTTTTTGCAGGAGGGTTTTGTGTAAAGATTGGATTTTTAGAAAGATGGGAGGAGAGAGAGAGAGTGTTTTTGCAGGAGGGTTTAGTGTAAAGATTGGATTTTTAGAAAGATGGGAGGAGAGAGAGTGTCTTTTTGCAGGAGGGTTTAGTGTAAAGATTGGATTTTTAGGATCTTAGGGTCAGATATTTAGTAGGAGAAAGATTAATTAGTGGAGGGAGTGTTACCTTCCCAATGAAAACTCTTTCCCTTCTCTTGCAGTGGCACTGCCATTACTGGCAATCTAGAGAGAGAGGGGGGAGGGGGTAGGCCAAAGAAAAGAAAAGGAGGGATGAACGATCAAATCGAGGTGAGGTTTAGTGAAGTGTTGTATGTGGTGTGGTGGTGTTTGGAATGGTAATGCCTAATGTTACTGCCACCCACTGCTATACATCTATTTGTCCACTCAATTTATTATTCACATACCAATACTCTTTCTTCTTCCCCCCAATTATATGCTCCTCCCCTATTTATTACTAGTGTTATTTTAGACGTCATATATCTTCTCCCTATAATTGAATTCATTAACATAAAATTTGGAGTATTATTACCAAAACAAAAACATAGTCCTCCCTCCGTCTCTAGGGGTAGTCACGGGGTAGTCGAAAATTCAAATTACATTACTAGGCGGTCGATTGTTAAAATAATTAAATATACGATTTTAAGTGATTGGTCGATTATTTTACAGTTTTAAATTAATGTAAAAATTAGTTTTAGTTTATACAATATAACATTTCAATCTCATATGTATTGTAAATTGAATGAGTATAAATAAAATGAAGAAATAATTAGAATATACGTTATTATAAATTATGGAAGAGTATATTAAATATTAAAAAACTATAATATGTGTCATAGTATTATATAAATTTTAAAGTTTAGACTAAAAAAATCATGTCTAAATATATGAGTTAATGTATTATAAGAGATTAAATATTAAAAAGTTACAATATCTGTCATAGTACTATAAAAATTTAAAATTAGACTAAAAAAATCATGTCTAAGTAGTACTATATACGAAAAAATACTAAGTCAAAAATCGATAATTATTTATAATTTATAATAAAATAATTTAGGCGGTGCGGTGTGGTCGGTTTTTAATAAAAATACGTAATTGCCCCATTTATGCGGTGCGATTTTGCTTAAAAAAAGTAACCGCGGTTTATTACGAAAAATAATCAATGGCGGTGTAATGCGGTTCGGTTCGATCGGTTTTGGCGGTTTCGAAAAAAATATGATCACCCCTATTCGTCCCCATCAATAAATATGCAAGAAATTTAAAAAAAAAATATTATAATGATGTAAGAAATTTTTTTTAATTAATTGAATATAATAAAGTGTATAATATAGTTAATTTTGATTAGATTGTGTATAAAAAGAAGTGACATTTTTGTTATATTGTAGTATTGTAAAGTTTTTAATATTGTGTATTATTTCCATTTTAGCGTGTATAAGTATTTTTTGGACAGATTAAAATAGAAATTATGCAAGTATTTTTAAGAGTATATTGAATTGGTTTTTTTTTCCTATAAGAATGGATTAAGGAGTACTCCTATTATTTTTAAGCAAAATATATATACCATTTATTATATATATATATACTTTTATATATATATAAGTTTTGTGCTAAATTATATATATACCATTTATTATAAAGATGTGTACCCTATATTTTACAAGGCAAAAACTTGTGTGCGCCCGAGCACACGAAAGCACACCCAGTGTATCTTTAGAATTTTGTGTTAAATTGTATACCCTTTAGTATAAAGATGTGTACCCTTTATTTTCTGAAGAAAAATAAAAAATATAATGAAAAATGTATACAATTTAGAACAAAATGGTGTATCCTTATTAATTAAAGTGTATACCTTTTAGAACAAAATAATATACCCTTATTCATAATACTAAATTCTAAAGGCTCTCTCAAAATATATACTCCCTCCGTCCCAAGCAAATAGCAACATTTGTTTTTTGCACGTAGATTAAGGAGTATTATTATTTTATGTAAAGTGGGTAGGTGTATTAGAGAGATGTGATGGGTAGTGGTGGGCCATTGGTGTACTTTTTTTATTAAAAGAGGAAAATATTGTAATTTGAATGGGACACCCAATATAGTAAAATATTGCTATTTGGGTGGGACGGATGGAGTAGACTTTATAAACGAATTTTCTGTTAGTTTTTTCAAATAAAATTTTGAATATTATAAGTGTATTAGTGATGTGTGTAGGTTCCATGAAAATATATTAATTATTTTATATGTATCTCATTTACTTTAAAAAAATACACTCTTTATATTAGAACGGGTGAAAATAGCAAAATATAATCCTTTGACATGAGACACTTAAGATTAGGAAAATAGTTCAACCCTTTTATATACAGTAGTTGTTTTGATACTTGACTTTTGAGGATCAGTGCATAGTAATAATATACACACCCATATTCATCACAAGACATTACAATATAACTTGTTTTATATAACACGTCAAAAGTATTATTTAATTAGTAAAAAAGTGTTATTGTAGATAATATGTAATATTTTTTATGATGCAATGTTTGTTTTATTATCTAAAGCAATACTATTTCGATCATTAATAACACTTTTAAAAAATGTTACAATAGATAAAAACTTTATTAAAAAATGTTATTGTAGATAATATGTAACATTTTTTATGGTGCAATGTTTGTCCGTGCTGCTTATTGTCTAAAGCAACACTATTTCGATCATTAATAACACTTTAAAAAAATGTTACAATGGATAAAAGGGCCAATAAATATTAGGTACAAAGCATATCTAGGTATTACTAATTCATATATTCGGTAAAGAAAATTACGCACGGATACAAAATTTAATTTTGTTTTTTTTCATATTACCCATACTTATTGAACATCGGTGTACATCGTGTAAAGCAAATAAAAAAGGAGAGAAAACAATTCAATTAACTATTTAAATGTACATCAGTGTATAATTAGCGTAATTTTGTACATAAGTAAGCAGTGAGAATCAGTAAAACAATTTTTTTCCAAATTCTTTAGAAGTCATTAGCGTGAATTTTTTTCAAATTTTGTAGATACTAATATGTACATTAACGTGCATTTAAAATAAATAAAAGTGACCACAATATTTTTTTCTAAATTCCCTTCTTTAAAATCTCTCTCTAAATCTGTACATTGACGTGCAAATCTTCAAACGATTGTTGATTTTTTTTCCGAAATTCCCTCTCCCAAAATCTTTCTTAGAAAATCGGTACATTGGCATTCAAATCTTCAAATGATTTCTTCCTAAATTCGTTCTCTTCTCGAGTAATTATTATAACTGTTGTGTACATTGGTGTACATTGACTCAAGTAAAATAAAGAGTGAGGTATTGGTTATTGTTGTTAGAGAAATACGGGTTCGCTATTTTAATTTGATGTAGTGTATATTAGTGTTCAATTAAATTATTATTATGTATAAACGTTGCGTATTAAACGTTGTGAATAAGGGTATTGTTGGGAGAAAAAATAATCGTTATGTATCGCACAGTAAATATATCAGATTAATATATTTATCAATAATTAAATTGTAAATCCACGAACCTATAATTAATTATCTCTAGATAAAACTTTATTAAACACTTATAAATGTTATGGTATTCTTTTTATGTAACACATTTTATAAGTAAAAAAAAGTACACTTACCATGTTTGAACATTTGACCACCTAGATAGAATAAATTACTTCCACCTCCTTGACTAACTATAACTTTGTTTTTATTTTGAGTTTTTATTTTATTACACATGACTTCTACACTTTTTATTTAATTTTAAAATATAAATTTTAAAATCATCTAATATATTTAAACTTGAGTTGTTATTATACTAACTAATTTTAAAAAATATTATATTATATAATAGAATTTTATTAAGAAATATAATAATTTAAATAATTAAAAATAAGCATATTATATAATTAAAATATATTTTTATTATAATTAAATTTTTATATGTATAAAAATTATTTTAAATAAATATAAATATATTTTTTCATACATTACTAATATTTTTATATAATATAATAAATATTTTACACAATAAACATTTTATTTATATGAGCATATATTTTTTTCAACTTGTATAATATATAAATTGTTTAATAGTGCATTAGTTTTTTTTAAATTATCTAAACTATATAAATATTACATATTTCATTTATATAAAATGTTATGTATTTAAAAATATAATATGATAGTGTTAAATATTTCATAATGTTATATAAAATGTGTAATATATGAAAAATGATACTAATAAAATGTTACATATAAAAAAGTATAATGTGAAAAGTGTTATATTTATAAAAATGTTATTTAAAAAATGTTACTTTTATAAAAATATTACTTATTGTTATTACATATTAACCAAGTGTTATATATTATTAAAATTTAAATAGTGTTACAATTAAGTGTTATATATAATAAAAGTGTTACTGTGAAGTGTAACATAACATCATTTATGTTGTAGTGAGCTTTGCACGAAAATTATACTATAATATAGAATTTTAATATGTAGTGTGATTGAAAAATATAATATTTTAATGTATTATGAGAAGTTATATTAATGACGTGTGAGGTTTTTATATAGAAATATTATATTAATTATTTTGTGTGGATCTCATCTAAAAAAAATATTATATAAATATTGGGTGAAATGCTTTAATTAAGAAAATATAACTCTTGTAGTGGAACGAATAGAGCATTTGTTTTGATTTTTTGGTAAGATGAATTTTAAATTTATATCAAGTTAATATGTACTCCCTCCGCAACATTCCTCATTCAAATACTTGAACAATTGGAAAAATATAATATTTAATGTGAAGTTGGTAGGTATATCAGTGTTGGATGATATATTAATTGTTTTAGGTGGGTCCCATATTCCTAAAAAGAAAAACGTAAACATTCAAATGAGACGCGCAAAATAAAAACGTAAACATTGAAACGGGACGGAGAGAGTAAAGAATGTGTGATAATATACGTACTTAAAATTGTACTCCATTAATTTATGAGAGAGGAGAGAATTTGAAAAAATGAATATCAATTAAAAAGAAAAAATATATAAAAAGTGAGCGGATTCGAAGTTAATACTTTACAATATGCTTTTGGAAACCTAAAATCGAATTTAAAAAAAAAAAAAAACATAAGTGATTAGAGGAACTCATCTTTTGTTTGGAAACGAATCGCATTTATGCATGAAAAATATTAATCTCATGCATTTTGGAGTAATAATTATATTTTCTTCTTAAAATCAATGGAGTAAAGTTTTAGTCTATTGTAAGTCATATCGGATTTTTAGCGCCATTTCCGTAAGCTATTTTTTATGTCACGTGTTATATAATTGGATTGGAAATAAATTCAACCATTGCCCCTATGATTTAAGTTTTCCTTTTTAAGGTAATGCTTTCCTCCCACTTTTACCTGTTCTAGGAGATGGTACATAAAATCTAATCCGATTGTATGCATAATAGTAACATGCGCAAAAGATAATATTTCGAATCATGTTCCATATAAAATAGATTTTATAAAAACTTTATTAGATATAGATAGATTTTATTTTATTTATTGTATCATATAGTAATTGCTAAGGTGTGCTCCATATTGGATCATTTGACGGGTTATGAAGAAAGTTAATTTTGTAATGATTATATTTAATACTCCTAAGGTGCTTAACATTTTGATAGAAAAGATGATTAGATTAATGTTTGGAATAGGTTTTGTTACTTTTTGGATGAGGGGACGTTTATCATTTTAGGGTTTCTCTAAGCATTTTTCATGACCAAAAGCAGTCCGCATGCACTAATAATTATTCTCTCATTTAATTCTTTCCAACTTTAATGGTGCTCTTTCATTCAAATTAATCTTACACTCGTCTACCCAATAATTTCATTTCTTAAACTTTAATTTATTTTTCTTAATGGTTATTTGAGAGAGCACTGCATCTGTATAATCAATAATTGAATTTAAAAGTATTACTTGTACAACATAACAATTGTTATCCTAAATACATTTGAATTTAATTTGAAAAAAAATAAGCATTGTGTGATACCATCTTATATATGTGAAAGGATCATTTTATACATTTTAAAATAGTTATCACTTTCGCTATAAAATGTGACATTTTCCCTATAAATTATTATCACATTTTATTTATATTATAAGTTGTTCATGAAATAGCATTATCACTTTTTATTAATTGATTATCACTTTTCATTATAAAAATTATCACTTTTTATCCGTTTTATGTGAGACGGTCTCACACAAATCTTTGCAAAAAAAAAGTGTGAAAATTAACATCAATCTCTCTTCAAATATGATAAAATTCGTATAAGATAAATTTTCGAGTTGGTCTCTTATGTTCCCGGATGCACAAGGTGTATAAGGGTATAACATTTTATTCATAAACTTTAATTAACATGACTACAAGAAAACTGCTGAATTCCAACGACGATAAACTGTTGGAATTCATGATTCCAACAGATATTCAGATGAAATATTTAAATTGGAAAAGTGGCCGTTGGAATATCAAATTTTTCAATGACATTTCATGGTTTCTAAAATCCAACAATATTTTTGTGTTGGAATTTTCCTTTATCCAAAAGTGATTCAAATATTTTTTTAGCGTAATTGTTTTTTGGAATTATCATTGAAATTTATTCTAACGGATCTTCCAACTCCGTTGAATTTCCTAATAACTTGTGTATATTAGTATATCATCTACCAATTTAACTAATGTATAATTTGTATTATAATTGATACTATTTAATTTATTAAACTCTCATATTATATTTTTTTTAAAATAATTTTTCTACTTAAATTTTCTAATGATAAATTTATTATTTGGAGATCTATTTATTTCATTTATTAAAATAAAAATTTCAACGTCAATAATTTTTATGGGTCAATTCAAGTTAGAATTTTTTTTTAAGGAGTGGAGTAATATATATATATATATATATATATATATATATATATATATATATATATATATATATATATCATGATCAAAACAATAGGGATGCCTTTTATTTTTCCGTAAAAAAAAAAGATGCCATTTTTCTATCCATATCAGATTTTTTAAATTTTGGTTTTAAATTTTGGATTCTAAAACAAGTAGGTTCATATATATTATTCACAAGATTTTCAAACGATCTAAATTCTAAAATCTAAATAAAAAAAAATCATGATTAAGAATTTCAAAACAAATTCATAACTATTCATAACTAAATTTCAAAACAAACATTCCCTAACATCATACTCCATCCCCAAATATGATGATATGTGATGACATAGGGAATAAAAGTATTATCATTTTTAAATGTTTGGATATATTTGTGAAAACATTGAAACTTAAGTAGGGATATTTATATGTATATGCATTTAACAATAACATAAATTAAAAGAACCTGTAATTTGCTAAAAATTCTTTAAACATCGAGTATAATAGTTTAAAATATATATTTGTATGTGTTGGGTTTATAGACCAATTTCATCAACAATATGTTTCTCCAATTTTAACTTTAAACAATTGAGTGTAAATATCAAATCCATTTAAAAATAAACAAAATAAAGAAAAGATTGTGAATCTTTAAAGACAAAGTATTAATTATTAAATTTTAAGAATGAGAGATTTAAATTTAAATTTTTAAAATTTTAAATTCTTAATACTACTCCTACATTTTATCTTCACCTTTAATTAGAAACAATTGGAAATATCAAATACTCCATATAATTAAAATCAATATGAATTCCTTATTTCACAGAAGAATATTACTTTCTCATCTCGATTTAAGGAGTACTAGCTTGTTTTCTCATGTACTGCTCTTATACTCCCCCCATTCCCTCCATTCTAATTAATGTAACATTGACGTTTTCTTTTTTACTGTACATATAGAGAGATATAATATTTTAATAGATAATGGTTAGATAAATATAATATTTAATGTGTAATGAATAGTTGTATTAATGTTATGTGTGAGCTCAATATGGAATAAATAATTGTTATTCAAACCTTAATTTTGAACAATTCAAAATGAAAAATATAACTTAAACACGAGAGACAGGAAATATATATTAAAAAATATATTCTCTTCTTATCATAAAAGCGTTCATCTTTTCTTAAAAAAAAAAGAATGTTCATGTGGTGGAGAGGAAGTAATATTTAAATGAGCATTAATATTGATAGTTTTTAGTTTTGAATTTTAAATATTTTGCCCATAATTTTAATTTAAATTGATTACAAATTATAAGTTTAATACTGTATTGTAGAAATAATAAGGATTTTAATATGTAGACTTTCACATGCAAAAAAAATGTAGTAGGAATATATATTGAAGTGGAATAACATAAAATGATAAAATGTATATATTTTTTATAGTCGGATGACATATCTTTTATGAACATTTGTGATGAGTGATTCTTGTAAAAGATAAATTTAAATCAATAGAAACGTTTCAATTCTTAGAGCTCGAAATGATTTTTCCGAAATATCAATCGTTTAATTAATAGTCCAAATAATAAAAAAGATTAAAGCGGTATTATTGAAGCCTGAAGGTGTCGTGTGATAGGCAAACTAATATAATCGGATACTATATTTGTTTCGGCATAATTATTGCAGTTTACTCTTATTATATCACCATTTTAATGAGTTAGTATCTTGGGTTTCCAAGTGTACAAAGTGTGTAAGGGTACATTATTTTATTTTAAAGGATATACATTTTAATTCATAAAGGTACACCATTTTGTTCTAAAGGGTATACATTTTTCATTAATATTTTTTATTTTTTTAAGAAAATAAAGAGTACACGTAATTATGCTAAAGAGTATAAAATTTAATACTAAAAAGTATGAGCCCACGGCGTGCCAGGGGCACACAAAATTTTTCCTTAAAATATACTAAATTATAAAAAATAGAGAAAACCTCTTCAAAAAAAAAATGGCATTTTTATTGATATTCAACTTAAATACAAGTCAGTTGAGATAATTGACAATTTTTCAAATCACGGAATTTATTCGGTAGATTGAATGAACTTCGGAGGCATTGGTAATTTACCCAATAAGTTAAAAGATATAGAAGAAACATTAATCATTGAAGCATTTAGGAGAAATTAAAAAGATGCATGAATTATAATTGGTGGAAATGGTATATGGTTAGAAAAGTATAGTAGGCAAATTAATTAAGTGGTTGAAACCGATTGATTGAATTAGCAAATAAAGTAATTGAGTATGAGGTAATCCCCCAATAGAAAGATGAAAGGTGATAGAGATAGAAAAAGAATACTAAAAATAGAAAGTTGATATAGGAGAAGAAAGTTTACTAGGGTGGTGTATAGCATAGAAACGCGATAATGGAAAAGGAAAGGTGGGATGGATGGAGCAAACAATCAAGCGACTTTTGCGTCACAGGAAAATGATCAAAACACGACTATTCACTCGGTTTCGCGATTTATGGCATCCCCACTATGCATCCATCACGACAGCAAATTATCATCCCTCACTTGTCTGGTTCCAATTTACACAGCAAAAATGCCTCTTATTAAACATTGTAAACCCTGTTCATTGCCAATCTATTTCTTGTTTTCACCCATTTTTAAAATTCCCCCGTCACACGTTAAGTTGCACCGTTACTGTAGAGGCGATGTTTGTTTATATCACTACAAAAATTTTATCAACGGAACATTAATTCCGTTAGTAAAAGCTTAATTTCATTGTTGTTAAGTTGGTTTACCAACGCCTTAGTAACGAAATTCATTGGTAAAGTGATGGTTGCTAAACTTTTAGCAACGGAAATTCAATTTCGTTGGTAATTCGTTGATAATTTATATAATAATTCTCTTGGTATTTACTAACGAATTGAATTCTGTTTGTAAAATTGAGAATAAATCTATTGGCATTTTGTTGCTAAAAGAAAATTGTCATTTTTTTTTGCTAATTTATTGGTAATTACCAACTAATTGAATTTCATTAGTAAAATCCGTTGCAAAAAAAATATTTATTTTGTAGTGATTGATAATTACCAATTGATAGAATTTCATTAGTAAATTAAGTTGAAAAAAATAATTATTTTGCAGTGATATTATATATAAAATAAGAATAGCCATTAGCAGGACATATTGGAAAAAAAAAAAAAAACTTGTTTTCCTCATATGGAAATCTAAAATCTTATCAAGGGAATGAGAGAATGGAGGAGGAGGAGAAGGAGAAGTTCCACTGATTATTACTGGTATATAAATATTATTAGTACAAGATGTAACTTTTATGACTCATCAAGCGTTCCATACATATGTATGCAAACAAACATCTAAAATGAAATTGCATACAAGTATATGGCCGTGGAGTATTTAAAAAATCTTTCAAATTGATGTTTTCACCTGTTTTGATAAATCTCCAACTCAATTTCACATCCTTGCACTTAACTAATAATAGTATATAATCTCTAAATATTTCACTTTTTGTTTTCGTCTTTCAAAGTATTTCACACCTTACTTTTACTAAAAATAGTAAAAAATACTACATGATAATAATAACTAATTTTTACACATATCCCAACATAATACTTATTCTTCATACATCCCAACAACTTTACATATTTTTTTATTAAATTACTTAAAATACTTCTTTTCTTTTTTACTTTATACATTTTAAAATAAATTTTTCTTAAACACCGTGCGCAAAAATACGTGCAATATTTTGAGGGACTGAGGAAGTACACTTTAAATAAGTGTAAAATTGTCATTTATTTTTCACATACAATACACTTTATAATTTATTTATTATAAAAAATTCTAAATTATTCCAAAAACAAATAATCAATAAATATAAACACGAGTTAGAATTGAAGCAAACTCATTCTATCCACCCCAAATGCATTCACTTTACCAAATGAACGTGATCACCAAAGTTATTCATATTTCTATGCTGAAAAAGAAGATTCACATGTACAATTGATATTCTAAAAGGTTTTACAAAAGAATTTACAACTTATACCATCTTTTTATTTTAAATTAGTAATAATAAATTTATAGAAGTACACATTATAATTATTCATTACACATAAAATAATACTTCTACTATGGTTAAATCTACATGAAAAAAACACAAAACAAAACAAATGAATACTAAAAAGAAGGGACAAAAATACTATTGTCCATTGTCATTATTAGAAAATTAAAAATGCCCACTTACCTTTTAAAAAATCAAATATGCCAACTTTTAAGTTAACTTAACAAAAAAAAAAAGCCCCTAATTTGATCTACAATTTTTTAATAAAAATATTTGACAATCTATCAATTTATGTCAAAAAACCGAATAGAATAAAATTAAAAGATCGAATAAAATAAACCACAAAGACAAAAATAGAAAAAAAATCATAACAAAAAAAAAGACAGAATAGAACAAAATCATAAAATTAGAAATAGAAAAAAAAGAATATAACAAAATCATAAAATCAATAATAGAAAAAAAAAAGACCGAATATGAAAAAAAAATATAAAGTCCGAATCAAACAAAAATAAAAGCTCGAATAGAACATAAAACACAGTCCGAACAAAATTCACAACGTTCGAATAGAACAAATTATAAAGACTGAATAGAAAAAAAAATATTTTTTTTCAAAAATTGGGGTGACATTTTCAAATAGGTTATATAGTACATTTATATGAAAAATAGACAAATTTGACTATTTTTAGTTAAAGTGTTCATTTCTGAATTTTTGAAATTCAAATTGGACAATAGTTGATAATTCTCTAAAAAGAAGTACAAATACTTCTTCGTTACTTTTAAAATGTACTCCTTTCGTCTCATTAATTACTGCACATTTCTTTTTTTTATCCGTCTCAACATTTATGTACATTTTTTAAAATGGAAAAAAAAATTATAATATTACTTATCTTTATCACACATCCCAATAACTTTATACATATTTTTCATTAAATTAGCTTAAATACTTTTTTTTTTGCACGTTTCAATAACTTTAAACATGTTTATACCTAAAAATTATGCACACTAGAATAAGTGCACAATTCATCGGTACTAATGGAGTAATTTATTTTGTCATTATGGTCAACCTCACTACAAATTGTTCATTTTCTTTTAAATACAAATTAGGTCATCTCCGGCAGTTAACTCCATTTTGCAGCATATTCATCCCTAAAATGCAGTCAATTCAGTAAATCGTCTCCAGCAGTTAACTCTATTTTGCAACACATTCATTTTATTAATAACATTTTTATTTATTTTTACATTTAATTTATTTTCATTATTATATTTATTTTACTATACAAAAAATAATATAATAA
This sequence comes from Pogostemon cablin, assembly GCA_023678885.1. NCBI lineage: Eukaryota > Viridiplantae > Streptophyta > Magnoliopsida > Lamiales > Lamiaceae > Pogostemon > Pogostemon cablin. The sequence continues at coordinate 22,736,157 of CM042973.1, forward strand.
ATATATTAATATGACTAAAATTAAAATAACATAACTATTAAAATTACGATATAATTTATTTAAATATGAAATTAAGACAACACTTAAAATTAAAATTACATTACAAAAACATAAACATCAAATTAAAATTACAACAACAAAATAATTAAAAATACAACACTTAAAATTATATTAGGATTTTAATGTGTAATGTAATTTTAATTTTTAATATATTTTATTATTTAAATAAATATTTTTAAAACTTATTTAAAAATGTACACATATACCCCCATATATATTAATTTATTATTAAAACTAACAATCATAATATTTTTTCACTAATTTAAATTAATTATTATAAATAAGTAAAAAAATACAGAAAATTGGATGCTAAATGTATACAACATAAATATTAATTTATCATTAATAATTAAAATATTTTACGTTATTTAAATTAATAATTGTAGAAAAAAATGATGCAGCAATCACTGTAGCGTTTGGATTTTTCAAAAGGTACAGTGTTTTTCTTCAATTTGCATTCAATTTTGCAGGCGCATTGGAGGGAGTTGGAGGCTGTATTTTATAGATGCAGGCCAATATTCAGCCGTGCTAGAGATGGCCTAAAAGTCTTATGCCTACTAACAAAACTTCAATAAATTATTCACAATTACACAATATGTCATCTCTTAAATTCAAAAGATAAGAGCAAATTTATAAAATAATTTTTTAAATCTACCAACTAAATAAAAATATTATACTCTTTTGAAAAATAAACCAATTAATATCGAGAGAGGAATTAGAAAGTATTTTTCATTTTCCCATTAATAAATTCACAAAAGTTTTTACCATAAAAATAAAATGTTGGACAATAGGAGGGAGCAATTATTTACCTGAAATTTTGAAGAGAACTTTTATTTAAAGCTGATGATTTGTGGGGCACTCTGTGTGTCCCTTCTGTCTTTTCATATATATAAATTCATATATATTTATTAATTTATAGTATTAATTTAATAAATTAAAAGCATATAATAATACAAATTGTAGTCCTTTCCTTTCCATGGATAGAGTCGAGGAATCTCTTTACCACTTTTCCGATGACAAGTGAATAGATATGAATCAACATTACTCATTTACTCCTATTTTTCTGTCTGCAAATATTCTGATAAATACTGTACATATTTATATATGCTCTCGTCATTCTAAATAAATTCAAGTACATTACACATTTATTTCTCTACAGGTATTCTTATTTCATTTCATTATCAATTAATGTTGTCAGATTTTAATTCAAGAACATTCCAACAACACCTCAGAGTTGCTAGTTTTCTCAACTTAGAAATGGAGTTCTCCTCCCGTCCCTAAAAACTTTTCACGTTTACTGTTCTACGTTGTTTAAAAAAGTTATACTTTTTGACCAATTTTATTGACTTTTGAGGGTATTGTAATATTTTTAGGTAATTAAAAAGTATAAAATAATGATATGTGTGTGAAAAATGAGTGACAATTTGAAATTAAAGTAACTTTTGAGGTTATTGGATAAAATGATGTTTTCTTTTTTGAGGGTTGAAAAGTTTTGTGGGACAAACAAATGAGGAAAGTGGGAAAAATATTATGGGATGGAGGGAGTAATTTTTAGCAGTTTTTTTAAATTATTACTCTTTTCCCTCCGGATAGCGCTTCATTGTTCATGTGGGTATGACGTTAAAAAAAAAATTACTCCCTCCGTCCCATGTATTTTTACATACTTTCCATTTTGGGTTATCCCACATATTTTTACCCATTCTATTTATGAAAAAAATACATAATATTTTATTACCTACTTTTTACAATCCCAACAACTTTAATTACTTTTTTACACTTTATTCATCATTCTCAATAACTTTATTTACTTTTTCTTTTTAAATTACTAATTTATCCTTACTTTTTCTTACACGGAGTATATATTAAAAAAAAATAACGTCTTAATCTCCGTGCCCGTACAAATGTGTAAAAATACCTGGGACGGAGGGAGTATTAACTTTATTTACTTTTACGAATAGAAAAAGTCTCTTGTGAGATGAGTTATTTATAAGACGGGTCAACCCATCACTAAAGTATACTTATTGTATAGATAAAGTATGTTAAATGATTGTTAAAATATGTTTTCTAAAGTATGTTGAATTATGCATTAAAGTATAATTTATTATTAACATGATTTAACTACAAATAAGCACACTTTAACTATACAATAAGAATACTTTAGTGATGTGTTGATCTGCCTCACAACCATTTTATAAATAACCCGTCTTATAAAAGTGTCTCTCTTGGTGATATTTTTAAATAATAAATAAATGAAAAGTAAGTTATGTGAATTAGATGAGAATTATATTTTTTAAAATATGACATAGTGAAATATACTAGAGTATTTATTTTGAAATTTTTACTATTTTTAAAGGGTTAATAGTGTAGTGGAATAAATAAATAAATAAATAAATAAATAAATAAATAAATAGTGAGAAGAGCTTGTTGTGATAGACGAAATACTCCCTCCGTTCGTTTGAAATAGGCGCTTTTGTTTTTCTTCACGTAAATTAAGAAATATAATATTTAAACATTTAATGTGTATACTAAATAAGGAGAAAAATATTAATATTTTAATATATAATATGTAGTTGTATTAATATTGTGTGTGCACTTCATCAAAATCCCACTTATCAAGAAGGGTAACACATTTCTTATATTAAGACGAATTAAATAACAAAATTCATCCCATAAAAAACCGTTTTAGTGTGAGTAGATCATCTCATTGTAGTGTAGTGTTGCATAAATTTCAAAGTTAGCCGTAATTTAAAAGGAAATAAAAAAATAAAAAAATCTCATTGTAGTGAATGAATGTAGTTGTAATGTTGTATTTCGTAATTTTTTTTCCAGATTAATAAAAGTAAGTAATGAATGTAGTTGTATGTCTTTTCTGTTGAGTTCAATGTTTCCTGAAAGTATGTTATCATCTCTTGTCAAAGTCCTTTCACCAAATTTCAACTTTGCAAAGTCTAAACAACTCTAACTAAGAGTAGTATTCACATTTTACTGACTTAAATAATAATAATAATAATAATAATAATAATAATAATAATTGTGTAGAGACTAAATATAGTGTGCACCCACATACAAATATAAACAAAAATATATACAATTATGAGTAAAAATGTATACAATTTAATCGTTAATTTTTTAATGAAAAATTGAGTGTAAAAAAATATACAATTATTAAAATACATGTATATACTATTGAATAAAAAGTTATACACATATAAATGATGGTTTTTTTAATGAAAAACTTAGTGTGAAAAAAGTATACAATTATTACAAAACACGCATACAAAAGAGAATAACATGTATACAAAATAGAATAAGAAGTTATACACATATGGGTGCACCCTTGCACCTGGTGCACCTAATATACACTCTTGTGTAGAACTATAGTATATTTCATAATAAGATTTTCTATAGAAACAAATATCACCCTAGATAAGATGAGTCATTACTAGTCAATTAGTTAATTTTATGGTGGAGCGTTTTTTATTAAAATAAAATACGGATATTTTGAGATGGATAATTAAAATAATAAAATAGATTTTTAAATTAATAGGAGGTAGTATAGTTTTAGAAATTAAAGTGCTCATAATTAATTATGTGAACCCGCTGTGACTCATATTTTGCGGTATTTAATTGTGTCTCATGTTTATTCTGAATGATTAATTATTTTGTGCGAAATTATATTAAGCGAAGGTATTGCCTGATACCTTCAATATTACTAATTTCACAAAATATTGGTGAAAATTAATTTCGCCCCGTAAGGTACGGGATGTTATGTGATACATTGGTGTGACATCTTCTGTAACCAGTGGTGGACGCAGGATTTATGTTTAGGGGCCCAAATGTTATGTGACACATTGGTGTGACATCTTCTGTAACCAGTGGTGGACGCAGGATTTATGTTTAGGGGCCCAAAATATACTTAATTCGCCTCACAACATAGTTTATTTTGCGAATTAAAAAATTTACTTAATTCGTCTCACAACATAGTTCATTTTGCGAATTGAAAATAGGAAACAAAAAGGCAAGGAGTAAAATCAAACCCTTGACCTCGAACACACTCGATGATGACCTTCACCACTTGTCCACTTCAATATTTTATAATAAATACTACGTATATACTAAATATTTACAAAACTTCAAGGGGGCCCAGTGCCCCCTGGGCCCAGTGTGCGTCCGCCATTGTCTGTAACACCTGCTTATGGAATGACACGATGTCAGGATGGATAAATCCAATCCTTTTCCCAAAGGTTGACTTAGGGTATAATTTTCTTTCTCTCTCTTACGTGTCACTCATCCAACGGAGTGTCACAATAGATAAAAATGTAATCATACCCTAAAAATTAACATTAAAGTGTATAAAATACTTTTTAATAATAGAATGGAGTAATGAATACTCCTTCTATTAATAAATTAATATATATATATATATATATAGTTAATGTTTTTTTAAGCATAATTATAAAGTTATTGTTATTGTAAAGTTAAAAGCAAAACTATTAATCCGTTGTAAATTCCGTAAAAAATTTATCCATTTGTGAAAATCAAATTTTATTTTTTTAATAAATTTGTGTTTCGGGCTGTGTGCCCAAATCCGATCGTCTAAAAAATTGTAACTTTTAACATTAAATGTTGTACTCTTTAATATAAAAACTTGTTTCCTTTATTTTTTAAAAAAAATAGTACATTTTTCATACTCGAACATTAATAGCATTCGATCATATTTCAATACTCTTTCACTGAAAATGAATTAAAATATATACTATTTAGAACAAAATTCTTATACTTTTGAATGTCATTAGCTCTGGGCATAAGAAACTAGCTTGGGAATGATCATATAAGAGTAGAAAAGAGGAGAAGGATAGAGAGAGGGTATTTGATGTATTTGTGTGATTGCGTTTGAACGTTTAAATTTTAAGACAACATTAGAGACTTTTATACAAGACTTAAAAACTGTTTTTAATTATATCAATCCTAGTTATAACGACATCGTAATGGTTTTTCAATAAAAAGACTAAAATGCAGTAATTAAATTTATAGGTGATTTTATTTATCTTTAAGTGTTAAAGGGTAAGTGTTGCGTAAGATTGTCTCATATGAGATCATTGTACACTTTGTTATATTTCGATATAAAATATTATCACTTTTCATTTATGTTATACATTGTTAATAAAATAGTATTATCCTTTTTTATTAATTGACTATTACTTTTCATTATATATAACTTTTTATTCGTCTCTTGCCTAGAATGATTTCACACAAATCTGCACCAATTTTAAATAATTTAAATTTAAAATATCGATATGGCTAATCAGCCGTTTTTAAGGTTCGCTGTGAATACATGCATCCTTCTTTAGTCAGAAGCAATACAAAGATTAGAAAGGTTCATTAGAGTCTAAACGTCTTACTTGAGACAAATTTTACTCTTTAATATCCGTCTTAATCTAGGATTTTTATACTTAAAGATGGTATGCAAACATGTAGTGTCAAGAATTGTTATGGATTTTCATCCTAATATATCATCTCCTATATAGTAGTAGCACCATCCTAATGTTTGTATCCTATTTTATGTATGGATATTAAAAAAAGTGATAATTTTTATAAGTAATATTTTTTATAATAAATAAATGATAAAGTATCTTAGGTGTGTTAGGTAGAATTAATTTTTTCTAAATAAAATATATGGAAAAATAGTGATTGTATTTGTTTTTTTGCTTTTTTCGAAAGGTGCAAATTTTTGTGGATAATCCAAAATGAAAAGTGTGTCATCTAAGATGGGACGAAGGGAGTAATACTACATTTTAATGGATGATATAAAAAAATACCCCTAAATAAGAAAATATAGACCCTATGATTTATAGGTAATAATTAAATTTTATCAATCATTTGATATAAGAGATAACGAAATCCCATGGACCCTGTGCCATCATTTATTTGAAGGTGTGAGAACATTATCAATTTCTTGTATAACTATGTAAAAATAATAGTAGTACTAGTTTTTTATTTTCTTTCTATAAATCTCTCTTAAATTTTAGTAGTAAATTAGAATTTACTCCCACTCTAAGCAACAAAACCCTATATTAGAAATTTAAAGGATTTTTTTTAGACATGCGTGATCACTGCTAATACAAACCCACACAATCCATTAATACATGGGAGATTTTTTTTAAATACAAATTTTCGGATTAAAAATTAATACCAACACTTTTATTTAAAAATTATTAATTTTATCAAATAGCCATTTTTTGAACTCTATTACCCATTAACCCTAAACTCTAAAGCACCCCACCTAGCTGCCGCCGCCGGCTGCCGATCATCGGAGGCTTGCCGTCGCCATCGGCCGCAACCACCGCCACCCTAAACCCTAAATCCTAATTGGAATGAGGGACAATAGAGTCCAAAAAATTTGGAATGAGAGGCAATAGAGTTAAAAAAAAGTCTATTAGTTAATAAAGATAATTAAGTTAGATGATTGTCCATATTAATTTTTCTCTCTTTATGTTGGTTATTTTAGATATTGGCACTTAATACAACTATCAAGTACCTACTATACACATTAATATTTTTTAAAATATATAAATGATGTACTCCCTTTCCGGTAGTTACGTTTGATTTTTGCATAGAAATTAAAGAATATAATATTTTAATGTATATTGAGGTGAGAGAAATACTCCCTCCGTGCGCCCCAAAAGTAGACATTTGCTTTTTGTACGTGGATTAAGGAGTATTATTATTTAATGTGTAGTTGGTAGTTGTATTAGTGGGGTGTATGAGTCCTATAAATTTATTGTATTAGTAATGTGTGTGGATCCCATGTGTTTAAAAAGGGAAATATGAACCTTTAGTGTGGACGCCCAAAATGGCAAAATGTCCACCTTTCAGGCAGACGAAAGGAGTAATATTTTAAATTATTTTGTGTGCATTCCATAAGTAAAATGAAAATGTAACTATTAGGATAAAAAAAATACAATTATTAGGATGTGATAGAATAACTACTAAGATAGAGGGAGTACAAAATTGTAAAAAGTGCATAGTGCACCTATCAAAATCTAATGAAGAGAATAATATAATAACTTTGAATAGGAGAACCAAAAACAAGATATTTTTGTCTACTAGTAAATAGGGTAACTGAGCAAACAAGATATTATTCTTTTATTTTTAAGATTTTTATATTTTATTAATTATTTTAATTTGTAAACAGAAAATTGAAGGGTGGCTTGGGACTTGGAACAAGTCTGATAAATGCCAAACTAATCTAATTGGTACCCCTATGTAGGGCTGGCTGTCCATGAGATAAGCTTACAAACAAAATAAAAGAAATCTCTTACTTTTCCAACTTTCATTTGTGTATGGCTTATTGTTTTACCCATGAGAGGGAACCACACTCTAGTACTCTAATTTATTCTTTCTTTTTACATGACAAGACTCCTATCTTTTTTTTTTTTTTAATTAGATTCAAAATTAAATTCTAAAATGTTTTCCATATAACTTTATGGTTAATGTCAAGAACTCCATTGATATGATTGAATGTTGAAATTTGGTGAATGGAGACCACACTCTGCACCCAAATACAAAGTTAAAATATTGATATCAGTATCCTAAATTTAAGGATATATGATGAAAATATTGAATATTTATATTAATTGTGGTAGGGCCCATTACACTGGACTTTCAAAGAGGAATATGGGCCATATCCGATTGGACACAATTGTATTGCTCTCTCCTCAGGCTAGCTGTTAGGTTGGAAATTAAACGCTCTCAACTGCTGGCCCCCAATTGTGTAGCCGAGCGCGTCCTCCCATGCGTTCGACCCGAACGAGCTCTCCACCTCCCCACTTGGCCACTTGTGCTGGCCAGTCTAGAAGTTAGTATATGGATATCCCCTAAGATCCATATATAAGGGATATCCTAAAATATATCTTTTTAATAGCCTCGTGTGACTGAGCATTTAATGCCTACAATATTTATAATAAATGCGATGTGACCTGTCGAAAGATCCGCAGATATGGATGACGACAGTCATGCTCCTTATATGGAGTTCGCTCCTAAGGAATACACACCACTACATTTTTCCTCCCAAAGGCAAGATAAGCTGGGAGGAAATCTTGAGCCATCACTATATTTTATGTTAGATTAGTGACAATAATCCCCCCTTTTATTAAACAGTCACGTTGTTCCATTATTAACGAAGGGTTAAATTCTCGCTATCTACGTTGATATCGATAAAAATTTAAAAATTTTATTGAAACTAAAAAAATTGAAAATTAATTATGTAAAATTTTAAAATATATTATGATTAATTTTAATATGTAAATACAATCCAAAATCTCAATAAAACTCATGATACTATAAAATAAGTAAATAAATAACAATACTCTCCCTCCGTCCATCAATAATGTAATTATTTGCTTTTTGCATGTTAATTAAGGAGTAAATAAATAAATATATACTCACTTCGTCCATCCATAATGTGCCCATTTGCTTTTTGCGTTTGCATTAAGGAGTATTATTATTTTATATAAAATGAGTAATTGTATTAGTAGTGGGTGGTTGATATGTGTGGGTCTCTTTTGCTAAAAAGGGAAAATTAATACCTTTAAAATAACGACCGAAATGACAAAATAAATACCTTATCAGCGGAAGCATGGAGTATTTAAATAGTCCCAAATCATACAATAATTATTAGTAATTATTTAATATATATAATAGCTAATACTCCTTCCATCTATTAGCAATGATCTCATTTTGCTGATTTGGGCGTCCATCTAGGGTTTCATTTATCATTTTAAACATATGTGACTCACACACATCACTAAATCAACTAAAATATGAGACTAAGACACTCCATTAACACAACAATCAACTACACATTAAATAAATCCACGTGAAAAAACAAATGTCACCATTGCAAGTGGATAGAGGGAGTACTAGAATGATGATCTATGAGGCTCAATGTAAAATATATCATGCCATTTTGATCTAAATAATATTGATATCAACTCATTAAATTAGAGAAGTAACACTCACTTAATGAAAACTAAAATGTAATAATGGAACACTAAACTATTTCATAAATAATTCATAGTTCAAATAAAAAATAATAATATTTTTAATGAGAAGTGAAACTTCTTTAATAAAAGTGATAATTATTTAGAATAATGTTAAACAGTCTTATAGTAAGACAATCGGGTTGCATCAAACATTGCATGTAGAAAAAAAATAAAAATATAAAGATGGTAGAAAGAAAGTACATTTAAAAGCGTGTTGAATTATTATGATTATTTCATTAAAAACTTAGATTAATAGAGAAAAGTATCGCTTTTAACGCTTAATCAAATCACTATTTCAATGTGAAAGTGTAGGGCAGCAAACATGCATATTGGTTTTCATCATATATTCCATGCCACATCGAAAAGTTATGCCAAAATACCACATTCTTAGATTTCTCTTTAGATAACCCACAAAATTTTAGCTCAACTGTATACGTACCTAGCTACATGAATCTTGTAAAAGTTCTATACTACTAATCAAATTACGTCCATACATGTATCGAAAATTTATGACTTCATACTTTAAAATTTATGATTTCAGACACGAAAAAAAAAAAAAAGTATCGAAATTCAAATATGTTTAAGTAATTTGGAGTGATTGGTCAAAATTTTGTTAAAATTGTCGGCATATTTATTCTTCGTTTAATACATTGATTGGAAATAAATCGATCAGAAATATAAGAATGAATTTGATTGTTAGACGAGAATTTAATTTTTTCTCTTTGAAATTCGCTTTACTCTAAAGTCGTTTAAGGTTTCATGACAATCATCTGTTAAAATAAAACGCCCACATAATTTTGAGATGATAGCATTTACATCACAAAAAATAGCATATCGTAAAATATATTTTGAGCTCACTATAAAATTAAGACGACTAATGATGAATACACAACGAATTAATTAGGATAACTCGACTGCAATTAACATGATCATTAGACATCCGGCCAATACTCGTGTTCTAAGTTTTTATGCTAAGAAGTCTTCTTTTACTTATATTCAATTGTGAAATTGAAGGATTTATTTATAGTTTCAAGAAATCTCTTCGTGAATGAATTCATGATAGTTAATGCATTTATGTTTTCATGAAGATATCATAATTTATTTAACAAATACTCCCTCCGTCCGATTTTAAAGGTTTCATTTTACCATTTACGACGTCCGTACCCAAAGGTCTCATTTTCATTTATGTACAATATGGGATCCACTAATAATACTCCTACTAACTCTAAATGTATTTGCAAATTACACATTTGCCCCTCCTCATATTAATAAGGTGGAGGGGTAAAAAGATAAAACTTACACATTACATACCCACTACATACTCCCTCCGTCCCACAGCAAGGATCTCTTTTTTCCATTTTGGTCATCCCACTCAAAGGGTCCTCTTTCATTTTTTACACACATGGGACCCACTCATTCCCTCTAATACAATTAAAACACGGGGCCCATACTCCCACTAATACAACTACCCACTACAAATTAAATAATAATAATCCTTAATCCACGTGCCAAAAAGCCAAAACTACCCTTGCCGTGGGACGGAGGGAGTATTAAATAACAATTCTCCTTAATCTCCGTGCCCAAAATCAAATGATACCCTTGAAAGCGGACGGAGGGAGTACACTCTAATCAAATCATCTAATTACATCATTTCAAGACGACTTTTATATTCTTGTCTTAAATTATCAACATAGTTTGACACTTTAGACTTGATTCCTATATATCTTGATTGTGTTAGGGATTAGGAATGAAGGTGATGAGTAGTGGGTTATCCATCCACATGCACTAACACTAAGACTAATGCTTTTGGCAAATTTTAAAGGTTGAGAAATGACATAAGACTACCCTTCACAAATGACACAACATTAGTATTAGGTAGCTAGGTTTATCTTAAGATATAAAGAGGGATGGGCACAAGTACGATTAGTGACGTTATTAGGCTACTTAATCCCTTTTTATTGATTGATGGAAACAATAAACACAATTCTTTACAGGAAATGGGTGACGGTACCCAATTTTGTTTGAGTTTTTTTTTTTTTTTAAATCATATTCTTAAAGGATCTTTGGGAGTGTATTGCAACTTCAGCACACTCCTCCAACAATGCTCCATTTTATGCTGTAAAATGAAGAAAATACTGTAGCAGCTGTTATAATAGTTGCTGCATTTTTATTTTATTTTTATTTAAATAATATGTATGTGTATATTTTATTTAAAAAATGGGTATTTATATATTTTGTTTAAATAACTAAAAAAATATTAAAATAAAGAATATATTGTTATTTTAATTTTCTTTTATAAAAATGAAGCAAGTTATTGGAAATGAGTTATTGAGTTAACTACATTTTGAGGTTGAATGTATTAAAAATGAAGTCAGAGATGGGGATATGTTAAAATGAAAAATTTTACAAAAATATTATTGACTTAATTTTTTAATCGGTAAAAATAAATAAATAAAATATACTCCATTATGTATATTAAAAAGGTAGCGATAATTTTACAATTCAAATGTGTAAGAAGAAAATACAAACTTTCACATGAGAAAGTAATAGGAGTAATTCGCAGTGTAAACTTTTTTATTTTAAAAAAATTATATGCACCAATTACACGAGTTTAATATATTCATATAAATTCAACTCAAACGGTCAAACCTAATAAAATTTTATTTAAAGCGGATCCGGCCCAATCTCAGTTACAGTGTATTTTAATACGATTATTATTGTATAGCATACTAGGAAATGTAAAATTTTACAATGTGTTGCGAGAGAGCATTTATGTAAGAGTACTGAGTTAACTTCTTCTTAAAATATGATTTTTATATAAATAAAATATATTAATTCATAGTTAAAATATATTTTTTAAGTATAATGAATAATGAATTAAAATATGTTATTAAAGTGTTATGGTACGAATAACTACAAACATTATAATAATTATACTATAATAATAGGTCGATCCGTCTCACAAGATAGTATTTCGTATATTTTGTATAATAATATATTATTCCCTTCGTCCCGGACGGAGTTTAAAAAAAGTTGATTTTTGACCAACTTTATTAAATTTTTAGGGATATTGTTATATTTTTAGATAATAAATAAATTATAAAGTATATTTTGTGTGTTAAGTGTAAGTGATATTTTTGAAATTAAGATAACTTTTGAGATTATTAGTTGATGTGAAGTTTTTTTTTTTATTGGTGAAAATAAGTATGGAACGAACAAAAATGAAAAATGTAAAAATTAATGTGGGACAGAGAGATTATTAATTTACAATTTATTAAGAAACAAAGAATATTATATTATGTAGAGATTTTAATTTTATCATTGTAATTATACATTAGTAATATATCAAATATAGGAGTCTAGAACTAAGGGCACTGGACTTTAGATTAAATTTTAATTTAACCTCTATTATTAAATAAAATAATATTATTAATTTTATTTTCTAAAAAATACCCATTAACTCATTTTAATCTAATAAATATTTGGATGCACCGATGCACCCAAAATCACCCCAAATTAAGATCTTATTTTATACTAAAATTTAATATTTATTTTTATGCGAAAAAATTTTTATTTTTAAAATTTTATGCTAATATTTAAATTATAATTGAAAATAGCCCACGAAAAATCGAGTTTATACCATAAAAGTTTGAATATATTTAAAAAAAAATTACTTCAAAACTATAAATTATAAAATAATAATAATAAATTAACACTTAATATGTTTAATGAGAAAAGTTCAAAAAAGAAAATAAACATATTTTTCGTTGAACATAGGTAGTGTTTATGTATTGAAACTTGAAATTATCATTTTATAGTTCTATAATTTGCTGCTTTACACATCATAATTGTAACATTTTCATTAAGAAATACAAATTCTTGTTTCCAATCTCATGCAATAAAAAGTTTAGTAGCATAAGTAGTGGTAGTTTTTTTAATTATTTTCTAATTAAGTAAGAGTATTGTTATACATCAGGGTTGGGTTTCAATTGGGCCTCACAAAATATAGAGTGAATTGCGTGTGCCCATTTGCAAAAAGAAAAAAGACCACTAAGCCCTCTGGCTGTCTTGTTGAACCTCATCTTTACATGTAAGAGAAGGGGGGTCAAATCTGGAAAAGAGTCTGAAAGCAGAGATAACAGCTAAAACCAAGAAACAAGAAACAGAAATAACATGGAGGGCCATTGCTATTTTCAATCTAGAGCAGAAATAGGCATAAGAAGCACAGGCTTCACTCCATGAAACCAACTGATCACCATTGTACACTAAGTACACAAACTCTATCATGGCTGCCATTGATGTCACCATTAGGTATGCCAAAACCTGCACGAGTACATCGGTTAGATCCTTCGCCATGCTTTCGTTTAGTACGTGTGATGATCTGAAAAACCTGGGACTTTTATGAAGTTATAGCTTTTGATGCACGGGTAAGTTTGGACATAGCTCAAGACGAAAGCAAAAGTGTGTCGCGATTGAGCTATTAGTATATGAGTTTCTATTCCTGTCTATGATACAAACGAGCTACAACTTGAAATCTTTCTCATTGATTAAGAAATTCTCACATTATTGCTTCCAATTTAGGGGGCAGTTGAACTTGGTAGATGATGATGAACCCAACTATAGAGTAAAATCAAGACAAATTTTATTTGAATGAATTTAAGGGTTATTCAAGTAATATGAAAGAACAAATATATGTCCATTATACTTTTATTTTATGAGGAATCTTTTATAATATGTTTAGTTATTATTGGTTTGAGGTTCATCCATCCATCCGAATGGATGACCGTCTCATTCTACTTGATTTTTGCATTGTGTATTTCATTCATGATTCTTATCCATCCATACTACATGAGATTTTAGCGTTTCTTTGTGTATAATCTTTTGTGCCACTTACGAGTGACATATAAGAAAAAAAGAGAATCTAGCTCTGACCCTTATCTCTAGAATTTACATGTGTTTTCCTTTAGGATTAAGGATCATTATTTTTCATACGCGTCACTCATTCAGCTGACATTGGAAATTTTAAAATTTTAAATCGTATCCATATAGAACCCGTTTATACACTTATTCTTAGGTGGGAGATCACCTATTCCACCCCCATGTTCCATCTTGTGTTTCACATGGGGTGGATGAGTGACACACACCCCCAACTTCAAAATTTGAAGTTAGAGTGGATGGTTGAAGCACAAGATGAAACATGGATGGAATATATACAAGTTGAATTCCCTATTCCACATTCGGTGTTTTATTGGTGTTTAACTATACCCTATAAATGACCATTAAATCCTTGGGGCATGTGCTGAATTTTGGACATTGATTATGACATGCGGCAAACATTTAATTTGTAGAACATGAGATGAAACACCATTATAGAATGGGTGATCTAATTTATATAATATATTGTACATGTTTATTTTAATAATAAATCCCGACTAGCTTATGACTTTTCTAAAACTATTTTAGTCAATCATTGCCCTACTAACTATGTACTATAAATTTAATTATAATATACAAGATTAAAAAATTGAATTGAAAATAAATCAATGCCTATTTGTCCCACTAACATCCCATTAATCAACCCTAAATGATGCAATACTATACTTCACTATGAAAAAAGAAAAAAGAAACTAAGTATCAAATTTTATATGAGGGGATTGCTATTCTAAATGGGTGTTCCATTTAGGTTGACACATCACCTGAAACAAGGTGAAAACAGTCAATCATGTAATGTGTTGAAAAAAGTCAAACATTTTAATGTGTTGGAATACCAAATGGAACACCATTTAGAATAGGATAAACCGAACTCAAATTCTATTGACACGTGTGTGCTCCCCCTCTCTCCATATATTTACCTCATAGAAGATAGAAAAATTGAGTATCACATACTATAAGATGACAAAAAGGCTAAGGTTGGTTTATTATAATAGAAGTTTTTTCAATAAGATGGGGGGTGGAATAATTGCAAATGGGATCACCTATTTCATTATGTGTTTCATCTACTATTGCACTAATTAGATTTTTGACACGTGTCGTAATCAATGATCAAATTTTCACCCATGCCCCAAGGGTTTAATGGTCATTAACTAGGGTATAGTTTTTTAATAGGAAATAAGTTATGGAATAGGGAGTGAAATACCAAAGTGGAATAGGGGATTCGGGTTGGAATAATTGGGGGATAATGAAGTTTCTCATTAATGCTTTCCCATGACAGATTTGGATGATGTAAATGGCTCCCAATAAATTCAAGATTCAGGGGGTTGGGTAGGTGTTAATTAAATAAATAAACATAAAAATTAAGCAACATCATCTCGTGATCAAATAAATTCAATTTAACATAAATATGTATCACTCGTGCAGTCGTTTTAACGTAAAATAGACTGATAATGGGCTGTCACACCCTAACAACTCTGATGATATATATACTCTGCATTTAATATGCCACAAAAATTTACTTCACTTAATTAACACTCCACTATTGATCATCATGAACAGCAGTACTGTACTATCATAAACAAAAAATCTTAAAAAAAAAAAAACTCCTAAATGTTTTTATTTGAAAAAAAAAAGGGACAACTTTGTTTGAAAAGGGATCCTCTGTAAAGTATAAAGTCATTAAAATCCAATAAACTCAGAATATTTGATTTTCTTTAAACAGATCATGTGACTTGCTATTTTCTTTCAACATTATTTAAAAAAAAAAAATAGAAAAAGGAGAAAGCAAACCTGATCAGTAAGAAAGAAAAGCCATGGTTTGGTGAATAAACATTTGAGATAAGAAGAGACAGCAGCAAATAGTGCATATACTGCAGAGACAGCACTGATACAAACCATATACCTGCAAATTGCCATCAAAGAAGTTATAGAAGAAGATGGGGGAGAGAGAAAGATGAGAGAGAAAGAGGGTATACTTGAGGCCTATGAAATCATTGAACTCCAATTTGCCATAATCAGTGTTATCCTGTTTGTTGGTGACAGCAATCCATATGGATGCTACACTGAAAGGGATGAGAAATAATCTGAGTGAGAAATCCAGCAGTTTGAGGTCTGATACATCACCACCAACACAACCTCCCATTTTGTGTTTGCAGCTGATTCAGCTGCCCTTTATTCAAGAAGAGGAGAGAGAAAGAGGACAAGTAGTAGGGGAATGGGATAGAATGGTGGAGAGAGAGGTCCACAAGTGGAGAATCATGGGATGTCTATTTGATTTTGGGTTTTTTGGTGGGGCTTCATCCCCTTCAATTTTTTATTAGCAACACACTTGTATTCCTACCTTTTATTTACTTTTTTTTTAAAGGAAAATTTAAAAAAATATATATAATAAATCAATGGATATAAATTTTAATATGTAATGAATAATCATATTAGTACAATCACATATATTAGTATGATGTATTCACTTTTAAAGATTTATTAGGATTAAGAAATCACTTCGTAATTCATAGTTATGGTAGATTCAATGTTGAAAGATACTCCATCCATCCCAGTGAAATGCGAACACTATTTTATTATAAATATTAGGTAATTATTCGTATTTCATTGGGGGAGGGAGTATTGTTTAATTACTAACCTCTACAGATAGTTTGGTAATTTAAATAATAAAAATTATTACAAAACTTAAAGTGTATTACTATCCCGTCTCATCGAAATGTTCCCATTTCATTCAAAGATCCTCAATTTCTCTTTTTAGTAAAAGGGTCTCGCATATGACACACCACTTACCACTAATACAATTATACACTACACATAAAATAATAATACTTCTTAATCCACGTGCAAAAAGCAAATGGTGACTTTCACCGAAACAGAGGGAGTATGAGATTATTATTGAATTTTGTGTTATTTTCCTAATTAAGATGTGAACTTGTTTATAAACAAATAAAATTAAGGGAAAATTAATTTTTTTGTCCACTAACTTACACATATTTTGAAATTGGTCTATTCATTTTCTTAATTTTGAAATTAGTTCGTTAAGTTTATAAAATTTAACTTTTTCGTCCATCAGCAAGTGTAAGGAGGTATCACCACCGGTAATCCTGATGTGGCATTTTATTTATTTATTTATTTTTAATTTGTGCCATGTGGAAAAATGGCATATGACAGGTGATAACACCTATGAAAAATAATCAACTAAAAAGAAAATAAAATTTTTTAAAAATTCACCAATGAAAACAAAGCTTAAAAAAAAGCAGCTTTGTTCTTTACTGTATTCTCCTCCACTCTATCATCTCAGCCAACTTTATTATTGCTCTCTTCATCAAACCAACCACCGGTGAACACCATTACAACGTCGTTGAAGCAGCCGAGCAGGCGGCTGCAGTTCTTCTCGATCTTCCTCCACCATGGCCCTTCCTTGTCACGCTCCTCCACCAGTATCGGCTGCAGGTAGGCCCGCCGCGTGCTGCACCAGCGGTTTCTTGATAGGGATCTCCTGCCATCTGTTGCTCGTCGGCGACATCACGGAAGGCGGCGACGAGGAGATGACGTCCTTGAGGCTGGTGTAGCTCATGCTCCGGCAGGAGATCAGCTCCACATCGTCAGAGTAGTTAATGCTGGTTGTTAATGGTGAATTGTTGGCGCGATCGGAGGCGGAGGAGAAATTAATTAAAGTGTGATCGTTAATTAAGGGATCTTTCATTAGAATTAGGATAGGATTAATTTTAGGTTGGTCGCGGTTTTCTGTTATAACAGAAGAAGATTCGATTACTGATATCAGTATAAAAAACGGAGAAGGAAAGAAGAAGAAGATGAAGAAGAACAATTCTTTCTGTAACGTAGTCGTTTAGATAGAGGCTTGGCGAAAGGTGCGGGTCATGGTTCAATAATCGATAACGGATTCGGTTCGGTGGCCATTGGCCACGGCGGTGGCTCGTTTGTGAATGGTGGTGGTTCGATGGTTAATGGATCTATATGCAACTTGGATTTGGGACTGTCGACATCTGTGGTGGCGGCGGCGATTGCGATGAGGTTGTATCCGATACATCAGGGACCTCTGCCGGGACCTGGAAGCTCAGTGCTGGAGCATTGTACGGTGGAGGAGCTACCGGATAACGCCATCACCATCGACGCCGGAGAACGCTAGACGAATTTTTAATTTAGAAATTTTGTTTGTGTATACAATTTCATTTTTTTCGCCTTTAAATGCCACGTAGTCTCCCATTTCCACATGAGACAAATAAAAAAAATAAAAATCAAATACTACATTAGAGTGACCAGTTGCGAAACCTGCTATAGTGAGTAGATGGACAAAAAAACTGAATTTCATAAACTTTGCGGATTGATTTCAAAATTGAAAAAATAAATGGATCAATTTCAAAATAGGTGTAAGTTAATGGACAAAATAATTCATTTTTCCTAAAATTAATATGTGTAAAAATTTATTTATGGGAAAAAAATTACTCCCTCCGTCATTTAGATTAAGAGATACTCTCTTCGTCCCATTTAAAGAGGGTCTTTTTTTCATTTTCGGTGTCCCACCCAAAGTGTCCTTTTTATTTTTTACACACATGGGACCCATATACACCTACTAATACAATTAAAATATGGGGCCACACTCTCACTAATACAACTACCCACTATACATTAAATTATAATACTCCTTAATCCACATGCAAAAAGTAAAAGTCCCTCTTTGGACGGAACAGATGGAGTATAATATTTTAATGTGTAATGAGGTGAAAGAAATAATATTTAATATAAAGTGGGTAGTAGTATTAGTGTTGTGTGTGGACCCTACATAAATTAATTACTCCCTCCGTCCCAAAGATATTGACACACTTTCATTTTTGAGTTGTCCCACAGAAATTCACACATTTCATTTTAAAAAACATGGGACCCACACATCACACTCACCACTAATACAACTACCTATTACACATTAAAATATTATATCTTCAACCTACAACATATTAAAATATTATAGTCCTTAATTTTCGTGCAAAAAAAATGTGTCAATATCTCCGGAACGGAGGGAGTAATTGTTTTATGTGAGTCAAACTTGACAAAAAAGAAAATGTAAACATAATTTGGGACAAACAAAAATAGAAAATTGTCCCGAACCAAAATAAAAAATTAAACCTTAACGTGGGGCTGAGGGATATAGTAGAAAGGGATATGAGAACGAAAAATTAAAGATATTGGTTTTTGGGAACCATTCTTCCATAAAAATTGTAATTTCAGGACAATAACTTGCATTTTAAAGATATTATGTTGTTGGGCTTACAATTATATGACATTATATTTTAATTTTCATGATTAAAAGAGAAATTAGATCCGAAAATTTCAATGTGATAGTATATACTCCCTCCGTCTCGGAAAAGTTGGTATATTTTTTTTTGGGCACGGAGATTAAGGAGCATAATACTTTAATGTAAAGTGGAGTAAGGTGAAGTGAGAGAAATAATATTTAATGTGTAGTGAGTAGTTGTATTAGATGTGATATGTGGGGCCCATGAGAATAGATTAATTATTTTATATGAGTCCCATGTATTAAAAAGGAAATGTGTCAACTTTAGTGGGGACAAACCAAAAAGGAAAGTGTATCAACTTCTATGGGAGGGAGGGAGTATTTTTTGTTGGTATGAAGGGTTAAGTGAGACAAAAAAAAGTGATGAAAGTGTGAATCGTTCCATGGTCCCTCTATCCATATTAAATGTATCAACTTATTTTTGCACGTGAATTAATAAGTATTATTATATAACATATGTAATGGGTAGTTGTATAAGTGAATTAATAAGTATATTATTATATGAAATATATAATGGGTAGCTGTATAAGTGAAGTATAAGTATTATTATATATCATATGTAATGGATGTTGGAAATTTATTAATTTCCATTATAATCTAATTGTGGACAATATATTATTATGCAATTATATTAGCTATTCAATTATATTATGGACTTAATTAAGTGATCCAATTAAGGTTAAAGGTCCATGGGCTATAATAATAAATGATATGGGCTTATTGAGTAGATACCCAATACTACATGATTAGGTGATTATGGGTGGTCTAATCAAGTAGTATATAAAGGTTACCCGGTTATGGTCCCCAATATACTAAGCCGCACATCATCTTCATTTCTCCCCATCGGGAGGGATTACTACGGTCCCCATAAAGGAATTAGGAGGGCTTAGTTGAGGAAGGCCATATAACCACTGATCCTGAGTTCGTGTTCCGCCTAGAGACTCATTGGATCAGGTACGCTTTCGTGTTACAGTTTGAATCTCAGTTTATCATGATAGGGTCTCATGAGGATTTATGGATTTATTTCCAACAAGTGGTATCAGAGCCACCCTACTTATGATACTCTGAGATCGATTATATCAATATTTATGAATATACGCTTCTATTTCCGAGGATGAGTATTTGGAATTGCTTGTAAATTTTTAATCCAATTTTGGTTATTAATGATATATTGGTAATTGATATAGTCACCTTGGAGAGATTATTTTATTGATTTAAATTATGGTAAATTGAATCAATTTTAATAATGATTAATTCCTGTAATTTTCAATATATCAATTGAGGTTCTACAGTCATATATTCTAATTAGGCTCGGTTTCGAGTATTGATTCATGAAGCGTGAATTATATAAATTAATTAAGGCTTGATTTCAGTGAATAATTCTCATTAAATGCTATATCGAATTGCAAGACTTTAGGTTGATTCCTAATTGCTATTGGAATTGTGGTGCCAGATTATTATTATAATGGAAAGGCATGAATGTGTAGATCAATTGAGATTATTGATATTGATTATTAAGCACCTTGAATTCATATCTTTCTCTATATGTAGTCGACAACATTAATAATGTGTGAAAAGCCTCGTTGACCTCGATCCTATTTAGTTTATGGGCACATATGATTATTGATTCAATATTTGGTTACGATTAATTATTCAAATTAAGTCCATTCATTAATAATGGAAGTATTTATCCGTGACAGTATTCGTTGGAATATGTTTTGATTTATAAACATACATATATAAATATGTATGTTTTTTTATGGATTCAGTATAAATAAAAAAAAAGTGTCAATATTTCCAGTATGAATTGTATTGATATATATGAATTATTATCTCTGAATCAATTCATGATTATGTTCACATAAATATAAGAATATTGGTCTAGTTTAGTTTATTGTAAATAAGGCTTTGAAATTCCTAATTAAGTAAAGGAGATCTTTCATCATTATAGGGTAATGAATCATCTAATATTCCTATTTGGTTAGAGGAATAAAATTAAATTAAATTGGGGAGACAATTAAATATCGTTTAATTAAATTAAATATTTTAATATTTATTTAATTAGTCTAGTAAACCTTCAATCTAGTCAATCGAAGCACCATGTTGCCACAGCAGCCACTGTGTGTGAAGTGCGACTTTATTGAAATTACATAGATGTGTGTGTAATTATTCATGTGTTCTGTGTTCGGCCCACAGGTAGGCACAGTTTGACAGAATAATAACACACATGTGATAATAAGTATGTGATAATTATTTGGATTATTCATGTGAACATGAGTCGGTCCACAGATAGACTCTTGTTTGACAGAACTTATTGTCAATACTTGATTATTACACCAAGATTACCCCTGCAGTTAATTTTTGTCCACAGACGAGGTTAATGTTGCACAAGGTGTCTTGTGATGGGTCCCTAATTAATAATATTGTATGAGTGTATCTTCAATGCGGGTATTGATCGGCCCACAGGTAGATTAATATTTGGCAGAAATACACAAGTACCTGTGGTGGTAAATACGTGATGATTATTTGGTTTGACATGTGAGTAATAAGTCGGCCCACAGGAAGGCTATTGCTTGACAGTTTTATTATCAGTATTTGACTACTGCATGAGAGCATCATTTAAATTAGTATTTTTTGTCCAAAGACTTGATACTAATATTGTGCTCGAATCTTCAAGATGATTCTAATTTAGTTAAATTTTGAAAGACTATAAAGTTTTTTGAAAGATTATAAAGTTTAGTGCAAGCATGATAATCATTTTGGATCAATTCTCTGTATAATCAAGAAGTCTACTAATTAAGTTTAACCTATATCAACAACAAAATCATACTTGATGAGTTAACTTCCACAATAAGGATGAGACTAATAAGTCAAACTTAATCGCAATAAAGTATAAGGGCAATACAAGAAATTCCATTAAGAAAGCTGCTAAAGACAACTAAAGTATAACCTTTTGTTTTCTCCTAAAGGCCTGTGGAATTGTCTTATAATACACTGCATTAAATTATTCAGTATGCACGGTGCAGTTAAAAGACATAATTGAACTCCACAACATATGGTCACTAATGTGAGAAATACTTAAGATTGCAACTTATGGTCTCAATAAATTTTTAACCAAAGTAGTTGTGAGAACTCTTTGAGTTTCACATATGGTGATGTCCAACTAAAGCTAGATCATTGGGATCTACTAAAGAAAATTGGACTCAAATAAATGTAAGCTACTTTATTGGGTATGAATAAAAATAAAAGTTTATGATCCAATTAATCGGATCATATTTGAGACGGGTAATACGGTATTCTGTGAGGATGTTGATTTGTGGGAAGAATAATATTAGAGACATTGTCTTTGAGGGGGAGTCAATACGGTCCCTACTTAAACTTTTAGAAATTATGTAAATTCAGAATATCAATAGGACAGTGTCAATAATATTTAAGGTATAATAAAATCAACAACCTCAAGAATAAATGTCACTAAGAAAACCACTAGAGTTGGGAGAAAATCAATTCGGATAATTATGTAGTTTTCTCCTAAATAAAGAGGACACTATGGAATTAATGATAGAACATTCAAACAATGTTCATCAAACCATGCAAGGTCCAAATACTCGAAAGTGGGTTAATGCCATAAGTTATGAGTATAAATCAATACAAGATTATTAGGTTTGCATCTTGATAAAGGATTATACTCTAAAGGGAAGGAAGGCATTGTTTTGAGATAATCGTGATATTATTAGTACATTTTAATCTTGAATCATTTAGATGGATGTAAAGATAAAGTTCCTTGATGGCAACATGATACGATATTATAAGTTTAAGAACCAAAAGGAAATCCATCTATGCATTCAAGAAAGCTTTTCCGTAAATGAATCACAAATATCATCATGAATTAATTGTCTCATTTGGTTTTGAGACAAATGTAGATAATTATGTGATTCAGTGGGAGAATGTTTAAACTAAGGGAGACAAGTGGAGTCTCAATAAGGTGCTCTAAAGTTAAATTAAAAATTTAAGAAATGTATAAACATTCTATATGTTTTGATTGTTGGAAGTTATTGTATGATGAGGTCTCTACAAGACTTAATTTGGCTTCTGTTGTTGGTGTATTAAGTAGACATTTAAGTAACTCTAGTATGGATCTTTATAGAGAACTAAGGATAACATGCTTTAACATTAGAGATAATCAGATTAGTAGGAGATCATAAAGTAGTCTGATTATGAGTTTTTCGGATGCCAATACGATATAAGATCCACTTCAGGCTACATCTTCTGTTGGTCTGGAGAGCTATACAAGTAAAAGTATTAAGCAAATATTTTAGCTCATTAACCATGACAACAGAATCAGTAGCACACTAAGGGGCATTCAAACATGAAATAAATGTTGCGAAGTTTAGTCACATAAAGTTGATTGTGACAGTTAGTTCGCAGTAAAGTATTAGCAATAAGAGTTCTTATAAGTCAAGCATATTGACATAGAATTCTTGGTTGTTAAAGAAAGTGTTCTTATGGATAAATTTTGGTAGAGCATACTATGATAGACTCTAAATACGGATTCGCCAATCATGTATTCAACGCCCTGTAATTTTATGAGCTAGCTACTCATGTGGGTGTTATATGGTTTTAGAATACATTGGTTCAGTGGGAGTCTATATTAATTGCTCTTTAAAGTTTTAAGACACTTTGATTTTAGATAATTCGGTTTTCTGCAGAATAAAGTTGATGGTTTTGAATTCATTGTGAATTCACTAAAGTTAATTTTTCTATTTTGTAATATTTTACATTATGGATTGATCTCACTAAAGATTAAAGTTGGACCAGTTGGAAATAGGCATGATGTTGATCACATTTGACATGTAATTTCCATGCTGCTCACCATATTTGATCTATGTCATTGAGTATATTGATATGGTGATTGTTGGGGTTTAATCACGATTTATAATGTGGTGAATGCCGCGGTAGTTCCATATTAGTATATGAGATGGACCAGATTGTTAAGTATAGCCTGAAGAGGAATAGCATAAAGTTGCGCAACTAAGGACTCCTGATATAATTGCTAACGGAAAATATATAGCCCAAGTGGGAGATTGTTGGAAATTTATTAATTTCCATTATAATCTAATTGTGGACAATATATTATTATGCAATTATATTAGCTATTCAATTATATTATGGACTTAATTAAGTGATCCAATTAAGGTTAAAGGTCCATGGGCTATAATAATAAATGATATGGGCTTATTGAGTAGATACCCAATACTACATGATTAGGTGATTATGGGTGGTCTAATCAAGTAGTATATAAAGGTTACCCGGTTATGGTCCCCAATATACTAAGCCGCACATCATCTTCATTTCTCCCCATCGGGAGGGATTACTACGGTCCCCATAAAGGAATTAGGAGGGCTTAGTTGAGGAAGGCCATATAACCACTGATCCTGAGTTCGTGTTCCGCCTAGAGACTCATTGGATCAGGTACGCTTTCGTGTTACAGTTTGAATCTCAGTTTATCATGATAGGGTCTCATGAGGATTTATGGATTTATTTCCAACAATGGATAGTTGTATAAGTGAAGTATATGATTTCAAATTTTAATTGTATTAGTGCTGCGTTGGTCTCACACCCTTAAAATTGCAAATTGGATATGGGGACACTATGAGTTAAATTTATTTTTTTTGTCTATGTATCGAAAAAGATAAATATTTTTTTAATTTAAATGCATAACTATCTACATTGCATTAGAATCCCAAAATTGTTGGAAACCCTACAAATTGATCAAACACGTGTTATGCACGTGTATGATTCTGACAAAATTTCAAAATCTCAGCCAAAATCGGATTAAAATCAATTTTTTTTTATAGTTAATCTCCCTCCGTTCCGCCCATATTGCTACGTTTACTGTAGTTTTTGTGAGAGCTTTATGCAGTCAAACGATGCAGTTTGACCGGGACAGAGGAAGTATATTTATTTGGCTAATTCTAATGTGCATTCGGGTGCACTCTAAGATAGGGTACACCAATAAACAAATATAAACATAAACATATACAATTAAGAGCAAAAATGTATACAATTTAATTGTTAGGTTTTTAATGAAAAATTGAGTGTAAAAAAATATACATTTATTAAAAAAACATGTACAGTATACACTATTGAATAAAAAATTATACACATATGATGCTAGTTTTTTTAATGAAAAACTTAGTGTGAAAAAATATACAATTATTACGAAACACGCATACAAAATAGAATAACATGTATATAAAATAGAATAAAAAATTATACACATGTGAGCACTCGGGTGCATCCAATATACACTCTATTTATTTTGAAACGGAAAATAAAATCCTATATAAAAAAAATAATTATATTATTTCATTTAACGGTTGTGATTAAATTAAAATCTAATCTATCGGTGCACCCAAATTGTACTCTACCAATGAATGTAATTGGGTTCGATTCACAGTATCACTTGTGTACATATACAATGAGAGACTTTCTCATCGATATTGAATAACCTTAAAAAATGGAGAGAGATAGAACTAAATCAAACGAAACTTTATGCGTGCTTCCATAAATTTACTCTTTTAACTCAAACCATGATAAGATTGTCAACTTAATTAAAAAACTTTTGGCACCTAGTCAATTTAAACATCAGTGGGTATTAATAATGTGACATGATAAGTAAGGAAAAAGAAAAAAAGTTGTATATTAAATTTAAAAAACATGATAAGTAATTGTGTTGTATGGATGACTGATGCGAGCACTCCCTCCGTTTCGATCAAATTGTACCGTTTGATTACATATAGCTCTCACAAAAATTATAGTAGAAGGTGCAATATGGACATGACGGAGGGAGTAATAAAATTATGGAGAAATATAATGGAGTGGGATTTTAGTTGGATGGAGTAATTGTGGAAGGGGCTTGGTATGAAAAGGGTGCAATTGGAGATCCAACGGCTCACGTCTCATGCGGTAGGTGACCACTCTTTGGATGTTGACACACCATCTTTTCAAATAATAAGAATAAGGAGGTTTTTTTTTTATTATTATTTTTTTTAACCAAAGACCTGAAAAGGATAAACTAACTATCCATTCCAAACTTAAATTTTTTTCTCTATCAATTAAAGCATTAAATACTATCAATTAAATCATTAAATATATTCCTATATTCATAAAATAGTTTTTTTTAATGATTTGTTTTATTTGGACTTTGTGATTTTTGTTTTATTTGAATTTTGTGTTTTATGTTCTTTTCGGATTTTTTCTTTTAATTCTAATTAAACTTTGTATTTTTGTTCAATTCAGTCTTTGTGATTTTTTGTTCTATTCGAATTATGTGATTTTGTTTTATTCAATTTTTTTTTCTATTTCTGACTTTATGATTTTATTCTATTCGATCTTTTTGATATACATGTGGCTCTCAATTCTTAACTAACATATTAGACCCTTCATCTTATAATTTTTTTGACAAAATGTTCTATGTAATATTGTTAGCAAATTTTCCTATGCATCAGTTTGTTTATTTGCTTATAGTTTTTCTGAATAAAATTTTCCATACATGCTCGATAGAAATCGAGCACAACCGCTCAATGGCGAGCAAGACTGGTACTTGCTCTCGATTCTCATCGAGCGGATCTGTTCGATGCGGAGCGTCGATTCTAGAAAACATGAAATTCAACATGTCGCCTGATCGGCGTGAAATTCACCTAAAATTTTGGATTTAATTGCATGAATTTACATTGATTTATGTGGCTTTAATTTAATAATTAAGCATGTTTTTATGGAAGATACAATTAATTGCTTAATTACTTGGAAAAATGTATTTTTGTGATTTTTTATTGCAAAAATGGGTGATTTTGAGGTGAAAATGGATTCTACAAGTAAAGAGGAAGATGTGTGAGGAAACAAAACTCAATTTGGAGTTAAAACGAGTAAGAACGAGCCAAAACTTGCTTGTGTGCTGTCACAAAAATTCGAGCGAATTTTTGTGACTGATTCTGCCAGCGATTTTTTAAATCCTAATTTTCCTATTTTGGCCATTGAACCAAATTATCCCACATTAAATTATTATCCCAACACTCCTCACACTCTACTATTATAAATACCCTCGTATATGAAAGATATCAACATAGTTTCTCCATTCATGTATATTCAATATATTCATTATATTATAATTTGAATAGCTTTAAAGTAAGATCTTCATTAGTTGAGATGGAGGGATCCATTTATTTGAATATTTTCTTAGATTAAAATTTTT
Organism: Pogostemon cablin; assembly: GCA_023678885.1. Taxonomy (NCBI): domain Eukaryota; kingdom Viridiplantae; phylum Streptophyta; class Magnoliopsida; order Lamiales; family Lamiaceae; genus Pogostemon; species Pogostemon cablin. Next base: position 22,763,758 of record CM042973.1, read on the forward strand.
ATGCTTTCCAAGGTGGAGACAACAAGGGGAGGATGATCTTCATTAATATAAAAATTGATTATTTAAAATCTAATCCTACTTATTACTCACTCCGTCCCGCCAAAAGGTCTCATTTTACTATATTGGGCGTCACATTCAAAGTTCTCATTTTCCATTTAAGTAAAAAGGGCCCACCACTACCAATCACATCCCTCTAATATAACCACCCAATACGCATAAAATAATATTACTCCTTAATCCACGTGCAAAAAGCAAACGACCGCCTTTGCCGGGACGGAGGGAGTATCTTTCTATTTTCTATGTTTTGGTGGTTAATTGATGGCATGATTATTGATTAAATTATGAAAATCTATTAATTTTAAAATTTTGGCTTTGATTAGGATTCATTTACAATTCACATGCTTGTAATATGGGTTATATACCTTTGGTATTAGTGCATTGTAATTAAGTTGTGTATGTGTATCCACATGCCTTGTTATTACTTTACCCTTAATTGTTTTGCATGATTATCATATATGAGTTTCTTCTATTTATCACATGAGTGTTTAATATAAGGGGATAATGTACAAGGAATCCTTATGTTTAGAATAACGTAAATTAACACTAGGGAGATCACTCAGGCCGGAGTATTAAACTAGTGAAGGGAACCCATCATACAAACATAGTACCTTGAAGGGAATTGTAAGTAGGATCGATCATAGGAGTTGTTTCGGGATTGTCACAACATTCCACATCCTATTCACCATGGTAGTGGGGTAGGTGTAAATCGTGGTTGGCCTTACCATGATTAGCTTAAACATGGGAAACAATTAAAGATGTTAGATAATTGATTATTTGATTGCATCATGGATTGAAAATCCAAAAATATTGTAATTAGATTTAGGAAAAATTAATTTTTTCGTCCGTTAACTTTTCCTTATTTTGAAATTGGTCCATCCTTTTCCTCAATTTTGAAAACAGACCATTATCTTTACAAATCTCAATCTTTTGGTCCTTTGACCTGCTATAGCAGGTGACCAACAGGTTTTGACAATAATATTTTTTAAAATTTGAAATCAGTTCACTAACTTTGCAGAATTCAATCTTTTAGTCCTACAATAGGATTTCAGCCCTAAATTTCTTATATCATATCATTTTTCGTCAAATTTTTATCACTTTCTAATTTTCAAAATAGACGTAGTCCATTACGACCATATCAGGCCCATCATGCTTCCGTACAAATATTAATCTCGTAATTAATCAGCTTGTAATAGTAACAGTACCTTTTTTGATCGTCGATCCTCTGGGTATTCGAAAGGTTTTACGGCTGCTCCTCACAGCCAACCACGCGCCTCACAGTGCGATGGTTCAATCCCGTTCTTTCAGCGAACCTCAGCACAATCCTGGTTCGTTTCCTACGCCGGGTGTACATGATGCAGCTACTGTTTCTCGCTGAAAAATATGGAGATCAAAGTTGTATAAAATTGGAAGGCTATATTCGGGCAGAAGCCCAAGATTATTTATTTATTGAATGAAGAAATTTATTACACACTCATCCTTACAGAACAAGAGGAGATCACTCCTTTAGCTACCTATTGTAGCTACCCGTAGAACACTCATACAAAGAAAGATACAATGTTTATTTAGAAGAAAAAACAGATGGGAATGGTCGATGCCTTCTGCTTCCTCCAAACTCTTATTTATAGAGGCTTTCGGATTTGAAATCCAGATTTCAAAGCCTCTTTACTTTTGCTGACGTCACTGCTTACTTCATTGTGCTGACGCCACTGCTTATGTTTTTCTCATTGGATTCCAACTTTAGCAGCTGGCTGGTCCTATGTCTTTATTGGATGCCAATTTTAGCGGTTGGATGGTCCTTTTTCTTTATTGGATGCCCTTTTGTGGGTTTTCCTTGTTGGTCACATGCGTCTTACCCTTTCAGAAAAGTCATCTGGCTCTTGCTTTTTTTAAGAGTCATTTGTCTTCCTTGGTGCCTGAAGATTTTCATGACTCTCAGGTAATTTGAAGAGGTTTTACACTCTTCTTTCCACGTGTCTCTTTTGCTGGGAGTGGTTCAGCACTCCTGATCATCCCTATGCCCAATCTTATTCATTTTTCGAACTCTGATTCGATTTGGGTGGAACAGCTGGTGCACACTTTGTTCGTCCATTGCCCAAAATGGGCCACGTTGCAATATCTCTGATGAGTTTGTTTGCTCACTGGAATCTTGTTTCTCCAGAGAAGTTCCTGTTTCTCCTAGAAGGCCTTATCAGCAAATACTGTCTTCTTCTCTGTTAATGTATTCAACAGAAAAGATCCATTCAAAGACTTATGCTCGAACTTGAATGAGAACTTCACCTCCACTTTTGTTTTGATGCAAGCGTACAAGCCCCTCGCCCTACGCATAGAGATCTGTTCTTCAGAAAATGTAGGAACCAAGACTGGTTCCTTTCCAGAAGACTCCTTGATCTTATTTGATGCTGAAACATCGGGTCTTCTTAGCTTGATGAAATGAAAAGCCTCGTGATTGCCTTTCCCAACTGGTTCTGGAGCCGCACTGGTGAAGTACTGTTCCAATACATCGCCTCTGGATAGAGTCGAGTTGTTTTTCTATGCTTTGAAAACCTTTTTTCCCAGCCAATCTGGAAGTTTTGCAAGTTTTGTGAAGCCTGGTGCAACAGTATAGATTGAAGCTAGTCCTCCAAAATCATACTATTGTTTCACATCATTTGGATTTGAGCTTTCTCGCATCCAAACTCGAGAATATTCCCCAGTTCCTTGTCTGGTGTTTAATTTCTCCCAGCTGGCCTGGTAATCCTGCCAATAAGAGAAATTAGCTAAGTTAATACCAACCTTAGCAGTGCCCGTCATAGGCCTAAGGTTGATCTCTCCATCTTTGACCCCCAGAGGTGCTGGCTTGACTCGAAAGCTCAAGATGTGACTCAGAAGCCTCGACCTTTTCTTGGATTGGTTCCTCTTTTGGAGGTTCCAATCTAGAACTCATGCCAGGGGTATTTGAATTCCCTGCTCTGGGTTTAGAGCCTCGTTTTTTACTACTCTCCTTTTATCGATTGCTATTGCCATCAACAGCCCAGAAGAGTAGCTCTCGTAAGGACTCGAATAAACTCGCATTGTTGTGAATGCAATCTCGTATGCGATCAGACACTTTGGTCTGATCACTTTCTTATATTCTTCCAGCACGCTTTGCATTGAGTGCCATATTCTTGAATTCCCGTTGAAGCAACTCAAGGTTGTCCATCAGGTGCTTTGATCTAGTTAGGATGGAGTCTATTTCAGCTCCTTCCATCTCTTGTCAGGAAATTTGCTAAAACATTATCAACAAATTTAATAATGACAATATTGAAATTATAATATTGGCATTTTGCTTGCCATCTTAATTGTCTAGTCTTTTCTGGTTTAGATTCAATTTTATTTTTCAAAAAGGCTTTGATGCTTGTGTTATCAATTTTAAGGATAAATTTCTTCACGAGAAGAAATAGCAGTCATTTTTTGAACGTCTTCCGAACCGCAAAGAATTCCTTTTCATTGATGTGCCACCTCTTCGCTTCATTCTCTACAAAGAGTTCGCTACAATATCTGCAGGACACTTTTTTTTCAGGTGTGGACTGTTTGCCTATTTTTGTAGCACTCACGAGCAAGAATACTCGATCGTTGTAGTAGTATATCCCAAGAAAAATTATCAATCCACAAAGGAGTTATATTCGGACTAGCAATGTACGTGAGCTTATGTTCATGTTGTTTTTGTAAAGATGATCGGGGGGTTTTGATATGATTAACTAAAACAAGGAGCAAGTAAATAAGAATAGCAAATAAGAGAAATGACAAGTAAAGAAAATGGGTGCTAAAGTTCAAGTATGGAAAAACATGGGATTAGAAACATCCAAGCACACTCGATTCATATTATCATGCAAAAGGAATTCAACTCAATTGATGTAGATTAAGGGTGATCACGATTGTATCCTAAGCTCCCTTTCGGGTTACAAAGATTGTTGATCCATTTTAGACTCCCAAAAGCACTTAAGATCAAAGCCCAACATTAACCCCTTCCATCTAGGTACTAGTTAGATTAAACTCTCCCTTTTTGTGTACTAAGGCCAACGAATGGATTGGTTCCCCTCATTGAATTCAAATATCCTTTCGGTCAAACCCAAACTCAATGTCTATTCATGCCTTCCTAATACTATAGAGGGTCGTTTCCGTCTCACTCCAAGCAATACATACATGAACATCATGATAGCATTTAATTTCCACAAATAATCCATTAAACTAATAAACATTCATGAATAACAAACCATGCCATCACAACATCAAGACAATTAAACTCCATGAATAGAAATCAACATCAATTAAATCAAAAACCAATTTAATCCACATGATAATATAAATCTAATATGCTCTTCATATTCCTAATCCCACTAGAGGGATTAGCCTATCATGATAAAAGTAACAAAACAAATAAAAGATTCATTACAATTACCCATAGTCTAAGATCTAAAGAAATACAAAATGAATGGATTCTTCCCTATCAATTTCTTGAAGAGAATCTTCTATTCTTCTTGATCTCCACCTCTAGCACCAAAAATGGAAGATATGATGGGTGGATGAAGATGGATGAAGATGGATGAAGATGATGGTGGAAAGTGGAAGAAATGGTGTGTGATGTGTGTGTAGATGATGGGATTTCGGATCTTATCCACAAAATGTTGAAATGGGGTCTATTTATACCCCATGTGGACCTTCTAGAAGATTCCAGCACTTTCTGTGTTTTTGCACCAACACGGCTCGAGCTCTGCCGCACGACCCGTGTTCTAACACAGCGCACGACTCGTGCGCAGCACACGGCCACAGGGGTGGCCGTGTTGTGTTTTCTGACATTCGCGCACGGCTTTCTCGACAGGCCCGTGTGCGGTGCACGGGCCGTGTTTCTGTACTCAGCACGGGGCGTGTTCTGTACTCGGTCACAGGCGTGGCCGAATTGGTGTTTCGAGTGTCAGCGCACGGCCACTTCTTACAGGGCCGTGCGCTGTACACGGCCCGTGTTCTTGCTGCCCTACTTTCTCTTTTCACTGTTTCGGCTCGTTCTCCTTCGTTTCAACTCCGAATTTAGATCCGCTTTTTCCTACGCCTTCCTTATCATTTCTAGAATCCAATAAAAAGTGAAAATCTTAAGTTTAAGTTCATTCACACACATTTCAATAAAAATACAAAACACAACCAAATAACACATAAAATACAGATAAAATAATACGAAAACACATATAAAAAGACACTAAAATATAGGTGAAAATAGCTCTAATCATGGACTTAGTTAGAACTGCTGCCCACCAATGGTCACTGGCATCTGTGTAGAGTACCAGTTCATCCTCGTCATTTGGTATAGCTAACTTGGGCAGATTTTTGCAAACCTCCTTTAGTTGTTTAACCACTGCTCAGTGTGATTCCTCCCATTTGAATTCAGCATCCTTTTTCAACAGAGGACTGAACATCTTCCTGTATTGCGCCAGATTGTTGATGAACATTCCAGCAAATTAACAACTCCTAAAAAACTTTGGAGTTGCTTTTTATCCTTGAAATCTTCAGGAAATCCTTGAACCTTTTCTACAATATGAGGTTGTCAAATAATTCTGGACTCATCGATCTCGACTCCAAGAAACTCGATCTGCCTTGTTGCTATTACTGCATTCTTTTCAGAAAACACCAATCCTTCCTTGTGGCATGCCTCTGAAAATACTTCCAGATGTGCTAGATGCTCCTTCATGTTTTTTGAGGCTATGAGGATGTCATCCACATAAACAAACATGAATGAGAAATAATCTTTGAAAAGATTATCCATCTTTCTTTGGTATATCTATGGTGCATTTGCCAAGCCCATAGGCATGACATTCCAGATATAATGGCCTTGTGGTGTGGAGAAGGCTGTAAACTTCTTGCTTTCTTCTTCCATCATAATCTGGTAGAATCCAGATTTGCAATCAAACTTGGATAATATCTTAGCATTCTTGATACAATTAACCAAGTGTTCCCTACTTGGTATGTAGTATCCATCGAACTCCAAGATGTTGTTGATTCCTTTGTAATTGATCACAAGTCTCGTCTTTCCCCGCTTGACTTCTCCATGTTTTCGAACTAGAAATCCTGGACTACTATATGGAGATACTCCTGGTGATATCAACTTAAGGTCCAGATGTTCCTTAAGTATAAGCTGCATATCCTTTCGATCATCTTGGTTCATCAGGATAGGCTTATATCTCACGAACTCATGCTCATTTCCTTCTTTTACTTTGAGTGAGGCTTTGAGCTCGTTTTTATCCCACCAGGCTAGAGGATCCTCATTGAAGTTCCTCTATATCTTCTTCTTGACGCCCTCCAAAGATGTCTATTCTTTGATTGTGACGTCTTTCTGTAAGCTCTCTCCCAAGCTTGCTTTGAGAAGGTGGATTGTGTTCTCCTTTAGTTTCTCCATCTTCCATCCTCCTCTAGTCTCGGTTCTCATCTGGAGGACTGCCTCGCCATATCTCATTCGATCATTCATCTTTGGATGGCTAAGTTTTCCTTCATCACCACGCTTGCTGCGAAATTTTATTGGCATTTTTCTTTGAAATGCATTACGCAGTCTTGGTGTGATGATCTTATGTTCACAAAGGGTTGTGAAGATAAGTCTCCTTGTTGCGTTTTCTTGGGTAAAACACTTGAATGTTTGTAGGAAATTATTTCCTAACAGAATATCCGCTCCGGTGTCGTGAAAATATATCAGTGGAGTTTTTACCTTGTACCACGGGGTACGATCTGTTCCTCCAATCATGATTTCCGTCTGCTTGATTTCTCTGTTAAGGATTAGCACCCTTTGAGAGAAATATTTTCCTAGTACTGTTGGCAATTCTTCACATGAGTCTTTCAGAAATACTCCCTCTTTTGCTGTGTAGATCCCGGCTCCTGAGTCAATGTATGCCGCAAAATATTCTGCACGATGCTCCATATATATCATCCCAACAGTGATATATATTAAGAACGGACTTGTGGCCATGGGTGGATCAGAGCGTATAAAAGCCCTTTCTATTGGACTTTATATCTCTTTCTCTTGACCATGAACTCCAATCCATCTTGTAATTGTTCCCAAGGTTTGTGATCCTCGAGAAACTCCAATCCCAGCACTAGTTGTTCTGGAAATTTTCCTGCCACTCATTCGATTATCAGCTCAAGTTCTCCAAGTTTGAGTTGTTCTTGATATCTCCCAGTTGTTGGTTGTTGAAGATAATACAAGACATCACAAGGAATAAAGTTTTCCAATTTAGTAATATCAAATATTACTTCGACTCCTCTCCATCCTTCTGGGCATTTTAGTTCACCTTTAGTTGTGAACTTTTCCGTCTCTTGGATTACCTCCATAATTGGCTTCTTTCCCCATTTTAACTAATCATCATGTCTTCTTGGAAATAAATCCTTCTTTGCTCGAATCTGAGGCTATCTTGTCAGCACCAGACTGGCTTATCCTTGATCCACAAATCCATATCGTGGATTGGCTGTAACTCTATTATTTCTGACCTGGTTGCACATGTAACTCTCTCGAACACTTTAGGTATCTCAATATACTCCTTTATTTGGAATAGATCTTAATGATGGGTGTTAGACAGAGCATACGAGATACTGTATGTGATAGAGTAAGGTCTATTCCCTTCTTTCATCAGGTCTTTGTTCTTGAAATCTTGATGAAGGGTGAGCGCCCTACTAAAATCTTTATCTGCCAGGTTGTAGACAATCCTTAGATACATGTAGGATGCTACCTTTCCTGCGTATAGGTTCCCTGAGATTCCTCCCAGGCAAACTTCTCTTGTATTCTTGATCCTCTTATGAAAGATTGCAATATCGATTGGTGTATCAATACCTTCTTTGAAAGTTACTTTGATGAGGATCCGAATTGCTCCGATATGGATCCAAGACATGGTCTTAGTCATTCCTTCTTTGAGTTTACTGAGCTCTCTTTTTATTTCGTCAACATGAACTAGTTGCATTTCCATCACATTCCTTGTGAGCTCCATTGGGATGGCAATTTTCCCTTCGGTCACTTTGTATATGATGTTGTGCTTTCTCTTCTTGAAGCTTGGAAAGAATTTGTCCATCCTTCCTACGGTGAATCCATCGTATAGGTTAAGCCTTGGATCCTCCTTCATGATTCTCATATGGGCTTTATGAGAAATAGATGTCTGGGAAAAGAATCCTGACATATCTTCTTGCATCTTCTATCTGAAACTTTCTTCTTCACTCCTACTTATCTTCAGAAGACTCATCTTGGCTGAAGATTTCTTCTTCATAGATGTTCTCGTCTAGGGTATATCTTCAAACTGATATACCTGCACTAGATTTTGAAAGTAAACAGCTTTCTCTATTTCTGGAGTCGTTTCGAACTATCGTACTTTCCTTTTTTGGTTTTCAGGGCAATCTGGTAAGATATGCCCTCTGGCTCCACAAGTATAGCAGTTACAATCCTTGAATATTTCATTTGCTCGTGTAGCTGCTCTTCGGAACATCTTCCTTGTGGAAGTTCTTTCTGTACTCCTCTGGTTTGACCCTGAGGATGATGCCTGACTATTTGAACTCCATCTTGATGGTCCAGATCTCTGCCTTGATTTATAGCTTTGGGCCTTTTGCTTGGACCAAAACGATTTTGGTCTTCTGGACCTCCATCCTCCACTTTTTTGGGTATAAGGATGATTTTTCTTCATTTTTTTCTGCTTCCTTGGACTTCTCCCAATGATCGTTGGAAGATCATTGTTCTCGTAACATAAAGGTATTGTCTTGTTGATTTCCCTTGGCCTCTTGTAGTTTTTGTGTAGTGATGCTTGATGGCACCACTCTGCAATCTTGGCTTTGAGAAAAGACATCCTCATTGCTATTGAATCCAGCTCGCATGGTTCATACTCTTTGATCAATATTTCTCTCCATGGGCTTGGAATCTTTGCAAAGAATATGTGGAATACCTCATCTTCCTTGATCTTTGATTTCCATCTATACTCCGTGAAGAGCTTGATGTACTCATCTACATGACAGATGTCAAGTAGTTCCAGATTGTATAGGGCATTTCTATACTTCTTCTTCTTTTCTTCTTCCATTCCTTAGAAGTAACCTACTCCGATGAAGTGGATCTTGAAGATTTTGGCCATACGATCCACAATATTGTTGAGATATTCTCCTTTCATGGCCTCCTTCTTTACTTTATCTAAGAGTACCTTCCAGACGCACTTTACTGATCATTTCAGGCTCATAGTTAGGAATCTTATGAACCCTTCTTTGTCCAGCTCCAATGCGCCGCCTGCAATCTTCATGGCATTTGTCCATTCATTGATCAAGGTCTCTCGGTTTTTGAAGTCGAGAGTGTCGAGGTTTAAGATCAGCCCGTATGGATTTATTGGTTTAAGATGAGACCGACCATATGGGGTGTTGTGTATATTAGACCCTCGAACTCGGCTTGCTCCTGTTGACATTCCTATTGCCTTTATCTTGAAGTTTCCTAGTTGTTGGAATGTCTCTTCTTGTCTTGCCCCCTGGACTCCGTGTGATCCAGAGGTTCCTTTATCTTGGCTCCGATCATGTTGTGTTTGATGAGCCTGAGACTGTTGTTGAGAACTTGATGCCTCTCCAACATTCATTTTTAGATCTACATTTGATAGTCCTTGGAAGGACACATATAGATCCTTTAAATCCTCAAGATTTGCTCTTTCCATTCGGGGATGTGGGTTCTCCTCGAAGGATAGCAATCATCTTCTCGCTTTCGGACTTTGGCCTTGTGACCTCCGTCGTCTTTCCTTTTTGATGTAAAAAGGGTTCTTGCCCGAAGGTTAGTGGTAACCTTCCTCCTGGACTTCTTCCTGTCACCTTAGTTTCCAAGGTCTTTACTTGTTCTGTCAACTTCATGATGAGGTCGAGTTGCTTGTTCTGTAATTTCTCAACCTTTTCCATCTTAAGGCTGATCTCAAATATCGTCTTAGACATGCTCTGGCAATATTCTCCAAAAAATCTCACCGTATTTTGCAATTCTCTAAGATCTTGGTTCATCTTAGAGTTATCTGCCTCGATTTCCTTCCACTCTGTCATTCTGTCCAGTGTGAAAAGTGATACGGCTTGCAAATTTCTCTTGGACCCTGGTTCGGACGTCTCCTCCATTGTTCTTATTTGGGGATACGTCCATGAATCTCGGTGAAACTTTGGATTTCCACTATATTCCTTGGTACTTCTTTGGAATATCTTATCTTCATCTGGCGCAGTTCCTCTAGAGATTCCTCTTTGGTGTGGTTAGCACGGGCTTCCACCAGTTTATACATTCGATCGAGGTTATCCCAAAATCGATCGGCGTTCTCGTATTCTTTCTCGGCATATTATCTATACAACACACAATAATATCGTTGTATAGAACTGCTTGTCTCGTTGTAATTAGTAGGCCAGAAGTCCATGTTGCTCCAACTTTGAACAGGGATGATAGTCCTGTCACTCTCGAATGTTGAACTTTCATTCGAATCTATATCTTTTTGAAACTCTCCTCTCGTTAAGTGATATAAGTTTATAATAAAAATTTCATTCATAAATAAATAAACCTAGGGCTCTAATACCATTTTGAAGCGTGTAGAAAGTAGAAGAAAATTCGGCTTAAAATGAATATAAGATGAGTATGATACAAGGTTTTGATTTATAAGTTTTTGACTCGAGGCTGTTTTAAAAAAAAAAATTAAGTAATTTCTAAATTTTTTTTTTTGGAATTACCTGCAAGTGACCTGCTGTGACCTGTAATAGGACTGTTTTGTTGAACTAAGTAAACATAATGGATGGATTTCAAAATATTCTCAAACATAATGGACGATTTTCAAAAAATGGAAAACTTATGGACTAAAATTAAAATTGGGCAAAGTTAATGGGCAAATAAATATATTATCCCTTAGATTTATTTTTCCATGCATTTTTTTTACTTTTAAACCTCCTATTCGATCGTCCCTAATTAACCATGATATTATACCTACAGGCCACGAATCCTAAATTCTCATAGTTCGATAATTTAATTTAGTCGTCCGTTCATACACGACAAAAGTACACTTGATCTTTATTTCACATAAGGAAAACTTTGTCCTTGAGATTTACACCTCACCTTGCGATTTTTTAACATAATAGATTCAAGACGAAAATGTAATACTTCCACTAGGTAGTCATTTTTTATTGAGAAAATGTGAGAAATGCTACATTTAATAGTTGATTTTGAAAAAATATCACCCAACACAATTTTTTTGAAAAGAATCCACTTTTTGACTTTTTGCCCCTCTTCATTATATAATTAATATATGATTACACATTAAGTTGCATTCAATGGTTGCACGTATGTTAATAAATAAAATATGTGAATTATCGCACATCTAGTCGCGCGTTACGTGTAAGGTCACGCATATAGTCGTATATAGCTTCGTTTGTAGGGTTGTAGGCGTAATCACATAAGAGTTCGCAAATTAAGATTAATTATGTCCAAAATTTTTTAAAAATGGCATTTTCCCAAAAAAGTTATAATGAGTAACATTTTTTCAAAATAAACTATTCCATCCGTCCACTTCTAAGGTGTCCATTTTACTATTTTTAACATTCGATTTAAATGTATCAATTTTTCCTATTTAGTAAAAAAGTACACGCCACAACTTTCCTCTAATACAACTACCCACTTTATATATAATAATAATATTCCTTAATCCACGTGCAAAAAGCAAACGGACACCTTAGAACCGGACGAAGGGAGTATTAAAAATGACATTTTTGTTGATACCTCTTTTTTATTATCTAAGGAACATAAAAGATTCACGACTAAAATGTAATATCCACCAGGTTACAATGTTTTCTTGGACTTAAAATAAAAACAAAAGACTTGCATGATATTGTATCAGGAAATAACTTTTAATGAATAAAAAGTGATAATATTTAATTAAAAATAATACTTAATTGATGAAAATTGATAATTGTAGAGTATTTCATGAACAATTTATGGCAAAAACTTGTGTGCCCCGGGATACTATATGTCCCATGTGAACACAAGAATTTAATTAAATTTTTGTGTTCACATGGGGACACGGTGTGTCTCGGGCACAAGAGTCTCACTCACAATTTATTTATAGTCAAAATAAGAAAGAGAAATTGTGAAAATTGCCACTTTTAATAGTTAATTTTGGAAAAATGACACCCAACATAATTTTTTTGGAAAAATATCACTTTTTGCCCCTCTTTAATACATAATTACACGTATAGTCACACTTATACTCACATGCAATGATCGCATATATGTTAGTGAATATAACATGTGAATGATCGCACATATGTCGCAGAAGAGGTGATTAGGGTTAATTATATTCAAAATTTTTAAAAATGGCATTTGTCTAAAAAAAAATTATAATGAATGTCATTTTTCTAAAATGAACTATTAAAAATGACATTTTCTATGAGGCAAAACTTTGTTTGCCCGAAAACACATCGTGCCCCATGAAAACGCAAGAATTTAATAATAATTTTTTACATTAATTAATATTTTATTCTTATATTCCTATGGGGCACGGTGTGTCTCGAAGACACATGAGACCAACTCTTTTTATGATACCCGATATAAAAAGTGACAAACATTTTTAACAAAAGTGATTGATATTCTTAATAAAAAATTTGATAACTAATTAAGAAAATATAAAATAATCTCACTATCCCAAAACTAAATAAATTTAAAAATAGTAAAAAGGAAGAAATATGGTTCACAATTTGCTCCTAATTCCTCTCAAGTAGAGTTGCTGCAATGATCCATCGCCTCGTCTAAAATGGGAACGACACCTATTGCAGTCAACTCTCTCTCTGTCTCTCTCTCTCTCTAAATTACATGTATATACTACAGATGCATGATGATCATATGTTCAATTCTAATATATGGAACAATAGAGCACTGTGATCTCTTGGCATTGTCCTGAGATAGGACACAGCCCCCGTCAGAAATCCGAATTCCATAGGGTGTTCTCACCTTCACCGCATCTTCGGTGAACCTCCTTAATCCTATCCGCTGAATTACAAATCCCACTGCAACTCCAATCGAACGAAGCAACACAGATGTTTCCAGCCTGTGCTTTCCACTCACAATCTGCAATTGCACCCACCGATATTAATTAGAAAATACGGAATGGTGATGCTGTGCTGTTCTTTCGAACTTTGTTATCTTATGTTGTAATCTTTTGTTTCTGATTATTACTGAAGTATAGTTTAACCGGATGTTACCAGGTGGTGTTCCACAACACAATCTTCGGTCGTCTATGTGCTCCACATCCAATCCGATGAACCATGATCCCAGCGACACGTCCTCATTCGTGTACTTGTGCAGTACATGTCTGACAAACGAAGTTATGTAGTGATAAGTTTGTGTCGAAACACATGAGAAGAACAAGAAACGAGTACACTTAAGTACCAATTACTTACTGGTTAATTGTGATGTAAGTAGCTAAGTCCTTAGAAATAGCATATATTTGCCCTGTTGCATGACGAAAATATCTGTTTCCTTGCTCGCCAAATTTCCAATACTCAGGTTCATAATATCTCACTCCCCTGTCAGTAGAACGCCAAATATATTTCAAGGAAAGTGACCAGCACAAATACCAATCTTGGAGAAAGAACTCGAGCAAAATACAATCTCCTAAATATTTTTATATAAGGAACTCTACAAAAGGAGCGCTTACTTTTGAGCAAGGACAGGACCAGATTTCATGCACCCGATATACACCCTGGGTTTTGAACGATGCCTTGCTAGAGTCGCCCCCAGTGTCGCTGCAGATTTATTACAAACATCACTAGGTGCTCTTAAGAAGAATGTTTTACAGTCCACAATTGTACAAGCATATATTACCACCTGTCGCTCCCACCCTCTTCATTTTTAGTGGGAGTGATTAGAAAAATTAGTAGTAATAAAAAATATGTAGGGATATTTAATTTAACTTCACAATGGCTTCATAATTCCCAAACTCAACCTCGCAAGCTTTTGCAGAAACAGAAAAACTTGGGAACTTTACAAGTATGTTTTTAACAAAATAACAAGAGGATCATTCCTTCTGACTACAAGAGAATTATCAAGCACTGAATAATAACCATACTAAACATTTTGGAAATTGATGAAACAGATATTTCCATTACCCCAGGGGATCTCTCAGTTTTATACGTGTCCAGAACTTCAGTTCAGAAAATCAAAATATAACAAATTGAAATAAAAATTAATAGTATATGAAATATATAAGATGCTTACCAATGTTAACATGTACATCATCGTCAACTTTTACATAAAAATCAGCATCCCAAAGAGCAACAGCAGTGGTAAAATAGGTCTTTGTCTTGGCTGATAGTTCAAGGTAACCCTCAACATGCTCCTGGACAGTGTACCAGCAAGTGAGATAACATTGTACTATTTGATGGTTTTGAAATGAGCTATCTTCTCTATGGTACTAGAAGAAATAAAGTACAAAGAGAAACAAAAAGCACATACCAGTCTTAAAAAATCTCCATGTTTCGCATCTTCTGCTTCAATGGCTCGATCAAGAATGCCACCTGACGTTGCACTGGTGAAAAGAGAAACAAAGAGAAAAGCGGGTAATAAATTAGAAATTATTCCATTTAAGTTGCATGCACATGAAGTATACTACTCCCTCCATCCCAAATATATAGCCCACTCTATTTTGCACACAGATCAAAGAAATTTTGATGAGAAGAAATTTAGTATATAAACTTCAGTCAATGCCCAAATAAAATGAGTATAGTGTTTAAAATAATGATTAAATGTAAAAAACATATATATTTGCAAATGAAAGTGAAAAATCAAATAATTTAAAATTTGGGAATCAGAGTATATGTATGGAAAGATAATAGCAAGAGATATATTTGGGATGGAGGGAATAAATTTAAAGAGATCTAAACTAGAATTATTGTCTTGATAATTTAATTATGCTTTAGACCCAAATTTCTAGAGCCTGCTATATATGAAAAAAAAAAAAAAAAAAAAAAAACAGAAACATGGGAATAAGGATTTAAGAACAAATTCTAACCATATTTTCAAAAGATTGGATTGATAAAATTAATTAACTGATGGGGAAAATTTTATATTATGTCTCAAAATGGTAAAATTATTAAATTCTCTGACATGTTCTTCAAACCTGTGACCAATCACAAATCGCATGATAATACCCTTCTCTTCCTCAAGTTTCTTGCGTTTATCACCTGAGTTTCACAAAGAACAAAAATAACTTCATACATCCAACCTAATAAAAGTAGTTTGGGAGAAATGTATCAAGATAAAGATATACAATCACAGAGCACCTTGTAGCAACCACGTAGCACGCAGGGAATCTCTTCTCTTCCGACTGCTAAAAGCAGTGTTAATGCCTACTACCATCAAATATTTTCTTTTTTTGATCAATTCAGGAATCTTCAAGTCTTCATTTAAGGGGGGCCCTCCAAGTAAGGAATCCTGGACTTGCCTCGCTGCAGCTAATTCCATCTCCAAATCTGAAATTGTTTTATCCAGGGTCCTGCACATCGTTCGTGACCATGATGGATGCAATTTGTCACTTATAATAATATCAGATACATCCTAGAATTGGGAAGCTCACTGTGCAGCATGATGCGTCTTTGAAAGTTCCCGTAGTACATCTCTGGAATTACCTTTTACATCCTTCAGATAAAATGAAAAATAACTCTATTAACCATAACTTAGTTTTCTTATCCACATCATGGAAAAGCTACTAAATGGCGCTAAGTTTCATTTATAATGACTATTAGATTGCTTGTGCAAGTACTCACAGCTTTTGGATCACGATCATCATAAACTAACTTAAGCTTTTGGCTTGCCTCCCCAGTTGACCATGATATGTCTTTAGCTTCGGGCACAGCCCACATTCTTTAAAAGATAAGAACTCAAATAAATTATATTTGCATGTTATGAAGCAAAATGAACCAATTGAGCAAAACGCTGAGAGAAAATTAAAAATTCGTGTTGGCGCAAATGTTACTTACATGCACTATCAAAAGACAAAATCTGGAAGCTGATCTTATTATAAATGGGAGGTATTCAACCTAAGTAAGCCGAAGTGCATCTTTATTAGTAGATAGATACCTCATACTATACCTCAACTCTTATTGCACTTTATTCTCCGATAGAATTTATTTAAGAGAGACATGAACATGCATGCGTTCATAGAGTCGCTAAAGTGAGAATGTTTAGTTCTGCTCATTCAGAAATTCAAAACAGAAGAGTCTGGATCTTGTTAAGGTGTAAAGAGCAAAAAGGTCAGTTAATTTCCCTACATTTGGGATACTACACTATCTGACACTATGTGAAGAGGCTCCAGGTTTAAGATATAAGTCGTTCGTGCTTAAAGTTAAATCATAAATTGGCTTTTTCAAAATTTGACAATACTGAATTGTGACAATATTCTGTCTTCGAGTTTATGAGGAAAGACAGAGTTTTAAATTTGTGTTCAAACCAAGCTACCTAAAAGCCATGCAACTAATTACCTAAGTTAGCTCATAATCTCACAATTTCAATTAACCACATGATCATCATTGCACATATGAATCATTTGAATCTCCACAATGATCTCATACATTTCCATGGACTACAAATCCATAAAGTATGCTTAAAGCTATCTTTCCATAAAAACAAATCCATAAAGTATGATTAAAGCCATCTTTGCATTAAAGAAAAACTACAAAAGTCTACTATCATAGCCATCAATAATCAACAATATAAAGGTATGGTCCCTTAATCTTCATCCATAAAATGGTAAGTTTCATAAAACTTACATGATTAAAACCTAAATTCATTAGAAAAATTAAAGACCAACCTGTCGGTGAAGACCATCCCAGCACAAAAGCAAAAAATGCAGAGAAGAATAGTGAGTTTTCTAGAAACACCACTTTTGGAAGATGGCTCCACTCCTCTGCTCTTCATAACCATTATGCTCTTTTTCCACTAAATATTATATTATGCACAAATTCATCTCCAGCAGGATGAAGATCCCAGCCACCAAAAACAAGAAAACAGATCTAAATAAAAGCTCTATAATTTCACTGGGCACCCACCAAATTGAAGTTCAAACCCCCAATTCAACGAAAATGAAGATTATAGAGAAGATTCCACAGCTCCATTACACACTAGATATCAGCAGAAAGGAAAACCCTTCAATCAGTTACTCTCAAGTCAATGGGATTTCAAGAAATGTGATGACTTCTTCCAGAGTCGTAGGTCAATCAAAATAAGCTAATTCGACCTTCGTGTTGTTCAAATTTAATGGTTAATTCAGTGAGAATTGAATCTGAAATCGACAAAAAGGGGAAATGAGGAACAGAGCAAAGGTACGGTTAATGTGGTGTGGTACATTTTCGATGGATTTTGAAGTCTGAACTGTCATGATCTCATGACACCACAACTTTCATGTGGCAGAGTTGACATGTTGGTGGACTGATCGCAGCCGTTGATTTCTATGTAAACTAAATTTGTTGCCAAAATATTTTTCGGATCGAATATTAAGTCAGGAGTCGCATCACATCTAATTTTTTCCATGTTGGTTGACAAAATTATTCGAAAGATAAAAACCCTTTAAACATAGTATTCCAACTAGCAGCCGTGCCTAGGCCCGTAACTGCCGGTTTAGTTTGGAATTGTCGACTTTAGTTTCTGAAATTCCGCAATGGTAATGGAATGATTGAAAAGGGTAACTTCCGGTTTAGTTTGGAAGTGTCGATTTTAGTTTTTGGAAATTTCTGAATGGTAATTGAATGATTGATAAGGGTAATAGGCAATGAGAATGAAAAGAGTAAGATTCTTGTGCCCGTAACCACTGTGCTCATTTGCAATTTAAACCTCTAGGAGCATGTTTACTTCTTCTGGTGAGTTTAGATAACCCTGTGTTATTTAACAGTTAAAATGCTAAAATTTAGTTTACTTTATAGGTTAAGTAAACTCTCTTTCATGTATACTTTTTGAGTTTAATATAAGGATTTACATAATTACTCTCATCTTTTATTTTATTATTCTTTTATAATTTTAATATTTCTCTCATTAATTAAATGTGCCAACTTCCTTCTCTCGTGTGGACGCATTATGATGAAAAAGTGGAGGACAAATATGTCATTTAAACCCTTATCCCACATTGTCAGAATAAACCACCAAACTTTTTTGGATTGTCCAAAATAAGTGAACAGTAATTTTTAGACTAACTAACCAAGGCCCATGTGATAATCCATCAAAATTAACTAAATAAGTAAACAAAAATTAACTATGTTTAACCAACCTAAACATGCTTAAACTAAGAAGTAAACATTGCTCTAGCAATATATAAGGTTTAATAGAATATGGAGGGGAGGGTTGTGTTCGGGCACAGGGAATGTGGGTATGTACAGATTTAATGGAAATGATTGAGGATTTTGAACTCCCATAATCTCTAATTGAGTATGAAAAATGTGAATTAATATCCTTTCAATTCTATTACTCCGTCCGTCCTATTCATATTGCACCGTTTATTGTAGCTTTTGTGAGAGCTTTATGCAGTCAAACAGTGCAGTTTGACCAGAACGGGGAGAGTACTCTAATTCTATTACTCTCCCCTAATACCTTTCGTAATGTTGCCAATTCTTCTTTAATAAGTTTGATTCCGTGCCTTTTCAAAAAATAAAAAATAAAATAAAAATCGTCAAAAAAAGAGAAAAAAAAATCGTCAATTCCGGTTTCTTGAGATGAGAAACCAAATTGAAATATATTCTGATACCAGTTATAACCACCAGTTTCCAGATTTTTGGTGCATTTCTAATTGCAACAATTTTTTTTTTAAAAGACAAAATTAGTGTGGATCCAGGATCATGATGAAATTAGGTATAATCATTAAAACAATAAAGTTGAGCTTTAAAATTTAATATTGAAAACAATTAGACTCCCTTTCTTTCAACTACTATCATAATAAACAATGTAATTTTACTTTTCAATATCCATGTGTTTTTATTTTAGTTTTAATCTCCATAATAATAACAATAATAATAATAATAATAATAATAATAATAATAAATTAAATCACAATTATAAAATGAAATAAAATAGGTAGGTTGACCCGCAACCGATTAGTTGGGCTTAACATATTTAGCCTGCAGCCCGCTTTGAACCTGCCCACCTAAATTTGCCAAAATGTGGGTTGGGGCAAGTTATAGGCCCGTCTGCCCTACCAGCCTGTTTTGACAGCTCTAGTTGTGAATGGAGATAGTTTGAGTGCTACAAAACCAGTTCAGATTCCATGTGCCTCTTTGGTTTAACATTGGGGAGAAACTATACCCTAAATCGGAAATCGAGCAATAGTTAGATTCACTTTTTCCTCTTAAGTATCAATCATATAATGAGGGACACAGAACATTATATACGAAAACAAAACAAGCCTAGAAGAAAAAGCTCAACATTGTATCCCACATGAACAAAATCAAACTCTTACTATTGCAATAATGAAAGTTTTAAGATAGAGCTTCATTTCTTTTCAACTGTTAGCACCTTATATGACAACATATAGGCTTAAAATGTTTATTTTCAATTAATCTCCCCGTCTCCCTTCATGGGTTTCTTCAAATGCATAGAAGCCAAATATATACCTCAGCAGCATTGAAGAAAAGGTTTAGCCAATTATCAACATGCCATTGGTCTAATCTGCATCCTCATCCAGTTTCTAAAATTCCTCGACTTTCTCCAATGCACGGTCAAACAGTCGAGCCTAAACAAATGCGAACTACAAAAAGGGAGTAGATTGTTACTTCTAACAGAAACCAGAAAGGAAGAAGGGCAGTGCAAAGCATATGATCAGATCCATACGAGGGACTTATAATCTTATCTTTCACAAAAGTTATTTGTCCACATTAAAGGCGCTCAAT
This sequence comes from Pogostemon cablin, assembly GCA_023678885.1. Taxonomy (NCBI): domain Eukaryota; kingdom Viridiplantae; phylum Streptophyta; class Magnoliopsida; order Lamiales; family Lamiaceae; genus Pogostemon; species Pogostemon cablin. Next base: position 22,783,693 of record CM042973.1, read on the forward strand.
TGATCTCACCTCAAAGAAACTATATAAGGGCAGAAGTGGAAAACATAGATTCTATATTATGTGCATCTGCAGCAACAACTATCTCAAATATGTCACACGCATCATAAAAGGACTCGAGTTTTGCATTCAGAACTTCTCCGGTTCGTTGAAGATAACTCCATGTTTATGGACCATAGAACATAATTGATCTGTAATTGTAAGTTGTAGGATTATAGTGAATAAAATGATAAGCTAAACGGTATTCATAAGAACTATGTTCATGACTTCATTCCAATACTAGCATCAACTTGAAGTATCTATAAATTAAAGAATTCAAACTCTAGGGAAGACATTATCATTCTATGTTGAGATTAATTAGCTATCTTGTTTAGAAGGTCATTGCAATCAAGTGTAACTATTTATAGACAAATTGAACACCATTTTTTCATATTATGCTAGGCCACATGGTTACAAGAGACACTGCTTCAACAAACAACACAGAAGTAAAGGGCATCAGACCATGATCAAACATACATAAAGAACTAAAGTGAACGAAGAGATGCAAAAGTGTAGTGCCATTATAATGCATAAAAGCCAAGAATGTCGAATCAATTATGCGAAAATTCTAACAGAGGAGAGCCACACTACTAATAGGTGGAGAAATCAAACCAATAGGACTACATAAGAGCCTCTGCTCCTGCAACAATCTCTAATATTTCACTTGTGATCTTTGCTTGCCTTTGGCGATTATAAGCAACCGAAAGAGACCTCTTCAACTCCACCGCATTGTCCGTGGCATTGCTCATCGCGTTCATTCTAGACGCGAGCTCACTCGCATACGACTCCTGCAGAGCCCTCAGTATTTGGCTATTCAAATAGAGTGGCATCAATGCATCAAGAATATGCGCAGGGTCTTGCTCAAACTGATAATTAGGCGATAATCCCGCCTTTCTACCACCCATCATATGATCCCTTTCAACAACCAACTTCCCTCCTTTGGTAGTCAATCTGAACAACTCATCTCCACCAGCATCAACACTCTTCCCATTCACATCACAAGCTACTCCCTTGGATGACAATGGAAGCAAAGTGTGGATCACTGGATCAGATTTTATCAATGACACAAACTTAGTATACAGAAGCTCAACTTTATCCACTTCTTCACTCAAGAAGAGTGAAAACACATCATCTGCAATCACTTGAGCTTCTTTCGAAGTGGGAAAGCTCTCCCCTTCAATGAATCTATCCACACTCACACCACCCCTCCTCTGAAAATACGAATTCCCCTTCTTGCCGACACTAATCAAGGTGTAATCCAGTCCAAGAATCCCCAATTCCGACATCCTGGTTTCTGCCATTTTCAATACTGCATTATTGAAACCCCCACAAAGCCCTCTGTCGCCAGTGATGACTACAAGGGCCACTCTCTTGACGGGCCTAACGGCCGTTAACGGAATTTCTACATCTTCCAATTGACACTGCTCATTGATGTCGAGCAATACGTCGACTAGGGATTCGGCAAACGGCCGCCCATTAACGACGGCTTCTTGGGCCCTCCGCACCTTCGCCGCCGCCACTAGTTTCATGGCCTCGGTGACTTTCTGCGTGTTCTTCACGGTTTCCATTCTTTCTCGAAGCTCACGGAGCCCATTGTGAATAAACGGGAGGGATGGATTCGGAGAAACATCTGATCTTGAGGATGACGGAATTTCGGGGATAGGAAATGGGGTGAGCTGAGATTGGAAAGATATTGAATTGAAGTGGCGTAGAGAGGGATTTGGGATGATTCCTGTTAACAAACTTAAGCAAGACATTGCATCTGCTCTTTTTTCTCTTTGCAAATTCTCTTGAATACTATGGTATGCTCCAAGTTTGTGCCATGGAAGAAACGGCGTCGTAACTCTTTTCCGGGGTTTTACCGCCGGCGGCGGTCGGTGTCCGTTTGAAATTCGACGGAATCTTCAACGGAGTCGGAGTGTGTTTCAGGTTTTGTCAACCTAGAAACCCACCGTCCAACAACCTCGCCAAAGATCGGTCGTACACCGAAAATTGCAGGGTATTTTAAAAAATATATTTTGAGTATATAATAAAAAAAATCATAGTAATCAATTTGTAAATAATGGAATAATAATAAAGTTATAAACTTAGGGAATGTTTGGTTCACTAGAGTTAATAAGTGGATTAATAAAGTTTGTAAATGTGATAAGCAATATATAAGCATTAAAATTCTCTTAATTTCATATTAGTTTCAGGATATTGCAACACACTTCCCGATTGTATTTCATCGGGCCCCTTATTTTTTACTAATGGACTCAGATGAAAATTAAGCCTGCATAATTCAATTAGTATATAAATTCTCTAATTTTTTAAAAAAATTTAAGACTTTTAGAAAAAGTTTAAAACCCAATAAATATTATTAATTTAAAATTAACTAAACACTCCGAAATAATTCGCCAAGTTTGGTCTAGAAATCCGAAAAAGGAGTCCAAGACTCCAATTAATCAGTCAAGATAGACAACATGTCTGGACTTGATACGTCCCAATAAAAATACAGCCCAAACATCATGATGATCTGTGGGCCAGTTTAATGGGCCTTGTAAGCGATCCAATCCACATCCATATTCAGACAGAAAATGCGGCAAGAAGAAGAACACTTCGTAGTTCATATTGAAGGGAAATGAAATTTGAATGGAAAATAACCATTGGAGAAGATGAAGGAAACAATAAGCTGCAACATGAATATAAGGGAAACTGATTTATTTTCAAGCCCTCTGCTACCAAATTTTTTTTCTTTTATTATATCTACTATCACACTAATTTTATCATTTATTCATCAACTCAGAAACAAATTATGATTAGTATTCGAGGTTATGGTCTTGAACATTTTATAGATCTTGAGTGACAAGTTTCAGCAAAGTTTGCAAAAGATAACAATGACCTATATAGAAAAGCTAGGATGACAACTTAGAGAGTGAGGATCACAACAAATAATATCCTAATAAATTTGTACTATAAGAAATATCCACCATCTACTTATCACAATCTTGGAATGCATATCTGATTTCCTATCATGGTTGAGTCAAGCCATGGTGTCTTGGTTAATACATGGAGTATAAGTTTAAACATCATATACGAACTTTCACTCTTTCGTCTTCGATTTATCAAAAGTGTAACCAAGTCGAGTAGGGCTGAGGTTTGGACTCTTTGAGTCTTGTTTGTTAAGATATAATTAAGCTTGTTATAAAAAAAATTCTGAGTTCGAGCTAACACAGAGACCATTTGTTAAGACTGGTTTATGTTCGTTCAAACATGTTTGTGAATACTTCTTCATGAACATATAAATATTTCGTTCGTGAACAATAAAAATCATTTCGTTCATGAACACATAATATTATTTATAAATATCAAACAATTAAACAAATTAATAATAAAAAGTAATAAAATTTGATACGAGACTAAAATGAATTTACTGAGGACCACATCGAATGTATTGAATTTAATAAAAGAACTCCAAAATTGCCAAACAATGCCATTCATTGGCTAAATAGGCTAAGGATCTAGAACATTAAATCCATATTATTTTTTGTAAGCTCAAATTTTAGTCTCAACCATGATCAAACTTAACATAATTAATAATGAATCTTAATCATCAAATAGAATTAGAATTCACGGAAGAAATATGTATATAGAGGTATGGTTTAATATAAGGAAATTAATATAAGGAAATTAGCCGGCCATAATAGGCGGCAACAATATATTAATATATGTAATAATTAACAGGGTCTAGATCTTCTGTGACATTTTGGTGTGACATCTCTTGTGACACTCCGTTGGATGAGTGACACGTAAGAAAGATAAAGGAAACTATATCCTAAGTTAACCAGTCAACCCTTGGGACAAGGGATTGGATTTATCCACCACGACACGTGTCATTCCATAAGCAGGTGTTACAGGAGATGTCACACCAATATGTCACAGAACATCCCGTGCCTAATTAACAACAATGAAATAAATAATTTACTTGATTAAGGATGTACCAAGATATCTTCAACTCTTATTTATTACAATAATATTTTTATAAGGAGTAGAGAGAAATATATGAACTTACTAAAACCTTATGAGTGAGGCTCTTGTGCTCCCGGGACACCGTGTCCCCAATCTCAATCTAGTTCTTGTATCCCCGAGGACACCATGTCACCCAACTCAATTTAAACCCATATCAATACATATGGTTAAAAAGGATATGGAGGGGGAGAGTTGAGGACACGGTGTCTCCGGGGACACAGGAGCTTTTGTCAAATCTTATGCTTTCTAAAATGAAAATGTAGTCCTTATATACGAGAAAATCTCCGAATAGAACAAAATACAAAAGTACAATAATTTACCACAATTTCCAAAATAAAATGTAGTAAAGTACAATAATTTGCTACAAATTTTTTAAAGTTGAATAGTTGTATTTATGTATATTAAGGCAAAAACTCCTGTGCACCAGGGCGCACAGACCACATTCCGTGCGTCTTTAGAAATTTGTGTTAAATTGTATACCCTTTAATACAGATGTGTACCCTTTATTTTTTTAAAAAAATTATTGTGTGTATCTGGGCGCATGGACAACACTCCGTGCGCCTTTAGAATTTTGTGTTAAATTGTATACCCTTTAGTATAAAAATGTGTACCCTTTATTTTTTTTAAAAAATTATTGTGTGTATCTGGGCGCATGGACAACACTCCGTGCGCCTTTAGAATTTTGTGTTAAATTGTATACACTTTAGTATAAAAATGTGTACCCTTTATTTTCTAAAAAAAAAATATTAATGAAAAGCGTATATCCTTTGAATAAAATGATGTACCTTTTATTAATTAAAGTGTATAACCCTTTAGATCAAAACAATGTACCCTTACCTATAATACTAAATTTCTAAAGGCGCACCGAATGTGTTCCCGTGCGCATATTAATACAAAATATTTTGTTATTAATAATAAATTAATACTCCTTAGGTATGCAATACTAGACTTTTCGACAAACCGAGCATACAATGCTCAACTCTATTTGATTATAAAACGAGTATAAAATTAAGTCTCGTTGGTATATTTGATTAATCAAACGCACAAATAAACGAGCTCCCCAGATATACCACGACCTCGTTACTGTTCATTTAACTAATGAAATGCAAACACTTGCCTCTTCGGCGAATGCTACGTTTATTCACTTTACACCCCTAGATTTATCCCGTTATTCCTCCTATTCTAAGATTATTTTTATTTTTGAAACGCCAAATTCAATCTGGCTTTTCTCAATTCTTCATACAGTAGTCTTTAATCCAGTTACCATTGATCTATACATAGCCGAGGGTTTTCGATTTTGAAATCGAGTATAGGCGTTATGTCAAAGCTGTGGGCGAGATTTGCAGGGTTATTCAGCAATAGAACGTCGGTGGGAATCGACAAAGTAGGCAATAGGTATTTCGCCAGAATTGAAGAAATCGACGGCGTCAGTGAGTGCCCATTATCTCTACTTTTCTTTTGTGTTTATCTAATAGCCAATGTTCTTTTTAATATTGATTTGATTTGATTTTTGCTTGTATCAGAGAAGGAGAAAAGATGGGTAGTGTTTAAAGGAGAGGAGGATCCGACCTCCATTCCGGGTATGTTATACATTCTCTAATTTGAGCACATGAGTTCATCTACATTCTTTTGATATTCCTTGGCAGATATGTCTTTTGACTCTATATTGCATACATATTGTTGCTGAATTTGTTGGTGTGTCATATGGCACATCTTTCTTTTGCATCTTTGTAATGCTTCAATAGTTATGCTGTAGTTGAATGGATATGTTGGCTAAATGGACAGAGGAAAAGAGCTCCTACACCAGAGGTACAGAAAATGTCCTCTTAGCATTTCTTCACTATAGTTTTTGGTCACCCATTACCGGAAATATTTAGAACTATAGATTGTGTATTTAGGAAGAGGTTGGATTCAATCATTATGGATATGTATCCTTTATTAAAGCTTTTCTAGGTAGTGCAGAGTTCTTTGGCATATAGGCTTAATTTGGGGAAAAGCTCAAATTAGTTGTATTTTTACAATTACTATCTGAATTCCGCTCCCCATTCTGTATGATGTATATAGTTGGGAAAAGTGTAGTATTAGTTTTCATGGTGGGTGACTCCGGATGGCGTCACTTTTGGCTGAAAATATCTACTAATTGGGTCCTGATCTCTTTCTTGTTCACAATGTTTACTATCTTTCTTTCGCTTATTTATTTTTGGATTTAATTTAATATTGACAAAATTGGGTTTCAAGATCTTAAATTATTGGCCCATTTATTTCTTAGAAATAGAGGTAAAAGTAGACTGTAGCAACTACTGTCTTGTCCTTTTTTTGTTTATTAAACTATCTTTTATGCAGTAGACATGAGCAGAGCTCTGAATTTTAATTTTCTTGCTTCATATTTCCAGTATTTGTGCCCAAAGATGGATTTTGAGATAGAGAAGTTTAAAATAGTTGGTTTGCTTTACAGGAAATGGCTGAGCTAGAGGCAAGAAGAGAACGTGTTAAACTGCAAGTTGCTCGTGAGTTTACTAGCATCTATGCGATTGCCTTTAATTTTTTTTTTTTTTTCTCAATTGGATTCCTCCTACTTGTGTGCCTGATGAATAACCACTAACCAGGTCTCTAATGTTCTAGCGATCATAAATGGTGTGTCTGTTATTTTGGCTTAAGTGGGTTTTATGGTATCTTACCTTTGATTTTATTTTCTCCAATTTGAAAATCTGGACACTGAAACTTGTTTTAGGATACGAGTAATATTTTACTGGAATGTCACATCATTACTGGACAAATATGTGTTTTTTGTTAGAAAGTAATAGGAAAAGCAAGTTCTTGTTCCCAAAAAAGAAGTGATTAATACTTGTAGGTATGACTTATAAGTTTGGGTTGTATTGGGTTTCAAAATACAGGGTTTTGAAATAAGTTCTGATAATTCCTCATCCAGGAAATCTTGAAACAAGCGTACCTCAAATTATTATATTTCAAAGGCCAACTTGACGTATGTCTGTTCAAATGTCCCATCACATCATGCTTACACTGCCCATGATTTTACCTTCTGTATCCTGCTGCCATCACAATGATCAGCGTGCTACAAGCTATATGTGATATGACTTTCTTAGATTTATCATTTATTTACTAGCATATGACTCATTTATTGAAGCTATTTGGTTCAATACCAATATTGCCAAGTAATCAGTAAACACCCCAGGGGTTGTTGATCATTGTCCCCGTTTAGTCCCTAATTTTTTGTAATTGGTATCAGTTCTCAAGAAGGAAGAAGAAGAAAAGAAAGCCAGGGAAGGCAAAGCCTCAAAAATTGGTTAGTTTTCCACCTGTGTTTTACTAAGTTTAACCAAGAAAATAAGAAAAGCTGTTTCTACTTCCTAGTTGTATGATTTTTGTTCATGAAGTTTTGCTGATTTATATAGGTAAAGATGTTGGCCCTGACTTGAAAAGTTTTGTTCGACAGTTTCCTGCTGATCCAGAAGGTACAAATTGATTCTACTTCTAATTCTAATTAGTTGATGTCATTCCAAATTTTAACTAGGTTTTATGGCACATCAAATGCCAGCTAGTTTTAACATATTAGACTTTTACATATAAAGGATAACATTATGACATGAAATTGTCTAATTAGAAGCCGCATAGTAAATATTGCCATGCGGGCATTTAATTTTAAAATTGGCTGCATAAATACGCATAAGAAATCTGATTCAATTGCGTAAATTATAACACTTTCCATATGTTAATCATGTTTGTGCTTAGCTAGTATTTTGCTCAATGGTTTTCCATTTGCCGGGTTTGCTGGTTTTGTTGTGATTGTTAGTGCTAGTTCATGAATTTTGAAAGTGATTGACTAATATATATCACTGTCATAAAAGTAAATACAACTAGTGGACTTTTCCACCTAAGTTCATTCATTGTAATCTAGCTATGGACTTTTTATGTACCGAGAATTTTCGTTTTTCCCATATGTGCGTTGTTAGTTTTTTTCTTCCGTGTGATTTCTCACACTGGTTCTTACATAAGTAGGTTTTAACGAGGCCAACTAGGCTTTTCTGTTTACACTGTCTGCTCTTGCTTCCTTTTTGGTCATTGGAACACGACATGGTTTTCTTGCTGTTTGTCTTTGGTTAAGATTGAGTTTTCAGTTGTTTATATAAGAATATTATCTTTAGATTTTCTTATGTACAAAGGTGTCGTTTTTTCTGCTACATATATAATGTATTGTAATTATTTCTTTGAAAGGTAATGAGATTGAAGGAGCACCTAACTCCGTGAATGTCCCAAGGTTAGTATATTTTGTTAACTAAAAGTTCCATTTATTCTTCCTTATATATAAACTGATTATGGAATCAACTATGTCATTAATGCAGCAATAAGGCGTCGAAGGAATCTGAGGAACAGAAAGAAGCTCTGGAACATGTCAGAAGACAGCCTGAGTAAGTTCTTTTGCTTTCGCCAACCTTGAACTCGTGTAAGGTGCAAAGTGTTTCTTCAACTATTAATTAAAATATTCAACGTTATGACCTAGATTCTGATTAAATAGGCTCTTTAGTCCATGGTTGAATTCTTGATTACCAATGTTGAAATAATTGTGTCAAATGTGGTACTTATGGTATGCTTAAACATCTGTTTGGATAGTTTTTTAAGTACTGGATTTGATTAACTTGGGTTTCAGGTCTTCGGAGCCGACTGGATCAGGTGAATCCTTCCGACCAGGGACATGGCAACCACCAACGTGACTCAGATTCAAGGGCAAAAACTTGTGAACATGGCGTGGGTGATGATTTATCGATCTCAGCTCATGTTTCGACAGCCACTAGAACGTTCCCATCTGAGAATCTAATGATTATATTCGGGCCTGATTTTGGCAGAAAATTGATTTGATTTCTAACACGATCCGATTCATAAGAACTGTCGTCAGTTATAAAGTCTGGAAAGTAATTCACATGTACAAGTTTTAGAAGCTTGGTACGCACTAGAATGCATGTTGTGAAGCAGCAAACTAGCAAGGCATGTAGTTGTTGATATCAACGATTTACATGGGGAACATGTAAGAGGATTTGTCTCATAAAGTAAGATTCATGATTACTTTATGTCAATATAAGAATAAAAAAAATCACAGATAAGTAATATTTTATTTAAAAATATACTAGTTTATTATTCTAAAAAGTAATTTTTTATATACCTAAAGCATAATTTTTATTTTTTAGTATAAAATTAGGATGGGAGGTGACCTAATATTTGTATGATATCATTTCACAATAGGGCTAATTTAACAGAATATTGTAGTCTACAATTTCTCTTAATCAAATATAGCAGTTTTGTGAGGGTTTAATTTTGTAAGTGGAGTCGCTACTAGTACTGGCGACTCTCCTACTGTTCCCGAATTCCACATTAAGTCACCTGTTGTAACGACGACTTCAAAAAATAATAATAAAGTAATACTAAAATAATTAAATTAATATAAATATAAATATAATATTGTAATATTTAAATAATTTAATACTCTATTCGTCCCACTAAAATGCATGCGTTTTGTCATTTTGGTTCGTCTAAAAAAAGTGAGTATTTCTTTTGGTAAAAGGGACTCACACAAATTAATTATTTCTCTCTCTATGGGCCCATAAATCACACTAATACACATATTCACTTTACATTAAAATATTATTTCTCTCATTACTACACATTAAAATATTGGCAAAGACTTGTGTGAGACGTCTCACGTAAGCTCTTACGTGAGACAGATATAAAATGATAATATCATTATCGCTTTCGCTATAAAATGTTATCAATTTTATTTATAGTATAAATTATTCATGAAAAAATTAACTGCACTATTATTATTATTTTTTATTGAGTATCATTTTTCGTTAATGATGTTATCACTTTTTATTCATCTCATGGGCTTATCACGTAAGATTTACCATAAAATATTATATCCATTAATCTACATACCAAATCAAAAACAAATGCTCACCTTTCTTACGTACCAAAAGCAAATGTCCACCTTTCAATGGGACGGATGTACTCCCTCCGTCTCGCCTAAATAACACAATTTTACTATATTGGGCGTTTCATTCAAAATGCATCATTTTCCTCTTTTAGTAAAAAAAGGGTCCACCACTACCCATCACATCTCTCTAATACACTTACCCACTGTACATAAAATAATAATACTCATTAATTTACGTGCAAAAAGCAAATACACCTCTTTGTCCGGGACGGTGGGAGTAGTAGTTTAAACTTTAAATATAATTTCTCTAATATAACATCCTTTTTATTAAAAGGTGAATATTTTTTTCACGTAAATTAAAAGATATAATATTTTAATGTGTAGTAAGATGAGAGAAATAATATTTTAATGTAAAATAGATATGTGAATTAGCGTGACGTGTGGGCCATGTGGAAACAAATAATTAATGTGTGAGTCCCTTTAAAAAAAATGCACACTTGGTATTTGGACGAATCAAAATGGCAAAACGCATACGTTTAGTGGGACAAATAGAATATCAAATTATTTAAATATTATAATGTTATATTTATATATTAATTTAATTAATTTAATATTATTTTATTATTATTTATTGAAGTCGCTATTACAACAGACGACTTAGCTCGTGGAATCTGGGAGTCGCCCCTACTAATGGCGACTCGACTTATATAATACTAGTATTAAACCCTCACAAAACTGCTATACTTGATTAAAGAAATTAACTACAATATTCTATTAAATTAGCCTTACAATAGTTTTTTGTGAGACGGATGAAAAGTGATAACATTATTAATAGAAGAATAAATAGATAAAAAGTAATAATATTTGACTATTTCATGAATATAATAATAAAAAGTGGTAACATTTTATAAGGTAATGGTAATTTTTTTTTATCTCATACAAATATTTGCCAAATATAAATTTCATTTTGCTTTTAAAAATCCAAATATGAGTTTTAATTGCACGTGAATATATATGTCTAACTTAATTTCAACCACAATAAAATTTCAAATCTTACTTTAAATTAAAGTGTTCGTATTCAAGTAGTTTCCATATGCAATAGGAATTGTTGTTACAAGATCTTAATAATTTGCGAAATCAATAATTAAGCTATTAGATATATATTATATTAGTTTAAAGATTATAGGAATAATTCAAGACAAGGTTTTGGCAAATTTACTGAATTAATTTCGCACAAGCCAATCATAAGCTTATAATCAAATTATTAAAATCATGCATTATATTTATTTAAAAAATCCACATAAATCTTGTGCATACTTTTTTTTTTCTTTTTCTTTAGTGTACCTTACATATTAATGCATATTCCTATGCGATGATTTTGGAATAATTAACTTGATTAAAACATTAATTCTAGAACTCTTAATTATAAGTTGTATATTTAATTCTCTCTATATAAATAACTACACACTGAAATTTTTAAAAAATACAACTGTTCCATGAAAATAATTCCAACCTACAAAATGAAAGTCATATTCTTCCTTGTAATTTTCACAATTATATCCAACGTTGTCCTACCATCTCAATCTTGCTTTATTACACAGAGTTACAGAATTCATGTGCTAAACACACTCTCTCAAATGGAAAGTTGAATGTGCACTGTAAATCTGGGGATGATGATCTTGGTCCTCATGAGCTCAATCTAACTCAAGAATATTTCTTTAAATTCTGCGAAAATGTCTTAAAAAATACTTTATTCTTTTGTCGCTTTTGGTGCCAACATGGTAATAAAACTTTTAACTGTTTTTGAATCGAATGGGGAAAATTCGACGGGACATAACCGCTATTGGGCGGCACGAGACTTTGGTATGTATTTCAGCAATAATAAACTAAAGCCTGCAGATCAATGGACAAAAGTTTCAGGATGGAAGTAATGTATTTTTGTGATAATAAATATTGTTCAATGTATAATAATTATTTTTATAAGATGTTGATCAATTCATGGATTTTTTTCTATCAAAAGAAAATCATTAATTTGCTATAAATAAAATAAAATCATGACATTATCAGAGCACTAGTTATTAAGTAATTATGCCAGTAGTATGAAAAGTGCTTTTCTATAATCATTCTCTTACTTTTAATTGACTACTCGTTCCATTAATCAACATTATCAATCAAATTAACCATATTAATTATTCAATGATATTCATCATCACTATCACTGTAGAATTTAAATCTAGCATCTATTTAATTTTAAAAATGTTATTACCTTATCAACACACATTACATATTTCATGATACTGTATTTATTTGTTATCTAAAAATAATATATGGAGTAACTCATAAAGTCACAAAATTAGTAAAAATAAATAAATATTCTTAAACTTCATATGTATATCGATGCGAGAGGGAGGGAGGAAGTATCAAACACAGGTAGCATTTAGCCTACTTTTAATATCCCTTTATCAAACACCTCTATTAATATAGTCTACTTATATTAATTGTACCTATTATATACTCCTTCTGTCCCGCGTTAACATTGACATTTATTTTTTGCATGGAAATTAAGAGATAGTATAATATTTTAATATGTAATGAGGTGAGAGAAATAATATTTAAGGTGAAATGTGTAATTGTATTAGTGTTGTGTGTAAACCTACATGGAATAATTAATTATTTTGTATGGGCCAACATATTAAAAAAAGAAATGTAAACCTTAACTTGGGACAGCTCAAAATAGAAAATGTAAACCTTAACGCTGTACGGAGAGTCCAAAGAGTATCTTTTTGCCATTTTGGGCGTCTCACCCAAAGAGTCATCTTTTCTTTTATACGCATATGAGACCTACACACATCCACTAATACAATTAAAATATGGGGTCTACACTCACACTAATACAACTACCCACTACACATTAAATAATAATACTCCTTAATCTACGTGCAAAAAGTAAAAACAACCCTTTACCCACGACGGAGGGAGTATAATTTTTGAGATCGAAGTGCTATGAGCTTGACGGAAAATGAAAGTATTCACATAAGAATTAGTCTCTCGTGAACCGCATTTACGGTGTAATCACTGTGGTCCCCCTTTAATTTAAACTAGTAATACACCCGCGCGATGCGCAAAAATATATTATGCATAAATTATTGTATAAAATTTTATAATTATAATAATAATAATATATAAATATAATAAAAAAAGTTTATGGCGAGATGATATTTATGTGAAACGGGTTAAAGTATTATTGTTATATAGATAAAGTATGTTTATTAATAGTTAATGTACTATTTTTTCGTTAAGTATGACGAATGTTACATTAAAGTATGATTAAAGTATAATTTTATATTGTTGGAACTCGAAAATTTTATTGGAGGAGATTAAAGGATGACTTGCTCTTAAGAAGAAAAAGTTATTGAAAGGAGCAGATGTTTAAAATAAAATGATGGATTTTTATCTTCTCATTAAGAATTTTAAATTAATATGAACATAATAGAGCATGATAAGATTAAGGAAATTAAATTATCATCATCTCTACTATAATGTTAATTTTCAATTCCACCCTCATAAAGCAAAATTTACAATTTTTCTCCTTTTATCGTTTTATTATAACAATATAAAAGTACATATAACATATGTGGCTTTAAAAAAATATATAATATAATAAAATTATATATATATATATATATTGTTTTTTTATAATTAAACTATTGTCTTTTTATGATCATGAGATGTCTTAAATTATTTTGATCTAAAAAATATATATTCAATTAAATGTTAAAATAAAAAAATTTATAATTGGGTTATTCAATTGTTTAAAATATAAATATTAAATTTACTCTATGTTTTCGTAGGAAAGGGACAATGATCTTTGTCTTTATAAAATAAAATTTTTTTAATAAAAAATAATAATATTTTTAATAAAAAAATAACTATTTAAAAGAAAGTTTAAATAGTTTAATCGTAAGACCCGTAAGTGTTTATCTGTAATTTTTATAATCAAATTAGGAATTGTGGCTCTTCTCATTTCCTAATAAATATATACATTTTATTATTTTCATTTGTTTCAAGGACCATGACTAATTAACATGCATGTTAAAATCACTTGACATGGAAACCTATCATCATTAATATATTGGGAGGTGAGAAGTATTACCAAATCCGTAGAAATGTAAATAACATCATTTACCTCTATTACAATTTCTCTTTTTAAAAAAAAAAATCATTTAAGATTTCAAAAACAATAATAACAGCATACACTTGTAACATAAATAAAATACATACACTCAGAAAATAAGTCCAACATGATTGCTTCCAGCCATGGCTCATTCGAATCAATTTTTATTTGTCTGAACTTATGAATCTATGTAATCAATGTATAGTATGGAATATTGTTTACATATCAATTTCCTACATTTATAAAAATAGACATTTATTAGCTCACTTAAATCCAATTATCTTCATTGAGAAAGACTGCAACACAATCTTGGAATTCATCCAGGTATTCATTCTTTCGACATATCACATTTAAGACGTTTTTTCTTTCTAAGTAACTAATAACAATATAGATGTGCTTAAGAGTTTCAAACATACCTTTGTGGTGATATAGACAGTGACCAAAAGTTAACACTTTTTATTCTTTCAATTTTATTATTAATGAAAAAGTGTGCCAAATAAATTATGCTTCCACAAAATATGAAAGAAAAACATCATAGAGCCTTACCTTTGTCAAAATCGATGTTAGATGCTCAACATATTCAGTATTTGTTGGAGAGTTTCCATGATTCAGTCACCCTACTGGAATATAATAAAGGGAAACATCAGATTTTCACCTTGTTTAACTTTTGCGATTAAATGGATGTAATAATATCGAATAAAAAAGCTAAAACATTACACACATATTGAGGTAGATCGATGAAATTAATAATGACCTGATTATCCTTAAGCCACGGAGGTAGACTTGATAATGTCTGCAAGTTTTCTGCTTTTGCTTCAAAATCATGACAACAACTCACCCTATTCTCCTCATCTCTTGCACCTCCACTATGTAGCTTGTTGCTAACCTATGAGATATGAGGCTTAATCCTAAATTGTTTGCAGGATACATGCTTTATGGCTTATAAGCAAGCGAAATCTCTGCAAACATGGAATGGATTACTTAACTAGGCTAAGAACGATTACCACCAAACACATAAATATATAAAATCAATTCCCACCGAAAAGCCTTAACCACTTTTTATTACTCTCCCTTCAAGAACAACACTCGTGAGAATCCCCTCTGTTACAAGTGTAATGTCAAAATACCAGAAGAGTCACCTGCCTCCCTCATGTGAGAGAAGCTATTTATATTGTTTACAAACCCTAATCCGGAGCCAATCACCTTTTGCCACCTGGACGGAGACAAGCAATCATTAATGAAGCTGTCTGGTACGCCGACCAGCCTGGGGTGAGACTGGGTGCCATGGGTTGTCTTTGCAGGGTGTTACAGGCCGCCTTTTTCCTTTGCTGGTTTCTTATTGGTCGTTGGAGGAGGGTGTGCCAGTCTCTTGCTGTCTTCTAGATAAGATTGTTGTCCAAGGTATCCCAACTTACCGTTAGCCTTGTCTTCTAGTCTGCTACACTTGTTGGTCCTCATAATAGTGTCTGTACTTTGTTCCGCAACTCCTGTAATCCATCTGGTCCTCGGACGGGTTGGCTTTCAATGCTGTGTTGTTCGTCCGAACCCCTGGGCAAGGGGGAGGGATGCCCGCCGAGCCTCCCCGCCGAGGGTGCTTCGGACTTCTGTCCCTTTATTGGGTTCCCTCTTCGTCCTTTCTTCAGCTGGGCCTTCGGGTTGGTGGTAGCTTCTTTGGGCTGCCTTAGCTATTCATTCAGCACTCCTTCAGCTATTCATTCAGCACTCCTTCTCTAAGTGGGCCACTTAAAGACGGGGTCTTTTTCCTTAAGTATTGGGCCTTGGGCCTACTAAGCATGGAGAATATAATACCCATACCATAAGGAAATCTCTGCAAACATAAGGAAAAAAGTTTAGCCACTTGATATAGCAAAACTCAATTGAAGAGCACATGCATTGCACCCTGAAAAATATTCTCGAACATGTCATGTATAGTGCTCATAAAAACGCATATGTCAGAAACATTGAGAAAAATCTGTGTACACTACATATCCAATATAAATAATTCAGATGTCATATAAATAAACAGCTCATTAAATAATGATAGAAGATAATATATGACAACAAATTATGAAGTACATGGCATTATACTTATACAAAACTTTACAATTCCTGATACCATGTTTCATACCCTTTTCTCTCCCTCACAAAATTCTTTTTCCTTGTCTCTTCCTTCCTGATTTGTTGTTGGTTCTTTGCTATTCACTTTTCTGCTATAACTCAAGAATGTTAACGGCCATACTATAGTGACTAAAAGATGAAGAAACAGAGCATTTTATAGAATTAAACTTACTCAAGTAACACAGAGCTCAATCTTGTTATCCAACATTATCTTTCTAAGCAGCTTTTCTCCAATCTTGTTATGAATTCTGCTTCTTGATGTTTCTCTTGTACATCTAGGTTAGAAAGAAACAGAAAGAGTACCATTGGGACTGGGCGAGAGAAGATTTGACTCTGCCAAAAAGCCTTAGTTTCACTATATATATCATTTGAGATCACGCTGCAATAAACTTGAAGAAAAGCTGGAGAAGAACACATGGAGGAGAAGCATCAGCCCGTCTTTATCGTCCACCGTATTAATGGTATCTATCTTTTTTCTTCGATCATCAACCTACAAATGATGTGCAGCTATGACTGTCCCCACCCTTTATCAAAGGTTCACTCTAAAGCATATTGTCCTTCAACATTGTAGAAATATTTAAATTTACCTTTTATTTGGAAGTGGATGAGGAGAAAAAGTGGGTTTGGGAGGGCGGCAACATACTCGTTTTTATTTGGACAAAGCGCAGCGGCAAAGTTGATTGGCTGAGGGGAGATGGAGAGGTGAAGAGCCAATCTTTTCACACTCCCGAGGCATATTTTATTACATTTTTATACCATTTTGGTACATCATCTCATGTGTCATACCGTTAGATAGATGATATGTAGGAGTGAGAAACTATACCATAAACTTAAAGCTTAAATCCTATGGGTAATGGTTGGATTTAACTCCCTTTCAACTTGTCAATCACTTAAGCATATGACGATGACGCACGAAAATAACGCAAACAAATCTGGTGTGCAAAAAAAGTATATGTAAACCTAGTGCACCGTGAACTCAGCGCAAATCATATTTTATTTTTTAATCTCCGTGAATACAATAAATTTAACTTTTCAAAGACATAAAGGGAGTCTATAATAAATAAATTGGAGGCGGCCAGAAGTCAAGAAAGCAGTTTCCCTCTCCATAGAAAGGAGGGGTGAAGTGTTGTATAAATTCTACTCCACAAGACCATGAATTTGGTACCAATTAAGCGCAGCAGATCAGATCATCCAACAAGCTTGTAAAAGAAGTCAATCATCATGTGGTCGTTCGATTTGAGATATGTTGCTGTTCTGGTAATCAATATAATGAAATCACACGTGGCCAAGCCATGGGAGTGGGATCCATTCCACGTGGCGACTCATGATCCCACGTGGATCAAATTGTGGCTGCTCGCACTCCTCCTCTTCATCTTCTCCTTCGTATCCATTCAAATCCCATCCCGACACATGATCACCGTTCGGACCAACAACTTGTCTGCTTCTCTTGCACTCTCTTACATGGCCTCAATCTTCACCCCGCAGCTTCTCTTCTGGTATCTTTATCCCATCATTCTCTCATCCTTTATGTGTTCCCATTGCGTGATTAATGCCTTCTGGAGTTTCCTTTTCTGGATACAGGCTGTGCTATCCACTCTACCAAACTTCAACTTATTTGTAATTGCCGACCATGTGGATGAAAATATGGAAGAGGGTGGACACCAGGTTTTGGATTAACCATAAATAATTAAATAAAATAAAAAAATTGGATGTTAATTCATGTTTTGTGTGGGGTTTTAATTCAATCATGGTTTAGTTATTAATTTGGTATTTCCAAGCAGTTTGAGGATTGTGTCTAATAGCCGTACGTTGAAGAAATAATATTGTACATAGTACTATTTCTCTCTTTTACGGTTGCTTTTGTCCTTTATTATTGTAAGATCAGCGACTAGGATGTTTCGCACGTGTTGACTTTAAATTTTGTTGGGACTAAATCCGATTTGAATGGGTATATGTCAAAATAACTTGTATGATCGTGCATGAGTTCATTATAATAAGTAGCAAAAATTTTACAACTTTTATTCCCAACTCAAAAATATTTTCTAAGTAATTTTTTTTAAAGTTACTTGTTCCAACTAAAAAAATTTAAACCTTTTTTATGAAAAAATAAAATAATATATATACGAGAGAATTACTACTAGGTACACTAAAAATCCTTAATTACTATGAGATACAAACATACAAAAATATTACTACTAACTATATAAATATATAGTAATATTCCAATATTGCGGTTCGGTGACTTTTCGGCGGCCGGCCAATGGTCTGGCAGTGCTCCGGCGACCGGCTCGCAGAGCTCCCGCGGCGGCAGCAGCGGTTCGGCAGTGGATAAGGATTTAGGGTTTGTGGTTTAAAAGTGTATGGGTTTAGGGTTAGTATTTGGTATTTTATTTTAATATTTTGTATATGAGAGTAATTTTTTTAAATCAATGCATCTAAGAGTAATTATGGGTACAAAGTGTATATCTATGAGTATTTATATATATATATATATATATATAATAAAAAATTCCTGAAATATAGGGTAGGTTAAATTTTATAAATTAAAGAAAAATTAATTATGATTTAATAGGATATGAATTTAACTTATGCACTCAATTCTTTTCCGTAACAAACTTTATTAGTATTAATTCAGTAATGCTTATGTGCTTCTTAATTATATTTTTATATTCAACTACATTAATAATTTTGAACTAGAAATTGATGCAATTTTATAGAAAAGAATTAAAACAAAAAACAAAAATGACGTAAGAATAGCGCCATAAGGAATATTAACACTAATAGGCATGAAAAGTAAAAATACTCTTTTCCCCAAAAGATTTCACTCTTTTCCCCAAAAGATTTCACTTTTACCGTCGTTTAAAAAAGTTTTTTTTTTTCTTTTTAACAAACTTTGTTAAGTTTAATTTGAGTGTATTTTAGTATTTATAAAGTGTAAAGTAATAATAAGTATGTTAGATAGAAGTCAGTGTTTTCATAATCGGATCGGAGATTGAACCGATAGATGCAACGGTTTGAGGTTCAACCGATCGGACCGATTCAACCGGCGGTTCAACCGAAAAATTGAAGTTCTTTAATTATATTTTATAATATTTACAATTCATTAAAAAAAATTATACTAACCAAAATTATTTTATAAATAGAAAATTCAATTTACATAAAAATATGATTAGATAAAATATTTATAGTTTATAATTCATATTTTATACAAATTTTTATATATTTTCTCAATAGGATATTACATAATTTATACTTAAATTACTATACATTTGGTGCACCACTCCAGAAAAATTACATAAGTTAATTCAAAATTTAAATATTATATTTTAAAATAAATAAAAATAAAAGTTAAATAATATAAAATATAAAATATAAAAAGAAAAATAAAGAAAAATAAAAAAACCGGTTGGACCGGTTCAATCGGTTTTCTCGGTTTTGGCCGGTTCTGACCGGTTCAATTCAAAAAACAGTTTTATAGGGGTTTTGGACCGGTTTAGAGGCCGGTTCCCGGTTGAACCGATTCAATCGGCCGGTCCAATCGGTTCTTGAAATCACTGGTAGAAGTAACGAATTTTAAATTAAAGTAACTTTAAATATTATTAAGTAAATATGTTATTTTCTTTTTTAGGGTGTGAATGTTTTTGTGGGATGAACGAATGAAGAAAGTGTGAACTTTTTTGTGGAACAAAGGCGGGAATTATTCAATTAAATTATTTTTATAAACAATTTATAAAATAAAAAATTATATTTCTATTCCTTCGTCCTTTGTCCTAAGTTAATGTTTATATTTATTTTTACACGTAAATTAAGAGATAGTGGTTACGGCCAGACACTAGGTATTTATTTTATTATTTTGGGTGGTCAATCAAAATGTATCTATTTTCCAACTTTTGATAAAAGGATCTCACACCTGAATCATATCCCTATATTATAATTACTCGTTATAAATAAAATAATAATATTTCTTAATCCACATACAAAAATGTTATTCTCTATTTGGTCGGAAAGAGTATAATATTTTAATATACTTCATAGTGAGTTAAAAATACTTATAATATTTTAATGTGCAGTGTAATTATATTAGTGTTGTATAGGCCCACACATAAAAATTAATTGTTCTATGTGGATTTTATTTTTATAAATGTAAATCTTGCCATAAATTAAAACAATTAAAGATAAATCTTGGGTGGAGATAGTAATATTTTTAATACAAAATTATAATTAAAAAAGTTGAAAAAAAAAATCGAAACGACAATGGGATATATGTATGTCACTCGTTTTATTTCTTTCTTAGAAATGACTCGAAACTCGTTTTCAGGAAAAAAAAACTATGACGGCTCAAAAGTTGCTCTACCTTTTGGAGCTTTGCTTAGTGGTATAATCAGACCTACATTTTCCTTTATGATGCATTGATCGGTATATTCTTTCACAAAATTCATACTCAAATCCTCTCCATTAAATATTTACATTTCCATTTTGAAAAAAAAAATATAAAAGAATATAATATTTTAATAGGTTGTTGGTTAAAAAATATATTAATATTTAAATTTAAAGAGAATAGTTATATTAATATTATGTGAGTTTCATGAAAATATATTAATTGTTTTGTGTGAGTTCTATCTAAAAAAAGAGAAATATAAGGATTGAAATGAGACGAAGAAAATATTCCTTCCGTCTCCTTCAAATGGTTTTTTTTTTTAATTTTGGTCGTCCCACTTAAAGAATCCTCATTCATTTTTTACACACATGAGATTCAGACACACCCACTAATACAATTAAAATATGAGTCTACACACCCACTAATATAACTACTCACTACACATTAAATAATAATACTCTTTAATCCACGTGTAAAAAGCAAAAATACCCCTTCGCATGGGACGAAGGGAGTATATGATTTCGATATAAGTTGATTTGATAAATCAATTAATAGTGTTATTTCATACTCCCTCCGTCCGCCCGAAAGATGGTCTTTTGCTTTTGTGCACGTTGATTAAGGAGTATTATTATTTAATGTGTAGTGGGTAGTTGTATTAGTGGGACTATGGGCCCCAAAGTTTAGTTGTATTAGTGGGTCTGTATGGGTCCTATGTGTGTAAAAAATGAAATAACCCTCTTTAGAGCGGACGACCAAAATGAAAAAAATATCTTCTTTCGAGTGGACGGAGGGAGTATTTGTTATGGCCGATTTTGGTAAGGTATATTTAAATTTTATGTCAAATCAAATACTTCCTCGATTTTGTTTATTCTTATAAGTGTATATTGGGTGTACCCGGGTACAAGGGTGCACCCATATGTGTATGATTTTTTATTCTATTTTGTATACATGCTATTCTATTTTGTATACGTGTTTTGTAATACTTGTATGCTTTTTTCGCACAAAGTTTTTCATTAAAAAAACTAACATCCATATGTGTATAACTTTTTATTCAATAGTGCATACATGTTTTTTAATAATTATATATATTTTTTACACTTAATTTTTCATTAAAAAACTAATAATTAAATTGTATACATTTTTTCTCATAATTGTATATGTTTTTGTTTATATTTGTATATGGGGGCACGGGGGTGCACACTATAATTAACCTATTCTTTTTATTAATGTGTTGACTTTGGAGGATATTGTGGTATTTTTAAGTAATAAAAAGTAAAAAGTAATGATATATTCCCTCCGTCCCACGTTAAGATTTACGCTTTCCACTTTGGGTTGTCCCAAGTTAAGGTTTACATTTCCTTTTTTATCAGGTTGAGCCCACATAAAACAATTAATTATTCTATATAGGACCCACACACAACACTAATACAACTATTCACTTTACATTAAATATTATTTCTCTCACCTCATTATACATTAAAATATTATCTCTTAATCTTCATGTAAAAACCAAGCGTCAACGTTAACGTGAGATGGAGGGAGTATGTTTTATATGAATGATAATTTTGAAATTTAAGTAACTAAAGTTAATAAAGTTAAAGATAAATGAGTTGTTTTATTTCTTAGGCTGTGAAAAGTGTTGTGGGGCAACAAATGTAAAAAGTGTAAAGAGTTCAACGAGAGGGAGGAAGTAATAATTTTATGTGAGAGAATAAATAAAATATAATAAAAGTAATAAAAAAATATTAATTGATGAGAGATTATGTATAATAAGAGTGGAAAATGTTAATATGGTTTGTGGATATACATCATGAGAGATTTAATAAAGATTTATTAACTCAAAATATGAACCAACAACTAAATCACAAGATTTAATAATGATTTATTAAATCTAAATATATGAACTAACAACACAATCAAAGACGGTCTTATCGAAATAGAGGAATAGTGAGGCTGTCTGACATGATTTTTTTTTTTTACGTTTTAAGCTAAGGTATTATAATTTTAATTAAAAATATTATTATTTTTCATTATTTTGAATATTATTTTTTATTGAAATATTATATTTTTTATTTTTTTCGCAAAAAATCAGAAGATGAGACGATCTACTTACCTAAAGTAAATTATGCATGCATGTTGGATAAGGGTCTCACTTTACAAATAAAATATGTTGAAAGGTTATTTATATTAAAACTTTTACGGTCTTTACGTTTGAAGGGTGTGACATGATAAATTAATGTAAAAACATGAATATTCTATTAAGGCAGATGGAATATATATTAGTATTATCAAGAAAGAAAATTATGTACTCTCATATTTGTTTATTTAAATTATTTCTTTATTCAGGGAGATTGACTATAGGCTATAATAGCTAATGTTGGAGACGGCGGCGCGATACATTTATACACATGACTAAGTAATTAGGCTGTGATAAGTGAATGAAACGAATTAAAATAAAATTATGAGAGGATTAATGAATTTTGATTTTCTATGAAGTTGTATTTGGATAGAGGGATTTGAGGAAATGTTAAAATTTGTGTGTTTCTGGAGATACCATGCGCCTAAATACCCTTTAGTATTAAATGATTACCCTAGTATAACGATGTGTACCTTTTATTTGAAAATGTATACTCTTTAGAATAAAATATTGTATCCGCATTAATTAAAGTGTATATATTTTAAAGTGTATACCTTTTAAAACAAAATGTTTTACCCTCATACACCTTGTGCATCTGAGATACAAGAAGAGAAAATTTCTTCTCGCCACATTTATACACATGAATAAGTAATTAGGCTGTGACAAGTGAATGAAACGAAATTGAAATAAAATTATGAGTTGATTAATGAATTTTGATTTTCTATGGAGTTGTATTTGGATATAGGAATTTGAGGAAATCTCTTCCTCGGATCCCTTCCTTTTGGATGGTAGATTATTATGATTTATGATTTTAAATGAACGAAGAGTTGATATCTTGTGTGCACTAGATGCACATGATTTATAATGTTCTCTCCATCCGGTTCTAAGATACTCATTTGCTTTTTACACTTAGATTAAAGAGTATTATTATATGTAAAATGAGTAGTTGTATTGAGGGAAGTGGTGTGCAATATTGTGTACTTTTTAATAAATAGGGAAAATGGATATATTTGAAGCGGACGCCAAAAATAGTAAAATGTATACCTTAGAAGCGGACGGATGGAGTATAATATTTTGTTTTAAAGAATATACATTTTATAATAAGAATATAATTTTTTTATTATAAAAATTGACTGAAATATGAATATTATAAATATTTAATTAAAATTTTATTTTTTCCCCCAAAAAATCAAAAGTATATCTTCTTATATTAAGGGTATAGTATTATAATACTTATGATACTATTTTAAAATAATTGAATTTGGGGGCACGGTGTTCCTGATAATACGGAAGTTTTAATCATGAATGAATTTGGTTAAATAGTATTATTATTTTATGTGTAATTGCTAGTTGTATTAGTAGTGAGTGATAGATTATTTGTGGGACTCTTTTACTAAAAGAGGAAAATGAGGACCTTTGAGTAGGACACCCAATATGGTAAAATGAGACGTTTCAATGAGACGGAGGAAGTATATTTTCTTAATTATAAAAAGATTTTCAAATCCTAAATTCGTGTCATTTGAAATCTTTTCAATTGATAAAAAAATTATTTTAATTTGAGATAATATTTGGTATTCGTTTGTATAGCCTAATTATTAGTAATATATTAATCTAATATAATTACTGATAGATACATAAGATTTCAGGAGCTACCCCTATCTTCTATTTCTCACCTCGAGTATAGTAAAGTAAAAGTTTAATGGATTTCTTATTTTTGGGGAAATTTATTGACGTGTTCTTTCCTCTGGCCAGATTGCACACTAATGTACGCCACTCTTCAATCGCAATTTAAAATCTTCTATTTCTCTCTTCGAATTGCACTCTAATATATAGTAAAGTGAAAATTTAATAGGCTTATTATTTTGGAGAAATTTAATGGCGTGTTCTTTCCTCTGGCCAAATTACACACTCGTGTACATCAGCATGTACTCTTCAATAACGATTTTAATATTTATTCTTTGTTTCTCTATCATGAATTTATTTCTCTCACAAGGATGCACACCGATGTATATTAATACAATTATTTAATCGAGTTTTTTATTCTATATTAACGATGCACACTGATGTTCAGATGAATATGTGTATTATGAGTATAATAAAATAAAATTTTATATTTATGTGTAATTTTTTAAAGCGAATGTATCTTTTAATAATAATTAAAAACGTTTTGTACCTACTATATACTGATCCTTTTAATTTATATAAAAAAATAATAATAAAAACAATAAATGTTAAACAAAAATATTCAGTTTTTCTTTTTTTTAAATACCTTACCCCACCCTGACCCAATTATGCCTACCCCCTTCCTCCTCAATCCCCCACTACTTTATACTCCCTCCGTCCCGATAATTACTATACACTTTCTTTTTTGATTCGTCCCAACACTTATGCACGTTTCTATAAATGAATAAAATATATTATAATACTACTCACTTTATACACACTTCCCAATAACTTTATACACTATTTTCATTAAATAATCTAAAATACTCACCTTTTACACACATGCCAATAATTTTACATATCTTTATATATAAAAAATTATTTTTTTTAATCTCAGCGCACTAGAATACGTGCGCAAATTATCGAAACGGGGGAGTATTACTTTTATCCTACAGGCACACGCCTTCTCCATTACCCACCACTCCCACGCGGTCCCACATACCGAAATGCTCTACCATCACTTTTTTTTTTTAACATAATTTATGGTAAATTCTTAGGTGACCATGGTTACCGGTGACCCCTCACATGGATGTGCATCATGTGGGATGTGCACACTTCCATACGAAGGGGTCATCGGTGATCACGGGTCACCTAAGTAACCCCCTTAATTTATTTGTATATTTAATGTGAATATTTTTTAAAAATAAATTCTAATAAAATTTTAAATTTTAATATTTAATATAATAAATTTATTATTATTTATTTATCTTGAATAAAATTTAATTACAAAATTTTAAAATTAATTATTGAAGTATGAATTTGAAAATCTTTTCATAAATTCATATTACATCCAAATATAACGTAATTCAAGGCAAAAGCTCCTATGCACCCGGGCGCACGGAACACTTTCCGTGCGCCTTTAGAAATTTGTGCTAAATTGTATACCTTTTAGTATACAGATGTGTACCATTTATTTTCTAAAGAAAATTTTGGGCGCACGGACAACACTCCGTGCGCCTTTAGAATTTTGTGTTAAATTGTATACCCTTTAGTATAAAAATGTGTACCCTTTATTTTCTAAAGAAAAAAAAATATTAATAAAAAGTGTATACCCTTTAGAACAAAATTGTATACCTTTTAGTAATTAAAGTGTATACCCTTTAGACCAAATTAATGTACCCTTACCCATAATACAAAATTTCTAAAGGCGCACGGAATGTGTTCCGTGCGCCCGGGTGCACGCAAGCCTCACTCGTAATTCAAAAGAATTTATTTAAAATTTATGAAATTAAAATCCTTTTAGTTTTAAATCAATTAAATTTCAAATGACTCCATTCAAATACAAGTACAGTAAAACCTCTATAAATTAATATACTCATGACCGAAGAATTTTATTAATTTAGAGAGATATTATATAATCGATAAATTAATAATTTATTAATTAAAAAAGGTTATATAAAAAAGATATAATTTTCATAACTTTTTTATACATATTAAGAATATATTGATTAGAATATATAATGATACTTTAAGAAATTCACAATTATATACTACTTGTAAATCAAATTAATTATATGAGTATAGTATATCATGAATTATGTAATTATATAATATTTATTTATATTTTATAGGAGTATTGATCTATTTTATTTGTTTTTAACTTGGGTGCAATCGAGAGATTTAAATATGAGATTAATGCAGATCTTAAGTTCAATAAAAAACACATAACAGTAGATTCATATTTTACTAAATTATCTTAGAATGTTAAAGTTGATAATATATATATATATATATATATATATATATATATATATATATATATGATATTTTTTAAATAATTATTAATTTATACTTCCATTGGGACCTTAATATTCTTTAGAATTTCCTAGAAAAGTATTATCTTATTATTTAATTGATTGATTGGTACTCAAATTTGAACTGATCCCAAGTTGGAACCGAATAAATTATTAGTTTAATCGAGATTATTAATTTATCGAGTATTAATTTATAGAGATTATACCGTAACAGTATTTGGAATGAAAATTGAAGAAATGGGCAATAGTGTCCATTATGTAATAGGAGTATAAGAGAATTTTCTTTTATCTTAGTTATAGAGGTTCTACTGTAATAGTATTTGGAATGAAAATTGAAGAAATGGGCAATAGTGTCCATTATGTAATAGGAGTATAAGAGAATTTTCTTTTATCTTAGTTTTCAGAAGAAGGGTTAAAATATCTAAATTATAAAAATATTACTGACTCAATTCAATTAAAATAAATAATTGCATATATTTATTACTTAATTATACCTTAAATAAAGTATACATTTGTTTTTTACATGTTGATTAAGGAAGAAATATAATATTTAATTTGTAGCTGGCTAAATAAACACTCTCTCTATCTCAATAAGCTTTTCACTCATTTCTTATTTGACAGTCTCATTACACTCTTCATCCTCTAAAAATAATAAAAGTTTCAAAATAAATAATCTCTCAATACATCATATTTTCAAAATTTTCACTCTCACCTAACCGCGTATAAATTAATTTATCATTTATCTATTACTTAAAAAATATTTTTCCCTCAAAAGTCTATAAATTGGTCCAAAAAATTTTTTCTTAAATTCGGAATCTACAATAAAGGTAAAGAATTTCCCAAGACAGAGTGAATATTATATTATACTTCGTCTCATAACTAGTTATACACTTTTTATTTTGATCAGTTCCAAAACAAAGTGTACGATTTCCTTTTTTTTTTGTAGATGTGACCACACAATACAATTATTATATCCACATGGGATCCACACATTATACTGATAAACTACCCGACACATATTAAAATATTATTTCTCTAACTTTACTACCCATTAAAATATTATACTCATTGATACGAACATTTTAGAATTATATATATATATATATATATATATATATAATTTGATTAATTAATTAATTACATGGATATTTGTATTAGAACGTTTGTTTAACCAAGCATTGGCCCTTATGGCATTAGAGCCATAAATATAGCATGATATCATCTTAGACGGCAGGTGATTAAATTAATTATTTAAAGTTATCTGATCTGGTGCTGTCCTGATTCCTGATATATATATATATTTGATTAATTAATTACATGGATATTTGTATTAGAAAGTTTGTTTAACTAAGCATTGGCCCTTATGGCATTAAAAAGCCATAAATATAGCATGATCATCTTAGACGGTGATTAAATTAATTATTTAAAGTTATCTGATCTCATGCTGTCCTGATTCCTGACCTAAATCACTTTACTCTTTTTTCTATATCATAACGTTTAAAGTCACTTGATTTATATTGACCTAAAACTCACTTTACTCTATTTATCTATAATTCTTTTTTTGTTATTAATTCTAATCTAAAACAAGATGCAACAAGCCGCTTTCAATAAAATTCATTTGCTAAAACAAGATGCAACAAAAGTTTGGTTCACCTGTATTTGTAGTTCAAATGTGAATGAGTGTTTATCTTTTAAACATTCAGTTAAACGTTTACACTTTACACATTCGCATTATATGGTTTACCTCTACGTATTTGTATGTTACCATCATTTAAATGATTTTCCTAAAAGTATCGCAATGTATATAAATAAAGGGTGACACTTAGTCTATGTTAATTTTAATTAATAATTAAAATAATTAAAATTAAATTTAATGACAACATCTCATCAAAAATTAAAACAATCATTTAGTATGTAATTAATATATATATATATATATATATATATATATATATATATATAAACAATTTAAATTAATATTTTTTTCTTAATTTTCATAAATAATTTTAAATTTATTACCTAAGATTCATTAATAAAAATAAAATACATTATATAAAAAAAATATTACCTAAGAAAATTAATTTAAAGTAAATAAAGAAAAAATAATTATTTAAAAAAATTTTGAGAAAATTTTATGTTATTTTGAAGCGTTTTAGACACAGCACGTAAGCGAGCAAAAGCTCTAGTGTAATACTACCCGTCCACTTCAATGGGTGTCATTTGCTTTTTGCACGTGAATTAAGAAATATTATTATTTAATGTGTAGTGGATAGTTGTATTAGTGGGTATGAATGACCCCATATTTTAATTGTATTAGTGGATGTGTGTGGTCCCATGTGTGTAAAAATGAAATAAGACCCTTTGGGGGGACGCCCAAAATAAAAAACTGAGACCCTTAGGGGCGGACGGAGGGAGTATATAGTTAACATATGCTCCCTCCGTCCATCGATAACATTCTCATTTACTTATTGTACGTGAATTAAGGAATATTATTATTTTATATAAAATGAATAATTTTATTAGTTTTAGTAGTTGGTGTGTGTGGGGTCCTTTTACTAAAAATAAAAAATAATTACATTCAAAATAGACGATCAAAATAGCAAAATGAATATCTTATTAATGGATGAATAAGGTATATATAATATATATTCTAGTACGAAACCCGCGTAACACGTTACGCGGGATCATTGAAATATTATTTTAAAACATATTATTGAAATTGAAAAATATTAAAAGTTATAAATTGTATTAATAAAAATATCTAACTTTACATATGGAATAAGGAGTTTAATAAAGTAATTTATTTTAAAAAATATTATTGAAATTGAAAAATATTAAAAGTTATAAATTGTATTAATAAAAATATCTAACTTTACATATAGAATAAGGAATATAATAAAGCAAAAAATTGTATATCCCATGAAATGCATGCACCCATACTCCTCATTAATATTAAATTGTAGATATTCTTTAGTATAAAGATGTGTATTCTTATTAATTAATATGTACTCCATTCCCTCTAGAACAAAATAGTGTACCCTTACATACTTTGTGCATCTAAGGCAAAAGAAACTAACTCGTATAATAATTTAAGGGTGAGTTGAATTATATATATATATATATATATATTTTTTTTTTTTTTTAAATCTCATCTACATAAAAAGAAATTTGATAGTAATAGGATAGATCAAAATGACAAAATAAATATTTAAAATAATATAAAGATATCTCGTGCATTCGAATACACGCATATACCCATCTGTATTAATTTTATTTAATTCTAATACTCCATATATGTGTTTCTTAATAGATGTATTACTTTTTTATATATAGTAATTATTTTATAAAATTAAGCAAAAATTTGGAAAAAAAATTGTTAACAAACTTTATAAATTCTCTTATTCATTAATACTCCTTCCATCCCACCCAAAGGGTCACTTTTTTTTATCTTGGGTGTTCCATCCAAAGGGTCATCTTTACTTTTTTATACACATAAGTCTCACACAAACCCTCACCTACACTTCCACTTATATAACTATTCAACACACATTAAATAATAATACTCCTTAATTCACGTGCAAAAAGCAAAATGCACTCTTTGGTAGGACGGAGGAAGTATATAGTAGGATATGTCTTGCATGAAATCATTTCATTTGAGACCATTTTACACTTTTTTAAATAGTTATCACTATCACCATAAAATATTATTACTTTCGATATAAATTGTTATCACTTTTCATTTATACTATAAATTGTTCATGAAATATCATTATCACTTTTGATTGATTTAGTATCACTTTTTATAATAAAAGTTTACTTTTTATTCATTTCACATAAGGGCTGAAACGGTCTAATAATAATAATAATAATAATAATAATAATAATATCTTTTAAATTTTAAATCCTATATTTACTGTTAAATTTTAGCAATATATAAAATATTTCATCTGCATCTTAATAATTGATTAATAATATGAAACGTATTTTTAAATACATTTATTATTATACAACAATGTCAAGTCCATTTATTTTTATTTATTGAACATAAATATTTTCATGAAAGTAAATAATAATGACCAGAAAATTATTATTTTTAAATAAAATATTCTATTAATTTCATATATTCATATTTCACCTATCTTTTATATCATTCAATTTTTTTATTTACAATAATATACTTTTTTTCATGCTACTCTCTCTTTATTTTCTTAACTATTAATCTTTAAAACATGTATTATTTCTATATATATTAATGATTTTTTTTAATAATTTCTAATTTAAACAAACATTATATTATTAATTTTTTATAATGAAATATAATGACCAATAATTTTAGAGTATTTTATCTCTATATCATTTTAAATATCACTATTTTGTTTCACTATCTATCTTCAAATATACTGCTCTACTATATAATCATAAATCGAATTAAACCTATCATTTAATTATATAAAATTTGTTTACGGATGATTTGCTTTCCATTAACATCCTTCCTTCATAAACACCGAATTATAACCCAGCGAAAAAAAATTCAAAATGTGGCTATATACAATTATAAATTAAACCTATCATTTAATTATATATGATTTGCTTAGTTCATTTAATTATATATGATATGATTTGCTTTGTTATATGATTTGCTTCGTTTCCATATTTATTTTTTGAGGTAAAGATTTGGTATATTTCGAGTGAAGATTTGCTATATTTCAAATTCGTATACTATATTATTTGCTTCGTTTCCCATATTTATGGTGTTAAGGTAAAGTATATTAAACCAATTTTCTATTTCATTCTAATTTTTGTTTATAATCATCTATTTTTTTCATGCTATCTCTATAATATTTTAACTATCCATTTTTAAAACATATATTTTATCTCTATCTCAATTATAGCTTGTATATTTTATAAATATATATTTTATTTCTATCTCCTTGTATAATCTTAACTATGTCAGTTTGAGTGTAGAGTTTGAAGATATTGAAGTGTAGAGTTTGAGAGTTTTTATATATATATTATTGTTGGTAAAGATATTGAAGCGTAGAATTTGAGTGTTTTTTCAATTCTCTCTTAAAATATTATATACTCCTATATATATATATATATATATATATATATATATATATATATATATATATATATATATATATATATATATATACTCCCTCCATCCCATTTCAAACTATAAGTTTGTTTTTTGCACGTAGATTAAATAATGTAGTATTTTAATGTGTAGTGATGTGAGAAAAATAATATTTTAATATAAATTTGGTAGATGTATTAGTGTGATATATGGGTCATGGAGAGATAAATGATTAATTTGTGTGGGTCCCATTTACTAAAAAGAGAAATGTAAAGATTGAAATTAGACGCTCAAATTGAAAATATGTAAAGATTGAAAAATGTAAAGATTGAAATGGAAAGGAGGGAGTATATTTTATCAATTTTAACTAAATATCACTTTTTGGACTTTAATATCCCCACTATTAAACTTATAATACCAAATATATTCCTTTGGGTGAGTGTGTAGGTATGATGTCGGTTTTGATATCCGTACAGATCCCGTATCGGTTCCGATGTGAGTATCGATACTAGTTCCAATGTAGGTACGAATCCCATGTCGATTTCGACGTAGGTTCCGATCGACGAGGTAGCGAAAGGGTGTTGGTGATTTTCTCCTTATATCTAATTTTTTTTTACTTTTAAGGGTATTTTAGTTCTTATGAGTATCATTTGGATTAAAAAAAAATATAATATAAAAGTGTTGGCATTGATTTTGACAATTGAGTTTTGGTTAGCTTTGGTGTTGGCATATATTTTAATTTGTAGTGAAGTGAGATACGATATTTTAATATAAAGTGTGTAGGTTAGAGTGGAGGAAAAACACGGTATACTGAAAATACCAATACCATACCGAAATTTTTGGAATATCGATACCGAAATATCGGTCCGATATTTCGGTACCTTAAAATGCATACCGTACCAAACCGTAATTTATACGGTACTGATTTTTCGGTATATACCTTACGATACCGAAATGCCGAAATTCTATTACATGTCGAAAATTCAATATAGCGAACTCTAAAATAATGCCGTGAAGAGTAACTAGCAATATCCCAAATTCCTCATTCATGAAAAACATCAAAAAGAGCTTAAGAAAATGACAACAAATTAATACAGTAAGATTAAATGATAATGCTCTACATTTGATGTGAGAAATAATAATACATAATTGGTTTCGGGACAATTAAAAGGATTTATACTTCCAAACATCATCCACCAAACAAAAATCAAAAAGTGATAAAAGATATAAGAAAAACCCAACAAAGATTTGTTGTACAAACAAAATAAAACATCTAAATTATAGAGACCATAAGTATACATACAGATCTACATGATTTGCTCACAGATCTAAATTAAAAAAAAATCAAAACAACCCAAATTCTAGAACTCAAAATCGTCACACAGAAACTTACGGGCCAATAGAGAAGGTTACAGGTTGGAAACGACAATAATCCCTAATTTTTAGGGAGAAGTTGAGAAGTACATCTCAAGAAAAAACCCTAAAAAATTTTAATCTAATAAGAGTGGGCAGAGGCATGATAGAAGATGAAGTGAGATTGATCGCCGGCAACATGAAGTGCTTTAGGAAGAGGATTATAGTTAGGGTTTGAAGTTTGAGAAAAAAAGAAATGAAGACTGAAGAACGACTGCAGCGGCGTGAATTGGGAGTATAGTATATGCACGCAGTGACGCAGGTTGTCTTAAATCCTAATGGATTGGGAAGTTTTGGGACTTTGGAAGGTTAAATGGGTTAGGGCCCAAGAGAATATTATTTTTGGGCTTACTTAGTGTGGCCCTAAAATGTAATTAGAAACACAAGAATAAAATAATAGAAAATATATATAATTTTTTTTGGTATACCGAAATATTAGATCGGTAGATACCGATACCGAACTGATTTTTTCGGTACGGCGACTATATCATACCGAAAATTTTGATATACCTAAATTTCAATATTTTTCAGTATTTTTCGATACGACGAGCTCGGCATAGCGAGTTTTCGATATTTTTTTCCACCCCTAATGTAGGTATATTAGTGTAATGTGTGACCCGAGAGAAGTAATTAATTTGTGTGGCCTCTTTTACAAAAAAATGGAAACGTAATTATTGAAGTGAGACGCCCAAATAGAAAGGGAAATTTTTTTATACAAATTTCAAAGTTAAAAATTAATACCAACATTTTTGTTTCGAATTTATTAATTCTACTCAAAAGCCACTTTTTGAACTCTATTGCTCTTATTCCCCCA
Organism: Pogostemon cablin; assembly: GCA_023678885.1. Taxonomy (NCBI): domain Eukaryota; kingdom Viridiplantae; phylum Streptophyta; class Magnoliopsida; order Lamiales; family Lamiaceae; genus Pogostemon; species Pogostemon cablin. Next base: position 22,817,772 of record CM042973.1, read on the forward strand.
AACCCAGTCAGCTGCAGCCGCCCTCCGCCGTCGAATAGTCGAAATGCCGCTGGGAACCCATTGACGCCGTTGCCGGACTGCCGGCCACCACCGCCCTAGGTGGAATATTTGATAAAATAAAATAAGGGCAATAGAGTCCAAAAAGTGCTTATTAGTTAGAAAAGATAATTAAGTTATATGATTGTCGGTATTAATTTTTCACTCTTCATTATGGTTATTTTTTAGTATTGGCACAAATAGAAATGTGTAACTATTATTGTGAGATGGAAGGGGTAAATATAATTGAAGGACTAAAATTTGTGTATCCCCAAATCCTATATTTTTTTTTAAAAGTTCGTACTACCTTTTAATATTACATGTATATCCTTGAGTATAAGAATGTATATCCTTGATTTTCGAAGAAAAATTATTGTATTATACATATTAAGAAAAGTTATTTCATTGACTAAATTTATTAATTTTTTGGAGCATTTGATATGTTATTTCCATTTTTTAGTACAAACAAAAGAGAAAAATGTAAAGTTTATTTGAAATTGGGAAGTAATATAATTTTAAGAAGTTTTGGATGATGCATTGCAATGCCTCTACATCAAAATAATCTAGTAAAATAAGTACAATAAGTTAAGTGCTTCATTGTTGTGAATTCCACACCTTTCGATTTTTGACCAAGTTTTTTTTTTTTTTTTTTCTCTTGAAGCATCTTCCATAGAGGGCAACTTCTCCTATCTAGTGGACTATCCTACTTGCATGACATGGAAATACCCATCATTCATAGAGATTTTAAAACTGCCAACATTTTTTTGGATGAGGTAAAGATTGACTTATTTTCTTTCTCTGTTTTATGTTCTACATTGTGAAGAGTGTAAGCACCAAGTTTGCTTGCTTAAGGTTTTATGTTTGGTATGTAGGAATGTAATGCTAAGTTGTCCAACTACTGTTATGGTAGGGATAAATATGATCCTACTCATACATCAACTAATCAACTATTGATTACGTACGGTTATGATGCACCTGAATGTGCATTGCCCGGTTCTTGGATCCAGGATTTAGAAATTGGGGGTACGACGACATGTAACTATAAAAATATTATTCGTTCCGTCCATTTAAAGAGGGTCTTTTTTTCTATTTTGGGTGTCCCACCCAAAGGGTTCCCTTTCATTTTCTCACTAATAAACTATCCACTACACATTAAATAATAATACTCCTTAATTTACGTGCAAAAAAGCAAAAGACCCTCTTTGGACGGGACGGGGGAATATAAATTCACAATTAATAATTTGGGTACAAAAAATTTAGGAAAATTTAAATGATTTAAAATGAAGAAACATCACGATTTAAATAAAATAAAATAAAATAAATAAATAAAAAGAAAAGAAAAGATGTAGTATTACATTAAGAAAAATATGTTTGATATATATAATAACTAGTACAAATTCCGCCGGGATGCAAAGTAATAATTTTTTTTAAAATAATTTAAAGTTAATATATTTATTTTTATAATTTAATATGATATTTACTTTTAAATGTAAAATTTGGATTTATTAACACCATCCTGCAAAATGATTTGCCTTTTGATCAATTCTATTTTGGTTGAATGTATCTAATTTACTATTTTGGTTTGTTCAATCACAAAGTATCAATTTCTTTTTTTAATAAATTGGTAAAAAAATAGTTACTAATATAATTCTATTATTATATATTAAAAGAATAATATGAGGATATATCAAATTTTAGAATAAATATATACTTTCATAAATTTAAATAAGTTAAATTTTATGTTAAAAATATCTCTATGGTATATTAAAGAGAAGAATCTAACTAAAGTGCAATTGGGCTAGATTAAATTTTAATTCAATCTCAATTACTAAATTAAATTTAATAATTAAAAAAATCAATTAACGTTAGTTCACTCCAAAATCACCCTAAAAGTAAATAAATTTAATATTATGTATTAGTAAAAGAAATAAAAGAATTATATCAAAATTATTATAAAATTAAATAAAAAGAAAAGATCAATTTCACCAATTATAACGAAACCAATACACATATATTAATAAAAATAATAAAATAATAAAATAATAAATGTGTTAATTAAAAGAAATTATTACGGAATTAATTAACAAAAAGAAAAGATGAATTTGAAATTTATAGAGAAAAAAATTATCACAAAGGTAAAGAAAAATACAAATAAATAAACTTAATTAATATAAATAAAAAAGATAAAAATCAAAATAAATTTAAAATAAATTATAACGAAATTAATTAAAAAAAATTAAATTAAAAAAAAATGGGAGTCAATTCTATAAAACTTAAAGAAAGTTTCAAAAGGATAATTTTTGTGCGTATAAAAAAGTTTAAAACGTGAAGAAAGTTTGCAGAGAAAATCATAGAGTATATAAATTGGACATCAACTCAATAAAAAAATTCAAAATAAATAAATATGTATGAATAAAAAAAAATTAAATAAAATATAAAATAATAACCAAAAGAAATTTAAATAAAATAAATAAAAATTTGAATACTAACTTGAAGAAAAAGCTTCAGGTACTTAAAAATTTAAACGAAATAGTAATAAAAAGTAATAAAATAAATAAATTTAAAAAATAAAATAATAAATTTATAAATGTGTTAATTAAAAGAAATTATTATGGAATCAACAAAAAGAAAATGTGAATTTGAAAAAAGAAAAAAATAAACTTAATTAGTAGTTAAATAAAATAAATAAAATATCGGAGTCAATTCTTTAAAACTTGAAAAAAGTTTCAAAAGAATAATTTTGTGTATAAAAAAGTTTAAAACTTGAAGAAAACTTGAAGAAAAAATCTATAGAGTATATAAATTGGACATCAACTCATCAAGTATAAAGAAATTTAAAATAAATAAATATGTACGAATAAAAAAATTAAAAATAAAATATTAAATATTAATCAAAAGAAATTTAAATAAAATAAATAAAAATTTGAATACTAACTTGAAGAAAGTTTCGTGAGGAAAATTTTTGTGAAGTGAATGAGTAAAAGATCTTATTTAAAGATGAAGGATTTTTTTAAAATTATTTTTATACTATATTTTAAAATAAGATTAGATGACATCATATTCAAATCTTTAAGTAAATACATATATTTATCTACTAAAATTTTAATTAATAATTAATTTCAATTTGATCACATACATATTTGGCAAAAGCTTGTGTGTGACTACAAATTATATCTATGGTAATTATTTTTTAATTTGGATTATAGCTTTACCCTCATGTACCTTAACTAGACTAGATCCGCCTCTGTCTTGGATATGATATTCATCTCCGATTACTGTTAATTTGTGATGTGTTTTCATTGTTTATTAACTTTATTTTTTGCTAAACAATCTCCAATATTTGACATGTTCCATGAAGAATTTTGGTCTTCACTCGAGGTTGACTGACCCTGAAAGAATGACAAAAGATTTAGAAATGTAACAAATCTAAGGAATTCTAAATAGGCTTTGTCTGTTTGCCTTAAACTTCTCAACGATGTGCCAAAAAGCTATGTTAAACCAGGCATAAGTGTTTAATTATATAGTATCATGTATTCTTAGAACGTTTAAAGGAAACACTAACATGGTGAAAATAATGAGAAGTCTTACCCTTGGCTCTAGAGAAAGTGTAAGAGGCGCTACCCCTTCCTTTAAAAAACGGGTGAAGCATAGCCACGGTGTAAAATAAATAAATTTAAAAAATAAAATAATAAATTTATAAATGTGTTAATTAAAAGAAATTATTATGGAATCAACAAAAAGAAAAGGTGAATTTAAAAAAAGAAAAAAATAAACTTAATTAATAGTTAAATAAAATAAAGGGAGGATTACTACTAGGTACACAAAAAAACCCTTAATTACTATGAGATACAAACATACAAAAATATTAATACTAACTACAAAAATATATAGTGATATTACAATATTACCCCTACAATGTGCTGCACATAAATGTTGTGTGCAACAAGAGTTCGTGTGCAGCAAAATTTGTGCAGTAATAAAAATGTGTGCAGTAAAAAAAAGTGTGTGCAGCAAAAAAGTGTGGTGGTCCGGTAGAGCTCCAGCGAAGCTCCGCGGCGGCGGCGGCGGTCCGACGACTTTTCCGGCGACCGGCCGACAGTGCTCCGGCGACCGGCAGGCGGAGCTCCCGGCGGAGGCAGTTTTTTGGCAACCGGTCGCCGGAGGTTCGACAGATTCCGGCGACTGGCCGGTGGTGGGTGGAGTTTTGGGTTTGTGGTTTAAAAGTGTATGATTTTAGGGTTATATTTGGTATTTTACTTTAATATTTTAAATCAATGTATCTAATAGTAATTAGGGGTACAAAGTGTGTACTTATGAGTATTAATCCTAAAATGGATAAAATATCGAGTCAATTCTTTAAAACTTGAAAAAAGTTTCAAAAGAATAATTTTGTGGATAAAAAAGTTTAAAACTTGAAGAAAGCTTTAAAAAAAATCATAGAGTGTATAAATTGGACATCAACTCATCAAGTATAAAGAAATTCAAAATAAATAAATATGTACGAATCAAAAAATTAAAATTAAAATATAAAATATTAATCAAAAGAAATTTAAATAAAATAAATAAAAATTTGAATACTAACTTGAAGAAATCTTCATGAGGATAATTTTTGTGCGTGTTAAGTGAATGAGTAAAAGATCTTATTTATAGATGAAGGATTTTTTAAAAATTATTTTTATACTATATTTTAAAATAAGATTAGATGACATCATATTCAAATCTTTAAGTAAATACATGTAGGAAGCACACTCCGTGTTTCTTTAGAATTTTGTGTTAAATTGTATACCCTTTAGTATAAAAATGTGTACTCTTTATTTTCTGAAGAAAAATAAAAAATATAATGAAAAATGTATACCCTTTAGAACAAAATGGTGTACCTTTATTAATTAAAGTGTATACCCTTTAGAACAAAATAATGTATCTTTATCCATAATATTAAATTCTAAAGGCGCACGGCGTGCGCCAGGGCACACACAAGCCTCACTCTACATATTTATATCTTAAAATAAATAAACGTAATTATCTATATTAATTCATAATAATTGAGAAAAATTGTGGAGATTACATTAAAGATATTATAATTAAAATAAAAATGTAGAGATATAATATAAATATAAATAAAGAAAATGAATAAATAAATAAATAAATAAATAAGGATAAAAGGATCAAATAAGATAATTAAAAAAATATAGAGAAATAATACAAATAAAAATAAAGAAAATGATTAAAACATAAACTAAATTATAAAATAATATAAATATAAAGCAAAAAAGGACAAGAAGATCAATTGTCATAGTTCGGGATTCAAACTCCTGACCCGTGGTTTGGGAGGAGCGCCTTTAACCACCAAGCTACTACTAATTTAGATGACTACAAATTATATCTATGGTAATTATTTTTTAATTTGGAGTACAGTTATACCCCATGTACCTTAACTAGACTAGATCCGCCTCTGTTTTGGATATGATATTCATCTCCGATTACTTTTAATTTGTGATATGTGTGTTTGTTGTTTTAGTGTGCTTACTAAAGTCCTTGTTTATGAGCAGGTCAGCTGACAACCAAATACAATGTGTATAGCTTTGCTAGAACTACTATCCGGTCGTCCAGTCTGTGACACAATGTTACTGCTTATGAAGGACGAGCAAAGACTGGGCAAGACAATACTTGGGTGATAAACTAAAACTTTTGTGCATTGTGGACACAAGATTGAAGGGTTATTAAATTTTATTAGTATTATTATTAATTTATTGTTATTAATTGTTATTAAAGTTTAAACAATTTTTTGTGTGACTTAACAATATTTTGAAGTTCATACATTCAAGAGAATTATTATTAATTTATTAATATTAAAGTTAAAATAAATTCGCAATTGAAAATATATAAAATGTTCACAATATTTTGAAGTTCATAAATAATATATCCATAAAAATATTTTGAAGTTCATAAATCATAAGTACATACAAATATTTTGAAGTTCATCCATCATACATTCAAAAGAATTTAGGAATGCAAATATTTATTATGTTAATGCATATTATTAATGTGAGAAACCCTATCTAAATAATAATAATTATTAATGTAAGAAACCCTATCTAAATAATAATAATAATACTGAAAATGATGATTCAAATGATGAAGAATAAATAAGAGTTTTACAGTGGAATGAACTTCATTACGGGATAATGTATTATCAAAATTACAATTGAATGGAACACATTTTGGTTTTAATATACTCTAAACATGTGGAGGAATATCAAATTAGTTTTCAAATGTTCATTATAACAAGTAAATATTTATTGTTTATATTAATTGGAATGCTAATATTCTAAATTGGTAATATACAATTTTAATTAGGGGCGGCTATTAGCACCCCTAGATATAAAAAATGCACCCCATAAATAGTTAGATTAAAAATATTTTAAATTGACAAAGACATAAGTATCCTTTAATATTTATTACATAAGTATCCTTTAATATTTATTTCTCTATCAATGAAGGTAATAAAGACGCCGATGCTCTTCAATCTTAATTGTTTCAACTCAAAATTATAAACATAAAAAGGAAAATGTGAGGCAAATGTGATTAATTATTTGATTCTGTTGTTTGAGTATGTCGAAAAAGTGAAGATTCAGAGGGAGAAATGAAGGCTGAATATGATCATTAGGAAATGTTACTGGGCGAGATTCCTCATGCCACATCATCATCTTATATTCATCAATATTCATCATCAACAAATAATCTTATTTATTTTCAGTCGTTCATCTTAATGTGTGTATCAAAGTATGAATGAACATGCTCTTGACTATGGTATGTACCCCAATCATAATTCTTGAAGAACAAATACGCATATGCATCATATACCTAGTAAATGGGTTTTCAACCCAATTCGATGGTTCTTCAACTAATTTATATTCTGGTGATGTGTGTTCGTCTTGCCTATTTGAATGGCTTCCATTTTCATTGCCATGAGAGCTTTCAAATGGCGTCAAATCTTGTAATTAATCTCCAAACAATGTTATAAAAGGGGTTTTCAAGATTTATAATCATCATCTAATAAAAATGTTTAATGTAAGGGTAAAAAAGTTCTAGGTGGAGTGCATTTAGTAATATGTATATATAAAAATGAATTATATTGGGGTGTGTTTAGTAAATGGGGTATACCTAATAAACCCGGAGGTGCGAATAGCCAGCCCCTTTTAATTATAAGTCAGTGTTAATTTTTTTGAGTAATTTTTTTTTAACTTTATGATGATTTTTTTTATATTTAATTGAAAATGATTAGAAATTTAATAAATGCAATTATATTTTTTTATTATTTACAAATAACTCAAAATTAAAAATTCTAAAATATTAATAAAGTTTGCCTAGCAATATACCCCCTCCGTCCTCTTTTTTCTATTTTGTCGTCCGCTAGGGTCATTTCTTTTTTTGCATACATGAATCCACACACACCTACTAATATGATTAAAATATGGGGCCCACATTCCCACTAATACAACTACCCATTACGGAGTACACATTACATAATAATACTCATTAATTAACATGCACAAAAGTAAAAGCTCCTCTTTCGAGTCGGGCGGAGGGAGTATTTTATAGGATGATTCTACATGGTGCACTGGTTAACCCTTAAGTTTCAACTATACTCCCCCAGTCCCACTCAAAGGTTGTTTTGCTTTTTGCACGTTGATTAAGAAATATTATTATTTAATTTGTAGTTGGTAGTTATATTAATGAGAGTGTGGACCTTATATTAGTGGGTGTATGTAGGTCTCATGTGTGTAAAAAAAAAGTGACTCTTAGGTGGGACACCCAAAATGGAAAAAAAAGTGACTCTTAGGTGGGACGGAGGGAATAGTGAGTTTATCTTATTTGATAATTTAATTTAATGATAAAGATTAAATTAAAATATAATTTAATAGTTACAATCATCTAAATACATCGGTGCTCTAGTTGATTTCTAAATTTTATTTAAATAAATTCATTTTTTTTTATAAATTCATAATATATCAAAAAATATATATAAATTCATTGATTTTTGTAAAGATCATTGAATCTCAAATGAACCTATCCAAACGCACTCTCCGGCTATTTATACCCGATTTTTTAACACATACACCCATCATTATTAATTTCTAATTGAAAATATAAAAAATATCTCCTAACAACTAAAATCATACACACACCTCTCATCCCATTTATTTTAAATTTATTCATTCATACACCCACCCACCAAATATATTAAAACACTATATATACTCAGCACTTTCAAAACCTTTCTTCTCCCTTTGGAAAAAAAAAACCCTCCAATTTTATTAAATAATACTCCCTCCGTCCCAAATTCGTTGTCTTATTTTCCATTTTTATCTGTCCCAAACTAATTGTCTTATTTCAAAAAATGAAACTTCACATCAACCAACAATCCCAAAAGTTTATCTTAATTTCAAAAATATCACTCACACCTAACACACATAACATATTTTATAATTTATTTAATACCTAAAAATACCACAATACCCCTAAAAAGTCAATAAAGTTAGTCAAAAAAAATATTTTTCTTAAACTCCGTATCTACAGTAACTAAGACATCGAATTTGGGACGGAGGAAGTACTATTATAGTATATGTTTTAATGTATTTTAATCAATTAAAATGTAGCTTTGTTTTTTTTTTTTTTGAAAATCGCAAAAAAATTGACCAACCAATGGCTGAATGGGATGGTTTTTTTCAATCGCCACCGGCCGACTTTACACTAAATTTTCAACCATTAGTAGTTGAAATATTGCTACATTTTCGACACTAGAGGTCAATTGTACACTAAATTTTGATCAGCACCCGTCGATCAGAGACAAAAAAATCGACCAGAGGTGGTCGATCAGAAACAAAAAATTCGGCAGACCAGAGTTGAATTTTTTAAGCGCAATTTTCAAAATTACAATTCGAATAAACAACTCCCAAATGAAATTAACATGCATATATGTCATCATAACACTACAAATCATCAAACAACACTCATGAAGTATTTTATCTAATCCGACCTAAAATTGACAAATCAAAGCAAGATTCATGAAATATCAACAAACCCTATAAATTTTAAGTGCAAAATAGGGAGTGTGGCCAAGCATACTTGATCTGAATAGATCTACCATTGAAGTGATTTAACGTAGCGAGACGAGGTCTTCTTCCTTTTTCTTGGTCGACCGTGTGATGTTGTGAAGATAAGGTGGGTGTACCGCGGATGTTGTGAAGATGAGGTGGGTGTATAGTAAATAATTAGTGGATGTTGCGAAGATGAGGGGGTGTATAATAAATATTTTGGGTTGATGTATAAAGTAATTGTTGTTTTAAATCAGTAGATGAGTTGATTTAAATTCAAAGGGTATAATTGTAAAAGTGAGGTGGGTGTATATATAATTTTAGTTGGTGTATTAAATAATGAGTGTATATGTTAAAAAATTGTGTTTGGATAGCTGGTGATTAATACTCAATTGTGTACTGAAATGGACACCCTAATAATTTCGTATTTTCAGATCGAGCCTATTGGGCTTTATTTTTATTATAGTCCAGCCCATTTGCTCAATCCACTAGTAGTCCACTCCACATACGTTTCTCTCTCTCTCCTCTCCCCATGTTACTCGTTTCTCTCACATCCTGCAGTCGTTGCGCATTGTAGGTTGATTCAAATTGAGCGCTGTTTCGGGGAGAAACAGAGAGTATCAATGCATTGATGTGAGTCTGAAGATCAATATTGTTTTTGGATTGTATTGTTTTTTTCTTACTGATCGAGTTAATCGCTAATATACGATCCGCCATCTCCTTACTCTCCACTCGCGCCGTCTGGAGATCTATTTCATATTACAATTATTGTTAATGTAGTCTTTGTTATTGAATATAATTGTGTCTCCTTTTCAATTGAAAGGGAGAGCAATCAATTCGGTTGAGAGGTTACAACACTCGATTCGAGGTGTAGGTGAAGTGAGAATCCTACGTTATCAGTGCACTTTGTTTGTGCTCTGTTGGGAAATCAAGGGATGGGCCTTCTCAGTATAATTCGTAAAATTAAGCGGAAAGAGAAGGAGATGCGCATTCTCATGGTGTAATGACCTCTAAAGCTTTTTTCTATTTTCGTTTTCATTTATTCCAATAATGAAAATGTAGGGTTTTAGCATTTTAATGCAGTAGTTCATTTACTTCTCTTGTTTTCTGGTTAAGGGGCCTTGATAATTCAGGAAAGACGACGATAGTGATGAAGATCAATGGTGAAGATACCAGTGTAATCAGCCCCACGCTTGGATTCAACATAAAAACCATGACATACGACAAGTGTGCTCTCTTTCCATCTATCTTTTGTTTTAATAACTTAAATATCATACTTATTAGGGAGGGGTATGCTGGAGATGGTGTACATTTTGTTCTTAAAGTAAAGTCATTGTGAATGATTGTGGCTGTTTTGGTAGATACACTCTGAACACATGGGATATTGGAGGGCAGAAAACCATAAGGTCATATTGGAGGAACTATTTCGAGCAAACTGATGGGTTAGTGTGGGTGGTTGATAGTTCAGATCTCAGGAGGTTGGAAGATTGCAAGTATGAGTTGGATAATCTTCTCAAAGAAGAGGTGCATTTCCCATATTACTCCGTATTTGTATGGTTATTTATGTCTTGTTTCTTCAAATTGAGATTACATGGTAGTTAACTAATTACATCTGAATCTGGTGAAATATTGAGGAAAATGTTGTGCTACTATCCGGACTGGTGTGCCTAAAACTCATGACATTTCATGTAGAAATCTCTAATCCATTATCAATACTCAGTTGATAGCAACCGTAGGTAGTCCTCTTGTTAGATAATCACTTCTTTTCCCTTTAGTGAAGTCAATCCAAGATTTGTATAATGCTGATATTTAATGTTTTACATCTTATAAGACAGTGGCAACGAAGTAGTATACATAATCCACTGAGGATAGGAAGCTTTTGGATGTCATTTACATAAGCAAGCAAAAATTTTTTGGTCATGTTTTGTTTTCATTATTGAGTATTTTGTGTCGGCACCTGATAATGTTTCTACAGAAGTGGGAATTTAAAGTTTCCACATATTTTTTCACTAGAACTCATATATGTTGCCCTTTATAATACGAGAATTATCGACCCTGTTTGTGCTCCTCAGCGCTACATCACTAATTGGTAACTAAAGATGCACACTGACAGCAGTTTCCAGAAATGGCACATGTAAATTTTAGAGTGGGTGCATAGTGCATACTATTGTAGTTTGAGAATTTGATGCAAGTTTTGACATCTCTATGGAAAAGATGGCAATACATGGAAGAATGTGAACCTTTTCTCCCTTCTAGATTAGTCTTTGGTAATAGAAGTCTATGTGGGATACACCTATTACCAAATAATGAACGCTGCAATCTTTATCTATTTGTTGGTACTAAAATTTTCTGTTTACAAAGAGGTTCTCATCGATTATCTTTGGTTTTATTATTTGCTTGCAGAGACTATCTGGATCGTCATTGTTGATTTTTGCTAATAAACAGGACATACAAGGATCACTATCACCCGATGAGATATCAAAGGTAAGGGTTCTGTGGCCATATATTAGGTTGAATACCCAGGATCTACACTATGTGACCACTAGTCCATTTATCTTTGAGTATTTATTCTTATATGATTAGTTATTTTCTGCAACTTGCTCTCTTTCTTTAGCACAAGTGTACTCTTTTATGTGTCTGAAATGTTATCCTTTACAAGCTGGATCACATGTCATTCTGTGCAATCCAAAATTAATCTTTGATTGAGACCATTGTACTTTAGGAGGGTTCACCAAACTCCAACCTGAAACTTCAAATTTAGTACTTCAAATATATAGTTTTGGATGTAATGTCACCATTATCAATTTGCATTATCAAGTGGCTATTTGGAGTGCATGTTTTTTAGATGTATTCTCACCATTTACCATTTTTCTGGGAAGGGTTGATTTTGGAAATATAAAAAGAGGCATGTTGTTTTTTCAGGTGCTTAACTTGGAATCAATGGATAATAGCAGACATTGGAAAATTGTGGGATGCAGCGCCTACACAGGGGAGGGATTGCTTCAAGGATTTGATTGGTTGGTTCAAGATATTGCTTCTAGGATTTACATGCTTGACTAGCTATTAAGAGAGAGAGAGAGAGAGAGAGAGAGAGAGAGAGAGAGAGAGAGAGAATCTGTATTTGATTTTCTGTATGTTTGTGCAAATACCGATTGTTTCAATTGAAATTATTTAATCAAAGGATCCTTACAAAATTACATTATTAATTAGAGTATAATAATATTGAAAGGAATTTTAATTTTTATTGACAAGAAAAGTAAAGTTTATATAAAAAGACGTGTGACACAGTTGAAACACATCAGAGATAGATAAAAAGTAACAGTTGAAACACATAAGAGATAGATAAAAAGTAACCGTTTAAATGATAAGTAATAGCGAAACTAATAATTAATTTAAAAAGTTTAAAATGATGAGAAGCAGCCAGTGTGATTGATTAATAATTTAACTATATATAATTAATAACACTTACTAATTTATAATAAAAAATTATTGATTTTCTTTCGGTCTTATTAGTGAATTATATAATGAAAGAAAGTGCATTATATCCATGTGTAGGAGACATTTTAACAGAAGAAATTAAGGTTGGTAAAATAACAGGTGGCAGGTTGGCGAGATGGAAGAGCCATTGAACTGCATCGAGATCTAGATTGTACGTACCGGAAAAGGGATGAAACATTCAGACAACAAATTAACAATATGTCCAAGTTAGCACAAAGACTCTCTCTCTTGTTCTTCCTCCAAACCCCTGAAGACATGCACAAAGGTACGTCAAATCTCTCCCTCAATATCACTAAATTAATTAATCCGGCCATAATAAAACGAAGAATGATTTGACGTTGAAGATTACATGAGCAATGTGACGTCGTCGAAAGCTACGTACACACAAATCCTGGTAGCCTCTTCGATCGGATTAATAATAGCGGCGGCGATGCATTACCGGTTGAAGAAGATTCGAGATCAGAGGATTATTCCGAGGATCAAAGTTTCCGACACCGGCCAGGTTCTCCACATCGAGAAATTCTCTCATTATGTAGGTAATTTCATTTTCTTCATCCTCCGCCGATTCTATCTCTCTCAATTGTATTTGTGCTTTGGCTGTGAGAGAGAGGATAGGGATGTGATTTGATGGATGAAGGTGTATATTTATACTGTGCAGCTCGGCAGATGGGATTCAAAGACAGAAGAGAATGTCCGCATCTTTGCAAACTGGCTTCGGAGTATATAAGAAAAGCAGAAGGATGTGAAGAAGATATGTATTCTTTTTTCGCAAATGAACCTGATGTGGATTCACTCTTCATTAAACTCGTCGAAGAGTTTGAGAGATGCATTCTCAGCTACTTCGCCTTTCACTGGAAAGACACTTCCTATATGCTCACTCAGGCATCCTTCTAACTAATTTTCATTATTACTCCCTCCGTCTCATTTATAAGTTCTCATTTGTTTTTTGCACGTTAAGTATATTATTTTATGTGTAGTAGATAGTTAGTTGTATTAGCAGTGAGTGGTGGTTCCATACCTTTTACTAAAAGGGGAGAATGAGACATTTGAATGTAAATGTAATTCCAGTGTGATTAATAATTTGATGATGAATATGATCAGGTGTTGGGTTCTGAAGAGCCCAAAAAGAAGCTTAAGCACATTGTGATGGCAGCAACCAGGTTAGCACTTAAAGGCAGTCCATCTCGGGATGTATTTAATGTATTTTTGTTATCGAAGTTTAAGAAAATTTTGTTTTTTTTGTTTTTAATGTATAAAGAGAGCAGAGGTTTGAGAGGGTGTCGAAGAATCTAAAGGTAGCAAGAGTGTTCAATACACTAGTGGAGGAGATGAAAGCCATAGGTCTTGTTTCGCTGGACGATTCGCAGTGCACCAATGTGATGATTCCAATGGCTCATGCGGACCGAAGCCCCGTTCTCCTCCTCATGGGCGGAGGCATGGGCGCCGGCAAGAGTACAGTCCTCAAGGACATCCTCAAAGAGTACGTCTACTTTCATAACACATCTTAACCAAGTTGAGTTGCATGTAAGCTCATGTTGTCAATCAAAAACAGACCATTCTGGGCTGGAGCCTCTGCAAATGCTGTAGTCATAGAGGCGGACGCCTTCAAAGAGTCCGACGTCATCTATAAAGCCCTTAGCTCTAAAGGCCACCATGACATGCTTCAAACAGCTGAACTGGTACGAGGTTACATATGTATATATAGGGAAAACTGCAATTTCAGGACAGTAACTCTTAACTCAGGGGATTTGCAATTTTAGGACACTATTTTTTTGGATTGTCAATTATAGTACATTATGGACTAATGGAGTATAATTATATGTGATCTATATAGGTGCACCAATCATCTACAGATGCAGCATCATCACTGCTAGTGACAGCACTGAACGAAGGAAGAGATGTGATCATGGATGGCACCTTGTCATGGCTGCCATTCGTGGTGCAGACTATAACAATGGCCAGGAACGTCCACCGACGCCGCTACCGTATGGGAGCCGGTTACAGAGTCGGTCTAAATGGACAAGTTACGGAGAACTACTGGGAACAGTTCGATGAAGAACAAGAACAGGACGAAATCAAGAAGAGAAGACCCTACAGAATCGAGCTCGTTGGCGTCGTGTGCGACGCCTATTTAGCCGTCATTAGAGGCATAAGGTACATATATATTTACCACACCAAATGTCTATACCACTAGTTATACGTTTAACTAAATTTATTGTTTATAGGATTTAGTTTCTCCTCGTTACTAGGCATTACCAATCCAACTGTGTGACACAGAAGATAATAATTGGGTCGTTTTTTTGGCACAGGAGGGCTATAATATGTCGTCGAGCAGTGAGGGTGAATTCTCAGCTGAAATCTCACAAGAGATTTGCAGAAGCTTTCAAAGCATACTGCCAGTTGGTAGACAATGCAAGACTCTACTGCACCAATGCACTGGAAGGCCCTCCAAAGGTACACACCGAATATCCTGCGTCATTTTCATGCATCATCCTCCCTCTGTATCACTTGTTATATAAATGACATGTAAGAGGGTAGGGTTTATGCTTTTCTTCTTAGGATATAGTTTCCACTCTCCCCCACATGTGTTTTGTTTGTCTTGTGATTAGTTGATAGGGTGGAAAGACAAAGACAAGACACTGTTGGTAGATCCAGATGAAATAAAATGCTTGGAAGTGGTGGGGAGGTTGAATGATAGAGCCAACTCCATATTCGAGCTGTACAAGGGTTATCATCCTGCTTTCGAAGCTGGCTCCGTCTGGAACGACATCGTTTTGTCACCCTCCAGGTTCAACATTCAAAAAGAACTCAAATACTCCATTCAGAAAGTGGAAACTATGAGATCTACAGAAGAAGATCAGTGATATCATATCAACCTTCTCATCCTATAGCTAGATACATACATACACTTTTACAATTTCATAAATTGTAATGCATTGGAGATATTAAATAAAGCATATTTATATATAAACAAAGGGGCACTCTTTGGTTAGTATATTTCATACAAGTAGATCCATTATTAAAATAAGAGTATTGGTTATATAAATCTAAAATAAGATTTTATAATGTTAAAAGTATTTCACTATCCAATAATCATACTAGAATTAATTATACTATAAAACTCTAAAATATTAAATTTTGATACATATTTTAATTTTAATAAATCATAGTTTAACTACCTAATTATTATACTAAACCTATATAGTTTAACAATGGAGTCGTCGAGTCATCGCAAAAGATATAATAATTTTTCTTGTGCTAAAAATAAAAATAATTTTGTAAAATTAGAATCCGTGTTGAACCGATTAGACAAACTCACCGATTCATGAGACTCATATTCCTTAATTAGTTGATACTTTAGTTGTGAACTTGTGATGCATATATCAATTAAATGGAGTATATATGCGTATTAGTTCTAATTAATATATTACCACGTTTTTTACGATTTTAAAAAGTCTATTAATTGTGCTAAATTGCTAATGATTATTCTCTGTAATTCGTAGTTCCGTGGAAATTATCGATGTGATTGATTTGTCAGTGAAATAAGTCTATCGTGTCACCCCATGTTGTGGGTGAGGGATGCAAATTCTCTCCAATAAATTGACTCAATTTCCCCCATAATGAGCTACATACTGTAGCAACAGTGAGGGAAAATTCCCTTCAGTTACTGGAGAGATCCACCCTCGGTGATTGAGATATTTACTTAGCAGGAAAGCTAGCTAATTGATGTTAGTATGAAAGGTAGTGCTTAGATTATGGAAAAAAATATATATATGTGTGAATAATTTAGTTACTGGCACGTGAGTATGCTTTATTTTTTATTTTTAAATTTAATTTAATTTAATTTATTTATTTTATTTAATTTTATTTTTTTGGGTATAGATGTACTTGTTGTATAACATATTGTTGTAGCTTACTAGTAGACTACACGTGTGTTTCATGAATAAAAAGAATTTTCTCTCTCTTGAGCAACATGTGTGAGGTCATTTTATATATAAACCCATTTTGTACAAAATATTTATAATAAAAAGTAATAATTCATTCGTCCGTTCGAAAGGTCTACATTCTTTTATTTTGACGTCCGCACCAAAGGCCCACATTTTACTTTTTAAACACATGGAACCCACACACATCACTAATACAATAAATTTATGAGACTCATATACTCCACTAATACAACTACCAACTACACCTTAAATAATAATACTCCTTAATCCACGTGCAAAAAGCAAATGTCCACCTTTGTGGCGGACGGAGGGAGTATCAAAGAATAAAAAGAATTATTTATCTAATAATAATATTTTATTATTTTGAATAAAATTAATAAAATAATTATACTGAAAGAATATTCCTTGCAGTCTCACACATCATAGTACGTAGTTCTAAGGGTGAAAAATTACTATACCCGTTCAGATATATCAAATTACTTTTCTAATTCAATTTTAAGTATATATCTTTTTATGCCCGAATTGATCAAAATGCTATTTACTCGAATATTCGAGGAGAATATATTAATTTTGGTCCCGTATCTTTTATCAAATCCAATTTATGTCCTGTAACTTTTAGTATTTTCAATTTTAGTCCTTTTAGTTTCAATTTTGGTCCTATATCTTTTAAATTTTCAATTTTAGTCATATTAGTTTCAAAATTAGTCTTATATCTTTTTTAATTATCAAAATTAGTCATATTATAAATTATATCATATTTCAAAATATACGGGATTAGTTTTGATAATTCAAAAAGATATAGGACTAAATTTGAAATTTATAGGACTGAAATTGAAATTTTAAAAATTACAGGACTAAAATTGAAACTAAAAGGACTAAAATTGAAAATATTAAAAGTTACCGGACTAAAATTGGATTTGGTAAAAGATATAAGACCAAAATTGATATTTTCTCAATATTTGAGTAAAGTAATAAAAACATGAAAAATCATAAAAAAAAACATTACTCGAATACATTATCCGCTAACTCATGTTACTCGAAATTGCATTACCCGCTTATTCATGTTACTCGAAATACATTATCCGCTCACTCATGTTACTCGAAATTGCATTACCTGATCACCCATGTTACTCGAAATTGCATTACCCGCTCACCCATGTTACTCGAAATTGCATTACCCGATCACCCATGTTACTCGAAATTGCATTATTCGTTCATTCATGTTACTCAAAATTGTATTACCTGTTCACTCATTTTACTCGAAAATTACATTACTTACTCATATTACTCGAAAATACCCTTTACTCAAATACATTCGAGTAAAGGGTATTTTCATCAATTCGGACATAAAAAGATTATACACTTATAATACATTCGAATAAAGGGTATTTTCATCAATTCGGGCATAAAAAGTTTATACACTTATAATTTGGTTAGATAAGTAATGTGCTTTATCTGTTCGGATACTGCACCCAATTTCCTCTAGTTCTAAGCCTGCTTGGAATAAAAATAAAGTATACTAAAACAGCTTTATAATTAAAATAATTTTATAATTTCAAGTCAGAATTGATAACTTCTTGTTAATCAAAGTTTTCTTGGGTTATTTTCAATGTCACTCTTAGAGCATCCATATTGGTTATCAGTTTAAACTCAATTTTTATTTTTAATTTTATTTTTCCACGGCTCCCCCATTAAACTCAACTGGTCTATACATTCATTTATTAATTTAAATTTATTACATAAGGCTCCCACCACTTAAATAACTCCACACT
The DNA here is from genome assembly GCA_023678885.1 of Pogostemon cablin. Taxonomy (NCBI): domain Eukaryota; kingdom Viridiplantae; phylum Streptophyta; class Magnoliopsida; order Lamiales; family Lamiaceae; genus Pogostemon; species Pogostemon cablin. The sequence goes on from CM042973.1 coordinate 22,836,123, forward strand.
CTTTTTAGGAGTGTGTGATACACCTCCCTTCCTTTTAAATGAATGAGGTGTTGTACACACTCAAAAAATTTACTCACATTATTTTCTCTCTCTCCCATTTAAACTCAGTTCATAGTCATGAACTGAACCCTCTTTTTGAGTTTAAACTAATTACTTGTATTGGTTGGTTTAATGCATTTTTCAGTTTAAACTCGTTTTTGTCCAACCGTTGCGAATGCTCTAAGTGTGTGTGACAAATCAGCGTGGCGAAAGGCGGTCCTGATGTGTCTGGATGTTTCGTTACTCGTTAGCGGGTCCCACACAGGATATATTACCGGAATTCTAGGTGCGTTGAATCTACGCGTACCTGACTCTTACCACCCAACTGGACTCAATCCTATCCGTAGGATTGGAGGGCCCACATTAACCACGGTCAGATGAAAAGTTTAACCCTAGTTCCCTATAAGAATTGTGTGGCCACGAATATGAAAGTTGAAACCCCACCGCCTCTCTTCCCCCTCAATAAATTCTCCTCAACTCTGATAAATTCTTTCATAATATCGTTACATTCTTCTTAAGCTCTCTTCAGAGGTACGTTTCTCGATCGTAAACGTTGATCTTCTTCTCCAACAAACGTACCTATCTTGTTTAATTGGTTGATTTTTCTTTTAATTAGTTAAATTAGTATTGATTTTTTATGATCGCTGGTGTTCGTTTATGGTCGGTGCGATTTGAATTGCGTATTGTTTGATGTCAAATTCTTTAATATCTTGTTTAATTGGTTGATTTTTCTTTTAATTAGTTAAATTAGTATTGATTTTTTATGATCGATGAATGAATTTCATCCGGTGTTCGTTTATGGTCGGTGTTGTTTGATCGTCAACTCCTTTAATTGAGAATTAGGGTTAACTATAATTTGGGGATTTTTAATCGGCGATCGCTCTAATTCGATTGAGCGTATGCAGGTTTTAGTGTGTGGGAATCAAGGCGATCTCGAACAAGTTTGATGGTTGAACTCGACGTCCAAATTCCATCAGCTTTCGATCCATTCGCAGAGGCAAAGGACTCAGGTGCCCCGGGGGCGAAAGAGTATGTTCATATTCGCATACAGCAAAGGAATGGAAAGAAAAGTTTGACGACGGTGCAGGGGCTGAAGAAGGAATTCAGCTACGAGAAGATATTGAAAGATCTGAAGAAGGATTTCTGCTGCAACGGGAACGTGGTTCAGGACAAAGAGCTGGGGAAGGTGATTCAGCTGCAGGGCGATCAGCGTAAGAATGTTTCTCAGTTTCTTGTCAACGCTGGTCTCGTGAAGAAGGACCAGATCAAGATTCATGGTTTTTAGTCCTATTCTGCTATCCTTACGCGTGGTATGTTGGAGAAGGAAGCTTTAAGTATAGTATTTGTGATCTTTTTTTAAAAAAAGTTTGATATTCTGTTTTTTGTTGTCCCATTCCAATGGGATCGTTGGTGAATTGTGATTGTATGGTGTGTTTTAATAATATTAATAATGTTTTTCATCCATCTGGCTTCCCTAATTGTTGTTCATTGATTGTGTTTATCTGATGGCAAAATTGATGCAGGTTTAATCGAATAGTGACATTCTGTGCATATTCTTTTACAAGTGACATTCTGTTCCAAATTTTTTTTACACATCTCAATAATTATATACTACTCGCGATATTTTTTATTTATTTTGAGTGTCCTACCCAAAAAGTTTTATAATTATTCACGGCATAATAAATAATAATACTTCTTAATTTTCATGAAAAAACAAACCCTTTGAGGGAGTATATATTTTTCATTCTATTATCTTTAATAATTTAAAATACTCACCGCTTATCCACATGACCACATTTCACAATTTTACATACTTTCCCCATTAAATTATTTAAAATATTCACTTTTTTACTCTAAAACACTAAAACTGTTAATATTTAAACTCAAATTATTTGTATATTCCATTTCTCTTAATTTATTTACCCCACTTTTCTTGATAGAGGCATGTTATAAAAATATACTATTAAGGACAAAATCGTGTTCACTTTTAAATATAAAAATATTTTTTCTACCCATTCAAATAAAAATATACTACGAGTATTTTTTCTATGTATTTTTATAGATTTGTACCCAAAATATTCTGTTGATTTTCAATTATCATAAAAGAAAAAATAATCTTTTTAAAAAGAATAGGATGAATGGAATAAAATAGGTTAAATCTAAAATGAGTGAATATAAAGTAAATAGGCTGAATAGACCTAATATCATAAAAGAAAAAATAATCTTTTTTAAAAAGAATGAAATGAATGGAACAAAAGAGGTCAAACTTAAAATGAGTGAATAGAAAGTAAATAGGCTGAATAGATCTAATAGAAATAATAGAAAAGGAACTTTTTCTTTCCCAAGCCATTTCGAGTTAAGAAGATGTGAAAGCAGGTTTATCTCGGTACGTTATGAAATGTGAAGTAAGAGAGAAGGGAGGTCATAATTGGGGTTTTGAAGGATACTTGAGATTTTTTACTAAGAGACAGAGAATTGTCAAAATTGATAGATCATCTCTTATGTTATGTAACTTTATTTCAAACCTCTTTTATTTATCAAAGAAAGCATCATTTAAATAAGAGAAAGGAACAAAATGATGGGAACTCGGCGGTCTTATTTTCCATCTCCAAGGAAAAACATTCCGATCTCCTATCAGAAAAATTCTCAATTCTCCTTTTGGTATATCTTAGGCTACAAGTTTAAGTTTAATGAGATAGGGTCCCTTCAGATTTAAACAATCTTGTTTTTTTAACATGAAGAAATAAAGAAGCCATTGCAATTGCTGTAAATACTAGGCCTACTAAAGGCAAAAAAAAAAATGGAGGGAAAGTGGAAAGTTGGATTTTAAAATTTTTAAAAAATATAGTTTAGTAGAATAAAAATTTTGAATTGAAAGGACAAAATATAGGCTGAATAGAAATCGTTAAATTTCTAAAATAATTAAAAAATTTAAAATATAGATCGAATAGAGTAAAAAAAATTTTGACGAATACACAAAAATCTAAAATATGCTAGATCGAACAGAGTAAAAAAAATTTAAACGAATACACAAAAATTAGATCGAATAGAGATTTATAATTTTCTAAAAACAAAAAAGTCTAATATAGTACTTCCTCCGTCAGGTTCTAAGGTATCCATTTTATTATTTTTGGCGTCTGCTTCAAAGGTATTCATTTCTCTTATTTAGTAAAAAAGTACACAATATAGCCCACCACTTCCCTCTAATACAACTACCCACTTTACATATAATAATAATACTATTTAATCCACGTGCAAAAAGCAAATGGATACCTTAGAATCGGACAGAGAGAGTATAAAATTTGAGTCATGAACCATACATAAGGGCATTTTGGAATGAATAATGGATAGAAAAAATATATTCACTTCTGATTGGCTAAAAAAATTAAAGTAATTATTTGAAAGTTACTTTAGCTATCTTAACAAAATATTAACACAATTGCATTACTAGGTCATATAATATTTAGAGTTGGTCTTTTGTGTTTTTGGCATACCATGTTAGACATGCACCAAAAAATCGGAACCGACGGTTCAAACTGGGGAATCGCAGGTTTTAACCGGAATCGAAACTGCCGATTCCGGAATCGGCAAAAACAGAACCAAAATCGGATATACTTTGATTCGATTCCGGTTCCTCATTCATTGAGAAAAATCGACGGTTCCGGTTCCAAACCGTTGGTTCCAGATCGAACCGCCGATTTTTTAATTTTTTTATTTTTACATTTTTACGCTAAAACTAAAAAAAAGATTAAAATCGGAACCGACGGTTCCGGTTTGGAACCGAAATCTTCCTACCTTCGGTTCGGTTTCAGTTCTCTATTTTCGGGAACTGAAACCGGCAATTCCGAACCGACGTGCACGTCTACACAGTGTGCCCACACTCTTTACTATTAAATTGTAGTACAATTTAATACTCTCTCTGTCCCATTAAAGTTGGTATAATTTTTTTGGGCATGGAGATTAAGGAATATAATAATTTAATGTAAAGTGAAGTGAGAGAAATAATATTTAATGTGTAGTGGGTAGTTGTATTAGAGGTGGTATGTAGGGTCCATGAGAGTAAATTAATTATTTTTATGTGGGTCACATGTATTAAAAAGAAAATGTGTCAACTTTAGTGGGACAAACAAAAAAAGAAAGTTTGTCAACTTCTATGGGACGGAGGGAGTAGTAAAGAGTGTGGGCACACGTATGCCCGAGAAAACACAAGTTTTAGCCTAATATTTAACACCTTGCTATAAAATTGTCACTTATATTAACTTTTCTTAATAAAGGTATTTTGTTTTGAGTTTACGTAATCTATATTTATTCTCGATTTTGATTTGCTGTATAGTATCGTGGGGCTTATTTAGTGGGTATATAAAAAGGTATTAGGTTTATCTTTTGAAATTTAGGTATAGATTTTAAAATCTAAATCATGGAGTATTTATTAATTCTTAACTGTACAATCTTGTAAGTATGTAACTATCCTTACGATGCTTTAAAAATTATTGAGTGTTGTATGTATGAAACTATGTTTGTGATTGGTTACCCATTAATTATTCACACTGCGACGAACATTTGCGTGATTCTGCATCCATTGATTGTATGATGGAAGTTTCAAAAGGGGCATCTTATAATGTATTCCAAACAGGGGCATTTTTCTGATGAACAGATGCGCATTCTACATCCTATATGCATTCATTATCGCTATATGTTTATTTTCGATTTAATTGGATTTTAAAAACGAAAGACTAGTAGTATATGTTTGTTTTAGTTTTTTATACGATAGATTTTAACTTATGTGAAATCAATGTACAAAAAATATGAATTGATGTGTAAAAGTGTAGTCTTTTTTTTTATCGGACAAAGTTAGTTGTTAGTATAGTTACTTCACCAAAGCACCCAATACACCCTTATTCTTCAAGAATTCTTATAACTCCCCTCATATTCGTTCTAATTGAATCGAACCTAGGTCACCCACTTTTGTGAGGAGTCCAGTGACAATGTGAGCTAGCCCACCTAGTTGATGTGTAAAAGTGTACTATTAATTGATGTAAGATAAAAGATACTCCCTCTGTCTTATACTTATCTTCACTTTCCGTTTTCGTTCGTCCCACACTTATGTTCACCACCTAAAAAATGAAACTTCATATTAACCAACAACCTCAAAAGTTGTTATATTAGTTTCAAAAATACTACTCTAACCTAACACACATAACATACTTCATAATTTATTTATTATCTAAAAATACCACAATACCCCTCAAAAGTCAATAAAGTAATTTTTCTTAAATTCTCTATCTACAGTGTCGGTGAAGTTAGCTCCGGGACGGAGGGAATATAGAGAAGAGAGATTTAGTATTAATTAAAGAGAGAATGTGTAAAGTGCATTTGATGTGTAGTGATATGTGTAAATATGTATGAATTGATGTCAAATAAGAGATGGGAGAGGAGAGAGAATACCTAAAGTCAACTCTTTGGAACCATGGATAGAAAAAAGGATCTTACACAACGATAACAAAGTATGATAGGTCGGTGTGGTTCACAAGTGCATTATAGAAAATCTAAGAAATCATTTCATTGTTCTTGATATGTTTTTGTTCTTTTTAATCTCTAACTCCTTTAGCGCTGCAAATGCCTAATTCAAGATTTTTTTTAATATCTCAATTCAACAAAAGATCACAATTCACAACATCTCAAGAAAAAAATTACTTTTGTGTTAAAATCGTCATTTATAAAGTTAGTTTACTCTACACACCAAACATATTTTAAAAGCTAAATCAACATTTACTATTTAAGAAATTCAAAATTAATTATAAAATAAAATAAAAAAATAACCTAAATTCAATACAAACGCACCCCAACTTGAAACCCTGCCATATGCTGGTGGGAGATTATTTTCATATTATTAAAATTAACTAGTTTTTTTTATTAAAAAAAATAAGCATTCATAATAACATGATAAAAGTATAAATTATTATTAAAAAAAAAGTAATTATGTATAATAAATATACATGTACACATATACAGACATATACCATGGCTAGGTATACAGAGATGAAGAAGAGTGGTTAAAGAAACTTCTACATTGTACTCACAATGAAAAGAACTTATAGTGACATGCCTACAACCAGCCTATCTGAATATCATCCAGTTTGAATACAGGACACAGCCCATTATGTGAAACGATTGTACACAAGGTTCTGCTATCCGTTTTTTTCATTTCACATAAGTTTGCAAATTCTAAAAATTACACTCAGTCAAAACAACTAACATTTCAATAACTTTATTTACAAAATTACTATTTTCACCAAGCACACACTATATATTTTATTTAGGGAAAATATCACATTTGGTCCCATAAGAATTCCTTCCGTTCAATTATAGTCCCGTAGGAATACACTGGTCCTATAGCTAGCGGTTTTGGTCCCATAAGAATATTATAATCATAATTTTAGAAAATTTTCATCCCGAATTAACTTATATTATTATAAACTATTAGATTTACATTATTTTATGTCTTTCAAAATAAACATAGTCTATTTTGGTCTTTTTAATGGTTCTCGGCAACTATTAACAGATTTTGATGAAAAATTCCTATGGGACTAAATTTGCCAGTTTTGGGACCTTTTTGGCATTGAGCAATTCTTACGAGACTAAATCTGAAATTATCCCATTTTATTTATTACCCAAAACATAAAATTATTTCTCCCTCCATCCCATAGAAGCTTACGCACTTTCCTTTTTAGTTTGTCCCACTAAAATTGACACATTTCTTTTTTAATACATGGACCCACACAAAAAATAATTAATCTATTCTCATGGCCCCACATATCACCTCTAATACAACTACCCACTACACATTAAATATTATTTCTCTCACTTCACTTTACTCCACTTTACATTAAATTATTATACTTCTTAATCTCCGTGCCCAAAAAAATTATATCAACTTCTATGAGACGGAGAGAGTATTAAATAAAAAATTCAGGGAGAGGGTGCATTAAAATTGATAACTTGCTACTGGTGGGATGCCATTATATTTATAGTTATACCAACAGTTAGTTAAAGATTTTATTCAAGATAGTACTCTAACAAGCAAACAAAAAAGGAAAAATATCAAAGTGCGCCACTCGACAAAACAACATCACTTGCAAGTTGCAGCCCTTTCTTTGTTCACCTAACTAGTAATTTCATCATGTCTAGCTCCTTCTTGCATTTTCCAAGAACATGGATTTGTTCAATTTTCATTTTAGATGTCATTAAACATCTTTCCTGCATGTTGGGCAGCTCCCTTGCTGGGCCAGCCATTCATCAATGCAACCAAGGTGGAATATATGGTTACAGCTTGGAAGCAACCTAATTGATTCTCCTTCCTCCAAATCCTAACATCAAATACATCAACTTAATTACAATTTGTAAATGAATTCAGAGGTATTCTACATGCAATATTCTAAAACCAGCTCTTTGCCCTGGGCCTGCCTACTGCTCAGGCGAGGCGATGGATCGATTTGAAAAATGCTTAGGCAGCAATCAGGATCTGTAACCTAAGCAGAGCGTTTCTAAACACACATGTCTAAATTCAATCCAAGTGATGGACCATGTGCTCACTTGGCTATATACTATGAAAAGGAAGGGACTTGGGGTAGGTGTGGAGCCATCACCACTTGAATTTTAAAAAATTTTAAATCATAGTATGTAATAATTAATTTTCACTAACTTTTACTTAAGTGTTCATCCCTAGTGCCCTATTGATTTGTAACATTATACTAGTATAGTTATAATGTGAAAAATCTCAGCCTAATGCATGTTAAATAAATTTGGATTTGTCCCAAGCATGAATCCTATGCTTTCATTATGTTCTGTTCCAAGTTTCATTTCACTTATGCTGGCAAGTGTATAGTGTGACTTCAATGTCATACACATGTAAGGCGAAAATGAAACATGAGAGTGAAAAACGAATTAAAAAAAAAAGGATTTGATGTATGTATGACCTTCTATATTTTGGAATTGCTGTTTATTCATAATTTTACCTGTAAGCAAATTGTGCAACTACTACAGAAACATGATGGGGTAGTCTCGGCGTTATAAAACTCATAAACTGGCAACTCTTTGATTGCATCTTGAGACAATCCCATGAAAGTATTGATGTCAAAGATGTCAGAGAAGTCCCACAAACTCGTCTCCGTAGCGCTAACCTGCAAGTACTTCTCACTTGAGATATATACAATCAACAAGCTGAAATTGGGAAGTTGATAGATTAGGGAGGTAAGAAGTAATCTCAAAATTACCTGCCATTGATAAGCTTTGAGCACAGCAGGACTCACCCACTCCATAAATATCTTGCCATTTACCAGGCTATGTATTAGAGCAACCTGATAACAACTCTCTTGTTCAGATCATTTTAAGAAATAATAGCTTTCTTTAATCAGACAATTATTCAGATAACACAACAATTATTCAGATTGTACTAGTATTTCCAGTGTGATAATCCAGGCAATGGATGAAGCATCTCCCTTTTCCTAATGTAGAGTAAAGAAATAATGGCTTTGCTAAAACAAAAGGCAAACAAGGTCATGAATGCAAGTATGGATATGGGGGTGGTGGTGGGTGGAGAGGGGCCTAAAGCTTTAGGGCCTACAAGGAATATGACTGGAAGTGTTATATTTGTCATGGCCATACATATTCAAATGAGACAAGTGATGAATACAGGTTGTGCTTTAATCTTGACAATGACAAAGAATTGAATATGGCGTGCTATCCTATTTCATTTACATGTAAAGTCTGTCACGCAGATACGAATCAACTAATGTGCATTAACACGACTACTACTTCAGTGTGAAACGGCACCGTTCAGCATAAGAAAATCATTGTCCATGTACATCACACTTGATCCTCTATTGTGCGTGAAACACAACATCAATTTTCGTATGTGAAACTCACTTGAAAAATCATTAGAGGTAACTTCTGACTCAGTTAACTTACAAGCTACCTTACTTTTCTTTGTTTAACTTCACACACATTGTTTAACTTCACACACATACACTCACAATTCACCTTGGAAAATGGCTCTCCATTGGCTATGAGGTCCATCAATTGGATACCGGTGATGGCACCCGCAACTGCTCCAACTCCGAACCCACGTGACAGGCCAGTTTCAGTGGTCTGCCCTTTAATAGCGCCAGTAAAAGCTCCTACTGCAGCTCCACCTGCCCAAAATCACAGTGTAACATAACAAAAATGACAAATAATGAGGTGTATTAAAGCAATAACTGAGGTTTATCAATTAAGTGGGCAAGGTGGTCAAACTTTAAAGGGATCAGAAAGATCCATCAGAAGGAGATTTTTAAGTCCAAATGTACAGGGGAACTTCATCAAACAGGTAATCTGCATATATATTGTGCTAGAAAACTCTACACCGTTTGCATGAAGAAAGCAGAATGCTAATTAAACCATCAATTCTGGTTGTATGATTACTAAAGAAATTATCTAATGAAACATTACATAACAAAATTCACCACTACGGAAAATGGAAGCAGAATAGCCCTCTCACCCTCTGTTCTTCTTCCCTGTTTAATCCCTCATCAATGTTCGACACAAACACTCAAATAGATATATAAATAAAAAACAGTTCCCGATTTTTTCATCATAATTTGGTTTTGGGAAGAAGGAAGAACAGGATTGAGTAGCTTGTACAGAAAGAAAAGCAAATCTGGAAGCAAACTAAAGAAACAATGCATTGTGAATCTAGAAACAGAGATGAGAGAACTGACCCAAAGCAAAAATGCAGGTGAGTAGAGCCACACCAAATTTCTTCATCAACCTGAAGAAAACCACAGATTGAGAAGCGCGCAGTCCAATGGCTATCCAAGAGTGCATGTTGGAGATCCAGGTATTCATTATTGGGCAACAAATCACCATTTTAGGTAGCATTTAAAAGGAAATTTTACGGTTTATGTACGTATGATATAGTGAAGCAGAAGGAGTATATATCATGAATGGTTGAGATACGTGTGAAGTTGTGAAAAACGACGAGCATTTATAAGGGAGAGAGAAAAATGGTGTGATGAGAGAGAGAGATAAGATGCTGTGAGAGAGAGAGAAAGGCATTAAAGTTGGTTTCGAAGCTCAGAGTGTAGTGTCAGGAATGGCTTCACACGTGCTGCTGCATGCATGTGTAGTTAACCTTGCCCTTTAATTTTCTTCAACCTAAGATCCATAATACTCCCTCTGTCCGTCCGCATTTGTTTTTGCACGTGGATTAAGGAGTATATTATTTAAGGTGTAGTTGGTAGTTATATTAGTGGGGTGTATGAGTCCCATAAATTTATTGTATTAGTGATGTGTGTAGGTCACATGTGTTTAAAAAGATAAATGTGGACATTTGGTGCGGACACTCAAAATGGCAAAATGTGGACTTTTTGGTGGACGGAGGGAGTAATATAATTGGAGGAATTATTACTAAATTATTCAATATTTATCAAATAAATTGTGTATTTGGTAATTTATTTATCCATGTCGCTTTCACATTTAATATCTCACGTTATTTAAGATTGTGTGGAAGGATTTTGTGAAATAGGGAGACTACATGTATCACGATTGGATCCTGTATCAAGTCAAAAAAAATTTTAGAGCACTCAAGTTAGTGTTGAGTTAAAGTTTATATAGAGTAAATTCAAAAAAGTTGACTCAGATAATATTTTTTTAAAAGATTAGAAAATGACTTGACACTTGACTCGGTAGATTATTCTTCCTCCTCTCATTGAAACGTACGCATTTTTTTTTATTTTGATCCGTCTCAATACAAAGTGTGCATTTCTCTTTTTGATAAAGGGACCCACACATATTAATTACTTCTCTCTTCATGAGCTCACATGTCATACTAATACACCTACCCACTTTACATTAAAATATTATTTCTCACATCTCACTACACAATAAAATATTATATCCCTTAATCTACGTGCAAAAAGTAAACACGTACGTTGTAATGGAACGGATGGAATATTAATATCGTGTCAGAATCGAATCAAGAGTTTTTTCGTCATTTTGAACATTTTTTAAACATTTTTTTAAAATGGGGGCAAAAAAATATTTAAAATTTATTCGGAGCACCGTACATTTTCACCCTACATTTTACTCCCTCCACCCCATAATAAATTTCACCATTACTGTAAACACGGAGTTCAAGAAAAATTTCTTTTTAACTAATTTTATTGATTTTTGGAGAGTATTGTAGTATTTTTAAGTTATAAATAAATTATAAATTATGTTTTGTGTGTTAGGTGGAAGTGGTGAATTTGTAATTAAGATGAACTTTTAGGAATGAGAATTGATGTGTTTTTTTTTTGGTGAAATTTAATATGTAACGACAAAAATGGAAAGTGTGAAGTGTATTATGAGACGAAAATGGAAAGTGTGAAGTGTATCATGACAGGAAGGAGTATTATGGTATATATGAAAATGACTTGATGATAATTTCATGATTTGCAGACTTGGTAGAAATTGTGAGGTGATTGGTAAAATTTCCTATAAACACCTGTTTCAAAAGTGAAATTAATTTCAGGAGATGAAACACATTGTTTGTCATAATATAAATTTTCAATTAATAAACATAGCTGCATTATATGCATTATATGAAGACCCCACGATTTAAAAAAAGTCTAAACCAACAGATTTGATTCAAGCTATTAATCTTGTCGAGTCATAAATTAAAACAACTTCAAAGTCTAAGAAAAACTATGGGCTACTTGTAAGTGTAATTTTCATCATATATTTTCCTTGTACGAATATTGAATTTAATAATAGAAAAAATAATAAATTCTTGTCAATATTAATGTGGCTCAACATATGAAATTAATGTGGATGGCTTTTTGTAATTCATTAATTGAAATTGAAATTGACAATATGCTTGGTAGACATAATTGAATTATGAAGAAAGAACTCCAAATTTCTCACACCTTCTATATTTAATTTAATTAAAGAATTAATTTTCTTAATATCTTTTCAATAAAAAAATATATATATCCTTATTAATTAAAATAATACATTTTACAATATAATAATATTCTTGAACAGTGCACATTAGGTTAAAAAAACAAGTGAGTTTAATTTCTTTTCCTCATTTCACAATTAAAAAATAAACTAAAATCCTAATATATTCAGTATATATTTTAAAAAATATTCTAAACCTCCAATAACTCAATTCAATTTAATCTTTTACTATTAGATTGAATAAAAGTAATTTTATACGCCTGAGATTTTCTCAATTGTGCATTAATGTGACATGAACATGATGAAGCTGAATCTCAGTTTATGGGCCTATACTAATTTTCCTATTGGGCTTAATTCTTGATAAAGGCCCATCTCCAAGCAACCTAATCTAGAAGGCCCAATACGGTGAAATCGAGACCACACTATTTGACTTCTGAGAAAGCGCGAGTGTACTGAGACTATCAGGACTATGAGAGGGTTGGTAGCCTGACCAAACCTCAACGAAGAAAGAGGAGTGAGAAAGAGCAATGGCGTGGTCTGCCGCCGCGAAGAGCTTTCATATGCCGGCAATTGATGTAGGCGCTATCCGCTCTCGGGCGCCTTTCGCCGTCGGCATCGGCTGCGTCTCCTTAGCCGGCGCTAATCTCCGACGCTCGGCTCGATCGCCGGCCTTCGCTTCCTTAGGCCTTTCTACTGATGCTACTTCAGGTGAGCACCTCGCCTCCGGTAGTGATACTTTCACACTTATTCATGACGCAAATTAATTCCTACTCTATTTTATAGTAATTCGGTGTCTGCGAAGTTAGGAAATATCTCGTTTTTTCTTTCTCTTTTTTCTGTTCTATGTTGCATTGTGGAGTAGTACCTTGTGCACAGGGAGGTTGTACCTTTGTTCGGATTTCCTGCTAACTTTTCGCCCTGCTTCATTCAATTTTCACGTCCGATGTATATCTTATAAGTTTTGCTTTAAAAAAATGCTGATTTGCGCCTTTTTTTTTTGTGTCGCACCAAACTTTATACAATTATACTTTATCAGTTTATTTCATAAACTTTTGTAATGTTATCAAACATTTTATGAAAAAACCAACATAATAATTTTATGGATAAATAAGTATTATGTAAAAATTGAAATATTATTCTTATAACCGGTTGCTTGTTAGTTGCTAGTTGAATACCATCATTTAGGTTCCTCATTGATACTGATATCGCTCAATTGGATTATGTGTCCAACTTGTTCATTTTTTCGTTGACCCAATATTCCAAAGCCTCATCTTTGAATGAGGAAATTTTAGTCGGTTCCATTTGCTAAAAAAATCTACTTTTTATAGACTATAGTTTTCTGCATTGTTCATACTATAGTATATGCATTATTCTTACGGTGGTTGCAATGTGCTATTGAACGTAGGTCTAAAGGAAGCTGTTCAAACGGATAAAGCTCCCAAGGCATTGGGGCCATATTCTCAAGCCATTAAGGCTAATAATATGCTTTTTATGTCTGGTGTTCTTGGAATTATTCCAGAGGTTTGTGACTTTAGGTAGCTAATAACATGATGGAAGATATTCTCTTTGAAATGAAATTCCTGTAAATCGTCAAACATTATGGTTACGTTTTTTTTTTGGCTGTCTTGGTTGCAGACTGGGAAGTTTGTCTCGGATAGTGTTGAAGATCAAACTGAGCAGGTATGCTGTTAGAACCCCGACTGTTTTTCTTCTTGCAAAAATTTGTTTTCAGAACATTAAAGCAGGAAGCTTAAAAAAAATTTTCTGTTTAAGGAAACCTCATCAACATAAGTAACATGTTAGGAAGATGATTTACATACATGTAGATGGATAGGAAGAAGATCACAACCGAGACTATTTGCAGTTATAACAATGTCCCTGTTTTCTGATTATGTTGTTTGATTCAACGTTGACAATGGTTGTGTTTAAAGCAATGTGCTAATCAGTTAATCTTTGAGTAAGTTATTATTATAGTGTCATGGACATTCGTTTTACCTGGCTTGTCCTGTTCAAATTGTCGATGTATGTGATTATAAGTTTCTCTTAGCATCCAAGGAATGCAGACTTAGTCATCTTAGGTATTTTAAGATGTTTTCTGAATGAGGTCACATTGATTAAATGCCATATGGTTCTATCACCTGTTTTCTTTATTGCGGGAGAGAATACATGTACTGATCACCAGGGTACTTGTAGATCATATTCATATCTAGTATTTTTTTGTAAGTTTGAAGCTTGTTAATACATTTGAGCTCATCGTGAGTGGTTACTAGGTGCTTAAGAATATGGGAGAGATACTTAAAGCAAGTGGCGCCAGCTATGCCTCTGTTGTCAAGACAACAATCATGTTTGTGATCCTCTCTCTCTCTCTCACACCTCATACGTTTTCTATCTTAAATCTCCCGACTGACGTAAGTTTTTTTTATCTAGGTTGGCTGATCTGAAAGACTTCAAGAAAGTCAATGAAATTTATGCTAAATGTGAGAATTTTATTTTCAAGTCAGCATTAGACATGTTATCTTAGTGTTTGACTGCACAAATGCATCTATATAGTTACAGATTTGGTCACACTTACTAAGTTTTCATTGTCCTGATTTAATGTCCATAAGCAGCATAAAACAATTAAGAAATAGCACCCCAGGTTCGCCTTTTGTCATGTCCCGATATTGTGAATTTGAAACCCAACACACTCATTACTTCTTTTGGACATTAGTTATATCTTAATGTAGATATAAACCTAGAATTGGTTGGTCTCATGTCCATTACATCTTGGCTATATTACGCAGATTTCCCAGCGCCCGCACCAGCACGTTCGACTTACCAGGTTGCAGCACTGCCATTGGACGCAAGGATTGAAATTGAATGTATCGCTGCATTACAATAGCATCCCACAGACTAAGGTTTTAATAACCTGGGTGGCATTATGTTGGGTAAATAAATTGAGATTCTGAGACTATTTTCATTCATCAATAGAATGATACCATTGTTGTTGTCATTCCTATTTTTAGGTGAATTAACTCTTATGCGATGTCATGACAAGACTAAAAAAATGAGTCTAAATTGTCACGTTGCAAGATCAACTTTGGTTTTATCGGAATTGTCAAATTATTACAAGTTACCGCAAGCATAAATTCAATTTTATATCTAACAAACAAAGGCTTGCAAATAACTTCAACGATTATTATGCGGTATCAAATTGAGCGTTCTTATATAGTTGGTAAAGGAATGGAAAAGTATTGGTATGATTAATTCCTCACTTTTGATGTTTCATTCCATTTCTACACTAATGCAAAACATATAATCTAATTTCATACGAATTCCTTGTCCTGAAAAGTATTTATCCAAACATCCCCAATGTAGAATAAATTCATTCATGGCTCGAAAATAGATAAGGACCAAGTCATAAAATAATGTGACAAGGTTTTTCGAACATAACGTGTCTATACAAATTGTTTTGTTATAGGAGTGAGCTTCTAGTGCAATGTGCATTCTTTGTACCTTTCTTTCCCCCCTTGGCATTTTGAGATTCAAGAATTTTTTTTTACTCCATTCATAGGTAGTTTCTAGTCCGGTTTTGGTGTAACATCTCATGTGTCGTATTGTTATAAATAACACAGAAATTATATAGTTCACGTGTTGTTTCAAAACTATGGGCACAAGGAAAATTATGTATTTCAATCCAAAAGATAAATTTAAGTGGTTTGTGAAAAGTAAATGCTTTATAATACTCCCTCCGTCCCGGGTATTTTTACCCGTTTGTACGGGCACGGAGATTAAGACATTTTATTTTTTTAATATATAATGTAAGAGAAAGTATGGATAAATTAATAATTTAAAAAGAAAAAGTGAATAAAGTTATTGGGAATGATGAATAAAGTGTAAAAAAATAATTAAACTTGTTGGGATTGTAAAAAGTAGGTAATAAAATATTATGTATTTTTGCCAAAAATGGAATGGGTAAAAATACGTGGGACACCCCAAAATGGAAAGTGGGTAAAAATACGTGGGACGGAGGGAGTATAATTTTTTCTTAAAAGAATAAGAGTACTACTTTAGATTGACATACTAAAATGAAAGTGAGGCCACATTTTTGATTGAGAGAGGGATTTTTAGTCTTTTATTATTATACATAAATACTACTCCCTCCGTCCCATTAAAGTTGGTATAATTTTTTTTGGCACGGAGATTAAGGAATATAATAATTTAATGTAAAGTGAAGTAAAGTGAAGTGAGAGAAATAATATTTAATGTGTAGTGGTTAGTTGTATTAGAGATGATATGTAGGGCCCATGAGAATAGATTAATTGTTTTTATGTGGATCTCATGTATTAAAAAAGAAATGTGTCAATTTTAGTGGGACAAACCAAAAAGAAAAATGTGTCAACTTCTGGACGGAGGGAGTAAATGATATCGTACGATGCGAATAACAACAGAAGCAATGAGATCTTAAGCTTAAAAAACCGATACATCCATTTCAATGTTCCCATGCGTATGAAGTAGTTTATCCAGGATAAATAACATTACATACCAACTTACAAAATAGTAACATTTGCAAAATCGACGCTAATCCATCCCAACAATCTGGCATAGCTCATGATGACTGCACCCGGCTTCCCACGGTGGATCCGACGTCGCCCTGACCAAGCTTCCTAAGCACGTGGGGAGTCGAGCACCACGATTACACCGGATGGCTATCCGGTGTGTGTTCTTATGATATTTACCATGATCTCTGGTGATTCCACAAGTAACATAGCTTATTACATCTTCTGCTTCAGTACCTGCCTCAACTGGACCTTTTGGCTTTCCATCCTTGCTTCCAGTAATCTCGCCTTCAAGCTGTTCTTCTGAGCGCTGCGTGGCCACTCGATGCATCCTTTCATTGCACGGTTGATGTGTGCGTTTCCAGTGTCGGGAGAGCTCCATTGACCCGAGAAATCATGGGGACTTAGGCCGCCTTTAGCTGAGCCACGGTCTGGTGACATGAGAGCCCCATTAGAGAGTCGACCGTTGGAGAGCCTTCCATTCTTGACATCAACCGATATGATCTTGTAATTGTCACCATTGCTAGGGCATGATCTCCACAGCTTGGATACGGACGATGCTTTTTTCAATTGCCTCATCCTCATGGAGTCGACTTCACCTATCTCCATGATGGGCGTTTCGTCCCCTCCGTCTTTCTCCCATTCTGTTCCTGTTCTTGAAACATTGCTGACACAAAAGTTTCTGTTGATGGATGGATCACTACCATCTGGGGAATAACTTGAGCCTTGATCCTCCGGATGGCTCACCGTTTCCCATTCACTAGCATCCTCTTCTAGCTCGCCACTCTGATTCATATACACATTGGAATGCACATGAGCAGTATCTTTACTAAGCATTTTCACTTCAGGACTCACAGTATGAATCTTGGAGGCATGGCTTGCAGGACTGTACCCGTTGCACGGTTCAACCTCTCGTTCATGGGCTTCGCCAAAATTGACATCTTCAAAGACAGAGAAGATATCATCAGAAGTTGGGGGCTCATAAGTCAATTCCCTCACATCCTGAATGTTCACAGAAGCAGCCACTTTCCTTAGAATCTCAGCTTTCTTGATCTCCTCCGAATCCGATGATGAGCTTCGAGAACTCAGGTAAGACTCGAGGTCCGCTACTAGCCTGTTCATCTGTGAGTACTTCTCTTCAAGCATTACTTTAGCATCAACTAATTTCATTTGTACTCGTTCTTCACGCCAAACCTCGGCCATCTGCAGCATTTTCCTCTCCTCGTCTACTTCCTCCTGTAACTTCATCGACTCTCTCTTTAACGCCTCCACTTCAGCCTTATCTTCTCCAATCTCTTTAGCTAGTTCATCACACACCTCCTCAATCAGTTCCCTGGCCTTCCTTTCCTTTTCGTATTCCTGTAGGTAACGCTTGGCCGATAATTTGGCATCAGCCAACTCATTTACCAGCTTAGAATTGACGATCTCCATCCTTTGCCGGTTTTTCTTCTCCCTGCTCAGTTCCGTTTTCATATCCTCGATAATTGCACGGACTTTTTCATGCTCTCTGCTTTTCCATGTAACCCTCTCCTCACTAAGTTTGCGCAAGAACTGTTCTAGTTTCTTTTTCGAAGATCTTCGATCAGCTTCAAGTTCATTGATTCTGGATCTAGCCTCATCAAGCTCCGTCTCGAGGGCAGATATAACTTTAGCAGCACTTGCTCGATTATCCGCAGGCTTTGATTTGCCAAATATCCGCTTCACTTCGTCTGATATTTTCCAACCATCAGGATCCCACTTCGTCGCCCCCTCCATCGCATAGTTGGGAAATTGAGAAGATGGTTCAAACTGCAAGGTATTAGGGGTTATATCCAGCAAAATACTAGCATATACTGAAAGAATGCAAGAAAAGAGAAACCACAACCAGAAGACGAAAAAGAACTTCCCTTTGTGGAATAAACAAGGCACAAGGATACAATAACTCACAGTTACAACACATTGAAACACTACATTGCTTAACAACAGGCGTAAAACGAAGAGTCTCAAAACAGATCTTGTGATCGCGTCTTGATCAGCTTAGAGACCACAACTTCACAATCCAATCTCAAAGGAAATCAAGCAACTCGTGAATACACAACACCAAGAAATATTACCTTGTAGAGAAGCCCGTTTTTCGGACCAGACACCAAATGCGGACTGTGCACTGAACCCTTGGCGGGTGAGCCGTGCACTCTGTCAACATGATGGAAATGAATGGAGGCTCCAAATTGGTGACCTCCAGGATGCTGTTAAGAATCAAAGAACAAAATGCAGTATGAAATATAATCCCTTGAAATCCAAAATCAGCTTTAGGAGCCTCTAAAACTACAGCAGATGATCTAGAACAGCATCAAAATCATGAAAGCTTCTATGTTAACTGATTTAGTTACTTTAG
Organism: Pogostemon cablin; assembly: GCA_023678885.1. Lineage (NCBI taxonomy): Eukaryota > Viridiplantae > Streptophyta > Magnoliopsida > Lamiales > Lamiaceae > Pogostemon > Pogostemon cablin. Next base: position 22,855,050 of record CM042973.1, read on the forward strand.
TATGAATTCATACAAAAGGGGAACAAACTCTCAGAAGCATCAAATCGATAAATAAGAATGCAATAACAAGAATGACATAATTGCAAACATCAATCTAGATTTCAAGATAAGATCAACAACTCAATTAATTCAACACTAGAGCTAAATAAACATTAAATAATTATTAGTACAATGTGTGCGAAGAACACTACCTGAAGCCCTACTCTCTGGCCAATGTCAGTTTGAAACTCCGGCAGACGGAGGCGCCACAAGCCGGCGGCTAGCTTCCTAGCTGAAACAACCGTCCTAACTCTCCGGGAGTTTTTCCGGCCAACTTCACCAGACGATTTCTCCTCCTCCTCCATCAAATTATTCTCGTCATTGCCCTCATTGAACTTCCATCTGAGCAAAGGGGTCTCCGGCCGGCTGCTCCGTTTCGCATGTGGGGCTCCAGATTCCCTTTTTAACCGGACTCCAGCGCCTAAAGCCTTGGCTTTCCGGCGCGGCGGCTTGCGTGGAAAACTAGGCTTGTCGGGAAGATCTGACGGCGGCGGATGTTGGGGAGGAGGCTGGGTTTCCCGTTCAATGGTTCTTTCTACTGTAATCTTCATTTTCGTCGCTGCATAAGCTCCGCCATTACGCAGTCACACAGAAGTGTGAAACCCTGAGCGATGAGTGAGATTATCCGGGGCTTCGATCTCCACTAGAGAGCTGAGGATGGAATAGAGGGTGGGCTGGTGGGGGTGGGGGTCTGAAGAAAGAGAGGCCGGTGGAGTGAGGGGGGGGGGTGGTTGGGGGGTTAGTACAGTCAACGGCTTCTATTACTACATCAAAAATCAAACATTGGATTGTGCTTAGCGTAGAGTATATAAAAGAGGAGGGGACGACGTCGTATGTATCAGGACGGTGACGTTTTATTGGTTTAGCGATGCCCACCCTCGGAGTGTTTCAAATTAGGCTTGAACAAAATTCTGTGAGGACAGGACAGGACAGGACAGCACACCCCCCTGGTCCCATCTTGGATTATTTAACCCAAGTAATTAGAAAATCCAATTAAAATACTAATTAATTTTTTAATGCAGCTGATAAAGTTGGATCCTTCCTCAGCTAGCCAGAACATATTAAATTGAATTAGTTGTACCTTAAAAATTAAGGTTAAACTCAAAAAATAAAATGTAGTACTCTTTGTATAAAAGCACTTGAACGGTTAGAGGAACTCCAAGAACTTCTTTAAAATTTAAAGAGAATTTTAGTAAAATAGAGAGAATTTTTAATTTAAAGAGAGATATTTTAAAAAGTACTCCAACACACTCTTTATATTTGATGTTTATTTTTCCTATTCCCATATTAATTAGTTATACATATTTTCTATTCATTGACTTTAATTTTATTTGTATTATTAATGCAATGTAATATTGATTTTACTCTACATTCCATGATATTTATTTTAAAAAAAGTATTGGAAACAATGAATCATTTATTACATTTAATTTTAAAAAACTTGATTGGCTCTTTAAATTTGAATAGTGAAATTTGTTATGTAAAATTAAAAGTTAAAATAAAGAGCTTGTTGGAATGAAGTTTTATTTGATTACTCTTTAAAATTTAACATTTTTTTAATTTGAAGAGCCTTTAAAAAATGCTCTAAGTCCATAAAATGTTGTGGTGCGCCAATTCAGAATAAATAAATTTATGAGTCAAATTATGTGCACTTACTGTACTAGTACATTGGGACTATGATCAAATTTTAAATTAATTTCAATTATTAAATGAAATAAAATATTAAAAATAAAATAAAATTACTTTACTACTATTCTATTTAAAAATCTATAAAGCTAGGTGAATTGGTGCATAAGATGCATTCTAGAATTATTCTAACCATAGCCAATATTATATAGAGTATTAATTATAAGATTTTGTGCACATTGTTAGAGAAATATTAGAGAATCAGTCAAATTCCAAATGAGACGCAACAATTCGTGCCAATACATTAAGATGATTGATTTTTTCTTTTATTTATAATTATTATACTTTAATTTGTAATTAGTTGTAGCTCATTATTAGAAATATTTTTGAAAATGTAGTTACCATATCAGTACATATCTCTGTAATTTTAAATACAGTGCAAATGGAAGGTAGAACTAATTATACTTTCCATTTCTATTCTTCACATGGTATTAGTATAATCTCTACAAAAATCTAACGAGTATATTGATTCTAGTTCTCTCATCCAAATATTACTTTCCCATTTCAATCACCTTAAACATAACATCTACCAATCAAGATTCATCTTCCTCAATATCCTTGATTCAAATCAATGCATCTAGACACCTCCCACTGCGTCTAACCACGATAAACTATCCATCATGGAAACTTCAATTTACATCTCTCTTCTATGGTCTAAATCTCTTAAAATTTCTTGATGGCTCAAACAAATCACCATACCTACAACTAACGATAATACTCCCAATCTAGAGTTCATCCAATGGAAAAGACAAGATCAATTAATCCTACATGCGTTGTTGGCCTCTCTTACCAAATCTATCATCCCATTAATAGCCTTTGCAAAAAACTCTCACGATGCTTGAATGATCGTATATTTTCTAAACGCTCCAAGTCATACATCATTCATCTCAAAGATAAACTATCATCCATCACCCGTGGAACCCAGACGACCGTTCTTCAACTTCTGGTTACATTATCTACTTAGGAAAATGTTCTATCTCTTGGTCCTCTAAAAAGCAACGTACAATTGCAAGGTCATCGACAGCGGTGGAATATTGAGCACTTGCCACATGTTCAACGGAGGTACTCTGGTTGTCTAATCGTCTCTCTGAACTCCGAATACCCTTAACTCCATCACCCACATTAATTGCAACAACTTAGGTGCCACTTATCTCTCCATTAATCATGTCTTCCACTCTTGCATGAAACACACTCTCGCATGAAATACATTGCAATCGATTATCACTTTGTTCGTAATCATGTTTTCTCTAATGCTTTTTGAGTCTCTTATATTTCTACACATAACCAATATGCTAACATTTTAACTAAACTTCTCCCTACTTCAAAATTTTCCTTGCTTCGATCCAAGACTGGAGTATCCAATGGATCCTCCATCTTGTGAGGGCCTGTTAGAGAATATTAGAGAATCCCTCAAAATTCCAAAGGAAACGCCACAATTCCTGCCAATACATCAGATGGTTGATTTTTTTTTTTGTAATTATTATATTTTAATTTGTAATTAATTGTAGCTCATTATTAAGAATATTTGTAATAATGTAGTTACCATATATGTACATATCTCTGTCCATTTGTATTCTTCACACACAAACTTTTTTAAAAATTTTATATGTATAAATGATTTAACTCAATCCTCCGCTTAAAAACTTTGTATTTTATTATTTTGGTGTTAATTTAAAATGCTTATGATCCCTTTTTTTTCTAAGGTCCCACCAATGATCCTACACAAACTGATACAAGCTACCATTAAGATAAAACTAGTATTTACCCGGATTCGTGCGTTGCACGGTCATGGATTTTTATAATAGAACTATATATGTAATGAGTTGTTTAATTGTAGGGGAAATATGAAGCATTACAATCCAATTATGCGATTGTAAAGTTTTAATAACTGGATAATCAAAAAATATTTAGTCAGATTGTATAAAAAAAATACATACATAAATGAAAATTTGATTATGAAAAATTTAGTAATTATTAAAAAAAATAGAAATTTCATAAAGTAGTATCATTTTCAAAATCCATATAAAATAGAAAGTCATAAATTTCTAAAAACTTCTCTAAAAACAACATTCTTACAGGTACTGCTGTCAACGTCTTTCTTATCACAAAGCATGATTTTCAAACCTTTACGATTTGTAACTCTAGATACCGCAACGTACAACTGATCGTGACCAAAATTTGATCACTTTAGGTAGATGCCAACGTGGTTCAATGATTGTCCCTGACTTTTATTTATTGTCATTGCGTAAGAGACTATTATTGGAAATTGTTTCCTTTGGAACCTAAAAGGAATTCTAGAGTCTGAAGGTGTCAATGTTAATCTTGGAATTAGAACACGTTGACCTGCACTGTTACCTGTTAGGACTTTAGCCTGCAAAACTCTGCCTCCTAGTTTTGTAATCACCAGCCTTGTCCCGTTACACAATCCCCTGGCATGATCTAAATTTCTTAGAAGCATTACTGGTGTTCCAATCTTCAAAATGAGTTCATGGTTAGGTATTCCAGAACATTTAATTGAATTGAAGAATTATGGCGTGTGGACATCAGCCAATATATCAATGTTGGAGTCAGATTTTGATGTTGAGCCTGAACTAAGATAAGTCTTGGATTCTGTTCGCGACGTGCTGTCGTAAGGACCAACTGTCGGGAGCAAGTGCTAGAGAAATTCTTGAATCTACTGACTTCTGTCTTTAGAAGGGGCCAATTTCATCTTCAATCATGACCAATTCTGAAAAAGAAGTATTAAAATTTGTTGAATAAAAATATATAAATAAATTAGAAAATGAGGTACTTAAAATTTGTTGAATAAAAATGTCAATGGATGGTTAATGGTGAAGATGAATTCTTAAATAATAAAGGATTAGGATTAAATTAAAATATTTCCAAAAGAGGTAAAATTAGAAAAGAGGAAAAAAATTGAGTCCAATTTAGCAAAATCATTTTGCTTATATTTATTTTTTATTTTTTTTCGGGTGTTTATGATTTGTTTAAAAAAATGAGGTACTTAAAATTTGTTGAATAAAAATGTCAAGGGAGGTTAATGGTGAAAATGAATTCTTAAAACCCTAAACCCTAAAATCCTAAACCCTAAACCCTAAACCAGACTGAGATTTGGTTTTAAACCCTAAAGGAGGTACTTAAATTTTTAAATGACAATTAAAATATAAATAAATTTAAATGACAATTAAAAAATATAAATAAATTAGAAAATGAGCTACTTAAAATTTGTTGAATAAAAATATATAAATAAATTAGAAAATGAGGTACTTAAAATTTATTGAATAAAAATGTCAAGTGATGGTTAATGGTGAAGATGAATTCTTAAATAATAAAGGATTAGGATTTTTAAATGACAATAAAAAATATAAATAAATTTAAATGACAATTAAAAATATAAATAAATTAGAAAAGGAGCTACTTAAAATTTGTTGAATAAAAATATATAAATAAATTAGAAAATGATGTACTTAAAATTTGTTGAATAAAAATGTCAAGGGATGGTTAATGGTGAAGATGAAAAATTTGTTGAACAAAAATATATAAATAAATTAGAAAAGGAGGTACTTAAAATTTGTTGAATAAAAATGTCAAGGGATGGTTAATGGTGAAGATGAATTCTTAAATAATAAAGGATTAGGATTTTTAAATGACAATTAAAAATATAAATAAATTTAAATGACAATCAAAAAATATAAATAAATTAGAAAAGGAGCTACTTAAAATTTGTTGAATAAAAATATATAAATAAATTAGAAAAGGAGGTGTTTAAAATTTGTTGAATAAAAATGTCAAGGGATGGTTAATGGTGAAGATGAATTCTTAAATAATGAAGGATTAGGATTAAATTAAAAGGTTTCCAAAATAGGTAAAATTAGAAAAGGGGGGAAAAATTGAGTCCAATTTTAGCAAAATCATTTTGCTTTTATATATGTATATAGATAGATAGATAATAAGGTAAATCTTTCCGTGTACAAATTTAAATTCGTGCACACACTTTTATTTATTTATTTATTTTTTTTTTATCGTGTAAAATTTATCATTTTATTATTCTTAGATATGAGAAATACCACATAAGTTTACAACATCAAGGTAATACAACAATCCGCACTCACATTTAAAATTTATACATTAATGAATTATTATATATACGAATTTATATACTTTATTAACGAATTTTTAGTGAAATTTCTATCATTTTCTATTGAAAAACTAAACATAAAAAGTAATACATTTATTAAGTAACTAACATATAGCATATACTATTAAACAAAACATAATACACAAATTAGTGCATGCGTCTATCGAGTGCACGTGATATCAACTCAAGTAATAATATTTCGTAATTTACACATTAAAAAAATTGTAAATCTTTCAAATGGACAAAATGAGTAGATAAAGTACTGCATCTTAGAAAAATATAGTACTAAATATAGTAAATTAATATCTTAATAATGTAATATTTTTGTTTGTATAAAGTAATAGTCTTACCTATATAAACATAGGAATACTTTCAATTGAATTAGACTCCCTACGTATTCAACTCAATTTCATACTTTATATTTTAATTGGTCCCCAATTCTTCTTTACTTTTTATGAAAGAAAACAACAAAAAAATTAATAACCTTATAAGTTGGGGATGGAGTGAGTAGGATCATACTCTCGATGTCTCAATTGCATATAGTATTTGTTTGTATGGAAATTAAATGATGAGTGAGGCGTGCGTTCAGCGCACGAAAATATATTCCGTGCGCCTTTAGAAATTTAGTATTATGGGTAAGGGTACATTGCTTTGGTCTAAAGGGTATACACTTTAATTAATAAAAGGTACACCATTTTGTTCTAAAGGGTATACACTTTTCATTAATATTTTTTTTTCTTTAGAAAATAAAGGGTACACATTTTTATACTAAAGGGTATACAATTTAACACAAAATTCTAAAGGCGCATGGAGTGTTGTCCATGCGCCCAGATACACACAATAATTTTCTTTAGAAAATAAAGGGTACACATCTGTATACTAAAGGGTATACAATTTAATATAAAATTTTAAAGGCACGCGGAATATGGTCCGTGCACACGGGTACACAGGAATTTTTGTCTTAAATGATATGATATTTTAATAATTGTAAATTTTAATTTTTGTGAACCTCATTTACTTAAAATAAACTTATATCTTATTATGTACTAACAAAAATGATAAAATGTATATTTATAAAACAAACACTTACTCCATATTTTAGAGTTGGAAGGGAAATAATTTTAATTACTTAATATTGATAATTTAGAAAAACTATAAAAATCGTACTTCCTATATTCAAAAAGTTTTCCTATTGGCTTTGTAGTAAATTAAGAAAAATATACTTTTTAAAAATATTATAAATATTATACTAATATTTTTTTAGTAAATAAATGAAAAAATATGTTATGTGTATTTGGTACTATATTTTTTTAGGCAAAGACTTGCCTAGGACCAATTTTTTTTAAACCCATACAACCGGATCCTTTAATAAAAATGGATCAGATTTTTAATATACGGGTCTCCAGTTGACCTCCTCTCTCTTCTTCCTCCTATCTCTTTTCACGCTCTCCTTATTGCCGCCGTCTGAGAAGCAGTGTGACGGTGCCCTCCTCTCGCTGCCGGGTAACTAGGCTTCTGCTCCGGCGACGCCGTCTTTAATAGGCTCCGATGAGGATTTTGCCCCGCCGTCTGGGAGGGATTAGAGATTGCAGGTAATTAATTTCTCCTCTAAAATTACCAACCTCTTTCTCCCCTAAAATTACCAACCTATTGGTGATGAACCCGGAGCAGAGTCAACCGGATGCGGCGATGCCGCCCAATGAAGCCGATTTTCGCACTCAAAAAAATGAGAATTCTGTGGTCCATATCTGAGAAACACTTGTGTCTTCGTAATTTCTTCTTATATTGCTCTTTCCGAGTTTAAGGACGATTTTAAGAAGAAGAAAAGGTGGGTTTATATGATAGGTTGCAAGAAATTTTGAGTTTTGGATTCAGTTTTAGGGTTAAAATGTTGGAATGATGTGCCTTACAATTTGATTTCGTATATATCTTCCATTGATTCCATATCTTTTTCGTAATTAATTTGAATTTATAGGCAATGTTGCTAAGATAGAGATTGGCGAATGGGATGTTGGATTGTGTATAGCAGGATTATTGAGGAGATAATGGGCATGTTTCATGGGGGTTAAATGCCCTCTAATATTGAGACTCGAGATGTAGGGGATTTTTGAAAGTTTTGAGTTGTTTGTTGTCTTTATTTTGTCATATTAGTACTGAATGTGCCCTTCCAAAGCATTTTGGATGGTAACCATTGTTTCTATTCCTTCTGTTTTATGGACTTGGTGGCCACTTAATATGTATTCTTTGGGAATTCTGATGTATTAAATAGAATCAGCTGTCTTTTGTGTTGTTTTGTGGCATAACAGTAGGTCACTTTTTAGGTTTGTTCCAGGAAAGAATCAATATGAGCCCATGTGTGAAAGAGTCGGAGGACCCGTACAACGACTTCCGTCAGTCGATGCTTCAGATGATCATGGAGAAAGAAATGTACTTCAGGAATGATCTTGAGCAGCTGCTGGAGTGCTTTCTGCAGCTGAATTCAGAGGACCATCACGAAGTCATCCTTCGGTCCTTCATGGAGTTATGGGGGAATCCCCCTCCGACGGATTAGATGTGAGGTGGCCATGATCATGTGAAGGCATTTAATTTCATTGAAGAAATGAAGGGATGAAGCATGGAGTGGAGAGGACTAGTTTAAATTAAATTAGATGAGATGGCATTCAGTGAGTGTGTAGTTAAGAGAGAGAGAGAGAGGATATTTTGAGAGTTTACTGCTCCATTACTTGGTATCTGTATCAATATCTCCTTGCTTCTTTACCTAATTTTAATTAAGCTTTTATTTGCTTCAATCTCCTATTTTATTTACAATATATTGTTGATTGTTGTTTTCTTCCAGTTTTGTTGTTTTCTTTTTAGTGAACCTTCAATTTTGAGAGTGACTTGGAGTAGTATTATTCTATTTGGTTTTGGATTACTCTTTTCTATTAATTAGGTTACTTTTTATAATGAATTGGGTTACTCTTTTCTATTAATTAGGTAATTCTTTACAATAAATTAGGTTACTCTTTTTTATTAATTAGGTCACTCTTTACAATGAATTAAGTTACTCTTTTCTATTAATTAGGTCACTCTTTACAATGAATTAGGTTACTCTTTTCTATTAATTAGGTCACTCTTTATAATGAATTAGGTTACTTTTTGAAATTAATTAGATAATTTTTTGGCATTAATTGGAGCACTCTTTGAAATTAATTAAATTGAGATGCAATATATACCTTGTTAGGTCACCCTATAAAAATAATTAGGTTACTCTTTTGAATTAATTATATCACTTTTTGAAATTGATTGGATCTCTTTAAAATTAAATAAATAGAATGCAATCTATTTAGTTCGCTCCATAAAAATAATTAGGTTACTTTTTGAAATTAATTAAATCACTTTTTGGAATTAATTGGATCACTCTTTGAAATTAATTAAATTACATAAAATTTATACGTTGTTAGATCACTCTATAAAAATAATTAGATTACTCTTTGAAATTATTTAGACTACTCTTTACATGGAATTGAGTTACTCTTTAATTTGAGACTTCAATTTTTTAAAAATAAAGTCATGTATTGTAACTATGCAATTCAATCATTCTATCAAACACTTCATCGTGGGAGGATCGCTATCACAGAAGTCATCAAGGCATATGCTACAAGAATCATTGCATGCATCCTGAAACCACCCATCCATAAAAGAAGAAGCTAATGAAATGTGTTTCCTAAAAAATTAAAAAGATAGAATTTAAAAGGGAAAAAAAATTAACCCACCATAAAATAAAATAAAAAATGAAAACCTAAATCATGAAATTAGCATAATTAGCTTCGGCAATAAGCAACTGTCATCTCCTTCACAAATTGCAACACGAATTCCTCAGTAATAGATAAGAACGCGATTTTCAAGCATTATTGTGCAAACGAAATGAGAAATCCGACCAGATATATAGAGTCGATCAAACTCTCGATAATTAAACTGCGAATACCAAAAAATCGTACACCATGTTTACGATTACAAAAATCTTCTAAGTGATAGCTTATCTCCATAGAAAAAGAGAAGAGTTCCAGAAACGAAAATGGGTCACGAATTGCCAAAGACACCCATCAGTTTCCAAGATTCGAACAGAATATAATATATACGTCCATTTGAGGACATGAATTAGCCTCACGATTTTGTCGAGCGCGCATCCGCCGTCCGCTGCTGCCGGAGAATGCAAGGCTTATACGGAGAGAGAAGAAGAGCTTCAGTACTTGGGGAGAGAGAAGAAGGGGGCGATGGGATAGAGAAGAGAGGTTTCAATACTTAGGGAGAGAGAAGAAGCGATGGGGGGAGAGAAGAAGGAGACTTCTGTTCTGATTCACGTGATTTGGAATTGATTTGGTAGCAGGACCCGCGAGATTTAATTTGGTTATGATTTAGATCCGGTTGCACCAATTATTCTATAGGACTGGTTGTATTCTAGTCATTCTCATTTTTTTATTTTTTTATAAATAAAATGTATGAAAAATATTACTCAATTAGTTTGACTTTTTATTTTTTTATTTTTTATTTTTTAAGGAATGTAACTTTTTTTACCTGAAGAACAAAAAATAGTGAAGATAAAACTTTTGTGTGACGAGGAGTATTATATGTGTACACACAGAGGAGTGTCAACTCAATATTAATTAGTAACCACAATTATTCTTTTCATGATTCTTAAATAACTTTGGCAGTAGAAATTTTCAAGAGTTCAATAACAGTACATGAAATTAAAGAATAAGTGATAAATTGCTTTGGAACTTACATAAATCTGAAAAATCCTGCTTGAAATCTTCATTTATTATCATCCAATAACTGTTAGGAATCTGCACTAGTCCATAGAAAACAATTTAAATGTCATCATCAAATAACTCAATATTACTACATTAAAAGTGGCAATGATACTACTCTTTCCCCATCACCAAATTTTACTTTTAAATTTATCATCATTAGGATCAATTTCCAAATTAGTTTGACTTTTTATTAAGGGCTATTATTTTGTTTTGAAATATGACAATTATCGGGGAAATTATGATAAGATCAAGTACTTTTGTGCCCGGAGTCAACAAAGTCTAATACGTCAATACGGTTATCGATCCATGAACAGAAAGTGCTCATCGTGAGGAATCTCTATGGGGTCCATTCTACTAGCTACATGAGAGAAGCGACAAGTACGATTGACTGGCGCTTTACTTTTCCTCTCAGTCGGAACCCCAGACATGTAGTTCACGGCCTTGAATTGGGCTCTGGGCTATGTTTATCAAAGTTCGAGCATCGCCCTCTTGTCAATTGATTTATTCTTAATTAGATGACTTACTTCGCAAACCACCAAAGTTAGGTCTTTAAATCAGTTGCATAGGGACGTAAGGTGGAGCCTTTTAATTGACCAAAAATTACAAAATATATTTCATGTATCTATCTAATTGTTCATCAAGAGCATTAAATACTATCAAATGCGATTTGAAGTGCATTTAATGCTCACCCGCGACGGAAATACGAAAATTGCCCTTATGAGAAAAATCCCATATTTTTTCATATACAAAGAAGTGGATTTGGTTTTATCACCTTCTCAAACACCATTAACAAAAAAAAAATCCTACATTTCAACTTCGAGAACACTTCGGAAGGAATTCTTTTGTCACCTGCTATTTATGATCATAAAACACATAAGATTTCTCTCGTTTACAATAATATAGCCAAATCAACCTTATATATCATGCATATTTAAATAACTTATTATTGGATGAAATGAGTGCTGGGTTAATTATGTGTTTAAATAGATCAATTGTTTTAAGAATTGGCTACAAAATAGACAATATTTACACTCCATTCATCTTATAATTTATACACGTTGGTATTGGCGCATGTATTTAATATATTTTTGAAAAAACACAAACAAATAAATAAATTTCATAATATACTCATATTTAATAATGACATAATCTCTAGCATAATAATTTAATATTGACTATTTTTTGTAATTTAATAAGGATGTATTAGTAAATATCTTGATACATAAGAAAAGGGGAATTATATTATTAAAACATCTCAAAAAGAAAAACATTTATAAATAAATTGAATGAAGTGATTTCTAAGAAAATATGAACCTCTAATTAATTATTACTTAAATAATATATAGGAGTACAAGTACTAAAAAAATTGTTTTTAAACAACGGAATATTTCGTTGCTAAATGCCTTAATTCCATTGTTAAATTGGTTTACCAACGGATTAGCAACGAAATCCATTGGTAAAATTCCATTGGTAAAGTGGTGGTTGGTAAATTTTTAGCAACGAAAAATCAATTCCGTTGGTAATCTGTTGCTAATAATTCCGTTGGTAATTTATATAATGATTCCCTTGGTAATCCGTTGGTAATTAGCAACGGATTGAATTCTGTTGCTAAAATAGAGAATAAATCCATTGGCATTCCGTTGCTAAAACAAAAATATCATTTTTGTTGCTAATCCATTACTAATTACCAACGGATTGAATTCCGTTAGCTAAATTCAGTTGCTAAAAATTATTTTTTTAGTGAAGTAAATTATCAAATATATGTATTATGAAAACTTGAATACTTTTGCTCTTGTACAATAATAATATAAAAATCATACAAGAAAAAATACTTTTTTTTTTCGAAATAGTGTAATTTATGTGTTTTGGAGGAAAATAAAATAAGAGAAAAGAAAATATACGTGCGCACACGTGTAAGGGTGCATGGCATGTGGGACTGCCAATTTCAGATACTATTATTATATTATTGAAATACTAAAATAGGAATCCAATGCTAGAATTATACTAAAGAACAAATAATTATTTGTTAATGTTGTTCCCAACAAAGAGAAGGAACCCAAATATTAATTGAGCAGAAAGTAGAGTAGAGCCCATCATAAACACGACTTCTTAAAATGTCGTAGCAATCATAGCAACTTTGTAAACACAACCACACTTTATGGTTTATTCCAAGCCATTATTTGCATACCTTCAAAAAATTTTAACTAAACTTCTGTTAGAGATGTAATTTTATTTTTTTTTATACTAAAGATTTGGTGACAGTGTTTTACGAAATCACTTCAGTAAAATAAATGAAAAATGATGATTTTTATAATGAAAAGTAATAATGATAACGTGAAATATATATTTAACAATTTATATTATAAATACATAAAAAGTGGTAACACTTTAAATGAAAAATGATAACATATTTAATAAAAATTAATAATAAATAAATATCACGAAACTGTAAAATAGTATGGTCATGAAGCTGTATAGTAGAAGTGTGCTCTTTTATATGTAGAACTGTTTCATAAGATAATCTCTTGAGTCAAATGAAATTGAAACTTTAATAAAGCGTAGTAACAAAATTGTAGATAGACTGTTTAATTACATTAAATATGAGGATGCAAATAGTAAAATTATCTCAATTTTCCACATTTAAATATGTTGTTATTTTAGAATACTTGGCATTTCTTTTGATGACTAAGTTAATTTTGGACCACTTATTTCGGGAAGTGACATTTGATATAATTCTTCCCATTTTAAAATAATTCATGTATAATATATTTTCATGGCCACAGCTTGTATTCAAATCATTAGTCTATAAACGGGTATTTGCAAACAGGTCTCAGTTATTAAAATAAAAAATTTCTCGTGAGACGCTACTGAGATTATTGGTGAGACGTATTAAAGTATGTTTATTATTATATATAAAGTATGTTTAATGGTTGTTAAAATATATTTTGTAAAGTATGATGAATTATGAATTAAAGTATAATTTTAGAATGTTATAATATGATTCATTATTGAAATACTTTAATTATAAAAAACATACTCTACCTATATGATAAGCATACTTTAATAATGGGTCAACCCGTCTCATAACCATCTCACAAAAAACACATCTCACAAGAGAGTCTCTTTTATTAAATACATCTTACAAGAATTACAATAAAAAAATATTAATTAATTATCTAATATACCCTATGTATAATCATTGAATCTTTTTAATTAGAATTAAATATATAATATAATTTTTATAAATAAGACTTTAAATAAAATATATATTAATCAAAAGAAATTAAAAATTAAAATAATAATTGTAATTAAATAAATCAAATTAAAAAAAAGCGTGAATTTGAGAAGAAAATTATTAAAATATTTAAAGAAATAAAATTAAAAGATTTAAAATTTTATTAATAAAATTTTAAAAAATATATAAAAAAAATGGATCAATAAATAGTAGGTACAAAACGTTCTTAATTATTATTAAAGGATACATTCGCTTTAGAAAATTATTCATGAATACAAAAAAATTATTTTGTTTTATCCATAATACTCATATGCATCTGAACATCAGTGTGCATCATTAAGAGATAATAAAAAAAGCCCGATTATATAATTATACTAATGTACATTGATATGAACCTTGTGAGATACTCCCTCCTTCTCGTCCTTATAATTATGTTTGCTTTTTGCACGGGGATTAATGAATATAATATTTTAATGTGTATTGAGGTGAGAGAAATAATAATTTAATGTAAAGTGGGTAGAAGTATTAGTGTGATGTGTGGGCCCGTGGAGAGATAAATAATTAATTTGTGTGTGTCTCATATGCCAAAAAAGGAAATGTAACCATTAGGATGAGACGGATGGAATAATAAATTCATGAGAGAGAAACAAATAATAAAATATTAAAATCGTCATTGCAGATGTACACCAATGTGCAATCTGACCAAAAGAAAGAACACGCCTTTAAATTCCGATGTACACCAGTGTGCAATCTGACGAATGAACACACCATTAAATTCCCCCAAGATAAGAAACTCATTAAACTTTCACTTTACTGCACATTAGTGTGCAATTCAGAGACATTAAATTTCCCTCAAGATAAAAAAAATTCATTAAACTTTCACTTTACTATACATTACAGTGCAATTCGGAGAGAGAAATATAGAAGATATTAAATCGCGATTGAAGAGTGAACGCTAATGTACATCCGTGTGCAATCTGGTTAAGGAAATAACGCACCAATAAATTCCCTCAAAATAAGAAATCCATTAAACTTTCAATTTACTGTACATTAGCGTGCAATTCAGGGTGAGAAATAGAAGATAGGGTAGTTCCTGAAATTTGGTGAGAAATAGAAGATAGGGTAGTTCCTGAAATTTCTCATTAATGCGCGATTTATGAGTACAATGGGAAATGATGAAAAATAAATTAGGCCTTCTGTATCTATCAATAATTATATTTAATCAATATATTTATTAATAATTAAGCTATACAAACGCATACTTATGACTAATGATCTCATAAAAAATAAATAAAAACTAAAAAAATATTCTCCATGAATTTGAGAGTGAAAGAAAAAATATATTTAAAAAGTAGAATTTAATTTAATATATATATATATATGAAAAAAGGTATATTAAAATCAATTTAAAAATAAATTAAATTAAAAAATATATTTTTTCATTTTTAATTTTATTTATAAACAAATTAAATTAAAAAATTATTTTTTTATATTTTTTAAAAATATTATTAATAAAATTTTAAATCTATTAAATTTATTTCTTTAAATATTTTAATAATTTTTTTCTCAAATTCACGTTAATTTTCTTTTTTATTTTATTTATTTAATTGCAATTATTATTTTAACTTTTTAATTTCTTTTGATTAATACATATTTTATTTAAGGGGTTTATTTGTAAAAATTGTATCATAGGATTTATTACTAATTAGTACAAAATATACATTAATATTACTAGTAGATACAAACTATATATTTTATTATTATCCACTACAAAAATACTTATTAAAAAGTCTTAATTACCCCTTTATATATCAATTAGTTATAATAGGTAGAAATTCACGTTTATATGTTAATTTATTTTCTATATGCTATATTTTACATCTCTCTCCACTAATTTTCATAATCAATCCATTCTACACAATAAGAATCCTTTCATCAATGCCTATCAATTGAAAATGTAATCCGCCGATAGAATATGAGTTAGATGTCCGGAGTCGGCGTGAAAATCGATGAAATTATCAATCGTGCCACTAGATATTCTGCCCTACTCGAGCACTCCTCGATGGATCTTGACTTTTTCGATGCTGCATTATCTCTGGGAAAAATCGTCAATCAGAATGGTGTAATCCGTGTGCAGAAATATTTATCACAATATATTCTGAAATATGTGTTCAGAAATATTTATCTGTATTCAAAAATATTTATGACGATGCATTATGAAATATGTGTTAAAAGATATATTTGAATGTGATTCATGTTCAGAAATATTTATCTTGTGTTCAAAAATATTATCATGATGCATTCTGAAATCGGTGGTAAAAAAATATTTATGTATATTTCTAAATATTTTTAAATATATCGGATCAATTGTGGTAATTAATTTATTTGTAATTGATTTTGAATAAATTACAAATCTGAAATCTGAATATTTCTAAATATTTCTAAATACATGGTGGAAATATTTTATCGGATTAATATATAATTAATCTTGATTAAATTGATTCTGAATATGTATAATTCTAAATATTTCTCAATACATTAAATTGATTCTGAATATGTATATAGTTCTAAATATTTCTGAATACATCGAATCAATTGTAGTAGTCTATTACACATAATTATAAATTAAATAGATTTTGAATACATTACAAATCTGAAATTTGAATATATTTCTAAATATTTTCTGAATACATGGTGAAATTTTTTTTATCAGATTAATATATAATCAATCTTGATAAATTTTTAAGTCATTTCAGAATATTAAAATAATATGATTAAGTAATTTGTTAACTAATTTATTTTTGAATACAATATTAACCAAATCTGAATACAAAATATTTAGTGTGCGACTGGATTGACTACTTCCAAACAAATTTCCTAATTTAATGGTATTTTAATTCCTGAATACAATAAATCTTATATAGGGTTAAAATATGTATTTAATGGGTTCAATTTGTATCTGATAGTATTTTAAATAGGATAATGTACATATATATATATATATATATATATATATATATAATTTGTACCTATGAGTAATAGACCCGTTTAATTCTAATTAAAAGGGTAAAATGGTCATTTGATATATTTAGTGATTGATGCTTGCTTATTATAATTTTAGTAGAGTGTATTTAACAATTGTGGTTTGTTTAATAGATTTGAAGGTGCAAATAACTGCATTTATTATAATTCAAAATATATGCAATAATTATAGGGAAACTCATTTTTTTAAAATACCAATAATATTAAGCACATCAAGCCTTTTGAAATGGAGTGAGTAATAACGAGTGTTTTTATAGTGAGAAATTGGGATAATACATGATTACATAATTGGATTAGTTTTTTATTATTTTCATTAAACATATTTGTCATTTTTCTAGTTGATTATTACGCTACAACTAACTTAACAATATTTGAATGGATGCATAAGTATAACCACTTCCAATGAAGGGATACGAATAGTTACCATCAAACAAATAAAGATACAAAATATTTCAGATTAAAATCATTATTAATGACGTTGGATTTTTTTTTAATTTAAAAAAAAAAAAGATCGACATTTAACTTTCCAGACATACTTGTGATAACGTTGTTCTTATGAAGTGTATGATAACTAAATATGAATATTATTTGATTATTTCAATGTAGATATCATTATTTTTTTTTAATGATTTAGGTGAAATATGTGATTTGTCACAGAAATATAAACCAAAACATGTTACAATTTATCTACGAATATTTACTTAGTTCCAACAAGTGAAAGACTTACTACAACAGAAATAATAATTTAATGTAAAGTGGGTAGGTGTATTAGTGTAATGTGTGGGTCCGTGGAGAGAGAAATAATTAATTTGTGTGTCTATCATATGCCAAAAAAGAAATGTAACCATTAGGATGAGACGGATGGAATAATAAATTCATGAGAGAGAAATAAATAATAAAATATTAAAATCGTCATTGCTGATGTACACCAATGTGCAATCTGACCAAAAGAAAGAACACGCCATTAAATTTCGATGTACACCAGTGTGCAATCTGACCAGATGAATGAACACACTATTAAATTCTCCCAAGATAAGAAATCCATTAAACTTTCACTTTACTGCACATTAATGTGCAATTCAGAGACATTAAATTTCCCCCAAATTAAAAAAAAATCCATTAAATTTTCACTTTACTATACATTACAGTGCAATTCGGAGAGAGAAATATAGAAGATATTAAATCGCGATTGAAGAGTAAACTACATCCGTGTGCAATCTGGCCAAGGAAATAACGCACCAATAAATTCTACCAAAATAAGAAATCCATTAAAATTTCACTTTACTGTACATTAGCGTGCAATTCAGAGTGAGAAATAGAAAATAGGGTAGTTCCTGAAATTTCTCATTAATGCGCGATTTATGAATACAATGAAAAATAAATTAGGCCTTCTGTATCTATCAATAATTATATTTAATCAATATATTTATTAATAATTAAGCTATACAAACGCGTACTTATGACTAATAATCTTATAAACTAATAAAATATTCTCCATGAATTTGAGAGTGAAAGAAAAAATATATTTAAAAAGTAGAATTTAATTTAATATATATATGAAAAAAGGTATATTAAAATCAATTTAAAAATAAATTAAATTAAAAAAAAATATTTTTCATTTTTAATTTTATTTATAAACAAATTAAATTAAAAAATTATTTTTTTATATTTTTTTAAAAAATTATTAATAAAATTTTAAATCTATTAAATTTATTTCTTTAAATATTTTAATAATTTTTTTCTCAAATTCACGTTAATTTTCTTTTTTATTTTATTTATTTAATTACAGTTATTATTTTAACTTTTTAATTTCTTTTGATTAATACATATTTTATTTAATAATTAAGCTATACATAAAAATAAATTAAGCGATTTATGAATACAATGAAAAATAAATTAGACCTTCTGTATCTATCAATAATTATATTTAATCAATATATTTATTAATAATTAAGCTACACAAACGTGTACTTATGACTAATAATCTCATAAAAAATAAATATAAACTAAAAAAATATTCTCCATGAATTTGAGAATGAAAGAAAAAATATATTTAAAAAGTAGAATTTAATTTAATATATATATATATATGAAAAAAAGTATATTAAAATCAATTTAAAAATAAATTAAATTAATTTTTTTTTATTTTTAATTTTATTTATAAACAAATTAAATTAAAAAATTATTTTTTTATATTTTTTTAAAAAATTATTAATAAAATTTTAAATAGGGTTAAAATTTTTAATAAATTTTTTTATGTCATTTCGGAATATTAAAATAATATGATTCAGTAATTTGTTAACTAATTTATTTTTGAATACAATATTAACCAAATCTGAATACAAAATATTTAGTGTGCGACTAGATTGATTACTTCCAAACAAAATTTCTAATTTAATGGTATTTTAATTCCTGAATACAATAAATCTTATATAGGGTTAAAATATGTATTTAATGGGTTCAATTTGTACCTGATAATATTTTAAATAGGATAATGTACCTATTAGTAATATATATATATATATATATATATATATATATATATATATATATATATATATATATATATTACTATTTAAAATATATTTAAAAAGTAGAATTTAATTTAATATATATATGAAAAAGGTATATTAAAATCAATTTAAAAATAAATTAAATTAAAAAATTTTTTTTTTCATTTTTAATTTTATTTATAAACAAATTAAATTAAAAAATTATTTTTTTATATTTTTTTAAAAAATTATTAATAAAATTTTAAATAGGATTAAAATTTTTAATAAAATTTTTTAAGTCATTTCGGAATATTAAAATAATATGATTCAGTAATTTGTTAACTAATTTATTTTTGAATACAATATTAACCAAATCTGAATACAAAATATTTAGTGTGCGACTGGATTGACTACTTCCAAACAAATTTCTTAATTTAATGGTATTTTAATTCCTGAATACAATAAATCTTATATAGGGTTAAAATATGTATTTAATGGGTTCAATTTGTACCTGATAGTATTTTAAATAGGATAATGTACATATTAGTAATATATATATATATATATATATATATATATATATAATTTGTACATATGAGTAATGGACCCATTTAATTCTAATTAAAAGGGTAAAATGGTCATGTGGTATATTTAGTGATTGATGCTTGCTTATTATAATTTTAGTAGAGTGTATTTAACAATTATGGTTTGTTTAATAGATTTGGAGGTGCAAATAACTGTCTTTATTATAATTCAAAATATATGCAATAATTATAGGGAAACTCATTTTTTTAAAATACCAATAATATTAAGTACATCAAGCCTTTTGAAATGGAGTGAGTAATAACGAGTGTTTTTATAGTGAGAAATTGGGATAATACATGATTACATAATTGGATTAGTATTTTATTATTTTCATTAAACATATTTGTCATTTTTCTAGTTGATTATTACGCTACAACTAACTTAACAATATTTGAATGGATGCATAAGTATAACCACTTCCAATGAAGGGATACGAATAGTCACCATCAAACAAATAAAGATACAAAATATTTCAGATTAAAATCATTATTAATGACGTTGGATGTATAATATTTAGAGAAAAAAAAAAGATCGACATTTAACTTTCCAGACATACTTGTGATAACGGTGTTCTTATGAAGTGTGTGATAACTAAATATGAATATTATTTGATTATTTCAATGTAGATATCATTATTTTTTTTAATGATTTAGGTGAAATATGTGATTTGTCACAGAAATATAAACCAAAACATGTTACAATTTATCTACGAATATTTACTTAGTTCCAACAAGTGAAAGACTTACGACAACATGTGATAATTAGCCTCTAGCTTTCAAATTGAAGTTTATTTTTTTCTTTTCTTTTTTTTAATACTCCATTTATCACACCTAATGAATCTATAAAAGAGCTTTTTCTAAGGTTTATTTATTAAAATATAGTAGTTTTAAAAATATTTTAATTAAATACAGCTATTGCATGAAATGTTAATGAAATAAGTTAAGTCGCCATTAGTAATAGCGTTTTTATTATTATTATGTGAGGATAAAGCGCCACTGGAATTGGCGACTTTAAAAAAAACGCCACTTCAGCTGACGCCTCTAACCATCAACCGAGCTCATCAATCAATACTTACATATAAGCAAATTAATGCTACCATAACACTCATTCAGCAAAATAATAATATAAATTACAAATTTTCAAATAATTAATTATAAATTTGATTTTAAATTAATAAAATACAATCATTATTCAATTAATACTTTCATCCAAATTAAATTTTATACTTTCCATTTTCGTCTATTTCACATAAAATTTCGTTACTTAAAAAAATCATATTAATATTTAACCTCAAAAATACATCTTAATTATAAATTACTGTTCTTATCTAACACACACATAATATATTTTATAATTTATTTATTGCTTAAAAATACAGTATTTCCCTAAAAATTTAGGATTATTCTACGGGTGCACCGGTGTCACAGGTGCACTCTAGTTAGACTCAAAATTTTAATAAAGTTTATCAAATTTTTTTGGCAAAAATTTGTGTGCCCTTGGGGGCACGGCGTGAGCACATACCTTTTAATATTAAATTGTATACTCTTTATTTTCTGAAAAAAAATAAAAAAATATTAATAAAAATATATACCCCTTAGAACAAAATGATGTACTCTTATTAATTAAAATGTATACTCTTTAGAATAAAATGATGTACCCTTGCACACTTTGTGCACCTGAGGACACAAGAGACCAACTCAATTTTTCTTCTTCTTTAATTACGTATCTACATTAACAGAGTAGAATAAGTCGAAATTGAGGGAATATATAAATAAGTTACATGCATATTTTTAATGGTGTGTTGTCGCCGGCACCCAAAAATAAGATTTGTAATTTTTCCTAACAAACCCACTAAAATGTAGTAGGGTAAGTAAGGGTCAAACCCACAGGAAATAATCAAATTTTAATTGAATTATATGTATTTTTAAAAGTAATCGGAAGGGGGGGGGGGATTGGATTGAGTTTAATAACTTCTAACATGAAATAAATAATTAAAATAGCAAAAATATAAAATTGAAAGAACAAATAAAATAACAAGCCTAGTCCAAGGATTTGATCCACTCCTGTATTCTAATTCACATAGATGAAATTCCTAAAACACCAACATGTTCATAAACTCAATCCCCTAGACTAATGGTACGACCAAATTAGCCCGAAATATCCTTAAGATTAATAATTTTGGGTACGACATCTAGATTAAACTACCCTCAAGCAACCTAAAGAGGTTCGAACATAAGAGTGCATTAAGATTTAGATATTAGGACTACTAGGCTATAAAAACGGACTAGGAATCATACGAATCTAGATTTCATGATTTCAAGTGGTACTCCCTTCCTTTGCTACTTGATTCACAATATTATAACAATTACGAATTATAATATGTAAAATAGCTAATGAATATTTCAATCATAAATTAAGATGGTCAATCTAAACAAACAATTAAAACATCATAATTCATATCAAAGCTAATCACAAAATAAATTCATAAGCAAGTTGATAATTTTAATCATAAACAAACTTGTAAATTCATCTACTTAAAGTTCACAATCCTTGGACTAGTAAACGAAATTACATAATTAAATCTATAAAATTAAAATGACAAACCAATGTTCTTCATGAGTGGTGTGTCTCCTTCCCTTTTCTGCCTTGCCTGGTGTCCAACGTAGAAGCTGGATGATCAAAGATCATTTTTGGTCTATTTTTTGCCCCTTTTCTAAGGGTTTCCAGGGGGGGGGACGCATCTCTCACATTCATGAGCCATAAATTTTGATGGCATATAATCCTAAACCCATAATGGTGATTTCGGACACATTAAAGCCTTGTTTTAACTCCTCTTTTAAAATATGTTCTTTTTGGTTTGATTGGACAAGAAATAAAATAATTAAAACATGTATGTGTGACATTGAAATAAGTCGTAATTGACATTTAATAACCCACAACTCACGCATAAAGAAGTAAAATTATCTAAAATCATTGTGTAAAATTACGACTTATCATTTTTAATATAATATTTTACTGATTAACAGGATGAGTACTAAATAAATCATCATATGCATATAACTTACTGTATTTATATATTCCCTCAATTTCAACTTATTCTGCACTTTTAGTGTAGATAGTAAAGAAAAAAATTTGATCAACTTTATTAAATTTTTAGGGTGATATAGTATTTTTAAGCAATAAATAAATTATAAAATATATTATGTGTATTAAGCAAGAGTAGTAATTTATAATTAAGATGTATTTTTTAGGTTAAATATTAATATGATTTTTTAAGTGACAAAATTTTATGTGAGACACACGAAAATAGAAAGTATAAAATTTAATTCGGATGCAGGTATTAATTGAGTGGTGATTGTATTTTATTAATTTAAAATTAAATTCATTATTAATAATTAATTATTTGAAAATTTGTAAACGATATTACTTCCTCCGTCCGCTTCTAAGGTGTCAATTTTACTATTTTTGGCATTCGATTCAAATGTATTCATTTCCCCTATTTAGTAAAAAAATACACAATATGACCCACAAATATTTCCCTCTAATACAACTACCCACTTTACGTATAATAATAATACTCCTTAATCCATATGCAAAAAACAAACAGACACTTTAAAATTGAACGGAGGGAGTAGTATTTTGCTGATGAGTGATATAGTAGCATTAATTGCTTATATGTTAGTATTGATTGATGAGTTCGGTTGATGGTTAGAGGCGCCAGCTGAAGTGACGTTTTTTAAAATCGGCAATATTAGTGGCGCTTTTTCCTCACATAATAATAGAAACGCCATTGCTAAACTTATTTCATTAACATGCAACAACTATATTTAATTAAAATATTTTTAAAACTACTACTATATTTTAATAAATAAACCTTTTTTGAGTAAAATTAAAAATAATAAAAATAAAAATAAATTGCAGGTGGATTCGAACTCAAATGCGACAAACGGTGATCTTTTAATTCTTTATTCAAATGATGCTTTGTCGATTTAGACATTCAATACATAACGTAGGAGAAGTATATCGAGCTTTTGTGAAATAAATCATCAGACTCTTTCTAGAATTCAGTTTAAATAAGGTTCCAAAAAAATATAAATAATTAAAGAATGTAGATATATATAGAGGTGGCCACCGCAGAATTGGCATGTGCTAAAGAAAATATAATGGTTATGTTGAAACATAATGCAATTACATGTGTTGTTGAAATAGAAAAAGAATTAAATGGATGGTTTTGAGATCCAAAAATAAAAGGATCCGAGGGGAACACCCTAATGTCTTCTTATTCTAGCCTTCTATTAATTTAATACAACTAAAATCTAGTATTGTTTTTGGTCAAACTAGACTACATACTCACCCCACAAGCCAATGACCTTTTTGCACCTTAAAAATGGTTGAGAACAACATATGATGTAATAAGTTTTTTTTTTTTGCTATAAATCTAACTCTATATTCTTACTTTTTTGTTGTACTTGTGAAACATAATTTTTCATGTTAACGATGGAATCAAACTCAACTCTTTAAGTGACAACTCAATTAAAAGAAATTTTCACAATCCCTCAACCACTTGAGTTGTGGATAGGCCAAGGGGTGTTCTGATAGGCTCTTGTCATTATCTCAAATTTTTAAGGATTCAAAAATTTTAATACAAATACACATATTAAAATGAGGTTTAAGTTTATTAAATATGAATTTAATGTTAAAAAACAACTTAATAAGTAGTATACTTTTGTTGAATTAATTATCTGATATATCATTAAAAATCTTGGAAACTACAAAGGCATAATTGTCCGTCATCGTTTTTTCTTAATTGCTTCTATAAATTGTAGCTATAATGTGGAAACAAAAATGTTATGTAATATGAGTACAAAGTGTATTAGTTTATTTGTAAAATATTTTTATTGTGAAATTTATTAATTAAAAAAAAATTGGGGCTTCATTTGTTTATTTTGCCACGGGCCTAAGGGTGGGCTCCTGGTTGTGGATTAGAAAAGAATAGAAGATTGTGAGTAATATTGAACATATTTTGCCATGTTTTCACAATACTCCATTGTTTAGCTCATTAATTTACTCTCTAGATGGGCTGAAGTTTGATTTTTGGTTTACTAATGATGTGTGAATATTATAATGTGAGATAATAGGAAAGATCATATTCATTTGTGAAGCTCCTCATTAGTCAATTAGATTATGTATATATTTCTGAATTAATAAAATCCAATTAAAATTTTATTGAAATTTGGTAAGTTTTATGAAAAAACTAGAACACATAGTTTCTAGGCTATATTTATTTATTTATTTTATTATTCTATCATCAGTGTACCAGCGATAATGTACATGCTATTTTGATTCACGTGTGGATGAATTTAAATATTTAATGGTTTGATGTAATTTAAACCTAAAAATTTGCACTATGAGTCAACTTCATGAGTTTAATTCTTAAAAATTATTGATTTTTTTTAAAGAAAGGAATAATATATTTTATTATAGGGAATGAGTCTTGCCCTTTTCAACAGTACAATAAACTTACAAATGCAACAACCACATAGTACAATAAGACTTACAAATGTGACAACCACATTGTGAATGATCCTAGCGTAGGATATACGAGTGGCAACAAATTAAAATTTTTCTAAACAGTTGCAAGGATCAATTATCCAATCTTTATAATCAATGTCTCTTTTGATCCCCTTTCTTCTCCAAACCCACCAAAACCAGACATGAGATTTGATCTCCTCCATTATTTTCTTTTCACTCCATTCCCCCTTCTCAAAGATAACATTATTTCTATTTTTCCATAAAGACCAAATTGCACATAACCAAATATCTATAGCTAAGTTCCTTATCTTCTTAGATTGGAATAAGTCCACGAATAGAAGTAGCGTACCTGAAACATTGTTTGGGATTGGAGACTGTATTCCCATCCAGTTCAAGCTTTCCTTGTGATATTGGGCATTCGCAGAATCTATGTTCCACTGTTTCATCATTTCCTTTACATATAGAACATGAGTCGTGCTTGAAGGTGGTAGGCTTTCTCTTTTTTTTAACTACACCGCTGTTGATATTTTTCCTTGCACTACTCTCCATGCTAGCACTTTCAGCTGTGGATATTTTTCCTTGTATTACTCTTCAAGCTAGCACTTTCATTTTTGTATCTGCTTTGCTCTTCCATATTCTCTTATACAATTCTTGTTGATGCTCCTCAGCTAATGTTTTTCTTTCTTCCAAGCATGCATAAGCACTTTTCACGTCATATGTTCTTTTCTTGCTTGCTTCCCATCTCCAATGGTCATTTTCTTCTTCTATTTTGTACCTGCATAACAATTCCAGTAATTCATTAAATAAGTTAGACTTTCATTCCCTCAACTCTCTTCTCCATTCAAACTTCCATTTCCATTCTCCCTCTTCCCATACCCCATATCACTTACTGATAAACCCTAAATTTATAGTGTATCGAAAAGCGATCTTCGAGTAAATGCAAACTCCGTAACTAGAACAAAGAATAAGATTGAAAGGGGAAGGGGGAGGGAGATATAGCGAGAAGAAGAGTAAGAAAGAGGGGGCAGTGAGAGAAGTATCGAGAGAAAGAGGAGAGAGAATAGGAAAGAGCGCGGCGATAAGAACAATAGAGATACAGAAAATATCTTAATTTCAATATCCCAAAAATTAATCCCCAATAACATATTTAAAGGACTCCTAATATTTAAATAAGGAAACATATATAAAATAAATAAATAAAAGATCATATAAATAAATTCAAAATATAGTCTGAGATTCTGGTCGTATCACTTACTTTGTAATATTTACGCACACTCAGCTCAAACAACTTGTGATACCTCTTTTTAAGAGACTCATTCCCCATCCAAACTTCATCCCAAAAACCCGTATCAGCCCCATTTACTACCACTTTTCTACAATTTTCTTCGAACCATTTCCCTTTACCATCTTCATCCCAAAAATTATTGATCATTTAAAATCTTTTAAGTGTTAAATTATAAAGCTTGAATCCTGCTTTCCAAACTTAATTAATTCCTGTTGGAAATTTCCCTGTACTAATTTTTATGGTATAGCGAACAATTAATTGTGTGAAAACTCTTTAATTCCTGTTGAGAGTATTGATCATTTAAAACTCTTTAAACTTGTAATAAGAAAACTCTTTAATTCCTGTTGAGAGTATTGATCATTTAAAACTCTTTAAACTTGTAATATAAATAAGAAAAAATGAAAAAGAGTTACAAGAGCAAAAAGTAGAAATATACCGAATCTCAAAAGAGGCCAAAAGAAGAAAGGAAGGAAAATGATGATTTTGGATGTTCTGTTACACTTTGTGTAACATCTTCTGTTAAATGCATTAGACGAGTGACACGTGTACGAGGAAGAAAATTTAAACTATTCCCCCTATAATTTAAACTTTCCTTTTAGGGTAATATATTTTACTATATCATATGTGTCAATCATCCAACGGTACGCAACAGGAGATGTAACGTACACCAAAATGTAACGGAAGAACTGAACCGGAAAAAGGCTCCATCTAAATAAGCTTTGCTCTACTCTACACCATCTATTTTGGAGTTTCCAAGGGTGAAGTTTCCAATTCAAACTTTATGGCCTAAATTATGAATTTATGATGATAGTTTATTTCACAAAACTGACTAAAGCATAACAATATTCGTGTTTTGCTATATTTATAGGTGTCATTGCGAAGATTTGAACACCAGTTCCCACATAAACACAAAGCAATCTATAGTTTATAGGTGCTCTGAAAACATCTCCATGAACAAGCTTCCATCCAGTTTCTTCTTGAGCTTCATCTTGGATCTCTAATTGATGGGTAAATGGTATTTTTATCGATGTTGAAATCAAATACAAGTCAAAGAACATTATTGGTAGTTTTTTAAACTATATAATTTATTTAGTAGTTTGGATAAATCTTTGAGGGAGCTATTGACCCATAATATTGTTGTAATTAAATAATGAGTCTCGTATGAATTATCTCATGAAAACTCATTTTAGGAACGTATAAAAAATTACTATATTTTATTATTATTGTTATTATTATTATTATTACTTTATTATCAAAATCATATATTCTATTTATAATAAGTGATGCGGAAGTATAGAACATTTCATAAATAATTTTATAAGTTACCATGTGAGATTAATTTTAAAAAAAAAGTTTTTCAATTCAATTCTTGTAAAATAGGCAAATTATAATTCAAGATCAGAATTATTACTTGAAAGCATACAAATTCAGAAATTAAGCCATAGAATTGATAAAATAGGAAATACTATGTGGCAAATTTAAATCATGAATTAATAATTTTATTTTTCAAATCCTAATTGATTGAAAAAATAATTTGAATTCAAAATTGATAGTGATTTAATTTTTCAGTCTTAGATTGAAAATATTCCATACTAATCTTTAATAGAAAGTATCAATGTATTTAATAAAATTGATACACATTACATAGAATCATGAAAAACCTCAATCAATTTTTTGCCATTCTTTTTAAATGTATTATTATTAAGATCACAATGTATCAACAAACGAGTATACATAAAAAAAGTTAGTAGGAGCTCTACCAAATAGTTACATTTTTTTTGGGTAAATGAATCACACAAAACAAGTAATATTTTAGATTTGGTATCTTATATCTTTAAATTTACAAGATGTACAAGGTATATTATTTTTTATTTTAAAGGATATATAGAGTACATTTTAATTAATGAGGATATAATTTTTTTTATTAAAAAGATCAATTGAAATATGAATAGTATAAATATTAAAAAATAAATAAATGGTATATGTTTTTATACTAAATGATATACTATTTAATACTCCCTCCCTCCGCCAGATAGGTCCACATTTTGCCATTTTAGGCATCCGTACCAGATGTCTACATTTCCCTTTTTAAACACATGTGACCCACACACATCACTAATACAATAAATATATGAGACACATACACCCCACTAATACAACTACCAACTGCACATTAAGGCATGATTGGTATGAAGGAATGGTTTGGGAATGGAATCATCATTCCCAATATTAATTCCATTCCTAAGTTTGGTATGTTTTGTTTATAGGAATGCACATTCTTCAAACAAGGGAATCACCATTCATGCCACCCCCATGAGTTTAGCCATTACGTTCTGGTAAGGAATCAAATATTTATATTTGTTTATTTATTTTTATCCATGTAACATAAGATATATTAATAATTATAATTTTGTTTTATATCACATCTCATTTTATGTACTTACAAAAATTAAAAAATAATTAATTTCTTTTTCCTTAACATATAATTTTCATATTAAAAAATTTTAATATGTTAAATTATTTATTAAAAATATTAAATTATTTAAAATTTAAATAAAAAATTAAATCTCATTATTTTTAAATTATATATATATATATATTGTTATTAAATATAAATGTAAATAATAATTTTTAGATTACATATAATTTTTTATTTAAAATTTAAATAATATATATTTATTTTAACTTTAATTTCATATTTTTTTTTAGTTTAGTTATTAAAACATATGAAATTTATTGAAACTTTAATTAATTTAAAAATTAAATAAAATAATAAATATGACATTTAAATCAAATTATTTTCTATTACTTAATCTATTCATAATCCATACCAATCATGATAATAATTATTTTTGTTCATTTCTTTCCTATCTCTATTCCATTCATTATTTCATTCCATTCCAACATAATTCCATTCAATCATACAAATCATGCCGTAAATAATAATACTCCTTAATCCACGTGCAAAAAACAAATGTCCACCTTTTGGGCGGACGGAGGGAGTATTAAATGGTATACATTTAGAAAAATGTGGAATTTGGGGGCATTAATGCACGATGTCTTGTGGCACACAAGTTTTAGTCATTAATTTATTTTCATGGGTCTATATAAATACTAATACAATTACATATTATACATTAAAAAATTATATTCAACAACTCACAACACATCAAAATATTATATTTTTTAATTTTCTTGAAAATAGTAAACATAACTCTTATGGCGGGACGGATGTTATTATTTTGCAGTATGCAATGATATTAGTAGTATGAAAATAAAATTAAAAAATATAAAATAAAATATTAGTATATTACTATACCATTGTATTACAAAAAAATCAATTACTGTAGATGAATAGTTAGTCTAGTTCAAATTAAAAATTCCTTTTATGTACGCGTCCTATTTTAAACAATAAAATATGATGATAAATTTCGGGTTGTAAGAAAATATAAGTTTTCAGACTATACGCAAAAATTTAGTTAAAAAAAAAAAAAAAAACTAATACCACTACACATATTATAATTATAATTTCTACTTACACGTGTAGAGATGCAAGGCGACTAATGTTGCTACATACGAAAAAAGGAAATTACTACTAGAAGTTGAGTTTCATAAACGACTTCTCATTATATGTTATTATTATAAATTTCCCCTGTTATTACCCTAAAAATCTTATTTGAATTTAATAATTATTTCCCTCTCTAATTCTGCTCTCTGCAGTCACAGTATCTAGGGTTTTACTAGACAGAAATTCATTTCGAGCTCTACATAGAGGTATAGTTTCATGTAAATATGGTTATCTTGTTTTGGGTTTGCTGAATTTTGCTTGAATTTAGTTTTCTTCTGTTTTCTGTAGACTATTTCGTTTCATACATGTGTTGGAGCGTGTTTAATTCCTCTATTTATGTTTTGCTGTTGTTTGGCATATTTTCTGGCTTTTATTTGAATGACGATTGATGTTGATTTGTTGCTTGTTTTTAATAAACTCTCTCTTTTTTTTTTTTTTTATAAATAATTTAAATCAGTGAGGATTTCACTTTTGTGCACTTTAGGATTTTGTTCTGTATGTTTTGTGTGGAAGTAACTTTTTATTCTCTTTATTTATTGTGTTTCCCTTGAGCATGCTATGCTTATTTATGTGTACAATTCAGGGAAAATTACTAGCACCAATATGATGCTTTCTCATGGTGAATGAGACTTATATGTGCTCATTTCTTCTAAGTTCTACTATTAGCCAATAAGGGTTTTCAGCAAGTTGTATTAAGGTTAATGCTTCCTTTATAGAACTCTTTAGGTGTTAATAGAGCTGGAATTGCTGTTGCAGTGAGTTAGGAGGGTCCACTCTTCGTGGCACGACTTTCAGTACATACTGTTATTGAATTTTCCCTCATTAGGTCTTTCACTGCTCTATTGGTTGTTTATTTGCAGTCCTTATTGTTTATTCACTAGGTGTATCTATGTGGTGAGCCTGCCCAAATTGCCAATATCGGATTAAGATTGTATGCATTATACATTGTAATCAATTAGACTATAATCAGATTGTCATGGAAGTGTATGCTTGCTTTATTAATTACTATGTGTAGATAACACGGGGATAGAGCTTTGATGAATGCATTATTGTGATATTTGTGTAAATCTGGATTGTATGCGATCTAAATTAATTTACGGTAAGGTTGTTGTGAACTTACATGCAGCGTTTATTCCTTTTCAAACGGTGCTGAGATAGAAGCTGTTATGGATCACTTTCTGATGGCTCTATAAAATCTGATTGTGTAATCTAAATAAGATTTCAGTTAGATTATCATGAAAATATGAGCGTAGATTACCTTTTTGCAAATTATGCGGATGAAGAAGATGTAACAGATGCACGTTCTGAGGTCTGCATTATTATGTTTTAAATAAAATGATATAATTGTTTCATCTTCTACAATCTACACTTAGCAATATGGTTTTAAATATATTATTAACTGACAATATTTGATGGAGCAATTATCTATTCTTCTTCTTATTTTCTTAAATGTGTTGGTTGTATTTGTCATGTTATGATGTTACTTCACTGTCTTGTACTTGAAATGTGCATTCTATGTAGTGCAAATGTAATTTTTTTTCGTCATATTAATAGTTGAAAAAAAAAATGAACATTAGAAATTGAAATAGATTACTATGTAAATATCACATTATGTTGATATTTTCGAAGAACGGTCAAAGGTAAACTTATATTTGAACATGCTTGTCACGTGGAGTTAGTTGTAGTAGATGTAATTTCTATTTATTACGTTCAAATCTGTCATAATAGAGATTGCCTTTTAAAGTTTTTAATTCCCTATTGGTTGCTTTACAGAAGAGGAAACAGTTTTAACAAAATATCTGTGTTCCCATTTGGCTTGAAAAGGGGGTTGATCGTAAGGTCCTTATTTTCACCTCTACATCAGTGCCCTCTACGAGAATCATTACTTTTGTTCTTTCTTGTGAGTGAAACATTAATTTTTTTCATTAGAGTTCCCATGTCTTTCACTTAAGTAAACACGCTTTATCTTTCACAATATAGAGTCGAATTCTCTGTCAATATCTGTGCAGCTCAAAGGTATACAATACCAATCCCCTCTTCTTTTATGGATATCTGTTTTATCCCTCTAGCGTGTGTGGGCATCCTAAGATTTGTCCGCTAGTTATTTTCGTGGTGTCATACATTTCTAAATTATTTTCCTCTACTCTATTTTTCTTTTCTCTAACTTGCCTGCTTTTAATGGTGCAAAAAAATTGTAGTTATACCCTTGATTTATCTTCACTTTTAGATGTCTGTCTTCCTCCTCGTATCTTGATTCTTTAAGCTTCATAGAAATGAGTTATGCTATTACAAGGGTAATTCCTTACAGCTTTTGCTAGATTGAGTTGATTTGGGCTTTTTAAGATTTAGTTTCCAGAGTAATCTCTGGCCATTTTTTACCAATAACTCTAAAAATAGCATGAATTTTTGGAAAGTAACTTGAAAAAGTACATTGAATAAAGATACTCGATTTAATATATTAGACATTGTTGGGCCCATTCAGATAATTCTAAAGTAATTTAGTTTTCTACAAGATTTCTTCCAATTTTTATTATAGTGATATCCTACAGCGACCAAGAAATATAACATTGTGGATCTTCTATCTTGTTATAGTTAGTTGTTGTTTATCTTTCCAGGGTCGGTCTTCTTAAATGTTTCTTTTGACCATTGATGAACTATAACTATTTCACAATTGAGGTATGCTTTAAATATGAAGACTTGATACAGCACGTTTTACCTAGTGCCACAAACAAACTTGTCCTATCGTGAAATATGATTGGAACATGAATGTGGCTCTATTTTGCTGCTATATTTACTTGAGTTACTCACTTGTAGCAACTTTAATCATGTGTAGAAGTGATATTTTAATTTGCTGATAAAAACTTGAAAATTCTGGTATTTGGTGGTATGAATTATTTTTTAATGTGAAAATTTTGCTTGAAGCGTTGAAGGTGAAATTATCAATATGAAATCGTCATTTATTAGTGTTTTCTATAAACTGTTTACCAACATAGTTGTGATGAATTAAAAGTGGTGAATCACTTTGTTTTCTCTGTACCGTGATCCTTTATCCTCCCAACCTAAAGGAAGTTGCAAGTTGATATTTTAATAATGTTGTTCTTCTGTG
Source organism: Pogostemon cablin (assembly GCA_023678885.1). Lineage (NCBI taxonomy): Eukaryota > Viridiplantae > Streptophyta > Magnoliopsida > Lamiales > Lamiaceae > Pogostemon > Pogostemon cablin. Next base: position 22,888,551 of record CM042973.1, read on the forward strand.
TTCCTGGATTCACAGTTCAGGGTTCAGCAATAAGATAAACTATTCATTGCTATCAATCTTCCTTGATAACAAGGCATCAGCACCAGATTTGTGCTTGTTCGATTCATAGAGATGCAATATTCTCTTTCAATGTAGTTACTTCTGATTTATCTGTTCCCGTGGGACCTTGCCATCATTTTAAGTTACTGTATTGGGTGTTTTGCTGTTTTTGTTTTTGCTCCATATCATTTGCATCCCGTTGGTTTCAGTCATTTATAAAAGAATGCACTGATTCTATTAATTTCTTGTATTACCTATTGGATATAGTTCAACGGCTCTGTTCTTTCAGGAGTTTTGACTACATGAGGCTTGGTTAGGAAGTTAGGTAGATTTGATCATTATTTCACAAGATGAATCAATACAGTCAAGGTGAGAGCTCTGGTGGCTTCTCTATCCATCCATTGAAGCGTAAGCGTGGTCGTCCTCGTAAAGATCCAAGCTTAAAGAAAACGCAAGCTGCTCGTGTACCACCTGGTTTTGAAGGAGTGAAAGAACTTCCCCAAAGAGTTAATAGAACAGAAGGAGTTGACATTATGGTAGGCCAGGCAGTAACTGGAGTTGTTGAGGCTACATTTGATGCCGGTTACTTGCTTACTGTTCGAATTGGCAACTCCACTATGAGTTTGAGGGGCGTTGTTTTTAAGCCAGGACATTTCGTTCCCGTTACAGCAGAAAATGATGTCGCCCCTCATCTTCAGATGATCCGAAGAAACGATGTCCATGCCCCTGCTGGAAATCAAGGTTGGTCTCGTAGCCAGAAATTCGCCATTCAAGCTGGAGCTCTGGTGCCCTCGAAATGCAAACATAGAACTCCACAAGCGGCTCCTACAGTTCCTCAAGTGGGTGCTAGAGGCACTATGGTTCCTGTTTTGCTTCAACCCGTCAATCATCAGAACGGATTGCCGTCGTCCAACTCCAACCAAGTTCCTAAGGACTCATCCCCAACTGCTCATATGATGGCTTTTGGAGACAAAGATGTGCATATGGTCGAACCGTTAGCTATGTTGCCCCCAGATCATTCTGTACCGGTTAACCAAATAATTTTTGGCGCACAGAGTAATCAGGCCACTCACGGAACTAAGCAGACCGAGAGCGGACCAATTAGTCAAGTTACCGTAGAGGTTGGACAAGGCGGAAAGACCAATCAGATTGAATCAACTGAAGTTGACAATCCAGGCTCTTCCGACACATCAGAGACTCAAACTGACAGTGGTAAGGAAGTATCCAAGTCTTCACCGGAAGATTCATGTGTTGTGTCGAAACAAGAAACTGGAACTGTTTCATCCGAGTCTGTGCAGAGTGCTTCACTGACAAAACCTTTCTTCAACTTTGGAACTGGAAGGATGACCGAGCTTCTACAGGTAAGAAAAACAAACTTTCCAATATTTACAGACATACAATGTCTTAGAATATAAATGTCAATATCTACTTCATGACTATGATGCATGGTTATTAGGCTGTACAGGAGAATATGAAAGAGAACCATGTGCAACAGCCTTCTCGTTCGAACGATGAGGTCCTTGCAGCGAGGTTGATAGAAACGGTTCCAAAGAGCGAATCGAATGCTCCATGATCGAAATAATTGAAGTGTACATCTATGCTACTGATCTCCTCGCTTGTATATCATAATTGTATGTGGCATGTGCTGTAGCCAAGAATTGTGATGAAATTTAGAGGGATGAACTGTAGGGAAATATCTATTTTCTTTAGTTACATAGATAGACACAACACTTATTGGAGACTCTTTCCCATGACCATGTTTAATCTTTTATCAGGCCAATTCTCTATTTCGATCTGTCCTCGTTGTTTATGTATGTTGCATGGTCTCTGTGTCAAATGTGTGTATGTCTGAACTTCTATTCATAATAATTTCTGTCTCAAGGTCATTCTCTCGATGATAATGTGTGGGCAAAAATTTCAATATACATTTTTTAGGTTTAATAATTTTTTTTAATGCCCCCATCTTTAGTGAAAAATATTAAAAGTGCCAAAATTGATAAAAATATCTTTAATTTGACTTGTGACTCAATTTAACAACTTTAAACAAAATTGAGTCATAAATTTGTATATAACTTAATTATATATATTGGGTAGGTGTTGACACCGTCTCGCGTGAGATCATTTTACACCTTTTAAAATAGTTATAAAATTCATTATAAAATATTATCACTTTTGCGATAAAATATTATTATTTTTTATTTATATTATAAATTATTCATAAATTAATATTATCATTTTTTATTAATTTAATGTCACTTTTTAGTATAAATAAAAATTATCACTTTCTGATTGTCTAACATAAGTCTTTCATGAGATGATTTCACACAAATTTTTTCTTTATATTATATTTTAATCAAATCAATGATATTTTTGTCAAATGGGATATTAAAATGGATACTTTTAAAATTAAGGCAATATATTTTTCCTTTTTTCTTTCTAATAGAGTTGTGAGTAATATTGCAAATTAACATGTGGGGTTTAAATATACCCTTATCGATTTAGCATTTTTTTCTTAATATAACTCATATTTTGTGATTCTTGTTGTTAAAATCCCTTAAACACCCTTGACTTGATTTAAAAAATTTAATCTATAAATATATACAACCGAATAGATTAGTATGTTTTGTGTGTAGTAAATTTGTAATAATTTTGGTTGAGCTTAGCAATGGTATAGGACGAGCTTAGCAAAATAGATTGCATAGAATTAGTGCGAGTGTAAATTAGAGGCAGAATTTAATAAAAATTACATTATTATTATTATTATTATTATTTGAGTTCGAGTGCTTTTAGTATTATTTCGGTGACCATAGCATAGTTTTATTATAAAAAAATAGGGTACTAAATATTTTATTAAAAAAAAAATTAAAATATCTCAAGTTTAGTAAGATTCCTAACTACATACTCCATTTTGAAGCATAAAAAATAAAATAAAATAAAGTTATACGATTTTAATTAAAACATGACATAATTAACCCTACGAATTCTTGGCCTAAAAACTCATAAACCCTCATCCTTCTCAATATCACTAAACCCTACGAATTAATCGCCGGAAATATGGGAAGACCTAAGCCCAAGAAATCCAAATCACAGAATCGCCTCTCGGAAATTCAAGAAATCGAGCTCCTCGAATCATGGATAGCTTCTGGGAAACCCGATTCTGGTTCAAACCCGATGTCCCTTTCTCCGCCGCCGTCGAAGTCCCCGATCGGTAGACTTTCGGACGGATCATTTTCTCCATACGACGGGGCCGACAAGTTTATCCAATTGCCTCTTTCGAAGAAAACAAAGGATGGGTTAAAGCGGTCGAAATATTCGACTATGACTGATATTCAGAGGGCCTCTCTCCCGCATTCTCTCTGCGGCAGAGACATACTTGGAGCTGCTAAAACGGGTTCCGGGAAAACTTTAGCTTTTGTTATTCCGGTTAGTTCTCGCCGTTTTATGGTTCTTTATGAAGTGATGTTTGTTTCGGTGCCTTTTTGTTTATGCATCTGTATTGTTTAGTTGATTATGTTTAGGATTGTTATTTGTTCTGTTAGCTGTGAAACTGATGAAAATTGAGGATGACTAAATGGTGCTACGTATTTACGTGAGTATTAGCAAGTGATATTCAAAGAAATATCACTGAATTCAAGATTCCATTCCCATGGCTAGGCATCAATAATTAAAACTCAACATTATGGACTTGTGATGTATTTTGGACGTTTGATTATGTTCTTTTGAGGAACAGGATGAACTTTTATGGTTGGATGAACTATGTATGCTGTGTTTTTTATGTAGTGGTAGTGTCATGCGGGAAACGTTCTTACTGATTCATTCAACGTGTATTAAGGCACTCCATAGACTTTCAATTCTCATTCCATTATTCACTGGTAATACTTAGTTGGTGCCCATGAACTTGAGGTTAAGAGGGCCTATATCGCAACATAAATTCTGGCTGGGTGCGTATTAGCCCAAGCGGATAATGAATACAAATGTGACTTAGTCTATCTCTGATACCCTTCTCTACGAATGATTATATTAGGTGATATTCCTTCATGAGCACCTATACTTGGTAATATTTTTCTTAAGTTTACTTCTATTTTTTGTAATGTTTTTCTACTTTGTTATTCAGGTTATAGAGAAGTTATATAGATCTAGGTGGGGGCCAGAGGATGGGGTTGGATGCATTATCATGTCTCCCACAAGGGAATTAGCTGGCCAACTTTTTGAAGTACTGAAATCTGTTGGGAGGTACCATGGCCTTAGTGCTGGCCTTTTGATTGGTGGTCGCAAAGATGTTGACACGGAGAAAGAGCGCGTAAATGAGTTGAACATTTTAGTCTGCACTCCAGGACGGCTTCTTCAGCACATGGATGAGACTCCAAATTTTGAATGTTCACAACTTCAGGTCTTTTTTTACTTTTTATTCATCTTGTCCATCGAATTCTCACTTGGGAGAACCCAGCTATTATGGTATTCAACCTTGTTTGTGTTAGTTGGTGTTGTGTGTGCTATTTTTTTCTGTTTGTGCCTCCTCCATGTTAGATGCTTGTAGTTAGAAGAAAATTCTCCATTTATTTCTCTCATTTCTTTTGGGCTTGTGCTGTTGTGAAGTAGATTTAAATATCTCATTCATGACTTCAATAGCATGCATGTATATACATCACATTCTGTTTTTTTTTTTTCTCACTTTGGTACTAATACTATGCATATTATTGCTTATATATTTAGTGTGGTTAGGAAAGGATTGTATGACGAATTGGAAACACTGAAAATTTGTTATCACGGAACCATATCCTAATTTTGACGTTCCGATCACTGGTTCGATGTTTCTGTTCCTGTTCATTTGTGAAATTGATGTCAAAATCATCATGACAATATCTCACCTGGGTTTTTCTGGCCAGCAAACAGGTTTTAGTTCTTGATGAGGCAGATCGTATTCTTGATGTGGGATTTAAGAAAGAGTTGAATGCTATAATATCTCAATTACCTAAGCAAAGACAAACCTTACTGTTCTCAGCCACTCAGACGAAGTCTGTTCAAGATCTTGCTAGACTCAGTTTGAAAGACCCAGAGTATATCAGTGTGCATGAGGAATCTGCAACTGCTACTCCAAACCTTTTGGAGCAGACAGCTATGGTTGTTCCTCTTGATCAAAAGCTAGACATGTTGTGGAGTTTTATAAAGGCGCATCTTAACTCAAGAATGTTGGTATTTCTTACGAGCTGCAAGCAGGTAATATTTTTTACTACTCACTGATATGGAAATCTCATAGTGTGGGGTAATCATTTAAAATTTTGATATTTCCATCCAATCTGCAATCTTTTGTTGACTTTATTTGGTGATGTCTGTTTTGGTTTCAAGTGGTTTTTGTAAAGGGTTTCAAGATCTAGTTGATTTTGAAATCCTGATGAATGTTAACGGTGTTGGTTATGGTATGATAGTATCTAACATTATGTTAAATGTCAAATCAATTTGTAAGGAGAGGGTAGTGATGGGTTTTTGAAAATCAGATGTGAGAATCTCAAAGTATAATGATCCTAGGATTTCAAAAATCTAAAACCAATTTTAAAAACCAATATCATTTGTACTCTTATGGTTCCTGCTCATCAGAGGTCATTGACCTCGTTCTCAGGGGATATGCCATGAATTTCTCTACTTATATGTGGTTATCTGCTGGATCCATGTATATTCAGACTAGTGCTTTTATGTCATTGCCATTCATCTCTCTTAGGTGGACTAGTGAAATTTGAGTGCCTGAATTTTCTTTACTCTGAAGATATAGGTGCATAGTAGAGTACATTTTGTATACTAGTACTTGCATCAGTGGTGCATCTTATAGGTAATTGAAGTTCTCCCTTGTAACTTATTTACATTCACATTTCTGTTCTTCGAAATTTTAATCTTTTTTTGTGGTGGTTGTCTTTTTCACCTTTTTTCTTCTGTAAACATATGATTCAGACAGCTTTGCTTATGTTGAAATTGTGCTTTAACTGCAGGTAAAATTTGCTTATGAAGCATTCAAGAAACTGCGTCCAGGGATTCCGCTTAAATGCCTCCATGGGAGGATGAAGCAGGACACCCGTATGGTGATATACGCACAGTTTTGTGAGGAGAAGCGATCGGTCCTTTTCTCAACTGATGTTGCAGCAAGAGGACTTGATTTTAACAAAACTGTAGATTGGGTTGTCCAGGTTTGTTCCCTTTGTATCCCCTTAATTAAACTCTCTAGTCTGACCAGCAAATTTGGATGTACAGGTTTTCTGTAATAAAGTGCATCTCTGGAACTAAAAACCATATATTTGATAAATTATGCACACTTCCAGGTAGATTGCCCTGAAGATGTTGCTTCTTACATACACAGAGTGGGGCGAACTGCTCGATACCTTTCTGGTGGGAGATCTGTTTTATTCATTGCACCCTCGGAGATAAAGATGCTTGACAAATTGCAGGAGAAAAAGATACCTGTTCGAATTATCAAGGTCAGTCACCTTCTCTAACGTGCCTCTTTAATTTACGTCTTGACATAACAGCTGATAGGCTAAAAGTTATTGGGGTATTATTGGGTTCCTTTGTATTTATTATAGTTTATGATATTATAAACATTCGTATCAATTCTTTGCAGGCAAATACGAAAAGATTGCAACCTGTTTCTGGTTTGTTGTCATCTTTGTTAGTGAAGTACCCCAATCTACAGCAGTTGGCTCAGAGAGCCTTTATTACGTATTTGAAGTCTGTCCACAAACAGCGTGACAAGGAGGTTTTTGATGTCACTAAACTTCCAATTGATGAATTTGGTGCATCAATTGGGCTTCCTATGACCCCCAAGGTCCGTTTTGCTAAACAGAAAGGCAAGGGCAAAAAAGTGTCCGAAGGACTGTCCCTAGTTTCAGAATCTGATGCCAATGTGAATCCATCTGAGCTCTTAAGAGGAAGCATCGATGCTGGCGAGCCTGAGAAAGCAATACTGGAACTGGGTGATGATATCCTTTTGGAGAAGGATGCCCAGCTCATGGAAGAAAATGCAAGTGATATCAAGGATAATGTGTACGTTATCATCTATTCTAGTTTATATTCACAAGCCTTACTTCCACATTATTAGGCTTGCATTCTTGCTTTCTTTGCATATTTTTTACTCTTTGAAACCTTCAATGTTTGAGCTCTTAATTAAGTTATGTTCAATTTAATGTTGCAGATTTTGACTTTGCTTATTGTAGCAGTTTAGTGCTTGATGTTCCATATTCTGATTTCATTTTTTTTTACTGGCTCATTTAGGCATGTTACCAGGGTTTTAAAGAAAAAGAAGTTGAAGATCAATTTGCATAGACCCGTGGGCACTAGGGTTGTGTTTAATGATGAAGGCAACACCTTACCACCACTTGCAAAGCTAGCCGATACCAAGTCTGGGTCGGATTCTGCTAGGCTGGACAAGGACAAAAGTAAGTCACTATGCTATTTGTAGAGTTCTAGGTTCTGTTCTTTAGTAATATTTCATGTCACTCTAAGAATCGAAGTATTAGGAGCCGTACAGCTGTGTTTTTTTTTTTCGTTTAATATATGTAGTTTCAAATTATGAGTTATGTAGGATGTCTGATACTCTCAGTTCGTAAGATTGAGTTCCTTCGATTCTTTGCCGAATACAGAGGTTTTCTCAGATATGGAAAATGCAATTTTAAGCTAATATACAATATCTCTTTGTGAATCTTATCCTGTCCATGGATACACACCATTGATTCAAGGTTTTGACTTGTCCTTTCCCAACCTGCAGTAATTCAAAGATACGCGGAGTTGAGAGAAGAGATGAAAGTTGTGGACAAGGTAGATAAAGCCTTGGATAGCAAACGTCGGAGGGAGAATCGCATCAAACAAAAGATGAAATTGAAAAGAGGCCAAGACGAGGAGGATGGTGAGACAGATAGTGAGGATAGTGCTTCGGAAAGAGAAGCTGCGAGGAAGAGACCTAATAAGAAGGCCAAGAAATATTTCAACAGTGACGGTGATGACGACGAAATGCCAAAAGATGGGGGTAGCGTTGGTGGTGGTAGCAGATCAATTACAGTTGCTGAGCAAGAGGAACTGGCTCTGAAGCTGTTGAGTTCAATGCATTCCTAACATCATTAGGCCAACTGCAACTGATCTTCCAAACTCTTTATTTATAGTCTAGTGTTTTCCTATGTTCATTCTAACAAATACCTTGTCTTTACGCGTTTAGGAGATTTCTTGCATGGAGTTAGGAGTATACTTTTTAATTACTGTAGTTTTTTTTTTTTTTTAATACGTAGTATAAATTCGTAAATCTATATATCTGTATGATAAGACAGACTAGACAGTAGTGTTATTTTATGAAAATTCCTGCCAAAATCAACTTATTACAAATAGAATTGTAGTAATAATTAAAAAAATAAAATGACATATCTCAAATGGTTAGTGGTGTACTGTGTACATGTATGTAATACTGACAAATCAAAGACATTCAATTGAGGCGTTTACTTCTTTCATGGTTTAAGAAAATTATAGGGTAAATTACCAAAACCTCTCAAGGTTTGTCCAAATTACCAAATAAATCCTGTGATTTGAAAAATTACCAATTACTCTCTTTTAAAATTTTTTTTTAAAAAAAAAATAGTAAAATTTAAAAATACAATGTTAAATATATGGATCTTGATGTCATTTCCATCCTTCTTTATTTTAAGAAAAAGTGTATTTTTATTAATGTTCAAATAAAAAACAAGTTAAAGGGGGGTAATTGGTAATTTTTCAAACCACGTAGTTTATTTGGTAGTTTGGACAAACCTCAAGGGAGTTTTGGTAATTTATCCAAAATTATATCCATGATTAAAAAAACTCACATATAATCAATTGGTATCCCTATCCAAATCCAAAAATTCATGTTCCCTTTTTGCTTGTAAGACAGGTCTAAGACTAGACTTTCAAATATACAATAATACAAAATATTAACTACACGTGACTAAATGTAATGTTTCTTAAACTCATGTATCTTTCACGCACATTGAAAATAAACACAAAAATACTTTAGCACTAAGATTCTTTTAACTTATTCAACTGTGCATCGTTTTCTAAATTCAAAGTCTAAACTCTGAAGGACTGGCCTTTCACATATACAAACATGAAGCACCCTAAAGTTTGATAGGTCTTTCTCATGTACAAATGTAGATCTTAGCTTGACCAGCTTCTTAACTGAGTCTTCACAGTTAAGAATTTAAAGTTAGAAGTTTTTACAGTTAAGAATTTAAAACTAGAAGTTTTTCATCGAATATTTAGAGAATAGTGTGATTGGCCTTTCACACACACAAAGTTTCTTCGCTCTTAAGATCTTGCAACAGCTAGTGACGTGTTTAACATACGCAGATAAACACAGTATACCACATAAATCTAACAAGTAACAACTATGTTCACCACTCGGTCATAACTTGTTTCTTTTTCGATTAGTAATCATTCCCAAATAATCGCTACCTAGGAAATCATAACGATCCTCACAATTTAATAACAAAAACTTTTAATTATTCTACAAGAATTATCTCACTTTCTTAAACCCTCCACGCCCTTTCTCATCACTCTTCTTTTCTCACTGCTACATCTATCTTCTAAAACCCTTATTATTCTATCTCACTGATAGTGTTTGTGTGTTAATTCCGCTGACATAAATTGTGGAGAGCGATGAAGATTGAATGCAATGTGTGAGGGGCAGTGGAGGCCAACGCCGACTAGGCGGCCCTGTGTTGGTGTTGCGACCAGAGAGTATAGTATGGGTCTGTATGTGCATGCGTGTGTGATGGTTTTGGATTTTGCATAGACCATTTTTGGCCACTTTTTTTTCAAATTTGGCACCTACCATTCTCTGGGTTCCGTTTGAATTCTTTTGATGTCACAATGAGCAAGGCCCCAAACCCCACCTCACCCCACCCCCCACCATATAGGTTTCTTTATTTTTATTAATTAATAAGAGATTTAAGAAAGAGAGAGACAGTGGCTTGGAAAACAAATAACATTACTTTCAACGTTTCAATATAATAGGTAAATTAGTTTTCGTATAGGCCGCCATACAATAGCTGCACTTCGAGGCACCAAAAACTAAAATTACTATTAAACTGGTCAACAAACTTGCCAGGTTCACTTAAAGCAGGACAAAGAGCTTCTGTTATATGCAACTGAACTTCGAGGCCTAGTGGACTATTTAGCTCTGTCCTTTGAATTGTAATCTATAAGTTGTGAAATTCTATAGACCATAAATATAAATTGAACAACCCATAATCAACACACTAAGATATTATTCTAATAGTAGGTAATCAACTAAAATTCTTAAGTGTACACATAGGCCTCTTCGGAGATCCTTCAACAAATTGATCCCCGCCAAATAGACAGATTAGTTGAAAAAATCATGACTATACCTAACAATAAAATACTTGGGGAAGCCCACATACAATGAAGATTTTTTGTTGCTGTCGGAAAAAGAAGTCCCACTCCTGTTAATATAGGAACCAGAAATGGAACGAAAGGTAAAATCCACACATATTGATATGTCTGTTCTATCTAAATTAGGAAAGCATGTACCCATGTGACAAAAGCATGATTGATACCAAACTTTGAACTTTGTTCCGGTGAAATTTTGCTATGCATAGACAGAGAGATTAGTTCACCAATTACAGATGAGGCAAGAGTTACCAGGTTGCTCTCCCTCTGCCTCGGGAGCCACCATGAGTTTCAAGTACGAGATTTACAGTCTGAACTTATATTGTCATCCCATCCGCAATCTGACGCAATCTGATACAAACAGACAAAACATATGACTATCAAATTCATTATGCAGGCCATCATTGTTGAAGTTTTAATCATGGTTTTCATGCTTTAAAATTAAAAAAAAAAACTACTACTCATGGCAATGATACGCGCAGTGTGCAATCATACAATAGGGGACTAACCTTGTCAGTAAATTCATAACCCACACTACCCTTTCCAGCACTTACTAATGTTGAAGCACTGCTGAAAGATAGTTATATGAACAGTGAATTCTAGTCTTAAAGTAAGAAAAATTGAAAAAACAAACGATTTAACTGAAACACAGCATACCTGCTTGAGTTATTGGATGCATCAACATTATCATTTTCCTCCAAGACTAAGTTAAGCCTATCAATTTGCGCCAATTGGTTCAACTTGTACATAGTTCACTGCAGGAAGCTTAAAAACAAATAAATCATAGTATTCACTTAAAGCAGCTGCATCGGCCAACAGACAAATATAAACAACCCCAATTCGAGAATCACAGAATCTCAACTTGAATCCCAAATTAAACTGAATTAAAAGAGAGGTTATAATTACTGACAAATGACTATAATTTGGCGGTGGTGACATTGCGGTAATCCTAGACTTGCATGCATCGCGTCTCCATTTGTATCTACGCAAAATTTCCCCAATTAAGTAAAGTAAAATTAAATGAAACAAAACTATCTAAAAACACACACATAAACAAAATGCATCTCAAACAAAATTGGAAAGCACAAACGCATATTTACATTGAAAATCTGCACGGAGCAACCCTGCAACTTGAATTGATCTCTGGTGAATGATTACTTCAATGTACACTCCAAAGCTCTGGACATGATGTATTCCATCACTGTTAAATCTTGAGATGAAAACCGGCCAGAAAAATCAGATTGCGTGGCCGGAAATGTGAAGTCGGCGTGGGGATTGCAGAGATGACCAGATATCCGATTGGATCTGGCACGTGCGAGCAGGGTTTTTGACGGTGATGGCAGTGATTTAGGGTTTTACCATTTGTTTAGCAGTGATTTACGATGGTTGATTGGGAAGAACATGGAATTGTGAAAGGCATTGATTCTGATTAAAACCGATCGAGGCTGTCAGTTAACATTCGCGGAGAAAAATCCTTTTGTCGCTTTATTTATTTATTTATGAGAGGGATTAGTGTATTGTACCAATTGAATTGATACAATATTGATTTTTACCCTTCTTAATTAATTACTACTCCTTCATTAATGTTGTTTCTTATTTTATTTTTAAATTTATTTTATTTAAATGACTATTATACTCTAAACCCTAGGAATAAATTATACCCTAAACCACAAGGGTAAAATTACAATTATACCATAAACCTTAGGGATAAATTATACTCTAAACCACAAGGATAAAATTACAATTATACCCTAAATCCTATGAATAAATTGTATATACCCTAAACCACAAGGATACCCTAAACCACAAGAGTAAAATTGCAATTATATCCCTAAAATTAAATAAATAGAGTAATAAAAAATAGTAACAACAACGGTTAAAAAAAGAAAAGAAAAAAAAAAGAAAAACACACACTAAAGACGAATGAAGAAATTTGTGCACTTAGAGATTGTACCCAAGGCTTTGTCTTTATTTATTTATGTACTAAGAATGTGTGTATGATTAAAAAGAAAAAAATTGAAAATTTTATTTATTTATTTATGTACTAAGAATGTGTGTATGATTAAAAAGAAAAGAAATGAAATATAAATAAAAACACATAAACATAAAATGAGAAGTAAAAGAAAGATTGAAGAAACGAAAATACTGTACAAGTTTTATTTATTTATTATTACTAATAATAATATACATGTACAGCATCTCATCTAGAGTTAAAGAATGAATAGAAATCAAAATTACATCTAAGATTTATTAAAGGAAATTGATGATAGCCAGATGAGGAGCGCAATCATTGCGCATCGTGTTATAGCCCCGACATTAACGTTCCTCCGGCGCCATTGCCGAATGTAGTATATATAGATTCATGGGATAAACTGTACCCCAAATTAAAAGAATACCCATAATATATATCGTGATAATTATACATTAAATTTTTTAATAATTATTATCCCACATTAAGTACTTTGATAATCATTCCATTAATTTTTAATTTTATTTCTAACTATTTCTTAATAGCAGTTAACTAGTAATTATTATAGATTAATTATTGAACTAATATAACTAATAATATAAATTTAAGTTGTACATTCATTTATAAATTTAATTAGTGTATATTGCTTCTATATTGTCAATAAAATATTTTGAGTTGCTCATTTAAATACTACTCCCTCATTTTCATAATAAAATTCAGAATTAGTAGACATACAGTTCTAGAAAATTTATTTTATTAAAGTTTTTACGGCAGACATAGAGTTCTAGAAAATTTAGTTTATTAAAGTGTTTAATATTTAATGTAGACAGAGTTCTAGAAAATTTAGTATATTAAAGTGTTTATTGTAGATATAGAGTTCTAGAAAATTTAGTTTATTAAAGTATATATTGTGAAGTTGTCGAAAATGTTTTAATGTGAATTTCAAATGCTGTGTGTTTGCACGTTAATGTTTACATTTCCATACCCTCAATTCTAATTTCCTGGGTTAGCAACTGGTTCACCAAAAACATCGTCGGAACTTGGGTGGAATGGAGAGAGGGAACCAGTGGTGGTGTCACCGGCGAAGAGAGGAGAGAAAAAGGCACGGGATGTTCTGTGACAGATTGGTGTGACATCTCTTATAACACCTGTTTATGGAATGACACGTGTCGGGGTTGGATAAATCCAATCCCTTGCTCCAAGGGATGACATCTCCTGTAACACCTGTTTATGGAATAACACGTATCGGGGTTGGATAAATCCAATCCCTTGCTCCAAGGAATGACTGGTTGACTTAGGGTATAGTTTCACTTCTCTCTCTTACGTGTCACTCATCAAACGGAGAGTTACAAGAGATGTCACACCAAAATATCACAGAAGATCCAGACTCGAGAAAAGGAGGAGAAATATATGACATACCGGATCTGCTGCACCATTTTCGTGCATCATCTTTTGTGTTACACGTTAAGTGATTGACACGTAAGAGATGAAATTAATCCAACCATTGCTCCCTCGAGTTTAAACTTTAGAGTATAGTATCTCTCTCATAAGTGTAGTCAATCTAACAGTGTGATAGAGATGATGTACCAAAATAGAACTGAGAATTCTTAATTTGACACTAACATTATTTTTCACTTCACTTTTCCTTAATTTGGTTTGAATGAGCTTAAAACCTTTTTATATTATTTAGACACCTATAACCTTAGTGATCTATACATAAATCCTTAAGAGATGGGAATTAAAATGGTATTCATAAGAGATCGATCAAATTTCGTTATAGGGCATTAAAAATAAAGTGAGTAATTATGGGATGAAGAAAATACAAGGTAGATTAATCTATAAAAAAAAGTGCTTTATTTCTAATTTTTTAAGACTATTCTTTATGTGATTCAATATTTGAGAATGTTAAAACACCTTTTAGTCAAATATAAGATGGGTTCAGAGATGTGGGTGAGGCTCTGTGCACCCGGGCGCACGGAGCACATTCTGTGCGCCTTTGCAATTTCCATACCCTTTTTGCAATTTAAATCCCTAGCAATACATAGATTTAAATAAAATTGAAGGGGAGGGTTGTGTTTACACGGGGATACGAAGTATCCCTCCATGTTCCCGGGAGAATTGAAGCTTTTGCCCAGAGATGTGGGAGAGAGCCGGAGATAGTCTATTTGTGTAGCTAAGTGATAATAATCCCAGTAATAAAGCGAAGGTCATAGTTTCGATGCTGCTTAATAGTGGGTGCTTATTTGTATTACATATTTTTATTTACAATATTTTATTTTTATTAATTAAACTTAATCTTACACAGTTTCACTTAAGATCTGCTAAATATTCGAGCACTTTAGATTTTTAATTTGGATAAACACATGAAAAGTTTTTCTTAGTATTAAACAAAATTATAAAAAAAAAAAATAGCGTCATAGTAGGAGTAGATATATGTGGATGTTAGAGATATATAAGCTATATTAACTAAAGTCATACAATTACTTTTTAATTATAAGAATTATAAATGTAGAGTTATTCTATTGTGAGACAAGTTTTTTATGAGACGGTTGTGAGACAAGTCGATCTATTACTTAAGTATGCTTATTATATAAATAAAATATTTTCATTTTAATTAAAGTATGTTAATAATAAATCATATTATAATATCATAAAATCATACTTTCATTCATCATATTTTAGAAAACATACTTTAACAATATTTAAACATATTTTATCTATATAATAGACATACTTTAACTAGTTTCACACACCGTGTCACATATATAATGTTTCACTAGAGAATTGGTCATAAATGTATATATTAATAATATTGTTAGATAATGTATACGGAGTATTTGGTAATAATAATAATAATAATATTTTTAGATACAATTAGTCAGAGCAGAGGATTCGAAGTGCGGTGGGTGGAGGGAGATCGACTGGAGAAGATGGGCGGCATAGGGATGCAGAGCCTGTTCGTGGGAGTGCGTGGCGACAACTCATGAGGCTGATGAACATAATAACCATATTTACTTCTCCACCATTGATGCTTGGTGAAGCACAATTGTTTAGTCAAGATGAGGGCCAACCAGGTCCACCACATCCGTGAACAGGGAGTCTTCGATATCCAACAGATTCTCTCACTAACCTGCGCTCTGGATTACACTCCTTCAATGGATGCTTCATGACTATTTCAGTTGGTAATTTGCTATTCTTGATTGAAAAGATCATAATTTGCTATTCTTGATGGGAAAGACTAAACTTGCAACTTATGTTCTTTTTTTAAATCTATCATACAAGAAAAAATATTCTAAAGTAATTATTTTTAGAGTAATGAATTATTATTTTTTAATAAAAAATATTATTATTTGATTTTTTTATATTTTTATTGAGATGATTAATATTTTTCATTTAAAAAAGTAATAGTTATTTATTCCAAATTTATTCAGTGTCGAGTCAAAAAATATACTCCTTCCGTCCCATTTCAGATGACACACTTTTCATTTTGATTTGTCCCACAAAAGTTTCAACATTCCTAAAAAAGCAAAAAGTCAAATACAATCACTATTTCTCATACACCCTATTTTAAAAAAACCACATTTACCTAACACACATAATATACTTTATCATTTACTTAAAAATACTATAATAACTCTAACAGATTATTTTTCTTAATTTCCGTACTGGAGGAGAGGTGCAAACATTTGTGGGACGGAGGGAGTATAAGTCAAGTAAAATAATTTAACTTGATATTTTTTTTCAAAATTTTAAAAGATAACTCGATATACACTCCTTCCGTTCCATCTCAAATATCTTTACATATTTCTATTTTGGGCGTCTCATTTTAATCTTCATGCTTCTCTTTGGCATTTGGGATCTACGTAAAAAATTAAGGGTACGTCTTGCGTAAGACCATTTTACACTTTTTAAAAATAGTTACCACTTTCGTTATAAAACGTTATCACTATTCATTTTATTATAAATTGTTCATAAAATAGCATTATCAATTTTCAGTAATTTAGTATCACTTTTCATTACAAATGTTATGTCTTTCTGACCATGTCACGTAAGTCCGTGAGACAGTCTCACACAAGTCTTTGCCAACAATTAATATATCATTATGGACACACATCCAACAATGATACACCTATGCACTTGAAATTATATACTTTTTAACCTATTATCCATTAAAATATTACTCCTTCCGTCCATCGTCAATCTATTCATTTATTTTTTGCACGTGTATTAAGAAGTATTATTATTTTATGTATAGTAGGTAGTTGTATTAGTGGAGGGTGTGAGTTCCATATTTTAATTGTATTAGTGAGGGTGTCAGTCTCATATGTTTAAGAGGACAAAATGAATTAATTAAGAATGCACGGACAGAAAATGGGACGGAATGATTATTTAACTTAAAAACTTTTTATTAGTATATATCATGTTAATAAGATTATGTCATATGAAGGAATAGTCTGGGAATGAAATCATCATTACCAATATTAATCACATTCCTAAATTTGGTATATTTTATTTATAGAAATGTTCATTCCGTGAATTAAAAATTAATTAATTTTTTTTTCTTAACATATAATTTTCATATTAAAAAAATTTAATATGTTAAATTATTTATGAAGAATATTAAATTATTTAAAATCTAAATCAATATTAATTCTCATTATAAAAAAATATAAATATAAATTAATAAAAAATAAAAATTATATATTTAATTAAATATTTATTTTAAAAATATTAAATATATAAAAATTAATATTTTTTTAAATTAAATATATATATATATTTATAATATTAAATATAAATATAAATTTTATTTTTATAAATAATTTAATAATTTTTTAGATTACATATAATTTTTTATTTAAATTTTAAATAATACAAATATTTATTTTATCTTTGGTTTCATAATTTTTTTAGGGATTATTACTAATAGGTACACGTTTGAATAGTCTAATTATTAATAAATATATTAATTTAATATAATTATTGATTGATACATAAAGCTTAATTTATTTTTCAGCATTATCTCGTGTACTTTTCAATCACGCTTAAGGAGAGATTTCAGCAACTATCCTATCTTCTATTTTTCACTTTAAATGTACAATAAAGTAAAAGTTTAATGAGTTTCTTATTTTGAGAGAATTTAATGACTTGTTCTTTCATTTGCCCACGTGTACTTTTCAATGACGATTTTAATAGTTTATCCTTTGTTTCTCTCTCATGATTTATTTCTCTCACGGATGCACACCATGTACATTAGTACAATTACTTAATCTGGCTTTTTCTATTATCTCTTAACAATGCACACTGATGTTCATATAGATATAAATATTATGGGTAAAACAAAAAAAACTTTTGTATTTATGAGTAATTTTCTAAAGCGAACGTATCGTTTAATAACACTTAAAAAGATTTTTGTACCTATTAATTACTGACATTTTTTTAGTTTAGTTATTAAAACATATAAATTTATTGAAACTTTAATCAATTTAAAATCTAAATAAAATACTCCCTCCGTCCCGGGCAAATGACTCAATTTACTTTTTTCGTATAGATTAAGGAGTATTATAATTTTATGTGTAGTGGGTAGTTATACTAGTAGTGACTAGTAAGTGGTGAGCCATATGTGGGGCCCTTTTACTAGAAGAGGAAAATGCAGACCTTTGAATGAGACGCCCAATATAATAAAATGAGATCTTTTGGTGGGACGAAAGGAGTAATAAATATCTAATCTAATCTAATCTAAAGTAATATAATAGCAAAGTGAAAAAGTCAAAATTGAACCCATTTTTAATCTACACCATTGATTTTAATTACTAATTATTTTTTAATCTCATCCATTCATCACATTATTCAATCTTATCAATTCATCACATTTTTTATTAGATCTTGGCCATTAATTTTTTTGTCATAATAATGATATCTTATTTAATTTAAAATGATACCTTATTAAAATGATTCCTTATATGTCCATTTTAATTTTCTCTCTTATTTATTTCAACAAAATTTTAATGTATTATTTATGGTACTAATAATTATGTTTATATTATGATTTA
This sequence comes from Pogostemon cablin, assembly GCA_023678885.1. NCBI lineage: Eukaryota > Viridiplantae > Streptophyta > Magnoliopsida > Lamiales > Lamiaceae > Pogostemon > Pogostemon cablin. Next base: position 22,907,025 of record CM042973.1, read on the forward strand.
TTTTTTTAATTATAATTATAATAATAATGGAGTACTAACAAATATAAGTCATTATTAAATTAGTTTATTCATTGTTAATGACAAATTAAAATTTTCTTTATGAATTTTTTGAAACTATAATGTAGTTTTAACAATTAATTCATTATTAAATTATTTTCTTCATTATTAATAATTTTGAATTAATATTATTAAAATTTACTTTACAAATTTTTTGAAACTATAATGTAGTTTTAACAATTAATTTATTATTAAATTATTTTCTTCATTATTAATAATTTTGAATTCATATTATTGGTCATAGCATCTTAATAATTTTAATGGGTATTTGTAATCAACGTGTATTGACGGATTTGAGATGGGTATAATGTAGTTTAACAATTAATTCATTATTAAATTATTTTCTTCATTATTAATAATTTTAAATTAATATTATTGGTCCTAACATCTTAATAATTTTAAATTGATATGTGTAATCAACGGGTATTTATAAATGGGTTTGAGACGGGTATGCATATCATTATATTTTTTAATGAAATGGGTACGAATATGAGTAGTTTATATTTAAATGGATACGAGTACTTAACAATTAATTCATTATTAAATTATTTTCTTCATTATCAATAATTTTGAATTAATATTATTGATCCTAACATCTTAATAATTTTAAATGGGTATGCGTAATCAACGAGTATTGATAAACGGGATTGAAATATTCATGAGTATCATAATATATTTGTTTTAATAAAACATGTACGAATATGAGTAGTTTATATTTAAATGGATACGAGTACGTATGAATACCTCTATTGTGAATATCCTACCCTCTATCATCCATAACAACTATCGATTGTACATTAAAATATTATATCTCTCATATTATACCCCTATAACTACACCACACCCCTATATCGATTTTTCACAAGTTAATATTTTCCTATAAATACTGTCTCACAAGAGACTATAGTCAAAATAAATAAAAATAGCATCAAATGGGTATGAGTAATTTATAGGTATATTGATAAAAGACTTTGGGATGGATACAAATATTGTAATGAATTTTTAAAATATTAATATATAAATAATATTTATTTATACACGGGTACGAGTATTACGAAATAAGCAATTATCTAACATAATTAATAAAAAAAATATTTATTATGTTAAAAAAATATAAATATTTTATAAAAACACTCAGTCGATGTTGAAACCACTAATGTTAAAAGTAGGAGCTGATAGACATCGATTTTTTTATTGGCGTTTGGATCTTTAGGCTAGCATGAACCGTTAGGGCTTCATATAATTCTACTGGTATAAGAGCAGAATTACCTTTCACCGGGTTTGATGTAGAGGATGAACAGTGAACGATCTTCCGGTCTTCTGTTGTATTTCTAAGCCTCTCACTGACGTTGTGTGGGCAACGATCACCAAGGAGAACTCAATCTATAGTTCTTCTCACTCTCACGATTTTTAGTCGTGTGTTGTATTGTAAGTCACTGAGCTGCTGAGGTTGGCTATTTATAGACTACAACAGGGACCAGGAGGAGAAATTAGGGTTTGAGCCTCCCATTGGGCTTAAGCATCCAAGTGTAGCCCAAAACTTATACTTAAGTCCAATAATAATAAATCAGTCCACTAAAGAAATATTATTGAACTGCCACCCTAATCCCAAATTACGTTATGGGCTCCTTCTTATTATGAGCCCGTTAATCTCCCTGTGTTTAAGATTCAATGCCCATTAATTAATTAAGTTACTGACAACTCCATTAATTAATATATGTACCGAGAGTAGTACCACTCAACCTTATTATCATGTCGGAATAAATCTACCTGCAGGGTTTACATGATAATCATTATGAGCTCCTCAAGGGAACATCATCAACCAGTTCCATTAGGATACATATTCCTTCTACAATCAACAGCACACCATAGAGACAATATCATCTCCCGACTCACCAAGCATATTGATTTAATAATTAAATCTCACCCATTGATGAATCAAGGAAATAAATACTGGCTTACGTGTTGAGGTTATTGTATAGGGATTAAGAGTACGAACTTCCATAATAACAGAGATCAAGTTCTATTATATAGTCAGTATAAATCGAACGATCTCAATGGTGGTCCTATTCAATACACAGAAAATGCACTAGTGCAATTTTATAGTCAAGACAGACTAATGCCAAATTACACTACAACCATACCGATAGATAGTCCCATTCTATCTCGATTGCGAATATCTGTTTATACTTTATAAGGAGTCGATAATATAATCTTCCGTGTGATGTCGCACACCACATTATCTACATAATGGACTTTTGCAATAATTCATAAATAATTATGCAAAACGTTTGATCACATGATTCTCATTTCAAATAAATTGTTTAAATATTGTTCATACAAAAAATAAGACTTTTAATATACAATCTAATATTTTTGTCATAAGCATATAACTAATACATAGTCGCATAGCGACACACATATTTTAGTAAATAAAGCATGCATATAGTCGTACATAAAATCGCGTATAGGGTTGCATGGAAAATGTTGTATATGAAATTGCAGGTATAATTTATATATTAAGAAATATTTATATTAATAAAAAATTGTAAATATTTTTATCATATTTTTGTAATAAAATTATATAATTTTATTTTATATTTAATTAGTAATACTATAATATTAATTTTAATCAACAAAAATAGTATCAAATAGGTATAAGAAATTTACGGGTATTGATAAAAGACTTTGGTACGGATACAAATATTGTAATTATTTTTTAAAAAATATTAATTTTTAAATAATATTTATTTATATAAGGGTACGAATATTACTAAATAAGCAAGTATCTAACATAATTAATAAATAAAATTATTTATTATGTTAAAAATAATTATTTTATAAAAAAGCTCAATATTTATAACTACTTTCTTTCGTTATATATTTAAATACACCTTTTCTTAATCTTCTTACTGCTAAAAAGGAACATCTCAGCATGGATTGAAGGATTGTATTATATAAAAATTCCAATTCAGATAAATTCTATGTGAAGATAAACTTATTTTATAAAAACGCGTGACCGTGCAACGCATGGAATGGGTATAACTAAACGTGTATACTTATAATTATACATGCTTGATGAGAGTGAAAATAAGCGTGTTTTAGTGTTCAATTTAACACCTTTTTTATTAGAATTATTGTCATATATTAGCACAAGTATCTTATATTCAATATATTTGAGAAAAAGGTGCACTTAAGGTGTTTTATTATGTTTTAGGTGGAAAAATGATTAAAAGTGCAAAGTTGGAGAAAGGGTGCAATTTGTGCAAGAAATGCTAAAAAATGCACGTCCAAATGTGTAATTTTTTTATATTTGTGTGGAGTTCTGAATTAGAAGTGTGATATATGGTTGGAAAGCCACAGAAGAGAGGGTCGTTTTGGCGTAAAGAACACCTTAATCGGATTCCAAACGAGAAAGTTATGATCAAAGTAGTGACATCACGCAAGCTGTGCCAAACAGAATGGTTGTGCTACTTTGCATGACTTATTACAGATTCAAATGTTAGAGTTTCTATCAGTTTCTTATATAGATAGAAAGCCAAGGAAGAGAGGATCGTGTGAGCGCAAGAATTACTCAAATCGGAGGTTGGATGTGAAAGTTATATGCTAAACGGTGAGACTGAACAAGCTTGCTCGACCAGTAGAAATCAAGTCGAACGGGAGAATCTGGTCGAACAAAATATGCGAAAACTTACAAAAAGGTTGTTCGACCAGTGTTTGACCAGGAGGAGTTGCTCGACCAAGGAAAGTTTGGTCGAACAGAATTGTGCTTGTGATATTTTTGATAATTCCGGATTTCCTTAGTCAAATTTGACGTATGTCTCAAGTAAAAGCTCATCCAAGGTCTATAAGGAGAGCTCACAAGTATAAAAGGGGATGTAAATCACATTATTATTCAAGAGAGATTGAATTGGAAAGAGGTCACAATAATACTACACCCCACAAGGGGGGATCACCCCCAACTATCATCCACATCCATCACTTTAAAGATTTGTCTGTGGAATCAAGAGGAGAACTAAGAGAAGAATTTAAGATTGAGAAGGACGCGACGATGCCACATCTAGGGTTTATTTCATTTCCTAATTTATCTTGTAATTTTCCAAACATTCGGGTAAGATCTATCCAACACCCATGATTGTTCTTCGTAACATCATGGGCTAGAGCCTTTTTGGTAGAACTAGGGTTGTGAAGGTTTTTATGAATTAATTGATCTTTTGTATGTAACCTCCGTACAACACTACTTGTAGTTGATTTTATATAAGACTATGCATTTTTAATTCATACTCACAGTCGTTTTGTACAGCATTAAGTGTTATGTAGAGTCTGAATACATATCTTGGTTATTGATTGAGTGTATTCACTCCGAAATCTTATTAGAACTATCTTATATAAATACTTGTTAATTGAATATTATGAGTATAACTTCATAGTACCTATAAAGGGAGATCATATCGGGTTAGAGTACCAATTGATCAGGGAAATAATTGATACTGATAGTACCTAGAAAGGGGTGGAATTATATCTCTTGCTCTGAGGTTATTCACACGTGTTACACGCATGTTTACTTGTGTCTATGGAGTAGATATGCATGGTTTAGTGATGCGTCCATATTCCACAAGGCAGAGTCGGACATCAACACACGGAAGGAAAATTAATGAGTGAAACTAGATTTTCCTAGAGCTACCTATTCTCCTACTTGATTCATTTCTGTATTCTTCTAAGTGCTTTTATTTTATTTGTTATTTAATTTAAGTCTTTTATTTGATAATTAATTCCACAACTCTTATTGCCTTTCATTTTAATTAATATAGTAAATAATTAAATTAATAATACGCTGTCCTTTGTGTTCGATATTTAACTTGGTTGCTTGTTTAAGCTGCAACTGATATCCTTTATACTTGGGGATTAATTTTGCGTGCAAAGAAAACGCACATCAATGCTACAATAACGGAACGTGCATATATTTATCCAGTGACTTAGGGTATGATGTCCCCCCGAGGGTTTAATATTTATCGGCAGGATTTAGTGTTCATACCAAGGTTGAAATTAAATTTTAAGTCAAGATATACTTATTTCATAAAAACACGTGATCGTGCAACGCTTTGAGTTTAAATAACATCAGAACGTATTTGTCCCGTGCAACTCACGGGTTCAAACGCTAGTGAGATTTAAATCAAATTATTTTCTAGTATTACTTAATCTATCAATATCAATCATAGTAATAACTATTTTTAATTATTTATTTTCATCTCTATTCCATTCATTAATTCAATTTATTCTAATATAATTTCATTCAATCATACCAATTATGAATTTTTATAAAAATACTAGAAAATAGTTAGCTACAAAAGAAAATAATTTTTATAAAAAGTTAGGTACAAAAGAATTTTTATATTTTCCATTCTATAGTGTGGTCATCAAATCCCTCTTAAATCAATTCTGATTGTCCGAAGCCCCACGATCACCATAATCGATTACAGTAACCACACGTCACCTCGAATCAGAATCAAACAATTTGCAGCATTTCTTCAAAATTTTCATAATCTGGAAATTCAGTTACCGACTGCACTCTATAAATTTGTAAAACCCCAGCATTCAAAATCCCCAATTCCTTCCTTTATCAAGATTCTACACCCACAATAATCCCCCTTCTCTCTCCATCGATTTCTTGAGCCATGATCAGCAAAACCCATCACGTATTGTTGCTGTTCTTGGCAATTTTCACAGTTTCTGATCTGCACGCAACTGGGGTACAAGCCTTTAAAGCACCCTTTCATCCCAGGGACGTTCTGCCATTGCTTCCACGGCAAGCATCGTGGCCGATCCTGAACGCTCTCAACAACGCCGCTGACCTATTGCCGTCGTTTTTGGGGGCTGCTACTGCTTCTAACAGTTCCGTTTTACAGTGGAAAGGAGCTTGTTTTTACGACAGTAGTGCTTGGTTGGAGTTTCATAACAATAGTGGAACTGAATTTGGGGGTGGTACTCTTCATATTAAGGTGATTCGATGTCGTTTTATTGTTTTATGATTGTTATTTTCATTTTCTTCGGATTCTAACTTATGTTTTTGGAGATTGGGGCATTTTGGGTTTTTTGGGGGATAATTTTGCGTTAGATTGTGCTTTTCTGAAATTAATTTTGACTGCTACAATTTGGGAGAATTGATTGCTAATTTGTTTCTTCCGTGGAAGGATTAATAATTTCTTTAGGATCATTCTTTGGAATCTTTGGCAAGTAATTTCCGTTGAAATATTTGACCTGAAATCTGTAAATCGTAGGCATTGTTATTGCTGTGGTAAAGTACGAAATGACCTTTGAAAATGAATGTTTTCTATACTTTAAGGTTCTTAATTCATTCTCTTGTGTACTATATGTCGCCATATTCAGATTAGCAATGCGCATAGCTGGACATGCATGGACCTTTATTTGTTTGCAACTCCATTCCGGGTTACATGGGATTATTACTTGTTGTCTCGAGAGCATACAGTTGAATTCAAAGAATGGGAGTCGGAGGCTGAACTTGAATATGTGAGTTGAATGTCATAAGCCAAATTTAGTTGCAAGCGAGACATTTCATATAAAATCTAACTGAATCCCCACGACTCTTAGGTAAAAAATAGGGGGGTCTCTATTTTTCTGATGCAAGCAGGAATGCTAGGAACTCTTCAGGCTCTCTGGGAGGTGTTCCCTTTGTTTACGAATACGGGATGGGGTGAAAAGTCTAACATAGCGTTTCTTAAAAAACACATGGGTGCTTCCTTTGAAGAACGCCCTCAACCATGGGTCACAAATGTTATTGTTGAGGAAATCCAATCGGGGGATTTTCTCGCATTATCAAAAATACGAGGCCGATGGGGAGGTTTTGAGACTCTAGAAAAATGGGTGACTGGAGCTTATGCCGGTCATTCAGCTGTTTGCTTAAGGGACTCAGAAGGAATGCTATGGGTTGCAGAATCAGGACATGAAGATGAAAAGGTGATGTTCAAATCATCTCTTAAATATTTTCTGTTAATCGTGAGAGTATCTATTCATTCCCTCCTACTATTTTGATGTTATCTGTTTGGCTTGGCTCTTATGATGAGCTGCTATTTTCGTATATATCTGTAGTTGCTAAAATCTTTTAGACTTTTTTAAAGTCTGTGATATGCCTGCATCTTATTTGTCAAATACATTTCTGCATTGCACTGATATTGTAAGGCTGTCAAGTGTCAATAAGTTTAAATACCTAATAAGAGATATGCATGGCCTGTGGCTACTGTGATATGATAACTAACGATGTTCTGGGATCTGATTCAGACTACTTGAAGCACATAAAAGAAAGAAATAAATAAAGGAAGGCGAAAATTAGCTGATTCTGCGTTTATATATGTTAAATTTTAATCCATTTTGGGCATCCCTAATATTATAAATATATAACAAGTTTAAACTCAACTACAGCACAAATCTGTGGTTCATTCTATGGGATAACTACACCTAAGACACACAATAGCACGTTCATTTATTCTTCATACTATGTATATTTATTGTTCAGGTTCTTAAATTGCTCTTTTACAGGGAGAAGACATTATTGCTATCTTACCATGGGATGAGTGGTGGGAATTTGAGCTGCAAAAGGATGACTCCAATCCACATATAGCATTGCTACCTTTGCATCCTGAGGTTCGAGCCAAGTTCAATGAAACTGCTGCCTGGGAATATGCAAAAAGCATGTCAGGAAGTCCTTATGGTTATCATAATTTGATATTTAGTTGGATTGACACAATTAGTGGAAACTATCCATCACCTCTGGATGCTCACCTGGTACTTCATCTTTTGTCCTTTTAAAGTTCTTATTCATGCTAATTCTGACATCTCTTTCATTTTTCTGTTCTCTTTAATATTGCTCCACCATGTTCATTGTATTTTGTTCATATTAATTATATTCCTATTGCACTGAAAATTTGCATTTTGTGATTCCATTACATTGTATCTGTATTCATAATCTTAGAAGAACCTTAAATGGAGCAAGAAGAACAATAAGTTCAATGTATATTTTCAACTTTTTTGAAGTTGGTGATTTTGATATATTTCCCTGAGAGAATTGGATACTGAAATAAACTACGTCTATATATTGCAAAAGCATTTATCTTTAATCTTTTAAGATTAGTCTCTCAGCTGAATTCTCGGCTAGGATATCTGTGTATTTATGCATTTATTTAGGATAATGAAAACATAACGTGCCTGAACCCTTGGTTGTGGAATCTTTCACTCTGTTGGTCTTATTTTTATCTGTCAATAGAAAAGATGGTCCTCATGTCCACTTTTTCTTTCCCCCGGGTTGTGGTTTTCCTCTTCCAATTAGAATTAAGGGTGGTGAGAAACTATGAGCATGAATAATGTCAGAATATCCATGTAGGAGATGTTGTTAGTACAAAATAACTCCTGATATGTAGATGACTCCTCTCTTGTTAATGAGTAGTGCTAGGGTGGAACCGGTTGTATGGCCCACCCTTCCGGAAAGGGTTACCCTTTAGAATATCAAGGGTTAGTCTATAGAATAAGGGTTACTCTACTCAATAGAATTCATACACAATAGTAATACTACTTTTTGTACAAAAGAGTGACCTTCTCTTATACAAAAGAGTAAACCCTGTATTGGACTAAAGAGTAACCCTGGTGGCACGGTGCAACCTGTTCCATGCTAGCGTTTGCCCTTATTAATTGTGGGATGAGATAAATGTAGGGTGTGTTATAATTCATAACCATATCTGATGCAGCCAGTTTACCAGTTCACTGTCTTTATCCTGTAAATTCTCACCCTGCAATTATTCGATACTTGTGTCTCCCCGCCATCCACTCTAATTTATCGGCAATTTATAGGTTGCTTCAGTTATGACAGTTTGGACTCAGATGAAGCCTGCGTATGCTGGTAACATGTGGAATGAAGCGTTGAACAAGCGACTTGGAACTCAGGTATCAATCTCATTAATCTAATGCTGATTTTTTTTTGAAATGGTTATATAGTGGTTGCTTGGATTTTCCAAATCAGGTTCTTTGAGAAAATCAAGAAGTCATAATTTATTGTAAAAGCAAGAAAATGAAGTGGAAAACCCAGATTAGATAGTCATTTATTTTAAAAGTAATTTCCATTAATTGAATTATGCTTAAATGGTAGCTTACAAGCTACAACGGTTACCCTAACTATCACATAATTGGATTAGATTGATTAGAATTGAGCAACCACAAGTTAGAATATGCTGCTTGAAACATGAGAATAATCTAGGATTACCAAGTTAATCTAGGATTCTTTGTTTTGATTTTAATCGAACAATATATTAAAAACATGGTAAAGGGACAGTGGACTTGCTGTTAAATAAGCATCTTTTTCACTTGCACCCCTATAGCCACAATAGAAGATGCTTAATAACATGATATACATTCTCCCCTGCAGAATTATAGTCTTTCAGAAGTTCTAGTCGAAGTGGAGAAGCGTGGATCATCCTTTGCTGAATTGTTGGCCATTCCCGAGCAAGATGATTGGGTTTATGCTGATGGGAGATCAACATCATGCATTGCTTTCGTCTTTGAACTGTACAAGGAAGCAGGATTGTTTGGTAAACTTGCAGACTCTATTCAGGTCACAGAGTTCACAGTAAGTACCACCTCTCTAGTTTCTCTCTCGAATTTTTGAAAATTTGATGAATAAAAGAAATTCTGATGCTTCTCCACGTTTGGATTATCTTCTAATGAATTGTTGTCAACATTTTTCAGATAAAGGATGCATATTCACTCAATTTCTTTGAAAACAATTCAAGCCGTCTGCCCACATGGTGCAATGATGGGCAGACAGCCAAACTCCCCTTCTGTCAAATACGAGGAAAGTATCGGATGGAGTTACCTGGATATAATACAATGGATCCTTATCCTCACATGAATGAAAGATGTCCTTCTTTGCCACCAAATTATTACAGATCAGTAGACTGCTAATGCCTTATTAACTTAGTTTTAGGTTGTTTACCATCTTCTGTATACTTGTTGTACATAAATTTAAAAGAGATCCTAAAAATGAAAGTGGTTCAGAAATCCTTCAGCAGGCTCTCTCATCTTTCTTTCTCATCAAGATAGGCATCATCTACCACCATTTTTTTTTAAAGCAATACCATCACCAAATGCTTCACCAATATGTCAATTCTACGTGTACAAATTTTCTTGTGTGTTATGCGTATTTACAGCAGCTAAACCTGCATCACTAGGTGAAAATGTGACAAAAAAACCTTCCATTTCGTCTGTTATTTTCAGACGAAGATAAAGAAATACTAGAGATCATTTGCTGACTAATAGTAATGGGATTCACACAATGTACAGAAAATGAAATGTAATATGATTTGGTAAACATGGGTTTTGAGATAAGTTGAAACAATATGATTAACAGTGATTAGAAAACTACAAGCTTGGTTAGAATGTGAGATACATATAAGAACACTGATCTCCTGATCCCAGCATGGAAGTGTCCAACAAGAAACGACTTCCATTTGTATCCATTACTCGGTCTTTGGGGGTATATGGTTCCCACCAGTTGCAATCTTGTATAGATAAAACACAGCCATGACGACACTGCAGATAATAGGTGAAGATCTCAGTATATTTTCAAAATCGTGCAATCAGTCGCAAATCTTGTAGACTACTAACAAAATCAAAAGGGTATATACGATGTTGATATGAATACTTGACATCTCAATAAACACACAGCAGTCTCTAAGAAAGAGACACCTGAGCAACATCATATGGAATCAATGAGCCAAAAGTAGATATGCTTAGAAATGGTTACCGAGTTACAGTCTTAATGAAGAAATATGAAATACTAATTTGGACATTGAGAGGATATCTAGAGAGGCTTAGCCTAGGAGTTGTGATGACTAATAGCTACAGTATTTGAGATGCTGTTTTTGCCCCTATTAAAAGTAGATTGATAATAATTTTCTTACTTTTCGCTAAAGAAAACAACTTGAATTATTCTGTTCCTAATGTCAGAAACTTTAAAAAGAGATGTTACATAAATTTATTAAACCAAGATTCGTATGACAGATTCATGCAATTCCTACCCTCATTTGTTTTACACCCCTATCATTTTTAGTCTTTCTCCCAGTTCACTTATTTCATTCATTGCTTTCCCATTCATCTAATAAGCACAATAGCAATAAGGATACACATGACAAAAGAAAGTAGTTATTCGATCTTGCTCAAAGAAAAGGGGTAGCACCAAGAAACATATATTGAAAAAATAACTCACAAAATAAAATTGTACTAATGGAAAACCGATGATGTTTCTGTTATCATACACAACTATTTCTGTCATGGTTACACTTTAAAATATTGTACAATACATCGTGTCATTTATTAAAACACAAAGTTGTAACTTTCACACGATCACTTATATTCTTTATATCGACAACAGAAGATAATGGAAAGAGATAATGAAAAAGTAATAAGAAATGTATGCAGGGGGCAACTGAGGAGAGAATAACTGTGGAGAGAGAGGAGTGGGTGGTCATCTGAGGGGGATGATATAGAAAATTGACAGGCAAGGTAAGATAATTTACACAGTTTGGATTCTTTGGATAAACTAAGAACTGATGAAATTTTAAGAGCCCAATATTAAAACTCATAGGTTTTGTGTGTAGGTGACAAGATGTCAAGAATTAACATTTGCAATTATAGATCAGTGAATATTTCGGAATTGTAAACTTATGATCTATCATATGCATTACAACTAGATGAATGAAATGATTATTTGTTAAGTTTATAACTGTTATCCTAGATCTTTGTATTCCAAGGTGAAAGAAAGATTGATTAGTTAGGTTCTTTTAGGTGATGATATAAATTTTATTTTTAAATTTTGGAAGGCCTGGCAAGAGTAGGAAGAACAATGACTCTGATATACCCAACACTGAATGGTGAATGTTTACAAGTGACCTACAATACCAAACAGCCAGAATAACTCATCGTAATCGAAAATTTCAGCAATTTATGCCAAGAGGAATAATCTTTTCATAAAAACATGTCAGTTATAGAAAACTCTCACCCAAGTAAGATAAAATGTCATCATTTGATAAACAAAAACATATATCCATTTAAAAGTTTATCACGGAGTTTGATCAAAGAAGACCAGATGCAACAGCATGTTTCATATTTTAAGTACCTGATCCCAGCAACAATACCCGCTGGCATTATTTTCCCAGTTTGCAAGTATCGTTGACCCATGATAAATGATAGTATCCCAGCAATAGCTGTAAAAGGAAATGTCAGATAGTAATCTAGTCGTTCAGAATAAAACAAAGTCAAGCATGTATTTTTGGCATGTAAACTTCTTGGTTAACCATGCTCAAGTTGGAGATATTGAAGCCTCAGAATTTATTTTAATAGAATATTCCACAATTACAGAAGTAGATTTTTCGCAAAAAGAAATATAAACTCTACAGCATTGAGGTTCAGAACTTAGTAAAACACAACCAGCATTCACAGATGATAACACACTTCAACCATTGCCCAAACTGAAAATTCAAGACAAACAAATGAAGCATGGATCATTAAGAGATCGTCAATAATAAATCTCAAAACATATTATAAATCAAAATGGCATATGCAAAATTTGTAAAGTTATATCAAGGCTAATCTATGGAGTGCTTCTAGCAGAAACCCTTTATAATAATTTCACAGCCTGCATACTGGCAAGCAAATATATGAATTTTTCAAAAAGCAAATTTTAAGAAGTTAAGAAGTTTATGATTGACCAATTATCAAATTATTGAAATCAATAATTATAAATCCACACCTTCCAGAAGAATTCTTGGCGCCCTTAATTGACATCAAAGACACTATGGAGGAAAAGAAAAGAATTTTGTTTTCCCAAGATACATCGACATAACATTTTCCAGCTTGGTTGAGTACTTCATTTTCATACCGAAAGTCACACAAATGATAAGTTCAGTCTTAAGATACATAATCATCTTCCTATACAGACTAACTGCATTCTGTCAAATACTGCACCTGGCAGAGCATGATCTATAAGAAAGAAAAAAAAGTACAGCCATCTTAATTTGATCAATATCCAAAATAACAGATGCAAAGTCACAATATATCAGTTAATGTAAAAGCATATTAAAATATGATCCTATATTCTTTTAAGTATTATACAACCAATAGTAATTGAGTTGCCCATTTAAAGAATTACTATATATCAAGATTTCAGATCATGACAGAAAATTCATTGATCCTGGAATTTAACCCTTAAACACAACTGAATTTTTTCAGGCCCTTCTAATTCATACAGTAAACAAATGGGAGATCTTAGTCTCACCACAAAAAATTTCCAGAGTTTCCTATTGTCAACAATGCTAACTTTCAAGAATATGTAAGACACAAGAATTTAAGTTATAGATCCAAATTCTAGAAAGAGCACAATCAAATTTAAATAAATAAAATGAACCACAAAACCAAGAACATTAATTATCATCAAGAACCAATCAAAGTGATACTGCCATTCACATTGATAACCACGATTCAGCAATAAATTGAGAGGCATACATACCCGTTTCAAGGATCAAGGCGAAGTAAGAGTTATGGCGTTTATGGAAAGCTTGTAGGCTGAGATAACCGGCGAGGAGAAGGAGCAATCCGGCGCCGGCGCCTCCACCCAGTGAAGCCGTGCTGCCTCTCTTGGCGTACCCGATTACGCCACCGCAAATCAGGAGCAGCCCATATGGGATCGTGAAGCAAAAATCATGCATTTCTGACGCTGGGTCCTTGAATTGAAACTTGGATTCGTTTCTTATCAGCGATTAACTATGCGAAAAGTGTGAGGGTTTTCGGCACCTCTGGAACTGAAAAATTCAACGGGCGTGTGGTTCAGTTGATCAAATGTTGGAGGTAATCATCGTTGACTGTTAATTAATTAATTAAATAAATAATCAATCGCGTAGTTAGTGGCCATTGATAGATCGCCCCTTCCCCATTTTTGGATAAATCATTCCTTACGTTGAAATTAAAGTGACGGTAAGGTAGATTAAAACTGAATTAATTAACAACTGTTTTCATATTTTGCGTTCACAAAATTATGATTTTAGGTATTTGAAAAGGAATGTTTTCAAGTTAAAAACAAAACTATAAACTTGTCGCACGTTTTATTCGTGTGTGTGTATATATATATATATATATATATATATATATATCAAAATTTGTAACAACAAATTTTGTATTTATAATAAAATAATCACAAAAGAATTACAATAATAATGCAGAAGGATTAAACTTGATAATTATGAAACAATCTCTATTTATCCTCTGATTCTTCTCTCGAACCAATTTGGACTTTGACTTTACTTGGTGTGTTGAGTACGCTAACTATGTTGACTGCGTATGTCGAGTTGAGCTGGATCTTCGAACGAAGCTTGTTCGAGCTCGAGTGTGTAGTCTTAAACGTTGATCCGAGGTGTTGAAGATTTTTTCGGATTGAACGTTGACTTAAATTTGTTGTGAAGTATGCCGCACAATTTGGTAAAACGTTGACTTTACGAAAGAACAACAGCCGATCAAAGATGAAGGTGCTAAATAAGAATATGGGTAGTTAAGATATGTTTGTTATGAAATAAATCATTTATTATATTTTTTTAAAAAATAATATATTTTAATTATTAATAAATATATATATTTTATATAATAAGTACATTAATTATAATTCAACTTGTTTCACATTACGTATTATTTAAATGTAGTCTCATTGAAGAACGTAGATTTGAGATTCTTTATTCATATTCAAATGCACTTGTGGGATGGAGAGATGCATGTCATTTTTTAAACAAACGGTTGTTTGAAGGTGTCACAATGTTCTTTAAGATATCATCTATGCAGCATGTCGATTTCTCTCGATTATAGGTTTGCTAATAGATGGTCGCAAAGACCCTCTCTTAGTCTTTCAACTTTAGAACTCACTAATTGTATATACTTTGATTGGGCAATCTCAAGACATCCTAATTGTGAAGGTGTTGGTGTTTATGTGAAGAATGAAAATAACTCTTTTTGTTATGGTCTTTCCAAGAAATTTAATGGTATATTCAGTTGTTATAGAATTTGTTGCCCATGGGACACGAGAAGCTCTCTCTCATGCAGTAGCGCGTAATTTCCCTAAGTATTTGATTATTGGAGATGCTCGCAATGTCATTCTCTATGCTAAAGATGTTGTTGAATGACCATCAATTATTTTAGCTATTTTATGAGACATTCAAGCTCTTATCTCATCTCATATTATAAATTTGTATTGGATCAATCACTCTTATAATTTAATATATCTCACAACTTGCTTTCTTTACTAAGAATAATTCAATTTAAAAAGAAAAATCCCCTTAATTTCCTCTTGTCAATAGTACTGGTTGACTTCAGCTACTCATTATGTTGAATGTTTTCCTTTTTTTTTAAAAAATAAATAAAAGTTGATATTAGGATAATTTTTTATTTAATTTTATATACATATTATTCTATTTTATATATGTGTTTCTTAATAATTGTATATTTTTTTCACACTAATTTTTCATTAAAAAAACTAGCATCCATATTTGTATAACTTTTTATTCAATAGTGTATACATGTTTTTTAATAATTGTATATTTTTTACACTCAATTTTTAATTAAAAAAATAAACAATTAAATTATATATATTTTTATTTATAATTGTATATTTTTTGTTTATATTGTATACGTTTTTTAAGGTGGTAAATAAAAAAAATAAAAAAATCTACTTTAACGTAAAAAAAATTCGTATCTATGTAATACCCAAGTTTCTCACTACTAGTGTGTTTATATAATTTAATTTGTATTATGTGTATTTTATAATTATGTGGTAATTGTTTCTCAATTTTATTTATCTTTACATTTTATTTGAGACATCTGTGATAATAATGGTGACAATATGTGAATATATGTGTGCATAAATATTTGCGTGTATTAATTTGGATATAAGAGTAAATTATTTTATATGTATAAATACACTTTTCTTAATTATTAAGTATCACACGTATTTTTTTATTATAATAATAATAATATAATATATAATAATATAATAAATAAAAAAAAAATAAATAAAAAAAAAAGTCAAAAAGGGGCAGTTGGTTGATTTAATTTGATTAGCAGCCAAGTTGAAAAAATTGGCAATGATGCTGCCGATTTTATTAAAAAAAAAAAAAAAAAAATTAAAAGTCAAATTAGTGGTTGCATTAGCAGTCAAAGTTGACATTAGCATTAATAAGGCTGCTCAGCCGTTTTCATTTAATAAAAAAAAAAAAAAAAATTGAAGTTTTCGATCACCTCACCCCCAACCCCCATTTTTGCCTATATATACGGGGGTGAGGAATTCATCACCTCACACCCCAAATCAATCGAAAAAAAAAAAAAAAAAAAAGAGAGAGAAAGGAGAGTGTGTCGGAACGGGAAGGAGGGAATTAATTACGAGTTTTCACGGGTCTATAGTGTTATTATTGTCGGAGTCCAAGTAAGTAGAAGTTCAACTACAATGCATAAATATGTTGTGTGTAAATTATTTGTGATTAATATGTGATAATTATGTTGTGAATTATTTGTGATTAGTTTAATTATGTTATGAATTATTTGGGATTAATTGATTATACAAATTGTGGATTTATATAATTTGAAATAATATTATTGTATTATATATATCCGTATGACTTGAGAAGATATTGGTTATAAGGATCTGTGTGATCCAAGATGGAGTAGTTATTATAAGAGATCCGTGTGATCCAAGGTGAAATGGATTTGTGTGAATTAAATTAAGTTGTTATTTTATTTATGATTAAATGTTGATATTGATGTCATAAATGATTTATGATGTATATTTAATTGCACTGGTTGCATACCATGCATATCATGAAAAGTGTTTTTCCCTAAAATTAATAAGATACTAATGGTGTGTGCGGCCACTATATATGCATCTCTGTCAGGGTTCGGAAAAATCGTTCCCGACATTTTTGTCAGGGGTTCGGAAAAATCGTCCCCACCACTTTGTCAGAGTTCGGAAAAATCGTTCCCGACATTTTTGTCGGGGTTCGGAAAAATCGTCCCCATTGAGCTCATTTGGGGTGCATATTATAAGTGTGTCGTGGGGATCCCGCAACGTGAACAGTTTTCTAAATAAAAGATACAAATTAGTAGATTAGAAAATAAATGCATTTTCATGCATTGTCATGCATGATTTCTACTTACTGAGATTTTTGTCTCACTAGTTTATGCATTGTAGGTGAGCCTGATAATATTTGAGTATGGGGGTGGTGTACTGTAAAAGCTGTGGAGCTCCTACAAGGTTTCGAGTGGATGTACATAGATGACGACCTGTTGGGCTAGACCGTGTGTTTATTTTGTTTCCGCTGATATTTTATTATGTAATATATATAAAAAAAAAATATTGTCAACTGTTGGTGTGGATTGAAGTGGTGTCAGAAACCAGTTATGTATGTTAAACTGGTATGGCCGTTTGGATAATATATATTATGTGAGAAAAAAAAATATATGCAAATTTTATAATGATAATGTTTATATAAATTAAAGAATTATAAGTTATGAAAAGTGGGTCGTGACAGAGTGGTATCAGAGCACGGTTTGGGTCCTGCAGACTATCTATGTACATGAACTCATTCCTTGGGAGAGCAGCTTTGCGTGTAAGTATTATTTTCCTTCTGTGTTGTTATGTGTTTTATAAATTATATTGGCCATGTGGTGTAGGACTTGTAGTTGGTTGACAAAATGGAAAGAATTATGGGTGAAAGTTCTGAAAGTGATAGAGTTGCTGAGCAAATAACACCTACTGAAGGAAATAATAGTGATGCGATGATTACTCGCCTGATGGAACTGGTAGAGCGCCAGTCCCAACAGATACAACAACTAATTCAACAGAGAGATATGGGTGGACAACCAGAGGTTAATGTTAATCACAATCAACGTCAAGTAGAACGTGTGGAAATGGTTTGTGAAAGGTTTCGAAAGCTGAGCCCTCCAATATTTGAGGACGCAGCAGACCCCACAGATGCAGAGGATTGGTTACGCACGGTGGAAAACATGTTTCAATACAGTAAAATTCTAGAGGGAGACAGAGTGCTGTGTGCTTCTTTCATGTTACGAGGAAGTGCAGGCCACTGGTGGGATACGATTAAAAGTATCGAGGATGCCACGAATATGACATGGGAAAGGTTCAAGGAACTTTTCAGAAACAAGTATTTTACCGCACCAGTGAGAGCCATGAAGATGAACGAGTTCATACAATTGAGGCAAGGTGGCATGACAGTCACAGATTACCTTCGTAAGTTTGAACTGTTGTCAAGGTTTGCAGAACATATGGTGAGTACGGAGGCATTAAAAGTGGAAAGATTCGTGGAAGGCTTAAGGCCTGAGCTTTTCAGAGATGTGAGTATGGCGGGACTGCATGGAGCAACATACTCACAAGTGGCAGAAAGGGCCCAGATTGCTGAACAAGCAGAGATGAGGATCAGACAAGCGCAAGCTGTCAGACGTCAATTTCAACAGAAACCGGTGCAGCAGTTTGGGAGAAATGATAAGAGGCCGATGCCATTTCAGAGGCCGAAATCAAATTTTCAAGTGGAGCAAGGACAAGGACAAGGACAAGGAGAACCAAATAAGCGTCCCAGGTTCGATCAAGGGAAAATGCCACAGGCGCCGCCTCTACCGATGTGTCCAAATTGTTTTAGACCACATGGTGGAGAGTGTCACATGCCTCCGAGAACATGTTACACATGTGGAGAGAAAGGACATATGAGTATTACTTGTCCTAAGAAAGGGAAACAAGGGCAACAGGTGAGAGTTCCAGCAAGAGTATACACTTTGACGCGAGAGGAGGCAGATGCGAACCCCTCAGTTGTCGCTGGTAAGTTTTCTATTTTTGGCATTCCTACCTATGTGCTATTTGATTCCGGAGCAACACATTCATTTGTATCTACTGAGTATGTGAGGAAGCTGGGTGGAACATCTAACTTAATAGAAGCTAATTATGAGGTGATAATACCTTCTGGTGAATCAAAGCAAACTAATCAACTTCTTCGAGGTTGTGTTATTCCTATTGAAGGAAGACAACTCCTCGCTAATTTGATTGTCTTAAGTATGAATGATTATGATATCATATTGGGCATGGATTGGCTGTCAAAATACGGTGCTACAATAGATTGTCAGAAGAAGAGTATCACTTTTCAACCAGTGAAAGGAGAACCGTTCACTTTTGTTGGGATCAAGAAAATTTTCAGATTTCCTATGATATCAACAACAAAAGCACAACGGTTGTTGGAAAGTGGTTGTGAGGGGTATCTGGTGAGTGTAATGAATGTTGAGGGGCAACAATGTCCAGTTCTTGATAATGTACCAGTAGTTCGGGAATATCTGGAGGTATTTCCAGATGATCTTCCAGGTTTGCCACCAGACCGGGAAATAGAGTTTGTTATTGAGTTACAACCAGGAACTGCTCCTATATCTAAAGCGCCATACAGAATGGCACCAGCTGAACTGAAGGAATTAAAGATACAGTTACAAGAGTTGCTAGACAAAGGATTCATTCAACCTAGTTTCTCCCCTTGGGGAGCACCAGTTCTGTTTGTCCGAAAGAAGGATGGCACATTGAGGATGTGCATTGATTATCGGGATCTCAATAAAGTTACGGTGAAGAATAAATATCCATTGCCTCGCATTGATGATCTGTTTGATCAGTTACAGGGTGCAGCTATCTTTTCTAAGATTGATTTGCGGTCGGGGTATCACCAGTTGAAGATTAGGGAGAAGGATATTCCAAAGACTGCATTTAGTACAAGGTATGGGCATTATGAATTTTTGGTGATGTCGTTTGGTTTGACAAATGCTCCGGCAGCATTTATGGATTTGATGAATAGAGTATTTCAGGAATTTCTCGATAAATTTGTGATCGTGTTTATCGATGATATTCTAATTTACTCTAAGAATAAGGAGGATCATGCTTTACACTTAAGAAAGGTGTTAGAGATTTTGAAGGAGAAGCAATTGTATGCGAAGTTTAAAAAGTGTGAATTTTGGTTGGATCGAGTTGTTTTCTTGGGTCATGTGGTATCGGGAGAAGGAATTTCGGTAGATCCAAGTAAAGTTAAATCAATCCATGATTGGCCACAACCCTCAAATCCCACTGAGGTTCGTAGCTTTCTTGGATTGGCGGGATATTATCGAAGGTTTGTTGAAGGATTCTCCAAGATTGCTTCATCATTAACGCAGTTGACTAGGAAGAATGTGAAGTTTACATGGACGGAGTCATGTGAGCAAAGTTTTCAAGAATTAAAGAAACGATTGACATCAGCACCTATCTTAACTATTCCTACGGAGACAGGAAACTTCAAGGTTTACAGTGATGCTTCAAAGAATGGTCTTGGGTGTGTATTGATGCAGAATGGGAAAGTGATAGCTTATGCATCCAGACAGTTAAGAGAGTATGAGAAGAATTACCCAACTCATGATTTAGAGTTAGCTGCAGTGGTGTTTGCACTCAAGATTTGGAGGCATTATCTGTATGGGGAACGTTGTGAAATTTATACTGATCATAAGAGTTTGAAGTACTTTTTCACTCAGAAAGAGTTGAATATGAGGCAAAGAAGATGGTTGGAATTGGTGAAGGATTACGATTGTGTTATCAATTATCATCCCGGAAAAGCCAATGTGGTTGCTGATGCATTGAGCCGAAAGGCAATACAGAGTGTAGCTGCTATGACCATAAATCAGAAACCAGAGTTGCTTGATTTGCAAAAGATGGGTGTGGAGATCATTCAGGAAGGATCGTTGGAAGCAAGGATGGCAGCTCTGACACTTCGACCAACTTTGATGGATAAGATTCGACAGAGCCAACAGGAAGATAAGTTGTTTGACAAGATAAAGAATGATATCAGCTCTGGAAAGTCTTCTGACTTCCAATTAGGAAAAGATGGTGTGATTCGTTATGGAGGTCGATTATGTCTACCTGAAGTAGATGACATTCGGAAAGAAGTGATGGCAGAAGCTCATTCAACACCATACTCTGTACATCCAGGAGCTACTAAGATGTATAGAGATTTGAAGTTATATTATTGGTGGCCAGGGATGAAGAGAGATGTTGCTCGATATGTAGAGCAATGTCTGACTTGTCAGCAAATTAAAGCCGAGCATCAGAGACCAGCAGGAACTTTGCAGCCTCTATTTATTCCAGAATGGAAGTGGGAGAATATTACTATGGATTTTGTCATCGGACTACCAAAGACAGTGAAAGGTCACAATGCTATTTGGGTTATCGTAGATCGATTGACTAAGTCAGCTCATTTTCTTCCTATTTGTTCTACGTATTCTATGGATCGTTATGCACAACTGTATATTCAAGAGATTGTCAGACTCCATGGAGTACCACTTACCATTGTGTCAGACAGAGATACGAGATTCTTGTCTGCTTTCTGGAAGAGTTTACATAAGGCGTTGGGGACACAATTATCTTTCAGCACAGCATTCCATCCACAGACAGATGGTCAATCAGAGCGTACAATACAAATCTTGGAGGATATGCTCAGAGCGTGTGTGTTGGATTTTCAAGGTCAGTGGAGTAAATTTTTGCCTTTGATAGAGTTCTCGTATAATAACAGTTATCAGTCTACAATCGGGATGGCTCCATATGAAGCATTGTATGGGAGAAAGTGTAGATCTCCAGTATATTGGGATGAAGTTGGAGAGAGGAAACTTTTGGGTCCAGACTTGATTCGTAAAATGTCAGAAGCTGTTACTCGTATACGAGAGAAGATGAAAATTGCTCAAGATCGGCAAAAGAGTTATGCAGACAAACGGAGGAGAGAATTGAAATTTGAAGTGGGTGATCAGGTATTTCTGAAAGTATCTCCAATGAAGGGGATAATGCGATTTGGAAGGAAAGGGAAACTCAGTCCAAGATATGTTGGTCCGTTCACTATCATTGAGAGAGTTGGCAGTGTTGCCTATAAGTTGGAGTTACCAGCATCAATGTATAGAGTACATGACGTGTTTCATGTGTCTATGTTGAGGAAGTATGTTCCAAATCCATCTCATGTTCTCAGGCAGGAACCAGTTGAGTTGAAAGAAGATTTGAGTTATGAGGAAGTACCGATTGAGATCTTGTGGCGAGATGTGAAGAAGCTTAGAAATAAAGAAATACCGTTAGTAAAAGTATTATGGAGGAACCAACTAGTTGAGGAGGCTACTTGGGAAAGAGAGGATGAGATGATGGCTAAATATCCAGACCTCTTCAGGTAAGTAAATTTCGAGGACGAAATTTTTATAAGAAGGGAAGAATGTAATACCCAAGTTTCTCACTACTAGTGTGTTTATATAATTTAATTTGTATTATGTGTATTTTATAATTATGTGGTAATTGTTTCTCAATTTTATTTATCTTTACATTTTATTTGAGACATCTGTGATAATAATGGTGACAATATGTGAATATATGTGTGCATAAATATTTGCGTGTATTAATTTGGATATAAGAGTAAATTATTTTATGTGTATAAATACACTTTTCTTAATTATTAAGTATCACACTTATTTTTTTATTATAATAATAATAATATAATATATAATAATATAATAAATAAAAAAAAATAAATAAAAAAAAAAGTCAAAAAGGGGCAGTTGGTTGATTTAATTTGATTAGCAGCCAAGTTGAAAAAATTGGCAATGATGCTGCCGATTTTATTAAAAAAAAAAAAAAAAAATTAAAAGTCAAATTAGTGGTTGCATTAGCAGTCAAAGTTGACATTAGCATTAATAAGGCTGCTCAGCCGTTTTCATTTAATAAAAAAAAAAAAAAAAAATTGAAGTTTTCGATCACCTCACCCCCAACCCCCATTTTTGCCTATATATACGGGGGTGAGGAATTCATCACCTCACACCCCAAATCAATCGAAAAAAAAAAAAAAAAAAAAAAAGAGAGAGAAAGGAGAGTGTGTCGGAACGGGAAGGAGGGAATTAATTACGAGTTTTCACGGGTCTATAGTGTTATTATTGTCGGAGTCCAAGTAAGTAGAAGTTCAACTACAATGCATAAATATGTTGTGTGTAAATTATTTGTGATTAACATGTGATAATTATGTTGTGAATTATTTGTGATTAGTTTAATTATGTTATGAATTATTTGGGATTAATTGATTATACAAATTGTGGATTTATATAATTTGAAATAATATTATTGTATTATATATATCCGTATGACTTGAGAAGATATTGGTTATAAGGATCTGTGTGATCCAAGATGGAGTAGTTATTATAAGAGATCCGTGTGATCCAAGGTGAAATGGATTTGTGTGAATTAAATTAAGTTGTTATTTTATTTATGATTAAATGTTGATATTGATGTCATAAATGATTTATGATGTATATTTAATTGCACTGGTTGCATACCATGCATATCATGAAAAGTGTTTTTCCCTAAAATTAATAAGATACTAATGGTGTGTGCGGCCACTATATATGCATCTCTGTCAGGGTTCGGAAAAATCGTTCCCGACATTTTTGTCAGGGGTTCGGAAAAATCGTCCCCACCACTTTGTCAGAGTTCGGAAAAATCGTTCCCGACATTTTTGTCGGGGTTCGGAAAAATCGTCCCCATTGAGCTCATTTGGGGTGCATATTATAAGTGTGTCGTGGGGATCCCGCAACGTGAACAGTTTTCTAAATAAAAGATACAAATTAGTAGATTAGAAAATAAATGCATTTTCATGCATTGTCATGCATGATTTCTACTTACTGAGATTTTTGTCTCACTAGTTTATGCATTGTAGGTGAGCCTGATAATATTTGAGTATGGGGGTGGTGTACTGTAAAAGCTGTGGAGCTCCTACAAGGTTTCGAGTGGATGTACATAGATGACGACCTGTTGGGCTAGACCGTGTGTTTATTTTGTTTCCGCTGATATTTTATTATGTAATATATAAAAAAAAAAAATATTGTCAACTGTTGGTGTGGATTGAAGTGGTGTCAGAAACCAGTTATGTATGTTAAACTGGTATGGCCGTTTGGATAATATATATTATGTGAGAAAAAAAAATATATGCAAATTTTATAATGATAATGTTTATATAAATTAAAGAATTATAAGTTATGAAAAGTGGGTCGTGACATCCATATTTGTATAACTTTTTATTCAATAGTGTATACATGTTTTTTAATAATTGTATATTTTTTACACTCAATTTTTAATTAAAAAAATAAACAATTAAATTATATATATTTTTATTTATAATTGTATATTTTTTGTTTATATTGTATACGTTTTTTAAGGTGGTAAATAAAAAAAATAAAAAAATCTACTTTAACGTAAAAAAAATTCGTATCTATGTAGTCGGTGCAATTAAACTTGGGAAGAGCATTAACTTCCTACGGCCTCTTCAGTCATCTCCCCCTTCACTCACTCATTCCAGGGCTTATAAAAGTTTTCAAATAATTCTAATGAAATCTTTCCACCGCCACTAACGCATCTTGCAACTCTGCGATTTCTGCTTATTTCAGTTCACATCTGCTAGCCCTATGTATGTTAGACCTAATTTCTGGCCTGATGTTTTTCACAATCTCTGCTTCGTTCATCAATTTTCCATCAAAATCTAAATTTCCTACATTAATTCTCGCCTTTTGTTGGCGTATGTCAATTTGGAACGCCATTCAACCTACACGCGTCCAACGTCCAACTTGGTTTGTGCTGTCCTCGTCTCTTTGTTGGCGAGTCAATGTTTCATTTTATACATGCCCACAGCCGAATCAATTAGAACATGTTTAGTTGTCTTTAAGCTTGTCGTCTCTATTGCCGTTCCAATGATTGGGTGTTTTTAATCCGATAGAAATAGGAACTTTTATGCATCTTTTGCTGTTCTTCACAACTAATGTAAGTTTCTCCGATTTTCTTGCTTTTCGAAGTGGTTTATCTTAATTCGTGAGCATCTTCTGTTGTTCTCCATAGCTAATGTGAGTTTCTTTTTGTTTCGAGGACTGGTTTGTGTTATTTCTCGTTTCTTTTGGTTTTTATTGATTGCATGAATCTGTTTTTTTTGTTGTCCATTAAGTGTTTGAAGAATTTCTCCAAAAGACTGACAATTTTTGTGCCTGCCCATGTCATTCTCCTCCCCAAAGACATGAACTTTGACTTTTTGTGCTGGCAACCCAATTTTCTCACTGAGCATGGGACATCAGAATTATGGACGTATACTCTTTTTGAAAATTGTCGGTTTTTGTTATTTTCATTTGCAAGAGACAGTGAGTGGTTCTAACTCAACTGACTAAAGTTGATGTGGAGATTTGAACCCGAACTTAAGTATAAAGTATTACTAATACGACGTAGTTGACTATAAGATAAAGCATTACATTTGTGAATTTTGCAGAGGAATGTAATTCATCCGTCTATTGTAGACACATATTTTAAGCATTAAAGAGTTTAAGTATTAATCTTTACTAATGTTATTAACTTTTTGCAATATAGTGTTTTTAATAATGAATAAAGTGTAAATTACATCATGTGTGTTAGGCAAAAATGTCAATTTTGATTAGAGTTTAATAAAAAAATAATTACATGAAAACTAGATCATGTAAATGATGCGTACAAAATGATAAATATAATATCTGGTATTTTGCCTGATTATACACCGACTTTCAGTGAGTTCTTACAGTGTGTGAATCCATTTGGCAAATTAGGGTTGGATAAAATTCTGTTATAAGTTTCAGTTGGGCCGAGTTTCATCAATTAACCATTAACATCGCCGGCAGTGCGAGCCAATGGCCGCTCTCAAAGAGCTGCAACGTGATCTAGAGAACAAAGCCAACGATCTCAACAAACTTCAGAAAGGTTTTTTTCTCCAATTCTTTTATTACTGTTAAACCCTAATGTGCATGGATACTCTTTCTTTGTATTTTTTTTTTTGCTGAATAAACTATTTGTTTATACATTAGCAGATATATCAAAGAATCACCAAGTGAGGAAGAAGTACACCATACAACTTGGCGAAAACGAGCTTGTCCTCAAAGTATGTTTTTTGTATAACTGTGATGAGAGTGCTTCCAAAGAGTTTGTGATGAGCTCAGGCCCTTTTTTTTTGGCCTGTGTGTTTGAAGGAATTGGATTTGTTGAATGAGGATGCGAATGTTTACAAGTTGATTGGTCCAGTGCTGGTGAAACAGGATTTGGCAGAGGCTAATGCAAATGTTCGAAAGCGCATTGATTACATCTCGGCAGAATTGTATGCTCCTCCCAGTTTTCTTATGTTTAATTTAAGTTGGAGAACTCTTGCATTTTTGTATGAACTTGGTGTGGTTAGTTATTTGATACTAATAGTTCATGCTGAACTTTCGAAATATCATTGATGAAATTCGTTTCAAGTCTCTTTTCTGATTCTATACTCAATTCAGGATTTAGTGCAAACCAAGATGATGTTACGGAATTAGTGGCTACCGAAAGGAAAAATAATTTATAATATGCACAAAATTCTGAATGGTTAAAGTACAATAACCACTATCTGTGATGATTGAATTGAGAGATTTGGATCACAAGAATTGGTGGAAAGGCTGATTTTTCTGTTGTCATTTCAGTCATAGGAAAATAGCACTATGGTTTTTAATAACAGGTCAAAGAAATAAGTACAAATAGTTTTAAATTTGTGTGATGTTGGATAGATGAGTTAGTGTATTGTTGGGTTATTCGCCATGTTAAGCATGGAGTTGGGAGTTATAAAATCTCT
Source organism: Pogostemon cablin (assembly GCA_023678885.1). Lineage (NCBI taxonomy): Eukaryota > Viridiplantae > Streptophyta > Magnoliopsida > Lamiales > Lamiaceae > Pogostemon > Pogostemon cablin. The sequence continues at coordinate 22,933,853 of CM042973.1, forward strand.
CATTTCTTGCTTTGAACTTGTAATAGTTTTTTACATAAAGATGGCGGATGCATTAGCCCAAGATTTTCATATCAATGATTTGTGCTTGTCTAAGATGGCGGATGCAGTAGCCCAGATTATGTTGCGGATAGAATCATCAACCAAATTGTATGCTTGTATTTGAACTATTCACCATATTGCATCTCATGCAATATGCTGAAGATGTAGTGTTAGGTCCTATTAGCATTGTACTTGTGTACTTTGTAACTTTTGGCACTGAAATAACATTTATCCATTTCAGTAAGATTGAACTTTCCAATTTTTTTTGTTGTCTGATTTATAAGTCAATAGTATCAAGTTACCCATTTTTCGATCTTTCTTTTTAACTGCCTTGCTTTTCTTGAGTATTGGTATTTTTTCTTGCACAGGAAACGCCTAGATTCCTCTCTTCAAGATTTAGAAGAAAAGCAAAGCAGCAAGAAAGAAGCGGTTGGTAACTCTTCAGTTTTTCTGCTTAACTAGAATTCTCGGTTTCATATGGTATTGCTGTATGTCATTATGCTAAAAAGTTATTTGAATCACCAGCATTAGGATTGATTTGTTTTTCTTCTCATTTTGCATGTGATAGGACTTGCTGTCTTGTTTGGAGTTGCTTATAAATATTTTTACTGATATTTAAGAGCTACACAATTCTACTATCCCCCAATGTTAGAAAATTCTGTAAATGATATCTGGGAGGAAATTCCTTTTTGTTCATTATAGTATTTCTTAGCTTTCCCTTAATTATTTTTCTTCTCTGTAGCTAAAATGCCTTAATTTTCTCGAACTTGGCAGATTTTCAAGGTGCAACAAAGAATTCAATCTCTGCAGGCTGGAAAAGGCAAAACATAAATGCCCGAGTAGATGGATAAATGTTCTCTCTATGTTGGAATCGCAGTGTGTACCATAAAAATTCATCGACTTACAAGGACTTTTGGGACCATGTTTGCCAAATTTTATATTCGTCCCCGTAATTTTGATGATCGAAGATATAGTCTATTTATGATAGATATTATGGCCTTTGGATGGATATCTTACCTTTTATTGTGTACAAATGGCCTACCCTGCCTAAGTTGTATTCTTGATGTTTTGAAGTGATTCAAGAGTGGGAAGAATCACGCTGCTTTGTTTGAAAATAATTTAGATAATCAGTTGTACAGAATATAAGAGGCTTTTAGATGAAGTTGCTTTGTAATAAGGACTAACATTTCATAAGATGATCTTCGTATCACAGCTCTTTAGATAAGAAAGGAACACAATGATAGCTCACAGCAGTTGTTGAATGTCTTAAAAGGAATGTAATCTGAACCATTATTCTCCTTTTTTGGTTGGAAAGGAATATTTGTTTTAGAATTTTTTTGTGTTTTTATATCCATATATATATATATATATCTTGTAAATAAATAAAGATACATGCAAACACCGATTATACAAAAAAAGGTAAAGTATTCTTTTGGGTGGGCTTATCTACCTTCTAAACTTTATAATAAAAGGGGGTTCAATATGATGAAACCTTAAGGGAGGTGGGTTATTATATAGCTTGAAACTAATAAAAAAAATTAAAGAAATTTTCATAGTCACACCTTGTTAATCACATGACCTAGGTATTAACTCAATGTGAACGAAACCTCCTACTCTCTCACGCACATAATTCCCTATAATACATTGAAAATTCACTCTACATAAAACAAACATAGATTAACACTATTAGTTGAATTTCTAAATCCACCCAATCTTAAATCTATTTTTTCTTATTCTTACTTAAACCCAAAACAAACATTAATAGTTTATATTACTAAGAGGATTAAATTCCTGGTTCTGATTTATACTAGCTCACACTAAAACTAAATACTTCTAGGTTCAATACCTTCGCACCAAATTATCCCAATTCCTTGAAATTTTCATATAATAAAAAGATGAACCTGGATACAATGTTTTTTACAAAGTGGTAATATTACAGAACGTGTACATACATACAAACAAACACATCATGCATTTTCTCTATACATAGCGTGTCACAGTTTTTGTAATACTACATTAGTATTATAACGAGGCCCCCTCATAAAATATGTCATCAAGAACTGCACCTTCGAACTAACTTGAGGTTTCAGTCGATTTTAAGGTGTCGTGAGTATTTTTCGTAATGCACGATCCTTCTCAGCGAGGCACCCCAAACCAGATAGTGAAGTAAACCAGACTTGATCAGATCTCACCGGCTCATCATCATCGTTTCTATGCCAACTCCAAAATGCATGAGTTGCGTTCACAATCTTTAACTCGCCATGGCCAAAACTTGCTTCGCGGAACACAGACCACTCAGGCTGGGGTTGTTTGTACCTGCGGATCGATTTAATAACTCTTTATGCTCTGTTAAGCAGAATATCCATGTAAAGCATGAAGAAGAAATATAAATAGCATATTGAAATGGTACAGTTATGATAATTTCACAACTTAAGTGCAAGATTTCTAAAGCATAAAGCAAGAACACTCCATAGAAGTTGCTGCTAGCACAAATGGAAGAACTGAGAAGGGCCATCACTCTTCTTGTTTTACTAGGGAAAGAGCAGTGCTGCATTTGGTCACTAGCACACAGATGCATGGTCGAACAAACAAAACGAAGAAAAAATTCTTTACCAACACAGTTTCATCAGTCAGTTCCAGATAATGTTCTTTACACACATCAGGTTATAAATCTTACAGAGGTAAACTTACTTGTGTGCCAAACCTTCTCGATTCCCACCATCGCCAATTGTTATATGGACAGCGCCACAAGAATCTAATTCACCATCATACACACGTCTCTGCGCAATAATAACCAAAGTAAAAGACTAAATACACAAAATTAGAGGTAACGAAACAAGTGTCACAGTGGAATCGTACCGAGCGCTCGTAAGCATGAACATGGCCAGCAAACACGATATCCACACCAGCAGCATGAAGTAAGGGTTCCATGGCCTCCTTCATATCGTCACCTTCACCTTGATGAGCATAGTTGCTGTTATACCATGGCACGTGAAACAGTACAAGAAGCCAGGGAGTCCGTTTACGGTCCACCTTTGAAAGATCAGCCTAAAGATCATCATTCAATGAAAAAATCAGTTACATCATTGGCAGTCAAGGTGATTTCAGTAATCCATTCCCAAGGCATGGAAGCGCTTTTATTTCATACATGTTGCAAGTATTATCAGAAGGTACAGAACTGACCTTTAGCCAACTATATTGATCGGAGTACTGATCATAATCAGTGTAGGACCCAAGCATGATAATGTGGATTCCAGCCACATCAAATGAATAATACAGGTTCGAACTAGATCCACTCTCTTCATAGGGCATCTTCCATCTAGAATTATACGATTTAAAACTGTCTTCCAAAATTGGTATGTTCTCCTTCTCATGGTTCCCTTGAGTAACCATCCATGGTCTAGCACTCGCAAGAGGCTGCACGAGCTTTCCAAACGTGTCCCACCTTCGCTGTATATAATCAGCATAAGAAAGATCTCCAGGGAGCATATGAACATCATATTTGCACTGGTCTATGTGGTCCAAGGTCGATTTTGTCCACTCAGTCTGGCCCATGTCACCAGCCACAGCAAAAGTAATGGGAAACTGAGACGGCGGGGTTTTGAGCTGAAACTCAGGACCTTCTCCTCCACATCGATAGTAATACAAGGTGTTATCTTCCAGAGGACCAATGACCGCATTATGTATATTTCCAGAGCTATACAGAAAATAACTATAACGAGTGCTCTCTCCTAGTGAGCTAAAGCTATAGTTCTTCGGCGACGTTCCATACTCAACAATGGAAGGTGCATGTTTATCATCAGTGACCCACGAGATCCGCATGTGTTTATCTCCAGCTAAGGATATGTGAACCTACAAGTCCAATAGTGCAACACAATGAGCTCTGGCCATTAAAGACATGCATTTATTTATAGTAGAACCCAAATCATGGTAAAATAAATACTCCTAAATAAAATGCTTTAATTCTAACCTCATACAAGCCAATCAGAGAACAATTGAAAACAATCATTTATTATTCTTAATTCTTGAAATAAATGTAGCAATCCATATACTTCGGCAAACAAGAGTAAGGAATCAGCCAAAGTACAGTAAACCACAATTAATAACCCTAGAAATGAACCCCTGAAATTCCCAATTTCAAGAAAAAGCCTAAATCCCGATTAGAAACAAAATTGGCACAGCGATAGCCAAAGAGAGTTCAAATCTCAACAGAAATCTATTGCAAAAAATAAAAATATAATCATAAACGCATATCTTCTTACCTGTTCTGGCTGAGAAGAAGACTTCTTGCTCCATGGAAATGAAAGCGTTTTTCTCGGCGGAGGTCTAATGTATTCAGAAGAAGCGACGACGCCTACAAGCAGCATCACCATCAAAAGAAGCACTTTAAACCCCATGATCGAATAATTCTCCATCTTTCGATGTTGTAACGAATTCGTAGCGTGTGAACTGATGAAGAAATGCTGCTATGATTGCTCTACTATTATGGGCACTACTATCCTTGAATCTGGGGTCATACGGTTCATACTTGATTTGTCTTTATTTGTCGGACAAGTTCACTAATCAAATCCGTGATATTCGCGTAATAAACTTTAGCTTAATTACGCTAATACAGTGGTCTATGATTTAGGTTTGAAGAATGTTTTTCAAAAGCGTGATGAAGGCGACACGTGTCGTTCGAGGATATTCCACTTCCAACCATATAAAACCTCCCTCGGATAATGATATTGATATTTTCCTGACCCAGTTACCCCTCCCATAACCATTGTTGTTTATAATACTCCCTCCATTGGAACAAGTTTTTTATTATTATTATTTTTTATTATACTTTTCATCCCAAAAAATAATATTCCCTACATCCCACTAAGCTCTTCACCATTATTATAAATACAGAGTTTTTTAAGTAATAAATAATACTCCCTCCCTCTCATAATACTTTTCCCACTTTCCTCATTTGTTTGTAACACGAAACTTTTCACACCCAAAAAAGAAAACACCACTTTATCCAACAACCTCAAAAGTTACTTTAATTTCAAATTTGCCACTCCTTTTTCACACACATATAATTACTTTATGCTTTTTTATTACCTAAAAATACTATAATACCTTCCAAAGTCAATAAGTTGGTCAAAAAGTGCAATTTTTCTTAAACAACGTGGAACAGTAATCGTAAAAAGTTTTCCGAGACAGAGGGAGCAAATGATAAAGTAAGTTAGGTAAAAGTGACATTTTTGAAAATATGATGTAGTGTGAGATTATTTATTTTGAGACTTTTATAATTTTTGGAAGGTGAAGAGTACAGTGGAACAAACAAATGAGGAAAGAGTGAAGAGCTTGATTGGATGAAGGGAATAAATTTTTTAAATAAATAACATTTTAATATTATATGTCTAAAAATATCACTATCATCTAACCCAACTTAAAACTACAACTTTACCTTTAAAAGTTAATAAAATTGATTTATAAAATTTTTTTTTTTATATAATTTCATATGAGATGAAGGGAGTAAATAATATTGATCGTTCCACTGAAGTTAACATTTTTTTTTCCATTAAAGTTAACATTTTTCTTCTTTTGTCCCATTAAAGTTAACCATTTTCAAAATAACAAAAATTTATTATGGAGTACAAATGAACAATTCCACCCTTAAACCTCATTCACTAGTATACTCCCTCCGTCCCGGGCTAAGAGTCCCATTTGCTTTTGGGCACGTGGATTAAGGAGTATTATTATTTAATGTGTAGTGGGTAGTTGTATTAGTGGGTGTAGGGGCCCCATGTATTAATTGTATTAGTGGGTGTGGGTGGGTCCCATATGTCCAAAAAAGGAAATGAGACTCTTTGGGTGGGACGACCAAAATGGTAAAATGGCCCTCTTAACCTGGGACGGAGGGAGTATACTCTTCTGTCTTCATATTGAGAGATAGTATAATATTTCTTTACATGTAGATTGAGAGATAATATAATATTTTAATGAATAATTAGGTATATTTCGTTGTGTTTTTATATATTTTTTATTTTTAATTTTTTTTCCCACTTACTTAAAAGCAATTCATTACAGAAAACAACTGGAGTAATTTTTAAGGCATATAATGTGGTCTTCCTGAAAGTTAAATCTCTAGTCCCACAACATTTTTAAATTAATATTACCATAACAAAACAAAACAAAAAAAATTTACACTTATAATATTTCATTTTCTAAAAAAATGCCATACTTTTTTTTTAATGTCACTTTTTATAAAAATTTAATTATTCGCAAAATACGACTACACCTGCAACTCACCGTAAAATGCGACTACACCTGCAACTCAATACAAAAAATAATTTATGTGATGCTTCATGCGATTATTCTTACAACTACATGTGGTTTTATACATAATTTATATAATTTTTTCCATACGACATCATAAACGACGATATTTGTGACAATACATGTGCTTTTTTAATATATATATGATGCTACATGCAATTATTTGTGCAACTATACATAAGACTATATATTAATTACTCTATATAATGGTGAAGGTAAAAAAATTAAAAAGTAGCATGATTACTTGAGTCATAAAAAATGACTACTTGAGTAATAAAAATGTAGGTCCTTAAATACTGAATTCTAAATCTTCAAAAAATTTAGTCAAAAAAGCCCATAATGAAAGGTTCTTGACAATATTATGCTTGTATCAAAATATTCTTGAGTGAAACAATACGAAAGAGATATCATATCAAAAATTCAATATTTAAGCAAAATTTGAAATTTAAGAGTTGTTGAAAATGCCTAAAATTGTCATCAACTATAAAATTTTTTTGCACGAAGATGCATAACTAATACATAACCGAATGTGGGGTCGCATACTCACTCCTCCCGCATTAACATTGACGTTTGTTTTTTGCATGGAGATTAAGAAATAATATTTTATTGTATAGTGAAGTGAGATAAATACTAGGAGTAATATTTAATTGAAAGTGGGTAGTTGTATTAGTATTGTATGTAAACCCTATATGAAATAATTACTAATTGTTTTTTGTGCACCCAACTTGTCAAAAAAGAAAATGTAAACCTTAGTATAACCCAAAAAAGTGCGTTAAATGCCGTACAAATTTAGTAATAGAATGCTTGCTTATTACATACTATATAGTCACACAAAAAATTTGTAATGCAATAGTTGCAAATTTAGTCACATGAGATATTACATGAAAATTGTATAAAGAGTAATAAATATATAAGTGTAGCCACAAGAGAACATAGCAAACTAAAACTAATTATCCCCAAACTTTTTTAAACATAACACTATAATTAAAAAATTTTGATGAATGATGTTTTTTTCTGGAACATTAAAATTTAAAAGTAACATTTATACTGATGTCCCAACTTAAAGTTTAGAATAGGCGATTTTATGGTGATGAAAATTATCATTTGAAATCTGAAAATTTTAACGGTCATATTGTGAAAAGATCAATTTGTTAGAAGACTAAAATTAAAATTAAGTGTCGTCCTAAAGTTAACCCAACCGTACTTCAATATTAGTAATAATGGCCAATTTTTTTATAAATAATTTTAATTAATCCAACTACTGATGCTAATAAATCTAATGGAATATTCGAGACTCAAAAATTACGATACCAGTACGAATCTAACATTACAGCACAAGATATGAAAGAAAAAAATGAATGATTTTTTACACTGCAAAATACAGTAATGACTCACCATTAACGCACCATTTTACATTAAAAAACATTTTCTTCTCTATAAAATGAAAACCTCAAAGAAAACACGAATTTCAGGCTAAAGAGGTCCAAATCACAAAAGAGATTGGTCAAAAGCAAAACTAAAAAAAGAATAAAATCTTTTAGTAGTAGAGAATGTGATCATGATGTGAACTACATATTATATACTTTATGATTTCCAAAATTTGAAGTTATAAGTGCTAATTAGTCAATCACTACAGCTAACAAGAAACAGATTCGCATTTCCAAATTCATCCATTTTGCAACAACACATATCAGAATCCAGATGCAATATAACTCAAAACACACAGCATAAAGCAAACTAACATAAAAGTACATGTCCACTACCCAGGAGAAAGAAAAAAACAAAAAATAAAATCACCAACTCAGTCGAGTAAGGTCGAAGAACTAGAGTTTAACGGCACCATATGTTATTAGATATATGTTTCAATCAACTCTGCAATATCATATAAGCCACGCTCAACTTGGAACAAGCTCCAATATTTTCCCCATGTTCCACATCACTGCAAAAATGAGAACACAGTTAGAAATTGAGCAAGTCTATTGGCACCAGGTTGCAAAAACGGAACATCAGCGCAAAAAGTTTGACCATTTTTTATTTGAAATAAGAGACAACAAAACCCTACAAACAAATAATTAAACCCTTGGGGAGAAAGCTTAAACCTAGTGAATAAGAAGTGATACATTGACCAGGTGCTTTACAAGATTGGTAACAAATCAAACTTTTACCATTCAGGACTTAAAAGGCGGTTGGTAATAAAACATCCAACTTTAGCCAAAAGCAAGCGAAATTTCTTTAATTGAGGAAGTGGCAATGTTCAAAATCTTGACATGCTAAACAAAGTTCAAGAATTATAACACATTACTCCCATGCTTAAAAAAGCTAGATAATAAAGCAACTTACAAAATACCTTAAAACCACTACTAGGTTAATGAACGATACTGAGGATAAGTTAATATTAAGTTAGAAAAGAAGAGCCCCATACTCATAAGAATTAAAGCAAACTCATCACTGAGTAATCTATGCACATCTGTGGCTAAAACAAAGGCACCAATGATATTCAAAATCAAGAATACAATTTCAATGCCAATATTAAAGGGAGAAAATTTTCACATCTAGCAGACCAGTAATAAAGCTACAATACAAAGGAATCAAGATGAAACAATACCTGTTGTGGCTGTTGATAGTTACCATATGCAGAATAGCCTCCATAATACATGCTGGGATCCTGAGGTGGAGCATATCCACCAGACACCTCATGCCCCTGTGAGTACCCATAGTATGGAGCACCACCGCCCCACTGGTTCTGATCCGACTGACATACAAAGTAAAAACATCAGAAACAAAGTTCGTGTTCAAGGGCAGTTGCGTAAAAAAGTTTAGATGCTCACCGGCTTGTTTGAAGGACTGCGTCCCCATGAGAGTCGGATGTTCTGCCCACCTAACATAGTACCATTCAAGTTTGCTAAAGCTTGCTCAGCGGATGACCTAGCTCAAATATTTACAAGAAACTTGTAAGTTTAGAATCAAATAATGGAACTTTATATTCAACAATACATAAACAACATGAAACCTGTCAGAAAACTGAACAAATCCACAACGCTTTCCAACTGGTATTTTTACATGGACAATATCACCATATTGGGAGAAAACTTGTCTCAAATGGTCATCTGGGACACTAGGATCTAGACCACCAACAAATATCTACACAAGCAATTATGAGGATTAAGTACCATAGACTAACCAAAAGTAGTCAAAAGCAGAAAAGTAACGCACTGTAGTATTATTCGGATCACTTTCGCCCTGAGCTCCTTGATGATTTTGATAAGAAGCTGCAATAAAATATAAATATGAAATTTGAATCCACAAAATCACATAATTTTCTCTCCAACTAAAACAACACATTTCAGGAAAGACCCTATGCCAAAGAACGTGCTCAAGTTTTTGCTTGAGATGATTCCATGGCTCTTCCAATATCAAGCTCTCCCAGCAATTGAGAAAGTAAATATAACACACAAACACAGAGATCAAGATATGCTGGAAATTATCCCGAAGGAATAATTCACCAGCAAAGACAGTAAATAAAGAAGTATGCATGGCTAAATCATTTTAAGCATAACCTTTATTTCAAAATTACCAGTTAATCAAGTGGTCTCTTACTATACATATAATACAACATCCAATTAAACATTGAACTCACTGTGCAAGGTCAGCTATATGTATTATAGCTCTCAGTTATATTTAATCTAAAAAGATCATTACAAATTACAATATGACTTTATATTATCTTTCCCAAATAATATTTAAGATCTTCCCTTCCCCTTGCAATTGGGTTAAGTTCTATGGTTACCATACAGGACATTTCCATATTGCTAATAAATTATAATCATTGCCAAATCTGTTTCAAAAAATTTTGTAAGGAGAATATAAAATGAATTACATGCAAATGATGAACCCCCAAGGTTTGCAGCACAATAACAAAAATTTCACCTCGACATATACATCCAACGAACAGGTTAGCACAATGAGTAACATGAAGACACTAAGTGGAACACAAAATTAGAGAAGCATCAATTTTCTCATATCAATTATCAATTAATATGAAACAAAAATTCAAATAGTTAAATTATGTAACGTGTATCACCCGATGAGCAATCCAATCATGCAAATGTGAATTCAGTAAAAAACAGTATATACAAGGGTTTGACAACTCTAAATGGTCAGCCTATGCCAGACATTGAGTATTAAGTTCATCTCTGAAGAAGGAATAACAACGAAAAACAATCAACCCAGCATAAACATACACACAAAGATATATGCACATGAGGCTCTGAGCTTCCACAAATAATTCCCACTAGAGAATAGCTTGTGCAAATTAGGGATAACACAATTAGTCTAAAATCACATCATTTCCTAGAATCAACAGTTATCTTATGGCCAAACAACAAATAAATTTTGCAAGGCTTCTGATACTTTTTTTTAATCGAAAAGCACAAGGATAGTCAATACCCTGTTCTTGAGATGACAACACTACCTCCTCCCAGTATGCTAGCCAACAAAAAAAAAAATAAAAGGACAGTACGAGAATTTTTACGCTGAGGACATAACTTGCTGTGCGGTATAAAAAGATACGCAGCAAAAAAAGGACTATAAAACTAAAAGGAAAGATGACATGAATGTCGATGGCTTGAAAAAAAAGTGGCACTAGAAGGTGATATTTGCATGAGAAACGTTATTAATTGACCGATAACTTAAGAGGACAACTTTGGAACTAAAGAAAATCTGTAGCAAATGAAATGCCACATATGAACGAGGGAAGATTATCCAAAAAACAAAGTTAACTGACCTAACAGGAGGCCACGCATTATAGGGGAATCATTTCAGCTGAAACCTGTTCCAGGCCCCCGTAAATGAGAGCCTCCCTCTTCCCTGCTTCGACACAACATGAGTTCTATAAGTTTTTTCAAGATTTATATCAATTTGTTTGTCGAGGTCTACCAAAGTACAGGAAGAAAATGACTTGACTTTATAACTGTAAGATCGTTCAAGTCTTAAAACACCATATTGAAACTTCAGAAGGACATCAAGAAGAACCTAATACTTCTCCTACACTGATAAGTAGATATGTATACAAATGCGGGACAAATAGCCTGTAAAGTATAATAATAATAAACATAAAACAGAAATTGTTAATTTGGTTATAACAAAATGTTTTTTTCTTTTTTCTTACCGTTTAGAGATTGAGCAGTCATGGGTTTTTTGTTAGCTGCAGGACCGATCCTCATGGGCCTAGTAGAACATGGAATGCCATTCATTTCAGTCATTGCACGTTGTTGCTCTCTCTCATCCCCAAACTTAACAAATCCATAACCCTTAGAACGTCCAGTGGTCCTATCTATAACAACTTTTGCACTCTTAACAGATGAGTACACATTTTTAAATGTTTCTTGCAGGAGGTAATCTGTAACATCACCAGCCAAATCTCCAACAAATATTGTGTGTTCAGGAGAGTCATCTGTTCGCTTGTCCCCAGAACCTAAGGAAGCCCAGTTCAGACGGAAGGCTTGTTCAGAATTGGGCATCATTGCACCATTATATGTCTGCAAGATATTTTCAGCAGAGGCACGAGTCCTGAATTCCAGAAAGCCATAACCCTCAGATTGGCTTGTTTGCTTGTTGCGAATTACCTTTGCAGATAAAAGCTGAAATAACAGGTACACGGTGAAGATTTACACAAACTTATGAGGAAAATAAAATCTTAAAAGTTAAAACTGATTAAAATAGATTCAAGAATGGATTGTAAACCCTCCACCCTGCCACCTAAACTCCAATACCCACTACATCGTCTTGAATTACTAACAGCTTAATCAGCTGCCATCCTCACAGATTAAACGCAAAGAACATATTTTCAAACACGGTTGACGGGAACATGAAAACAAAGAAAAGACAAGAGAAATAAAAACAAAGGTAAAAACACAGGGCTCTCTATCCTTTCGAACGAAATCTAACAAAGAGATAAATCAAAGATTATCATAAAAACCAGATGCAGGAGCCAGAGATATATACACGATACTCCGGTCAAGAACTCACCTCTCCCGTGTGGTAGAAACATGAGGTGAGATAGTTCTCGTCCATCCAGTACTGAAGATCCCCGATCCACAGAGATCTAACCTCATCGCCCATGGCACCTCCGGGCCCCGCACCCGCGTTAGTTGGCGCCGCACCGTAATGCTGTTGCTGCTGCTGAGGCCAGAATTGAGGCGGCTGCGGCTGCGGCTGAACCGCCTGATGCTGCGGAGGCATCATCATCCACGGCTGCGGTGGATATGATTGTTGCTGCGGGGGATGCTGCTGATCCATCCCCATACCCTGTGGGCCCATTCCTCCTGGTTGTTGCATCATTCTCAACCGGAGCTAAACCCTAATTTGAAACTTGGGGAAAATTGGTAACAGAAGTTCCGTAGTAACTCGAAAAGGGGGTGCAGAACCCTAAATCGATAGGGTTCGATATTTTATGAAGGAATTTCGTGGGCTTTCGCTGCCTCAAAAAGCTGTATTTAACTGAAGTCGCTATCGAGATATGCGACTTCATCCTATAGAAGTGTTCTACTTTTCTCGCGTTTTACTCAATTTGGAAAAATATTTTTTTCCTAAAAATAGAAATAATCACTTATATCTCCTCAAGTTCAATACTCCCTCCGTACCAAGTAATGAGGGTCAGAGACCTTATATTTAACATAAGGTCTCTAGCCCTCTTAACCTGGGACGGAGGGAGTATTTGCTAAAAATATCATCTTATATCACATAATTAAATTCAACTTTCTAATCTTCATAATTTTATTTTTATCACATTACTATAATTATAGGAATAAAAAATTTAATTCATAATATATCTTCTCAATTGTAATTTTAAAAGGTTAGTATTTTACATTTTATAATAATAATCTTTTTAAACTTTTCCTTTTTTAATAATATACTGAACCAAAAAAATTTATCATTTTAATTTATAAAAAGAAACATGATTATTCATTTAATTTGAACTTAACTATAATTTTTCAATATCTAGCTAATAACACTTCTTATATGAAAATTTGAATATGAGGATTAGTTTATAGTATCTTGATTGATTTTTAAATAATTAAATAAATTAATATTAAAATTTTAAATTAATTTAATAAAGACAAAATCTCTTGTGAGATGAGTTGTAAGATGGATTGACCGGTTGTTAAAGTACTATTTTTATATAGATAAAATATGTTAATTTGTAGTTGAAATATGTTTTTTTTTAAGTATGATAATACTGGAGTAATAAATTAAAGTATATTTTTAAAAAAGTTATAATATGATTTACTATAAATAAACATACTTTAACTATCAACAAGCATACATTATCTACATAACTATTATTTAAAGTATAATTATTATATAGATAAATATGGTTATTGTTTATTAAAGTATGTTTTTAAGTATGATGAAAAATTATTAAAATATAATTTTATAGTATTATAATATGTTTCATTATAGACATACTTTAAATATCAATAAATATACTTTATATATAAATAAGCATGCTTTAATAACAGATCCACCTATCTCAAAATCCCTCTTCTAAAGAAGCACATTTGGCGGGCGCAGGCGTGCTAATATCCATTTCGCAATAAAGTTTCGTTAATTAAATATATGGTTTGTGCTAAATTCAACCCAAACTCAGAATAATTAATATAAATGTAAATAAATATGAGTAAAACAAACTAACCACCGTAATATTTATAAAGGATACTAAACTTTAACATAAACTAAAGTAATTTTTTAGGTTTGTTACATAAAATAATGTTTTTTTATAGGATATGAAAAATTTTGTGGAATAAACAAATGAGTAAAGTATCCGTGATTTGTTTTTAAACCTTGGATAATCCGCTGGGGTTAAAACGATTAGAGCATTGATTGTTTTTTGATTTTGCATAGTCTACTTGTTGTGATACATTACCGTGACATCTCCTATTCTATTTCCGTTGCCCGTTAGACGAGTGATACACAAGAGAAAGGAAGAAAATTATACTCTAAATCAATGTATGAACTCTAAGGTGATGTTTGTTTTGGGAGTTTGAAAATCATGAATAGTGATGTTGTATTTGTTTTGGGTTTTTGATAGGGAATGTTTTAACTTTATGTCAAATCAATGTGTAAGAATGTATTAATTTATATAAGAAAATAGATGAGAGAGAAGAGATAAAAGAGAGAAAGTATATTAATTAATGAGAGAGAATGTATATATGTATATATAGGGTGGTTTTTAAAATTTGGGTATGGAATTTCAATTCCAATTTCGGGGTTTTAATGTTTTGAGTTACTCCATCCTACCACATGTCAATCTATAAAAAGATATCATAGGAAATGTCACAGCAAAGTGTCAAAGAAATTCCATGCCCTAAATTTGTATCATATGAAATCAAAATTTGAGGAGAAAAGGTGAAAAAAATGAAATTTAAAATAAATTTAGGGTGACTATTTGCACCCCAAATCTACTAAACGAACTCCGAATTTTAGATATACCCCATTAAAATTAAAAGTTATATATATAAATTATGATTATTATGTTCATCAGCTTCATGAGTTGTCGCCACAGACTCCGTAGCTCCCACGAACAGGCTCTGCATCCCTATGTCGCTCATGGCAGAAACCAACAGCAATTCACCCGTGATGGAGCATTGCACCAGGTGTTCCTCTATTTCACCTCTTTCTATCACCTCCATCCAAAACGATAGCTCCATCTCCTCCTCCTCCACTGCAGTACCCTCCTCCGTGCTCAGCAGGGACCGCCCGCCGGCAATTAAAAGCCATCCACGTGACGATCCGCAGCAGCCCCACTTCCGCTCCCGCCACCGCCATAGCCCACCGGATTTCTCCTTGAATTTCTCCAAGGGTAAATCGAACCAATAAACTTGGCCGTCGGATGGGCCCTGAGAGGTATTTCAGAAATTGAAAATTCTGGGTGGGAGAAGGAATCGGTGCACACCACCTCCCAGGGAAGATCGTTTGGCAGAGGAATATTGTGGTGCATCATTAATAGAGTCCTCCAGAGTTTGCACACCGCCCTCATTCGGACCCGATCAACAACGACGACCCCTCCTCCACTTCCACTTGAACAAAACAGCCGCACCCGCCTTAATCACCCCATTCATCGTCAATTTGCTTATTATATCACTAGAATTGATTTTAAGTTTAAAAACTACAATACAATTATAAACCATAGCCTAAAAGGATAAGGAAATACTCCACATTTTATGTGGATATTAGATATATCTATATATTGAAACTCACAGTAATAAACGAATTAAACTAAGGGATATTTACTTTACTTTTATATTTATTATTATTTTAGAAATTATTATTACCAAATACATAGTATTAACTAACAATATTATTATAAATACATATTACGAAAATTAAAAGATATACTATATTTTATATATATACAGTAAATTAAGAAATATACAAGTTAAAGAAGTGCGCTAATTATAATTAAAAGTTTTTGTAATTAAATTGTGAGGATTATTATTATTTATGTGGTAGGCACCTTATCAGATTATGGGAATTATTACTATATAGAAACAGGTTAATGAGAAAGAGGTAAGACGTACAGTTGCAAGAATTATTGGTATCAGTTCACTTTTAATTGTGTATGTTAAACACGTCACTTACTACTTAAAAACCTTAACAGCGAAAGAAACTTTTTTTCTTTAGCATGTGTGAAAGGTTAGTCAGATTAAATATCAAATTTGGTCACGTAAGTATGACATTTTTCAACTTTAATCCTTTATCATTTACAATTTTCAATTTTGGTCTTTTTTTGTCCAGTTTTGATCATTTTGGTCCAGTTTTAGTCATTTTGATCCAAATTTAGTCATTTATGTTAAAAAAATATCCAAAAATGGTCCGAAAGTGTATACATTTAGGACCAATAGTGGACCAAAAAATGACCAAATTTTGAAAAAAGGACCAAAATTGGATAAAAAAGACAAAAACTGGACCAAAATGACTAAAACTGGACAAAAAAAGACTAAAATTGAGAATTGCAAATAATAAAGTACTAAAGTTGGAAAATGTCATACTTACAGGACTAATTTTGATATTTACCCTGTGGAAAAACTTCAAACTTTGATTAACGGTAAAAACTCAATCAAGAAACTTTCACCCAGTATTATGAATGGCTGGTCAGACTAGGAGCTACGTTGGTGTATGCAAGGAAGCAAATATTGATATCGGTTAAAATATCGGTACCTCAATTTTACGGATATATCGATGGATATATCGAATATCGATATCGATATCGGAAAAAATTTTAAAAATCACGGAAACTTGAAAAAAAATAGAAAAAAATTAATTTATTAACTTTTCAATATATTATAACTAATTTTAATATTTAAATACACTTTAAAATCTCAATAAAACTCATAAGTCATAACACATGATAAGCAAATCATTAACGACATATTTAAATAGTCTGGAGTGATACAATAATTAATACTTGTTGTTTAATACATAATAACTAATACCAAAATGATGATCTATGAGACTCAAATGTAAAACATGTCATGCCGTCTAGATCTAAACAATATTGGTACCAGCTCATCGAATTAGAGAAGTTCTGAACATAGTTCTGAATGTGCCAGTAGTATGTCGTTCTATCTTGTCCAACTGTTTGACCATGGATTGGATAATGTGGGCTAATCCAATCACCATGTTGGTGAGGCATGATTGAACCCGTTCCGATTGAATGTATCAAAATAATTGTATTTTTAGTCACAATATTAAGTGTATGTGAACCCTCTTGATTTACTTAGTCATAATAATGTTAATGAAAAGTGATAACAATGTTAATAAAAGTTATAATTAATTAATTAAAAGTAAAACAATTGCACCATTAGATGGTTTCATGCAAATGTTGCTTTATTTTTTTTTAAATTGAACATATTAATAACAAAAAAAACGTATTTGGTTAGTAAAAGTAAGATAAAAAAATTATTTTATATTTTCTTTTAAATTATAGATAAATTTTTGATATATCCGATATATCCTCGATTTTTGTCGACATTTTATCGATATTTCCTCGATATATCCCGATATCTGGAAAAATTTGAACTGCGCCAATTCGATAACGATATTCTTACCGATATTTCCCGATATATCCCGATATATCCTCGATATCAGAAAATATATATCCTTTTCCCCATATCAATATCGGCACTCTAAAAAAATGGATATATCGTGGATATATCGGGATATTTTCGTCCCTGGGTGTATGAGAAAGGCCCATCAAACTGTAGCATGTTTGTATATTGAAAGGCCAGTCAGACTTTGAATTTAGAAAACAGTGCACTTGCATGAGTTTGGGAAATTTTTAGCAATGAAGTATTTCTGTTTATTTTCAGTAGATCTAATGATCATTGCACATAAAATTGTTGTGTATGAGATTCCCAACGTTTAAGTATTTCTGAGTTTATTTTCAGTAAATGTGTTTATTTTAAATATATGTGAAAGATATATGGGATTCAAAGAACACTGCATATAGAATTTGTGTGCAGGAGATTCTAAACGTTTAAGTATTTTAATGTATATTTTCAATATATCTAAATGACTGAGAGCTTATTCACGAGTATTTAGTATTTTGTACATACGAAAAGTCTAGTCTAGAAATGTCTTACATGCAAAGAGAGAGCATGAATTTTTGAATTTGGATGGGGATAATTATCTTATCCAATTTGATTATGTGAGTTTTTTAATCACGGAAGAAATTTTCTTAACCTTAAGGACGAAGTTGAAATGCAACAATAGGCTTAATGATGTTTATCAATTTGTGTTAACCATATACTAATTGTTATGGATTGTGTGCAAGTATTAAAACTTAGCAAGAATTTATTGCATGAAAACATACGCACACACACTTATGTTGATTGTTTGAAGAACAAAAGAAAACTTAGAACACCAAGAATTATAGTAGTTCGGCAATTGCCTACGTCCACTCTTAAGGGAGAAGAGATCTTATTGATTAGGGTTACAACGATGAAGAATGAATACAACTTACATATATATCTTAACTTATGATATATATGGGTAATATATGATATGATCTGTAGAATCTTACATATCATATATGTGATCACAAACTTGCTTGCCAAGCAAGATGTTCACCAACACCAGGCCTACTATCACCGCAGCCCATGGCCCATTCTTGCATCAAAACTTACGTGTGCATTGCTGACCTTACATGCATGAACCATGCATCGAGCATAGTCGTGCAAGAGTCTACTTCTCTCAACAATACTCCACCTTAGACCTTGCATCACCTCATCACAATTCCTACTTCTCCCCACCTGCTGCATTAACGGTTGCAGCCACCACTTATCCTCCTTAGTTCATCCCAAACAAGCTCTTGCACAGCTCATACTTGAGAGCTGACAAAGCCTTTGTAAGAGCATCAGCCGGATTTTCTGATGTCTTGATCTTCTTCACAACAACTAATCCTTTTACAATTATATCTCTTATGAAATACAACCTAACATCAATATGTTTGGTTCTTTCATGATAGCCTTGATATTTGGAAAGATGAAGAGCACTCTGGTTGTCACAAAACACTTCAACAACATCTTGTTGAATTCCAAACTCCCTCATAATTCCAATCAGTCAAATTCCTTCCTTGATTGCTTCTATGAGTGCCACATATTCTGCTTCAGTGGTTGAAAGAGCAACTACATGTTGATGTGTAGCTTTCCAACTCACTGCTGTATCAAATATATTGAATACATACCCTGTCAAGGACTTCCTAGAGTCAAGATTAGCTGCATAATCCGCATCAACATAGCCAACAACAGCCTGATCCCAAGCTGCTAACCTCTTAAACTTTAAGCCTGTTGATGTTGTTCCTTTTATATATCTCAGTGCCCACTTTACTGCTTCCCAATGTAACAACCCTGGTTTGCTCATAAACCTACTAACCAAGCTCATCACATAAGCTAGATCCGGCCTACAATATACCATTGCATGCATCAAACTGCCAACAGTGCTAGCATATGGTATCTTGTCCACCTTTGCCTTCTCCTCATCTGTTTGAGGTCCTTGTTGTAAGGATATACTCAATCCCTGCTTCACTGGTACAGTAACTGACTTACAAAGATCCATGTTATACCTTTTAAAAACTTTGATCAAATATGACTCCTGATGTAAGATCAAAATTCCAGCTGATATGTTCCTGCTGATCTGCATGCCAAGTATAACATTAGCTTCTCCAAGATCCTTCATCTCAAACTCTTTTCTCAAAGTTTCCTTTACAGCAGATATACCAGTTATACTCTTGCAAGCAATCAAAATGTCATCCACATATAGTAACAAGTATATGTAGCTCCCTTCTTCACACCTTATGTACACACAGCTATCATATAAGCTTCTTGTGAAACCATGTGATGTAATATACTCATCAAACCTTAAGTACCACTGCCTAGGATTTTGTTTCAACCCATACAGTGATTTGATTAACTTGCAAGCTCTATCTTCTGCATTTTCAACATTTACTCCCTCAGGTACCTCCATGTAAATGTCCTCATCCAAGTTTCCATGTAAGAATGCTGTAGTTACATCCATTTGATGTAACTCAAGATCAAACTGATTCACAATGGCCAGCAATAATCTGATAGAACAATGCTTCACCACAGGAGAGAAAATCTCATTATAATCTACTCCCTCCTTTTGTGAGAAACCCCTTGCCACTAGCCTTGCTTTATATCTTATCCCACTTTCCTTACTAGTCACTGGCTTCTTCTTATATATCCATTTGCAACCAACAAGCTTCTGATTAACAGGCTTATCTACAACAATCCAAGTCTTATTCTTTTGTAAAGACAGTAGCCCTTCTTCCATTGCACCTAACCATTTATCACCCTCCTTGCCTGATATTGCTTTTGAGTATGTTCTTGGCTCATATACTTCAACATCAGATGCAACATATAGAGCATATGATACAATATCAGCCTCAATGTATCTAGCAGGTGCCCTGACTTGTCTCCTCAATCTATCTCTGACCAACTGATAGCTATTCAGAGTATTTCTGGTATCAACATCAGCTGGCTCTACTTCTTCTCTTGCTACTTCTTCCTCTTGTTCATTTACATCAGCCTGATCACCTTCTTGTTGCTGCACTTCCTTCCTCTTAAACTCCACCTCAAGCTCAAATTTATCTGGAGTAATAGATGTTCTTGTAGTCCTTTCAACTAGTGGCATTTTCCTTCATTGAAAGTGACATCCCTACTAACAAGAAACTTGTTAGTCTCATAGCACCACAACTTATATCCCTTCACTTCTTGTGGATAACCTACAAGTACACACTTGATAGCTCTTGGGTCAAGTTTGTCTTGTTTCTGATGTGCATAAATTTGACAGCCAATTACCCTTAGATAACTGTAATTTGGAGCTTTTCCAGACCAAACTTCTTCAGGTGGTTTGAACTTAAGAGCTGCAGATGGACATAAATTGATTAGGTAAGCTGCTGTTGCCACCATCTCACCCCAGAAACCTTTTGAAAAACCTCCACTGCTCATCATGCATCTTACTCTCTCAAGAAGAGTTTGATTCATTATTTCAGCCACTCCATTTTTGTTGTGGAGTACCAGGCACAGTCTTATGCCTTTTGATCCTTTCTCCTTGCAGTAGTTGTTAAACTGCTCTGACACAAACTCAAGGCCATTATCTATTCTTAAGCACTTGAGTTTGCTTCATGTCTGATTTTCAACTTCTGTAAGCCATACCTTAAAAGCTGAAAATGCCTCATCCTTAGATTTCAAGATTCTTATCCATACTTTTCTTGAAAAATCATCAATGAAAGATATAAAGTATCTTCCACCTCCCATGGTTGTGCTTCTTGATGGCCCCCAAAGATCAGAGTGTAGGTACTCTAGTCTTGCTTTAGTGCTGTGTTCTGCAGCACCAAACCTTAACCTCTTAAACTTGCCAAGAATGCAATCTTCACACTGCTGCAGCTTGCAAGTTGAACTTATTTCTAATAGTTTCTGTTTTGCTAACTCTTGTAACCCTCTTTCACTTATGTGAGCAAGTCTGCCATGCCACACTTGAATACTATCTTGGTCTTGAGTAGCATTGCTTTGTCCAGAAACCACACAGCCTTCAAGACAATAAAGATCATGTTCCTTAATTCCCTTCATCACTACTGAACTGCCTTTCATGACAGTAAGTATTCCACCTTCTGACTGAGACTTGTACCCTTGAGAATCCATCATACCTAGAGATATGAGATTCTTCCTTAAATTTGGTACATATCTAACCCTTGTCAGAAGCCTGATTGCTCCATCAAACATCTTCAACTTGATAGATCCAATCCCCTCAATCTCGCAGGCTTGATCATTGCCCAACAAGACTGATCCTTCATGATATGACCTCAATTCAGTGAACCAATCCTTTATAGATGTTATGTGAAATGTACATCCGGAGTCCATCACCCATTGACCTGAAACAGAACTAGAACAGATAGACAAGGCTTCAATAAAATCAGAATCAGAATTACTTTGGTTTTGTATCACCTGATTTGCATGAGGTTTCTGATTCCATCCCCTTTTAGCTATCTGTTTTACCACCATTGCCTTCCACTTGCGACATTGCTTATTGTAATGACCAGGTTTGTTACAATGAAAGCAATTATTGCTATCATTATCAGCTGATGTACTCTGATCCTTCTGCTCTTGTTTCTTCTTATCTGCACCTTCCTTCTTGTTATTTTTATTCCACTGGTTTTGTTTCTTGATCATCAAACCTTCACCAGCAATCTGATCATCAGAATTCTTCTGAAGTTCCTTTGACATTAACGCCATCTGCACTTGATCTAATGTGATTGAATCCTTGTTCCCATATATCAAGGTATCCTTGAAATTCTCCAAAGACTTAGGAAGGGCAGAAAGTAATATTAAGGCCTTGTCTTCATCTTCAAGAACACCATCTATGTTCTCAAGATCTCCAATTATTTTGTTGAAATCATCAAGCTGTACAAGTAATGGCTTGTCATCTGTCATCTTAAACGAGTACAGCTTCTGCTTTACATATAGGCGGTTTGCTAGGCTCTTCACCATGTAAAGATCCTCAAGTTTCTTCCAAACCCCCCTTGCAGTGGCTTCCTTTGAAACTTCTCTTAGAGCTTTATCTCCAAGACACAGTATAATCGCACTACGAGCCTTCGATTGCGATACTTGATCTGCTGCGTTTGCAACCCCATCAACTGCAGCAGCCTGATTTACTGGCAACGGCTTCAAGGCATCAGACAACCCTTGTTGAATAAGAATTGCCTCCATCTTCATCCTCCATAGACTAAAATCCGATTTCTTCGAGAACTTCTCAATATCAAACTTTGTCGTAATCATGGTGATCACCTTCTTCAAACAGTCATTTGTGGCTTACTTTCCCACGGACGGCGCCAATTGTTATGAATTGTGTGCAAGTATTAAAACTTACACTACTACAAATTCGCTGATAGACATCATTAAATAGACATCGGTTAACCATAAAATCTGATGTCTTTTCATGAAAAACCGATGTCTTTTCCTAAACCGATGTCTATCAGTGAAAATAAACGCTGATAGACATCGGTTTTTACTAACCGATGTCTTTCAAGTGATGTTTATTCGTAAGTTAAAAAAAATACGCTGATAGACATCGGTTTTTAAAAACCGATGTCTGTCAAGCAATGTCTATTCTGAAATAAACATCGGTTGAATAACCGATGTCTAATGTGTGATGTCTTTTCAAATTTTAAATTAAAAAAATTAAATATCTTGGGATTCCAACACGTGATCTTGCCTTTATCTTCCCACTTCTGAACCATTGGAGCTAGTTAACCTTTTTTAAAATTTTCGTAGATGTTATATCTATTTTATTAATATTTAAATACAAAAACAAAGTTTCACTCCAACCTATTTGGTAATTCCCCCCCAATTCATTTCACGATATTTCCAATGTGGAAACTAGGATTTTTTCTTTTGGTTATTTCACTCCGTCGTCGTCGCCTATGCAGGCTCCTGGTGGTGTTACGCCGTCTCTCCCGACGGTTCTTCCTTATCGCCATCGACTCCCACCCGTTGCAACACTGTCATCCTATCCTGCAGGCCCACCGGATTGAGAAGAAGGATGACGTGAAGGGGTCAAGAGTGCCACCTCATTGTTGAGTGTCGTTGCTCTATTCTTTGGGCATCGAAAATTCCAGAAACGGAAGAGGATGCCGAGAAGCGTTTCAATATCAAAGTTTTAAGAGCTCGCAAAATTCAGTAAAGAAGGTAACCTCGACTCCAGGCCTTGATCTTCTTTACCTTGATTCGCTCGAATCCGCTTTAGAACCAGGTTATTTATTTATTTTCTTCAAAGTTGTTTTCCTCTTCTTTTTGTTTGAATGGAAATTGCCCAGAATTGTTGACTACTTGTATAATGCTATGATAAACTTGTGCCTTGTATTTTTAGTTGAGAAGGACCGAAGATTTTCTTTTCCTGATAAAATATTTATTATGAATTTGGCATATACATATGTATCATCGGGTCGTGGCCAAGGCTCAACAGCTCGAAGAAGCAGTCCTTGTTTAATGGTTTGTTTTTCTATTTATCTTTTTATTCTTGTATCTGTTTGTTTTGCTTTGCTTTGTTGGCTTTTCAGTTATATTGCTCTAGACTTCCTTGAACTATTTGAGAGTTATTATTGGATTTTCGTAAATGAATATACTCATTAGTAATTAGCAGTGTTGTAATTCATTACCTTCAGTTCGTTGTTTCTCTGTTCTAATTGGTTGCTTTTAATTTTTTGTATGACTGATTCTTCATGTTGTTTAGTAAATGAATCTGTTTTTTCTTTGTTTTTTGTCCATTAAGTGTTCGATGAAATGCTTTAAAAGACCAACATATGTTTTTGGTATGGGTAATTAAGTTTCTATTCTAAATTTTAGATTAAGAAATGCTAAAGTATGCTTATGGATATATTATGATACCATTAGAATATGGAGATGGATAGATTTATCATCCTATGGAATGGTTACATGGGGAGAAAAATATGTTTAGGGATTAAGTTATGATTGGATTGAAGGATAGATTTATCACACTATGTAAATTGAACATAACTTTTTTGGTGCAACTGTCTATTGATTGTCTAATGCTGATCTCTTTGTTTAATTTGTCTTTAAATTTTGACAACAAGGTAATGGGTGATGGGAAGGAACTTGGAGTAGTAAAAATTGCTGATTTTGGCCTTGCAAGAGTTTATCAGTCTCCCTTGAAGCCACTAGCTGA
Source organism: Pogostemon cablin (assembly GCA_023678885.1). Classification (NCBI taxonomy): domain Eukaryota; kingdom Viridiplantae; phylum Streptophyta; class Magnoliopsida; order Lamiales; family Lamiaceae; genus Pogostemon; species Pogostemon cablin. The sequence goes on from CM042973.1 coordinate 22,958,462, forward strand.
AAATGGGGTAAGAAAGTATCTTCTTTCAACTACACATGATGTATTAACTATTATCTAATCTTCCCCAAGTAAATGAGACTATCGAATTTGACTTATTATAGTGTTTTGCTTCATTATTGTTGATAATTTGGGGAAAAATAATATTTGATAGTCATTAACTGTGGAAGAATGATCAAATATTTAATTTTGTGGCCAAGATACTTGTATATATATATTTTTTTAGTTAAAGTTATTCAATCTTGCTTGTTATTATTAAGTCTTTCAAATATTTCAACTATATTTCTTCTTGGTTACACTCATTTAATGGCCACACTACTTCATAAATTAATTAAGGGAGCAAAGCTCGAGAGGATCTTGCATTAGCTACAACTGCAGTTCAGGTTCTGGAAATTGAAAGTGGTGGAGTACTGAGTCAAGAATCAGTCCAGGGTAGTTTGTTCTTACAATAATAATAGTAATAAAGGATCACTATGTACATGTAATAATAGTATTAAAGCAGTATATATCATCAGTTCTATTATGGAAATTGGAAGGCTTAATTTGTCTGCCATATATTGCAAGGTAAAAACCCTTGAAATATGTCCATATGTGTTGTGAGACATTACTATTTTCTTTACAAGTTGAATTCTAAATCTTATAAGCTATTTACAATAAATAATTATTTGTTGCCTTGTGTTTTTTCATGTCGATCTTGCATTCTGGAAGTTAATGAACTTGAATTATTTGAAGGTAATAATTGGTTTGTTCACTTTGTAAGAAATAGCTGACTATATGAGCAAGAGCAGAACTTGGATCAAGCTATCGTTTACCATGTGAGAGTTGCTGATCTCTTCCAAATTGAAGAAGCAACAACATCAGCCAATCAAGCAAGAGAAAGTTTCACAATTTGCTGCTCAGTTAGAACAGTTAAGTATCACTATTCTTTCTGCATAATTAATTTTAGTAGTTCTATTAGGTTTGATGACCTCATGCAGATTGGAGCAGACTTTGTCAAAAGAGCTTTGGTGGACTTGGACGATGCAAAAACAGAGATGGAATCAAAACAGAAATGAAATCACTTTCTTTGCTTGTGTGGTTGGTTTCTTCTACATATGGTGCTTGTTAGTTTATTGTATAGATTGTGTTCGTTGTAACATTATGTGTTAGGTAAGTTATTGTTAGTGGAAGTTAAACTTGGACAGATTGTGTTGGTATTCATTTTAACATTATGTTTTGGGTAAGTTAAATTTGCATAGATTGTGTTCACTAAGGAACAGTTTTTGGTTTACACTTGTGTACTTTTAATGTAGTGCACTTTGTACAGTTACCTTTCTAAATATAATTTATCATTATTAGAATTTTTTAGTTATAACAATTTAATAATTTTAATAATAATAATTTATTTTATGTATAATTAGATTTAAAAAAAAAAGATTCCCATGGAAAAAACATCGGTGGGTAACCGATGTCTAATGTGTTCAAGCCGATGTCTTTTATGGAAAAAACATCGGTTGAAAATCGATGTCTAATGGGTGAAACTTGATGTCTATTCTTCAAAAGACATCGGTGAATCACCGATGTCTAATGGTGCTAGCCGATGTCTATTAAAGAAAAGACATCGGTGGATAACCGATGTCTATCAGCGTGAGTTTAGACATCATGGGATACAACATCACCTCTATGGTGAAATAGACATTTTTCTAGTAGTGTTAGCAAGAACTTATTGCATGAAAACACACGCACACACACTTATGTTGATTGTTTAAAGAACAAAAGAAAACTTAGAACACCAAGAATTATAGTGGTTCGGCAATTGCCTACGTCCACTCTTAAGGGAGAAGAGATCTTATTGATTAGGGTTACAACGATGAAGAATGAATACAACTTACATATATATCTTAACTTATGATATATATGGGTAATATATGATATGATCTGTAGAATCTTACATATCATATATGTGATCACAAACTTGCTTGCCAAGCAAGATGTTCACCAACACCAAGCCTACTATCACCGCAGCCCATGGCCCATTCTTGCATCAAAACTTACGTGTGCATTGCTGACCTTACATGCATGAACCATGCATCGAGCATAGTCATGCAAGAGTCTGCTTCTCTCAACACTAATCAACAAATTAACACTGCAACTGTGGAAATCCAAAGTTAACAACTTCATTGATCCAATCAAGATTAATAATTAATAAGTAAAAGAAATAGTTGAGGAAGAATTGTAAGGTTAATTAATAATTATGGGAGAGTTTAGGACCCAAGAATCAACGGTGGAGAAGTAAATATGGTTATTATGTTCATCAGCTTCATGAGTTGTCGCCACACACTCTGTCGCTCCCACGAACAAGCTCTGCATACCTATGTCGCTCATCTTTTCCAGTCGATCTCCGTCCACCACTCGCCGCACCTCGAATCCTCTTGCCTGAGTGCTCATAAATTTAGCAATATGCCCACCGGAAAAATAAGTGATGGCTCTACTCCAAATTGGTGTACGAGGTCGATAGTCGTCGTAAAAGTAATAGATCATGTCGAGGATGGCAGAAACGAGCAGCAACTCACCCGTGATGGAGCATTGCACCAGGTGTTTCTCTATTTCACCTCTTTACATCACCTGCACCCCAAGGGTTAGCCCCACCTCCTCCTCCATTGCTGCACCCTCGTACACGAACCTCACTGCTTCCACCTCCACGCTGCACCCGCTTAGATCAACGTCTATCTTGCATTTTCTAATCACTCTTTCTTCTATCCCATCTTCAATCCATCCCTATACCTTCTCCTTGATAGACACCACAAGCTTCCCATGGTGGAAAATCATGTCCTTATAACAGAAGAAATACGCGATCATCACTGATTTGTGATGATGTGAAAATTGTATTATATACATCTCAATGTACAACAAAATCTCCGTAAATCATGGAGACCAAATCAAAGAATAAATACAAAAGATACAATAATATACAGAATTAAAGAATGTCAACTATTTCCCTTATTACCCCCCGTCAAGTGTAGCGTGGGGTGCAAACCAACGCAAAGCTTGGATCTTAAAAACTGAAAATCTGGGCGAGGGAAGCTCTTTGTAAAAATATCCGCCAACTGGAGATGAGAGGGAACAAACTGAGTGTGTATTTTTCCAGCATAAACAAGCTCACGAATAAAGTGACAGTCAATGTCGATATGTTTAGCCCGTTTGTGAGCCACAGGATTCTGACTAAGGAAGATAACACTCTTATTATCAGACAAGAGTATCGGTCTGCTTTGAGGCAATTGACGAAGTTTCTGCAATAAATTAGTAAGCCAAACCATTTCCGAAGCAGTATTAGCGAGAGCCCTATACTCAGATTCGCAGCTAGAACGAGCAATTGTGGGTTGCTTCTTAGCGCTCCATGAAACCTGATTTCCCCCCAAGAAGATAGAAAAACCATATGTAGATCGACGAGTCTCCAGACACCGAGCCCAGTCAGCATCAGAATAACCAACTATGGAGGTGTCTGAGCGATGAATGAAGTCCAAGCCATAGTGAATGGTGCCCTTAACATAGCGAAGAATACGCTTGACAACCAAGAAGTGATCGTCTGTTGGAGACTGAAGAAATTGGCTAACAGAGTTCACAGCAAAGGACAGATCGGGCCGAGTGATGGTGAGGTATTGCAAGGCACCCACAAGAGACCGATATAATATTGGATCATTGAAGGTAGAACCGGTACTAGATAACGAGACACCGGTGGGAAGAGATGTCGAGACAGGCTTACTGTCCAATATTTTCGCACGCTCCAATATGTCATAAGCATATTTTGCCTGACCAACAAAAAGTCCATGAGCAGTATAGGATATCTCGAGCCCCAAGAAATAGCTCAATCTACCGAGGTCCTTGATAGAAAATTCCGCATCTATACGCTTGATGAGATTCTGTAGCATTCCTGAATCATTTCCAGTGAGGATTATGTCATCGACATAAAGCAGAAGAAAAACAACGGAAGATCCTCTGTGCAGACAGAACAGGGATGAATCAGATTGTGTCGACCGAAAACCCAGAGACAAGAGAAAAGAACTAAATCTTTGAAACCAGGCCAAAGGAGCTTGACGAAGACCATATAAGGCCTTCTGTAGTCGACAAACATGATTGGGACGCTGAGGATCAACAAAGCCGGATGGTTGGGCCATGTAAACTGGGTTTGTGAGAACTTCATTTAAAAATGCGTTCTTGACATCTAGCTGGTGTAAGGACCATCTGTGAAGAACAGAAAGAGCCAGTATGGTGCGAACAGTAGCGGCTTTGACAACAGGACTGAAAGTGTGGTGGAAATCAACACCAGGAACTTGAGTGAAACCCTGAGCAACGAGGCGTGCTTTGTGACGCTCTATAGAGCCATCTGAGCGATACTTGGTCCTAAAGACCCACTTAGAACCCACAATGTTGGTGTTAGGGGGAGGAGGAACAAGCTCCCATGTCTTGTTATTTCGTAATGCATCAATTTCTTCATTCATGGCGCTCATCCAATGAGCAGATTTACAAGCAGATCTGAAATCACGCGGCTCGAAAGAGGCTGCAAGCGAAGATAGCAAAGCAGTGTAAGCAATGTTAATCGGGTACTTAGGCTTAAAGATACCTGCACGTTCCCTAGTAATCATCGAATGCTGAGGTGGTGACATCGGTGGAGCATGAACCGGCGAGATTGCATGTGAAGCAGGGACTGGTGGATCATCATGGTCCACAACTGGCACCGGTGCTGGTGGAGCCGGGAAAGGATCAGGAGACACAGGGCTGATAAATTTCGATTTGGTATGGAGGTGAGGTGGCCGACCATTTTGTGCAACTGTACTAGGAACAACTGGATCCAAAAAACTGGATATAGGAAGATCATGTACTGAGGATGCAGTGCCTTCGGAAAACGGAAAAACCTGTTCATCAAACTGAGCATGCCTAGTGACATAAATGCGTACGGAAGAGGGATCGAGACACCGAAAACCCTTGTGAATACTGCTGTACCCCAGAAATATACAAGGCAAGTTGCGAGGTGATAGTTTGTTGGCCGCATGATCACGAAGGTACGGAAAAACCCGACAGCCAAAAGGCTTGAAGATAGTATAATTTGGCACAGAATTAAACAACAGCTCAAACGGGGATTTATCTCCCAAGACAGATAAAGGAAGCCGATTGATAACATAGACAGCTGTGGCAAAGGCATCGAACCACATTGATGCAAGGGCTGAAGATTGAAACAACATAGAAAGACCTGTTTCAGTGATGTGCCTATGTTTTCTCTCAGCTCGACCATTTTGCTCCGGAGTATAGGGACATGAAATTCTATGAAATATGCCGTGACGAATCATGAACTCGTCAACTCTCTTATTTATAAATTCTGTACCCCCATCAGACTGAAACACTTTCATGGATCGAGAGAATTGATTGCAAACAAAAGTATGAAATCTAACCAACACCTCAAAGAAATCAGATTTTACACGCAAGGGATAGATCTATGAGAAACATGAAAAATCATCCACAAACACATCATAATAACGATAACCAGCTGATGATGTAACTGGGGCTGGTCCCCACAAATCACAGTGAACCAAGTCAAGCACAGAAGTGGCACGTTTATCATTCAATGAAAAAGATAATTTCTTTCTTTTAGCCATTTGACAAGAAGAACAGACAGTGAGGTTCGGTAATAAAGACGTAACAGATAAATGTCCCAATTTATTTAATAATGAAATAACACCAAAATTAACATGTCCCAGACGCAAATGCCACAAATTAAAACTAGCTTTTAAAGCTTTAGGATTCAAAGAAGCAATGAGGGCCGAATTTCCTCTCTCCAGTACGTAAAGGCCCTTCTCACACTTCCCCTGAGCCAGAGTTTCTTTTGTCATTCGGTTCTGAACAGTAAAAGATTTATCAGAAAATACCACATCAACATTATGATCCGATGTCAACTTGCTAATGGAGAGAAGATTTTTAGTAATATCCGGAACAACCAATACATCCAACAAATTCACACCATTAGAAAGACGACTAGAACCAATGTGAGAGATAGGGAGAGAATGTCCATTACCAACAACAATGGAACCATTACCCGAATATGGTTGGAAGGAGTCCAGTTGAGAGCTGCGAGAAGTCATATGGGCCGATGCACCTGAATCCATGAACCAGTCTGATGCGGAGGTGCTATCTGAGACATTGCAGGCTGCACTAAAGGCGTGAGTCAGGTTCGCCGTGGATGCAAGCTGTGAATGGCCGGAACTGGCCTGTCACTGCAGCTGGACATAACGCGGACATTTGTCCGCGTAGTGCTCACCTCGACAGAGCTGACAACGTGGAATAAAGGGCACCTCCACGCCCACTGCCAGAACCACGGCACTGGTGCAGCTGAGAACCCCCACGCGGGCGTTGCTGTCCAGTGGTGTGAGATGCAACAGAACCACTGTCGTCCACCATAAAAGCTACTGGAGTAGAAGAGGACGACGAAGACCCTTCCATAGACTTGGTCATCAAATCAAATTGAATAGCCTGGTGGAGAAGATCACGAAAGAGGGGAACATGATTCATAGCCATTCGGGTGTTCACGAAGTTGGCGAAGGCCAGACCAAGCCCTCGTAGGAACCAATGGCTTTTGTTGCTCTCTTCAACAGGCTTCTGGATGGCTGAAAGTTGGTCGCAGAGGCCCTTAAAACGGCGACCATACTCAGCCACAGTCTGAGTGTCGCGGCTCAGGGATAACAGCTCTTCACGGAGTTGATTCGCCCATGATGTGGATGCATGCGCAAAGGCAGACTCGAGAGCGAGCCAGGCCGATCGGAACAATGTGCAGTCAAGCACTTCCGCCATCGCCTCCGGTTCGAGAGTGGCGTAGAGAACGCCAAGTAGTTTTTGTTCCCGTAAAAACCATGCAGTGTACTCCGGGTTCGGAGAATCATCACCGGCGGCAGAGCGGATGGTGTTCGGTGGGGCAATGGAAGTACCATCAATGAGATCGGTGAGTTCAAAGGTGGTGGCCATGGAGAGGAATTGGCGCTTCCACATGAGATAAGTCGAGGTAGATAGCTTGATTTGCACAAGATTAATCATAGCTGTGGTCTGATTGGAGGGGGGATTAGCAGCGGCCATGGATGAGGGAAGGAGAAGAGAGTAAGTAAGGGAGAGGATCAGAATTTCAGAATGGCCGTGAGAGAAGAAAGGCCGTGGATGATCGGCAAAGTGAAGAAGATGTGAGGAGGAAGATTAGGGTTGCAAATTAGGGTTTGGGAAGAAGCTTGATACCATAACAGAAGAAATACGCGATCATTTTGTGATGATGTGAAAATTGTATTATATACATCTCAATGTACAACAAAATCTCCATAAATCATGGAGACCAAATCAAAGAATAAATACAAAAGATACAATAATGTATAGAATTAAAGAATGTCAACTATTTCCCTTATTACCTTCCACACGCCACCTACCTCCACCAGCCTCCATGTCTGGTCTTGGGGCGTGCATAGAGCCACCTGACGGCTGTGATGGAAGAGAACCGCCACCACACATTCCACCGACCCGACAGAGAATACTTGGACCCGCTTGATCAAACTGGAGATCCGATCATCTCTTTCGTAATCATCCGGGGGTAGGTTGGAGTAGACCATGGGAGGAAGTATCTGGGTGGCCCCCGAAAAGGGATTCCACAAGTACATGCCGGTGCTCCGCAGGGACCGCCCGCCGGAGATTAAAAGCCATCCACGTGACGATCCGCAGCAGCACCAGCGCCGCTCCCGCCACCGCAATAGCCCACCGGATTTCTCCATGGGTATATTGAACCGATAATCTTGGCCGTCGGATGGGCAGTAGAGAAGTATTTGAGAAATTGAAAACTCTGGTTGGGAGAAGGAAGATCAGGTGGCAGTGGAATATCGTGGCGCATGAGAAGCCTTCTCCACAGCTTTCACACGGCCCGCATCCGTACCCGATCGACTATACCCAGATTTGCGAATATCTTGACCAGCACATGCTCCGGAATGCCATCCCATAATGACCCCTCCTCATCCTCCACCGCCGCCGTGCGCCACTTGTACACGTCACTCGCACCCACCTTATTAATCAGGGAATCCAACTTGATCACAACACCAGCAGCTACACCATCTTAATCACCTCCTTAATCAGCGAATCCATTATAAAATCGCTTATATCACTAAATCACACACGATGTGTAATTGATTTAAAAGTTTACAATACTATTGCACACATTTATTAATTTTATTTTATGCTATTAATCAAAGCCTAAAAAGACAAGGAAATACGTTATGTCCTCCGATTATGCAATTGATAGTGTATGAACAAATATTATTCAGATTTATCTCCACTGGGATAGTATACATCTATTATTACTCGCAATAATATCATATCATCATTTAATAATGGAGTATTATGTTTAACACCACCCTGCCTAACCGTACCAATGCTACTTCATAAACCAAACCAAACCCAACCCTAACTAAAAGTATCGGTTAGGGATAATTTTTAGGTCGGAGTTTCGTGTGATACCGTTCCATGAATCCTATATTTTGTGAGACGGATACTTTCATATTCATTAACATATTAAATAAATAAATAAATAAAAGCTTTAATTAGTTAGCGCATGAATGATGGTCTGTATGTTGTCCCTCATTTCTTGCTTATCTACTTTCTACATTTTTTTTAACCTTTTTTTATACGTATATGGAGTATTAATTTTTTATTTCAAAAATTTTAAATAAAATATATAATAATATCAATAAAAATTATATTAATTTGAATTAAATATATTATTCTAGAAATAGTTTAATCAGATTAATTATAATATTAATTTTTTTTATGATGAGACATTTTTATTTGTTAAAAAATTTGTTTATCCGATAAATTGTTCATTCATGAAAGTTTGTAGTTCAATGATTGTTCTTTGATTTTATTTATAATTTAGGAAATGGTGTGTGATTCCCTGTTTTCTTATTCACATAAACTTGAGTGGGAACACTTGTCTATTAACTTCCTACCTCATCAAGATATGTTTACAAACTTTCCTAGATTTCAAGAAGTTTTAGTGGAAAAAGAGTTAGTTTACATAAAAAAAATTCTCTTGTAAACCCTATGGTTACTCTTAATTTAAACACCCTAGTAATACATAGGATATATAAGATTGAAAGGGGGACCACAGGGTTTACACTATGAAATCGATTTTACACAAGTGTTGGTGGTCGAAAAGATGAAGATGGCGCAAAGCGAGTAGTCTTTGGCAGAGAGAGCAATTCTTTGAAGGGGATCTCTGAAGAGTCCTATATATGTGTACACTAATATGGTAAGCGAGTATTCATTTGCAATTCTTGGTGTGAGTGATTGTGGGTTGTTCATGGAATATTTATATTTAGGGTTGATTGCATTAAAAACCCTGAACTTTCGTTGTATTGCAAATTAATTATGACTTTTATCAAATAGCAAAAAAAATCATGATCTTTTACATTTGTGCAAATCGCACCCGCCGGGCAAATGAAGTCTGCCCGACCGCTGACGTGGCATGTAAAGGCCTCCACGTGGCATTTAAACGACGTCGTTTCGTTTTTGTCCCTTGCCCAAATTAAAATGAGAACATTAAACCTCGCAAACTCCCCCTAATTCTTCCATTCAACGATTCCAATTTCCAGAGAAGAAGAATTAAAAAGAAGATACAACAACCAAAATACATCATAATTAAGGCATTCAATCATTGCGATAGTTGCATTTCAATCTAATTTCACCCTGCTTCTTCCCGACAAGAACATTGGCATTGCCCAATTTCACCATCGACCCCGCCAACTGATTGAAGAAGATCTCGGCTGAGACCCATTATACTAACCACCCCCGATATTCGCTCGTCGGAGTACAACAACTGGTCGGTCGGTAGCAGTCCCATCCTCTTTCCAAGATTCGTGTAATAAGCAGTGTCGAAGTACGAGGCGTGGCCGCGTCCAGATTCATCACATATGCATTGTTTCTTCAACAGTTACACGTAATTGGAATCATGGAATAGAGAAGAAGAATTAGGGGGAGATTAAGGTTCACAAGGTTTAGGGTTCGCATTTAAATTTGGGCAAGAGGCAAAACACAAAACGACGTCGTTTAAATCCCACATGGAGACCTTTACATGTCACTTCAGCGGTCGGGCATGCTTCATCTGCCCGATGAGTGCGATTTGCACAAATATAAAATGTCATATTTTTTTTGCTATTTCATAAAAGTTAGAATTAATTTGTAATACGACGAAAGTTAAGAATTTTTAATGCAATTAACCCTTATATTTATGGTCTATTGAATTTCACAACTCTGAGATAACAACTCAAATGACAGAGCTAAATAGCCCACTAGGCCTCGAAGTTCAGTTTCATATTGCTTTAAGTGAGTGTAAATCCTCTATTTCAAACCACTCGTACCTCATTTTTTAATTTTGAAATTAAAAAATGGGGCTATGTGTCAATCATGTAGGTGTGTGGGATATGAGATGGAGTAGTGGTTTGGAATAAATAATCCCAAATATTTAAGTGAACCTGGCAAGTGTGTTGAGCAGTTTAATAGTGTTTTTTGAGTTAAAAGTTTTTTTTTTCATAACTATTTAAAATTTCACTTCACCAAAAAAAGCTGATCAACATCACTGAATAAACATTGGTTTTTTATTAAATGTGATGTCTTTTGGTCAAAAATCGATGTCTTTTCTAAAACCGATGTCTATTAGCATAAAAGTACGCTGATAGACATCGGTTTTTATTGAAAATGCGCTGATAGACATCGGTTTTTCATAACCGATGTCTATCAAGCGATGTCTTTTCTCAACTTTTAAAAAAGACGCTGATAGACATCGTTTCTTAAAACCGATGTCTTTTTACCTGATGTTTATGCTCATTTAGACATCGGTTCTTCAAACCGATGTCTTTAGTTCTTATGTTTATTGGCAATCCTTACATAAAATTAATTATAAAATTAACCAAGTGAGACAAATCTAGTTTAGGATGACAACCCCCTTCCGTTTACTAAATTAATTAATTATACGAATTAAAAATCTAGCCTAGTGTACAAACTCAAATCCCTAGATTGACGGTACGACCAATCAACTCGAATGTTCTTATGTTCATCAATTAGGGTACGACCACTAAATTGAACTATTTACGAGTGACCCTATGGATTCGAACTCGTAAATGCATTAAAACTCTAAACATAGAATTATTAGGCTATGAAAATCGGCTAGGAATCATACAATCTAGATCCTATTACACCTAGAGGGAATTGTTGGATTGTATACTAAAAGTCTAGCTTTTTGTATGAACAATGTTATAACAATTAATTTGAAATGAGAATCATATGATCAAATGATTGCATCTTATAATTTATTTATATATTTGATGTAATAGTCCACTTACTTTATACTGTAGATAATATGTTGTGCGACAATACGTTAAAGATCATATTATCGATTTCCTTATAAAGTATAAACAGATGCCCACAACTGAGATAGACGGGGACTCTCTATCGAGATGGTTGTAGTGTGATTTGGTATTAGTTTGTCTTGACTATAGAATCACATTAGTGCACTTTGTGTGTATTCAGCAGGACCGCTTGATATCGTTCGACTTGTACTGTCTATATAGAAGAACTTGATCTCAGTTATTTTGGATATTTGTACTCTTAATCCCTATACAATAATCTCGACACGTAGGACAGTATGTATTTCTTTGATTCATCAATAGGTGAGATTTACATGTAATTAAATCAACAAACTCGGTGAGTTGGGAAATAGTGCTGTCTCTATAGTGTGCTGTTGATTGTAGAAGGAATCCATGTCCGTCATAGGTTGATGATGTCCCATTGAGGAGCTCATAAGGATTATCATGTAAACCCTGTAAGTGTATTTATTCCGGCATGATAATGAGGTTGAGTGGTACTACTCTCGGATGAGATATTAATTAATGGATTTGTCAGTAACTTAATTAATTAATAGGCATTGTATATCTTAAACATGAGGAGACTAATGGGCTCATAATAAGAATGAGCGCATAACGTAATTATGAGATTAGAACAGTAGTACAGTAATAATATTTTAGTGGTATATATTATTATTATTATTGGACTTAAGTATAAGCTTTGGGCTAAGCTTGGATACTTAAGCCCAATGGAGGCCCAACTCTAATTTCTCCTCCTGGTCCCTGCTGTAGCCCATATATAAGTCATCTAAACTGTTCTAATCCTAAGATGAGACACGCCTAACATGTGAAAAGGGTAGACGTAATAGCAAATTGAAAAGATCTCGAAGATCATCACCCACACGACGTCGAGATTGGACTTGGGAATACAACAGAAGACCGAAAGGTTATTTGCTACTGCTGTCCGTCAACTTGCACGATTTTTATAAAATCATATAGAACTCAGAATTCAACGTGTGATATACTAATGGAAAGACACTGAAGAGAGGATCGTTTTGGCACATAGATCACTCAAATCGGAGATAAGACAAGAGAGTTATGCCCAAAACGGTGAGGCTGCACAGGCTGTTGCGAGAATTCATCTTCTCCGACATACCCTGGTGAAAGGTAATACGTTTCTATATTTTCTTGCTTCCGCTGATTGTTAGAAATGTATGAAACCCTAACGGTTCACGTTAACCAAACGATTGAATGCCAACAGGAATAATCTCTACTTGCTACTTAGTTCAATTCCTACAACAATTACGAATTATAGATCATGAAATATTAGTAAGCATTAAAATAATTACACTAGTTGATCAGGCTAAAATAATTATTAAACTGCTATAAAGAACATCAAAGCATGTAATAGAATAAACTTGCACAAAAGATTCAATGAAAAACCCTTAATAATTAATCTAAGGTTCAACGGGAGGTTCACGAAATCCTAAACTAGAAAAGGGGATTAGCCCTGCATGTTCATAGCAAAAACAGAATTAAAAATAAAGATAATAAAACCAGAATGTCAGACTGTTCTTCAAATCTTCACTTCTGCTTCCCGTTAAAAATCGCTGCTTCCGCTCCTCCAGGAATTCACGTTCTTCTCGTGTATTTCTCCCCCCAAAAATAAATAAATATCTCACATATATATATATATATATATATATATATATATATATATATATATATATATATATATATATATATATATATATGTGTCTTGATCCCTAAGTAATCTTGCTTGATCTCTTTCCTTATTTCTCTCTTCCAAAAATATCTCCAGGATCTCTTCTTTTTTTTACCATGCCTTCCACAAGATATAGACCTGATTTGGGATGATTCTGAAACGTGAGAAAACGTGTGAGAAGATTTCTAGCTGCCACTTTCCTTATTTATTCTGAATTTTCGTTCGTTTCCACTGACACTGAAGGGCTCAGTGTCAACTTATCTGGCAGCAACGAATTTGCTCCATAAAACACCCTGTTTCCACATCAATTTATAACATTAAAGCTCTAATTTACCAAAGACAAGATAAGTCAATTTAGCACCCAATTAGCACATAAGTCCATCAAATAAATATGAATTTCAACTAAATAATCGTGCTAAAATATGACTTATCAAAACCTCATGGTATCCAGATTCTGGGGCTAGTAACCATGTCGCATTTGATCTTAACAACATGAATAATGGATCTGAGTTTCAAGGCACAGAAAGAGTCCACATGGGAAATGACACAGGTTTGAAAATTTCCACTACAAGAAAATAGTGAAATCCCAACAGAAAAATTCCAACGAAATGCAAATCCGTTGAAAATTTTAGAGTTCCATCGAATTTTCAAATGAAACTTTAAACCGTTGGAAAATTCTAATGAAAATTCCCATGGAAATTTAAACCATTGAAAATTTTCAATGCTAATTCCAATAGCCTAATAAACTATTGGAAATTTCCAACAAAAATTCCTATAAAACCTAAAACTGTTGAAAAGTTTCAACTAAAATTCTCATATAAATTTTAATCATTGAAAAATTCCAATACTAATTCCAATATCTTGATAAACCGTTAAAAATTTTCAATAGAAATTCCAAGTAAACTTAAGCCGTTGGAAAATTCCAATGAAAATTCCATTGAAAAAAGACTTTAATAAATTTAAATATCAATTTATAACATAAATTATATATTTGTTAAGTTGGTAGATGATACACTGATATACTCAAGAGGTCAAGGGTTCAAATCCGAATAAATCCTTTTTTTGTTGGACAATTCCGACGGAGTTGGAAGATCGTTGGAATTTGTTCCAGCGGTAATTCCAAAAGAAAATTCTGTTGGAAAAATATTTGAATCGCTTTTAGATAAAAAAAATTCTAACAAAAAAATGTCGTTGGATTCATCATTGGATTTTAGAAACCATTGGAAATGTTGTTGGAAAAATGACATTCCAACTGCCACTTTTCCAACGGAAAAAATTAGTTGGAATAGCTGTTGGAATCGTGAATTGCAATGGTATTTTTACATATTCCAATGGTTTTTGGCCTTTGGAATTTGGCATTTTTCTTGTAGTGTTCACATTATGGTAATTCTTTTGTAACTACTCCCAAATCTCACAATCCTCACATGTTTCTTCTCAAAAATCTTTTGCATGTTCCTCATATAAAATGAAATCTTTTAAGTGTTTCACAATTTGCTCTTGATAATCGTGTTTTCTTTGAGTTTCATCCAACTCATTGTTTTGTGAAGGATCAAGCGACAAACAGAATACTGCTTCAAGGAAGCCTTGAAAATGGTCTTTACAAATTCAGTTTCGCACATACAAAGGATCTCTTACCTCCAGCTTTACACCACAATCTTCCCAACTCACCAGCTTTTGTGAACTCCGCTAAAATTAAAAAAAGTCTTCCTTTAAGCACTTGGCACAATAGATTAGGACATGCTTCATGTGATATAGTTAAGAAGGCTTTAGCCATTAGCAATGTCTCTTATCTTGATGATAGTTCTAGTTCACCTTGTTCGCTTGTATGAAGGCTAAGAGCCATAAACAACCCTTTCCAACTTCAATTTTGAAAATATTAGAACCTTTTTCCCTTGTTCATACTGATCTTTGGGGTTCCTCCCCTATAAAGTCTGTGAATAGCTTTTCATACTATATTAGTTTCATTAATGCTAAAACTCGATACACTTGGATTTACTTGTTGAAACTTAAATCAGATGTCAAAGCAGCCTTCATAAATTTCAAAAATTTAGTGGAAACTCAGTATAACACCAAAATAAAATCTCTTCAAAGTGATGGTGGTACGGAGTTTAAATCTCTTTCAGATATTTTCCATCATTCTGGCATCATTCATAGAATTTCATGTCCATATACACCTGAACAAAACAGTCTTGTCGAAAGAAAGCATATGCATATTGTAGAGGTTGGACTCGCTCTTCTTTCTCATTCGAGCGTGCCACGTAAATACTGGGATGATGTATTTGTCTCAAGTGTTTACTTGATCAACCGAACACCCTCTAAAAATATTCATTACAGCACTCCTTTTCAGTTACTTACAAGCCATAAACCAAATTACACATCCCTTAGAACCTTTGGTTGTCTTTGTTTTCCCCATCTAAGACCTTATAACAACAAAAAGCTTCAAAATAGATCTGAATCCAGTGTTTTCCTTTGCTACAGTCCCTATTACAAAGGCTACAAAATCCTCTTACCTGACAAGAGAGTCATAATAACTCGACACATTGTGTTTGATGAAACAGTGTTCCCGTTCTCCTCTTCTTTACATTCTTCATTCCCTAGCCCATGCACTTCCACCACTATCCCTCACTCTCCAACTAATATTGCACCTCTAATTCTCTTTTCTCTTGAAACAAATTCCCCCTTCCCACCGTCTACACCTTACAGCCTATCTCCACATTCTTCGGGAGGACAGTTGCATGTTGAACTACCTATTGTGAATAGTGATAATTTGTCTCATTCTCCTGATGTTTCTCTTGAGTGTGCAGGTTCTTCTGAAAACTTGCCATTGGTTGTGCCACCACCTGAACTCCCTCCATCTCACCATATGGTGACACGTGCGAAGGCCGGTATCTACAAGCCAAAGGCTTTCTTGATGGAATGCACCTCTTTCACAGAACCAAAAAATTACATAGATGTGCTTCAACATCCTGAATGGAAAGCTTCTATGGAAATGGAATATGCTGCTCTTTTGAAAAATGGAACATGGAAACTTTGCTCTCTTCCATCTCATCACACATTGATCGGGTGCAAATGGATATTCAAATTGAAAAAGAATTCAGATGGTTCAATTGCTAGACATGAGGCTCGATTGGTTGCAAAGGGGTACACTCAGATTCCAGGTTTTAACTACACTGATACGTTCAGCCCAGTTGTGAAGCCTGTCACCGTGAGAATAATTCTATCTTTTCCAATAGACCGTGGTTGGAAATTACGTAAATTGGATGTCGATAATGCTTTTCTTAATGGTGAAGTGGAAACTAACCTTTACATGGCACAACCATCGGGCTTTGAGCAAGGTGAAGGCCGTAATCTAGTGTGCAAGCTAAAAAAATCGTTATATGGCCTCAAACAAGCTTCAAGGGCATGGACTTCGAAATTTGGATCCGCATTGGCTATTCTTGGATGTACTGTCTCCAAAGCAGATATGTCTCTTTATTACCGACATAACAAGGAGTTAACTGTATTGGTTCTAGCTTATGTTGACGATATCATCATCACAGGATCTGATGTCTGCGAAGTAGATAAGGTCATCACTAGTCTGCACAAGTTCTTTTCATTGAAGGATTTAGGGGACTTGAATTTCTTCTTAGGAATTGAAATTGTTCGATCTTCAGGGGGATTATTTCTAAATTAGAAAAAATATCTCACAGAAATTTTGGAAAAGGTAGAAATGCAGCAAGCAAAGGCCATGAGTACCCCAATGATATCGGGTAATTACCTTTCGAAAGATGATGGACAACCTATGACAAACACTCATTTATATAGAAGCATTGTTGGTGCACTACAATATGCTACTGTTACAAGACCTGACATCTCATTTGCAGTGAATAAAGTCAGTCAATATATGCAAAATCCCATGGATACGCACTGGAAGACCGTTGAAAGGGTGCTGAGATACTTGGCAGGTACTCTTGAAATATGGCCTATCATTTTCATTACTTAAATCCATGGATTTAGTGGCTTTTGCTGATGCTGATTGGTCATCTGATTTAGATGATAAGGAGTCTACCTCAGGATATTGTGTCTTTCTTGGAGGAAATTTGATTTCTTGAAGTGCTAAGAAACAACCTACGGTTTCTAGATCGAGCACGGAAGCAGAATATAGGAGCTTGGCACATGTGACATGTGAGGTTATATGGATTCAATCCCTACTAACTGAATTGCAATGCTTGGGTTCAAGAATCCCCACAATCTGGATAGACAACCAAGGTGCTATATCCTTAGCCGCAAATCCGGTTTATCATTCTCGAACAAAACACCTTGAGCTCGACTTGCATTTTGTGAGAGAAAAGATTAATGCAAAACAAATTCAAGTCGTTCATGTTCCCAGCATTGACCAAATAGCTGACAGCTCCACCAAACCTTTAAGTGGCCAATTCTTCAATCGCCTTATAAACAAATTGAACGTCGTTGGCTCTCTCGAATTGAGGGGGCATGATAAGGAGAAGAAGTTAGTAAACTCAGTTGTAGAGGATAAAAACCCAAACACCCGTCCAAGAACAATTAATGAGAGAAGTAGGGGATAATTTCTAAAAGGAATCAAGTTGTTATGCTTTGTTTTCTAGCGTTGCCAGCTGCCCTCCTTTGCTGTTATGGTACTGCATGTACCTCTATATACGATCCATCACTATCATTTTTGTAAAATGTATTCAGCAATCAAATTAGTTAAAACTTTATCCAAATTGTTGTTCTCTCTGAATATGGTTCTCTTCAATTCTCATCAGTGCAACACTTGAATGCCGAATACTATACATTAATTCTACATATCTCTGCAGCCTGAATATAATTAATTTAGGCGAGAAATCAGTTGAGGCCATGGAAGAGATGACTCGAAATGCAGGAGCAATTCAAGAGAAGGTATTGAGAGAAATTGTGACAAAAAATGCGAAGACTGAATATCTAAGAGGATTCAATCTGGAGGGAGCAACTGATCCCATTGCAGCATTCAAATCTCAGGTGCCCGTCATCACCTACCAACATATCCGCCACCTGATTCGAAGAATTGCCGACGGCGATCGCTCCCCTATCTTAACTGCACACCCCATTTCTGACCTCCTCATCAGGTGATCGAAACTACCAACCAACTCCAACTCCTAATCCTAATCCTAATCATTAATTTAGTGAATTAATTAGTGCAGCTCCGGAACATCTGGCGGTGAAAGCAAGCTTATACCAATCACAGAGGAAGGGATGGATCGCATTCAGTTTTTGCTCTTGCAATACGGGTCATTATTGAAGATGTGAGTATAATTAATGAGATGGAGTAGTCTCAATAATACATATGTATAATTAATGCATGTGTGCAGGCGGTTTGAAGGATCAGAGAATGGGAAAGTGCTCTGTTTCATGTTGACAAAGGCTGAATGCAGGACCGCGGGTGGACTAACAGCGCAAGCAGTAACCTCCAGAGTCCACAAACGGTTGGTATCACAGCTTCCGGATTTGTTACAAAACGTGTACACCAGCCCGGGTGAAGCCATTCTGTGTACGGATATGTTCCAAAGCATGTACACTCAAATGCTCTGCGGCCTCTACCACCGCCACCAAGTGCTCCGCATCGGAGCTGCCTTCGCCTACGGCCTCGTTCGGGCCGTAGACTTCCTCCGCAAGAACTGGGAGGAGCTCGCTCAGGACATCGCATCCGGTACGCTTGACCCCAGAGTCACGGATCCCTCCCTCCGTGAGTGCATGGCCCGCCTCCTCCGGCCCCAACAGGACGAGGCGGCCTTCATTGCCCGCGAGTGCGGAGCGCAGAGCTGGGAGGGGATTGTAGCGAGGATTTGGCCCAATGCTAAGTTTCTGGAGGCCGCCTTCACGGGCACCATGGCACAGTATATCCCCACTTTGGACTACTACACTGGAGGATTGCCAAAAGTGAGTGCGCTTTTTGCGTCTTCAGAGTGCTTTTCCGCCGTCAATTTGGATCCCATTTGCCCCCCATCCGACATCGCCTACACCATCATGCCAAACATGGCCTACTTCGAGTTCCTGCCCTGCAGTACTACTGAGGCATCCCATCACCACCTCGTGGCCCTGCCTGATGTCCAGCCCGGGCAGGACTACGAGATGGTGCTCACCACCTACGCCGGTCTGTATCGATACCAAACCGGCGACATATTCCGAGTGGTGGGCTTTCACAACGCCTCGCCCAAGCTCAAATTCATCGGGCGGAAAGGGACAGTTCTGAGCATCGACATGGAGAAGACGGACGAGACGCAGCTGCAAGCAGCCGTGGATGGTGCTGCTTCCCTTCTGCTTGGGGCGAGCGTGGTGGATTACACGAGCCATGCAGATACAGGATCGTTCCCAGGGCACTACGTCGTATACTGGGAGCTGTGGGTGAAGGATGCACCAAGTGAGGAGACGCTGGATCAGTGCTGTCTGGCTATGGAGCAGTGCTTAGACGGAATGTATCGCGAGTCGCGTGTGGTTCACAAGACGATCGGGCCATTGGAGATACGAGTGGTGAGCAGTGGGACGTTTGAAGCGTTGAGGGAGTACGGTACCCCCGATGGGCAGTACAAGGTGCCTAGATGTGTTGATCACTCTCACGGAATGCTCCAACTTCTCGACTCGCGAATTGTCTCCAACCATTTTAGTCCATCGCTGCCCAATTGGACCCCAGAACCTGCTTTAAAATTAAATTAAAACACCAAGTTGAAGTTCGAGACCACCAATCTTTTTTTTTTTTTTCGTTTGTCGGAATAATCACGTTGCGGCATTCAGTGTGGCAACGGAAGCTCTTCGGTTCGAATCCCTATTCTACATTGTTGCTTGCTTCGTATTTTATAACTCGTTATTTATTAAAATAAACTCGTGTAGCACGGGATATCATTAATTTGTTATTGTAAACTTTTATATATGGAGTAATAAATAAATTAAATTTGTGGTTATTAAATCATATTGTGCCCGTTGGGTAGATGAGGTCCGCCCGACCGCTGACGTGGCACTTTAAAGACAGGTAAGACCTCCATGTGGATTTGAAGCGACGTCGTTTCGTGTGTTGCTTCTTCCCCAAATTAAAACGCAAACCCTAAACCAAGAGGTAAACCAGTATTGGTGAGAAGAATGTTTTGATCTTTGATCTTGGAGGTGGTACTTTTGATGTGTCGCTTCTTACAATCGAGGAGCGTATTTTTGAGGTCAAAGCCACTGCTGGTGATACTCACCTTGGAGGTGAAGACTTTGACAACAGAATGGTGAACCACTTTGTTCAGGAATTCAAGAGGAAGAACAAGACATCAGTGGGATGAAGGTGGAGCAAATACCTCAACACTCTACAAATTAACATTTCAAAATCAAACTAGAACTAATCCACTGGAATTTTTCTTAGTCTTGATGAATTAGAACAACAACAATCAACACTTGAAGATGGAAATCCAAATGTACGCATGAATCAGAACAACAACAATTAGAAGCAGAAGAGGTACCGATATCTCGTCTTCGAGCGGCGGCGCGTCGGAGCTTACTCCGATGGTTAACCACCACCACCCCACCCCCCGGGAATGTTCGGTGTTTCCTTCTTCTGGGGCTGGGCATCACCGGTTCGCCCACAGTGAGCCGCGTGGAGGCAGCGGTTGAAGTAGGCCTCCACCGCCGTCGCCGCCGGGTTGGACGGCAAGGTATTGGAGATAGGCTAAGGTGAGCCGCCGTGGTAGGGCAGAGAAGTGGTTGAAGGAGATGGATAGGGTTTGAAACGACGTCGCTCCAAATCCACATGGAGGCCTTACCTATCGTTAAAGCAACGTCAGCGGTCGGGCAGACCTCATCTGCCTGACGGTTGCGATTTGCACAAATATGAAAGGTCATGATTTTTTATATAATTTCGTAAAGATTGGGATTAATTTGCAGTACGATAAAAGTTTAGAGTTTTTTACACAATTAACCCTTGATATATTAGGTTTTTACATGTAAATATTATTTTAAAATGTATACAATTGAATTGAATTAATTGATAGTAAAATAGGCCATATGATCAATAAAGTATATGATTAATTAAAATAAAATATTTTATTTTAAAATTTCAAAACTGATTTAGAATTTGAGACATTAATTGGATACTTATAATTAAGGGTACGAGTATAAATTCATTTTACTGAAACAATGGGGGATAAATTTTTGTATTGAGCACAAATGTCGTATGGATTTTAAAAGTTAAGCTCTCAAGATATGTAGATTCATATATATATATATACTTTTGTGATGAATTTGCATAAAATTTATTAGATGACCAATGTTCTGCATATTGTCATTACACTAGTTACATATCATGATCACCACGGTTGATGAAGTCATGAAATGAATGAAATCTTCAAATAATTCTCCAGCGACGTCTAGGCTCAAAAAATTCTGATCATTTTCGTTTTGATTCGTTTCCAACTCAGGTTCTAACTTTTATTAATATTGGAGTTCAAACCAATCTATATACCCCGTCGTCGTAAGCAACAGAAGCAGAATCCAGCTATTGAGGCATGTCAACAAATGCTGAAACTTTAATTTTACAGCATATAGGCCATTCTGATTTGGTTCGGATTTCCTGTTACATTTTGGTGATACATCTTCTGTTACAAACCGTTGGATGATTGACACGTAGGATAAATTAATCTATACCCTAACAATCAACCCTAAGGGGAAAGGTTGAGATTTTCCTCTCCGCATACGTGTCAATCATCTAACGCGTGTAACAGGAGATCAGGGCTGGTCCTTTAATATACGGGGCCCGGTGCAAAACATTTTTAATACCTTTTATTTTTATAAAAAAAATAGAAATATTAATATTAGTTAAACTTATAAATAAAGCATATGAAAATAAAAAGACGACACGTGATTAGTGATCTAGCTCATAAAAAAATAAATATAGTGTATATTATAATATTCACATAAAATTAATTATGAAAATTTGATTTTTATTTTTTATTTTTTCTCAATAAATTTAATAGACAAAAAATGTTTAAACAATAATTGATGAAAAAGTGGAGAAAATAATTATAAAAAAAGTTATATTTATTGTTGAATGGAATAATAAAAGATTTATGACAGAATAATGAAAGAATTACTAAAATAATTAAAGGATATATATACAAGTTGATGAGAAATTCTTAAAATTTAAAATAAAAATTGAAGAAGAAAACGAAATAATTTTTTAAAAAAATAATATTAGTATTATATTCAATAAAAAAGTTATTAAATAAGAATTAAAGAAGAATTAAAGAAGAGGACGAAATAATTTAAAAAATAATATTAGGATATATATACAGGTTTAATTGATGAGAAATTCTTAAAATTTAAAATAAGAATTGAAGAAGAAAACGAAATAATTAAAAAAAAATAATATTAGTATTATATTCAATAAAAAAGTTAATAAATAAAAATTATAAGAAATTCTTAAAATTTAAAATAATAATTGAAGAAGCGGACGAAATAATTTTTAAAAAAATAATGAAGAAGAGGACGAAATAATTTTTAAAAAAATAATATTAGTATATATATTCAATAAAAAAATTATTAAATAAAAGTTAAAAAACAATAACACCGATGAGATTCGAAACACGGAGAGTAGGATGGATGATTGCAAGCGCTACCAACTAAGCCGATGGAGAGCTTTACTTGTTTTTAAACTTTAAGTATATATATTAAATTATATATATATATATATAATAAAAAAATATGGGGGCCCTCGTCGCGGTGGGGCCCTGTGCGGCGACACTTCCGGCACTGCCCCAGGGCCGCCCCTGCAGGAGATGTAATACCAAAATATAACAAGACATCGATGTACAGTTCTTTCTATTTTTGCAATTAAGTCCCTGAGTTTTTTAATAGAGTACAAAAAAAATGCACCGAGAATGTTTTAAAATTTGAAAAATGTGCCCGGAAAAAATTTGGAATCAGTGTCATGCTTACGAAGTTGGCATGTCAGCCTAAAAACACTCACACATCAGCAAGCATGTTGATATGTTAGCCTAAAAACACTCACACTTCACTAATAGGAAAACCCTACTTTACTTTAGTATAAATTATTTGTAAACCCTAGCACACATGGTCATAATTTAACATTGATTATGACATTTAATTGAGTTAAAATCATTTTTGGTCCCATAACTATAATGAATTTTTGATTCTGTCCCAAAAAAAGATAAAAATTTTAATTTCGTCCCGTAACTCCTGAAATTAGTCAATTTTAGTTCCAAAGTCACCGGAATCCCATTTTTTGGCCGGAAATTCACACGTGATCACCAAACAGTCATAAAATCAGCGATTGCAAGACAGAAGCTACCGTCGTTAATCTTGCAGAAAGCCCAGACCTGAATAGTGACATGGTTTTTCCAGTCTCCGATCTGTCCTTTCCGGAAGAATGAGTCATTGGTGATTGCGTCGACATGGACTCCGATCTTGTTAACTTGCAAATTCTTGAGGCTGTCAAAGTTGCACAGGTTCAGTATGTCTTGCATCACGCCATTCTATCTTTCTTCATCGGAGAAAGGCATCCCTAGGAAATCTACAATCTTATCCAGGTTAGAAATATGATTGGTCTTCAGGTTCTCGTACTGCAGAAGCAGAACCCTAATCGTCGCTATTTTCACCTAGATTTTGTGTTATTTT
Organism: Pogostemon cablin; assembly: GCA_023678885.1. Classification (NCBI taxonomy): domain Eukaryota; kingdom Viridiplantae; phylum Streptophyta; class Magnoliopsida; order Lamiales; family Lamiaceae; genus Pogostemon; species Pogostemon cablin. The sequence continues at coordinate 22,982,213 of CM042973.1, forward strand.
TGTGTGTCTTTTCGTTATCTTGTTCCGTATTTTTGTATCTTTTTATATTGTATTTTGGAAAAATGATGATGATGATTTTCATGTCTTTGAATAGGTGATTATGAAGATAAATGGTGATGAAAAGCATGAAGAAATGAGAAAGTTGAAGAAAATAGAAAATTAGCCAAAATACATAAAAATATGCCCATATTTTTATGTAGTGTCCGTGTTTTTCTGCAGTGACCAAACATACAGAATTCTAAAAATCTGCATAAAAACACGGTAAGGTGCAAGAAAACACGCTCGTATTTTCTTGCACTTTGGCCAAAAAAATCGCACAAACAAGAAAATAAGGGCAAATATAAAAAAACACGATCGTGTTTTCTTGCAAAAGTGTCAAAATTCAAGTGCGATTTCCAGATTTGCCAAGGGGGTATAAACACCCCCAATTACACCATTTGCAGCAGAAAATCAAGGGTTTTGGGCTGCACACACTCCTCTCCATCCATCCATCATCCATTCCTCCATCTTTATTCATCTCTATTCCATCTATCTATCCTTCAATCTATCCATCCATTCCCCTTGATTTTCTTAAATCCATCCACCATTCCATCAATCCACCAAGCTAAGGAAGGGAAGAACATCACGGAGTGAAGATTGGAGCATGTTGAAGGAAGATAAGGCCAACTTCAAAAGGGAAGCCAATCAAACTTTGACTTTTTATTTTCTTCATTATTTAGCTCAAATGGAGCAAGTCATGGATTATATTGATTTTGTATTGATTTAAATTTGTAAAAGAGTTGAGAACCTAATTGCCTTGGTCATAGGGATTAGGGGTACATAAGTGATTGTCCTTAATATCATAACATGATGACCTTCAATGCATGTGTGTGTGTGAATCTACATGAGCCTTTTCTATTATATTGCTTGTCTTACATACTTCTTAGATTGCTCACCTTCACCCATCATTCATCTCATATGTACATTTTCTATCTTTAATTGCTTTCCTAGTTGTTAAGTGTAGTATAATTAAACTCTTCCTTTATTGATTAGTCCGTCTAGAGTTAAATATATTTCGAATACGGATACATCACTTTCTCCATTGGGTTCGATATTATAAATTTTGTACTTGGTCACCACGTCTACATACAATGATAGAGTATGCTTACTCTTATCAATTTGTACCAAAATTGAGACTAAGTTCAAATCCTATTTGGGTCCTCCATGCCCGCTTTCCAGTACCCGAGAAAATGGTCCCAGAAGGGCCCGAAAGCATGGACGCCTTTGCAGAACATGTCAAATGCCTGGTCGACAGAGAGAGGCTCGGAGCCAGGCTACATTCGAATCTTGAGGAGGAATTCCCGCTCCAAAACAAACTGGTATAGTGGGTTCTTGGAGATGTACACGATCTTGCATTTGGAGTTGAGCAGAGAAGATGGGAGCTGCTGTTAGGACAGGTGAGTGGAGTAAATGCGGGGCGGTTCGATCGGGATCTGATGGCAGAGGGAAGCGCTGGCTCTCACGGATCGGTATGAATACACTGCTTACATAGTGGTGAAAAAGTTGGAAACACAGTGGCTGCCGGCTATGGTAACTAAGAATCCAGATCTGCTGTACATGTTGAGCAGTGGTGGGATGCTGCATGTCAAAGTGGCAGCGCTCTACTGTCAGAAGGAAACACTCCAGTAATTGTTCCATGGCATACGATTTCATGTTTTCCATCACCTGCAAGGCGGCGTTCAGGAAAGTGACGATCGTCGGAGGGGCTGTCCATGGAAACACTCCAGTAATTGTTCCATGGCATACGATTTCATGTTTTTCGTCACCTGCAAGGCGGCGTTCAGGAAAGTGACGATCGTCGGAGGGGGCTGTCCATGTTAATCTCATTTGACACGTAGGATTACCTTGTTGGAAAGCCCCTATTTTTGTGATCACGTACGGCCCACTTGCGAATTCCCGATAAAAAAATAGGATTTCGGCAACTTTGGGACCAAAATTGACCAATTTCAGGAGTTACGAGACGAAATTAAAATTTTTATCTTTTTTGGGACAGAATCAAAAATTCATTATATTTATGGGACCAAAAATAATTTTAACTCCATTTAATGTGTGGAGCAGGAGATGGAACAAGAAAGTGGAATAAATGATTTTAATTAAGGATTTATTGGTCATTTGTAAGGTATAATTTATATTATGGAATACTAATGAAATGAAAATGATACACTTGTGTGAAATCGTCTTACTTTAACTCACTCATCTTCAAGGAATAATCATGTGTGAGGATATCATCTTTTTTGGCTGATGGAATTACAGTTAATTAATCCTGGTGCCGTGCCACCATATTTCGCCATTATTAACTCTATAATATTTGTTATATGTATTATATCTCACTTCAAATATGGATCAAGACCCAAGAATGAATTAGTAGGCCAACATGGACCAATATTCATCAGACGGGAAGTAATGGCGACCGAGGATAAAGTTGACCCAGGTAGAGATATCGATAATATGCGAAAGCCCAAAGCTAAGAATGATGAAGGCCCAAATCAAGTTGAACAAATATATACAACCAGCTTATGTTTAAGATATTACAATACCACTGGAGAAAGGGCCTGGAGGTTGTAACTTGCTTTCTCAGAGTTCATTTTCTGGGGTAAGGCTTCATATAGAAAGCTTCAATAACATACCTAGCTACCAAGTATGACAACAAACTTCTTGTATATTCCTTACATCCAATAGCTTCTTGCACTATTAAGGTTTCACTTAGTTTAATTGCAAGAAAAAATACGAATTTTACTCCTATTGCAAATTAATATTCACATTTGAGAAATTGCAGAGGAGAACCACATCTTTAAGAAATGCAAAAACAAAGTATGAATTTCGAGGTAAGGCACGATTTCAGTATGACAAAGCATTCTTTTCATCGATTGCATAGAAAAATAATATGCGTTAGTGATTTATGTTGATCTATTGATTGAATAAATTGTTGGAATAAGTAGATCAACATTCATTCCTAAGGGACAAATAAAGAAGAGCATAAAAAGCACAACACAAGATTTACGTGGAAAACTCCAAAATCGGAGAAAAACCACGGACCGAGAAAATATAACTATGTGAAAATTTTTTACAATCACACAGAATTTCTCTCTCCCGACCCCAATTCTTACACTCTTACAAATCTTTGACTAATTCACACATTTCTCCCCATTCTCACGATCGAGAATCCAAGAAAGGAATTTTAACTAGAATCAAACACAAACTGATTAAAGTATACTTGATTGGTGCGCTTGACATCAAGTCCAAGGGCTTCTTTATATAGCCTAAGAAATCCCTCCCCTCTTAGTCTTCACCCGATGTGGGACAAAGAAATAAAAGAAAACCCTTCTTTTATTCTTGACAAATCTTAACAATCTCCATCTTGTCAAAATAAAAGAAGATTCATTGTCTTCACAGACAATCATTCTCAATCCCGAGAATCCTACTCCACCATATGAGTAGACCACTCAGAATCAACCATTCTACGAATTTTCTGCGGCACATATCGAAAATCACCTGCTGATATTTATGGTGCTACTTCCAGCACTTGGCTACCCCTGGAAGTCCATCAGCCATCGATATATATCCACCACACACCCTACATCACCTGCCAAGTCAATGTCCGTGTGCAAACTTGTGGACCAGCTAATATTATTACACCTTTTTCCATGACAACTGAACATGTCATAAGGATCCCCAATAAGATTAACTCAACATTTAGAGTTGTTGCCGCATCAGCTCCTCCTTGACCTGAAACGTCACCATTGCTCCACCATAAGCAATTACCGTGCCATTGCTCCACTGCAATTACCGCACCATTGCTACACCTTGAGCAAAAACCGTCTGTACCGACATGACGTCATTGCCTTATACCGCCAAGCTACGCCAGATTTGTCCGAACCCTTTTTCTACTGAAAGTGTTGTCACTTGAAGCTGATTCCAACCCTCCGGAATTCATGATGCTTATCCCTACTTTTCGGTTGAATCCACACTATTCTTTACCGATCTAGCACTACCCGATACCAAGCTACCACATCGCCTTCTTTCTCGTTGAATCGTCGCTTCCCAAGCCATCAATCATAACCGGAAAACTTGTTCCTCTCAAATCTCCTTGAGCCGACATCTATGGAAAATCCCATGCCGTTGTTAAGCCAACTCCACTACCGGGAGTTCCAGCAATTCACATTGCTGCAGGTCCAAGAACTCTGCCAAAAACTGCTGACCTACAAATCCTACCCCTTGCCACGCCACATTCCTGTTGGATTGTATACTAAAAGTCTAGCTTTAGTATGAACAATGTTATAACAATATTTGAAATGAGAATCATATGATCAAATGATTGCATCTTATAATTTATTTTATATGCATGATGCAATAGTCCATTTACTTTATACTGTAGATAATATGTTGTGCGACAACACGCGGAAGATCATATTATCGGTTTCCTTATAAAGTATAAACAGATGCTCACAACTGAGATAGACGAGGACTCTCTATCGGTATGGTTGTAGTGTGGTTTGGTATTAGCTTGTCTTGGCTATAGAATCACATTAGTGCACTTGTGTGTATTGAGCAGGACCGCCTGAGATCGTTCGACTTATACTGACTTATAGAAGAACTTGATCTCTGTTATTATGGAAGTTCATGCTCTTAATCCCTATACAATAACCTCGACACGTAGGGCAGTATGTATTTCTTTGATTCATCAATGGGTGAGATTTATATGTATTAAATCAACAAACTCGGTGAGTTGGGAAGTAGTGCTGTATCTATGGTGTGCTGTTGATTGTAGAAGGAATCCATGTCCGTCATAGGTTGATGATGTCCCCTTGAGGAGCTCATAAGGTTTATCATGTAAATCTTGCAAGTGGATTAATTTCCGGCATGATAAAAAGGTTGAGTGGTACTACTCTCGGACGAGATATTAATTAATTAGAGTTGTCAGTAACTTAATTAATTAATGGACATTGAATATCTTAAACATGGGGAGACAATCGGGCTCATAATAAGAAGGAGCCCAGAACATAATTTGGGATTGGACGGGTAGTGCAATAATAATATTTTAGTGGACTATATTATTATTATTGGATTTAATTAAAAGCTTTGGGCTAAGCTTGGTTAATTAAATTCAATTGAGGCCCAGCCCAATTTCTCCTCCTGGTCCCTACTGTAGCCCTTTATAATAGTCTGCTCAGCTCCTGGATGCCCTAAGAATTGAGAATGCCGTTCTTTTGTCTAAAAGGTGGTTAGGAGCAGATTGAGTGATCCTACAGACTGTTGACCACACAACAGTAGGATTGACTAGGGTAATACAGTAGAAGAACAAGAGGTAGTTCTTCTCAAACATTCATCCTCTACTCCAATCCAGAAGACAGGTAATGATTTATGATTCCGCTATTGTTTGCCTGTTTTCCCTAACGGATCACGTTGAACCGCACGATCCAATTGCCCAACAATTCCGACGCATTTCACCGCAAGAAAGGAGATGCCACCGCATCCGGCTGATCTTCTGACCCCCCTTGTGTAACCAGTTTTTTCCACTTCTTTCATGCCGCCCTTAGCCTAATGAATAACCCAAAGTCTTTTCTGATGTGGAAGGTCAGACTATACTGTAACCACAGAGCATACTAAGAACTTTATAAGTGCCCGAACCACCACTTGTTGGGATAAGCAGATCCCTATTCATTCCTAAGGGACAAATAAAGAAGAGCATAAAAAACACAACACAAGAATTTACGTGAAAAACTCCAAAATCGGAGAAAAACCACGGACCGAGAAAATACCACTATATAAAAAAAATTACAATCATACAGAATTTCTCTCTCCCGACCCCAATTCTTACACTCTTACAAATCTTTGACTAATTCACACATTTCTCCCCATTCTCACAATCGAGAATCCAAGAAATTTTTTTTAACTAGAATCAAACACAAAGATTAAAGTATACTTGATTGGTGCACTTGACATCAAGTTCAAGGACTTCCTTATATAGCCTAAGAAATCCCTCCCCTCTTAGTCTTCATCCGATGTAGGACAAAGAAATAAAAGAAAACACCTTCTTTTATTCTTGACAAATCCTAACATAAATAGCCTCTTTTTAAGCTTGAGCTAGGTAATTTTTTTATTAATTAAGCTCAATTATTCATTTAACATACAAATCTCAAAACTAACAAAGTTGGACTCATTAGATACACACCTTTGTGTTATAATCTCTCGTTATATTAGTTAACCGATCAGTTAGATGTGAGAGAGAAATTGGATTGAGCACAAATGCATAGAAAGGGCTTGGAGGTTGTAACTTGCTTTCTCAGAGTTCATTTTCTAGGGTAAGGCTTCATGTAGAAAGCTTCAATAACACACCTAGCTACAAGTATGACAACAAACTTCTTGTATATTCCTTACATCCAATAGCTTCTTGCACTATTAAGGTTTCACGTAGTTTAATTACAAGAAAAATCACGAATTTTACTTTTATTGGAAATTAATCTTCACATTTGAGAAATTGCAGATGAGAACCCTATCTTTAAGAATTTCAAAAACAAAGTATGAATTTCGAGGTAAGGCACGATTTCAGTATGACAAAGCATTCTTTTCATCGATTGCATAGAAAAATTATGTGCGTTAGTGATTTATGTTGATCTATTGATGCAATAAATAGCCTCTTTTTAAGATTGAGCTAGGTAATTTTTTATTAATTAAGCTCAATTATTCATTTAACATACAAATCTCAAAACTAACAAAGTTGGATTCATTAGATACACAACTTTGTGTTATAATCTCTCGTTGTATTAGTTAACCGATCAGTTAGATGTGAGAGAGAAATTTGGAGTACTCTTGCCTCAATAGTAAATCTCATAACTAAAGGGAATAGTAAATATTGCAATATGAAGGAAGAAAAAAAAATAGAATTTATATTTTTTAAGGAAATTAGCATCAACCCTAGGAATTTTACTTTCTCCTCCATGACACTTTTATCTTACCAACAACATTTCTATACAGTATATCCAAATAAATAAATAATTAATAATTAAGAAAAAAAAAACAATCATAAGGTTACTAACACTTCACTCCTATTTATTCCAACTTAATTGGGTTCTATCCAAGAACGGGGCTTCTGACCGAACAACCGCTCCACCACCACCTCCGCCGCCATGAAGAACCTACTCTTATCCAGAACTCCATTCCACAACCCACTTACAATGCAGTAATTGCTGTTAAACGGTGGCCGGTGGTGCGCCGCGTGATCAGCCCTCTTCAAGATGATTCCGGCGTCCTGAAGCGCCACCACCGCAGCCGGAAGCTGCCCTTTTGGGGTATGAGACCATGCATGAAACTGTTGGCTGAAGATAACGCAACCCCCCAACACACCAAGAAACATCAGCACCACCGGCTCACCGGAAAGCATGCTGATCGGAAAGAGAACAACCGCCACGGGAGCCGCCGCTTGGTGGAGGTTGTTAGCCACCTGAGCTCTAGTGATCACCCACGGCCGCTGGTGGTGGTTGAGAAAACCCTCGATTTGGGATCCGAAGAAGGGAGTTTCGGCGCTGCCGTAATTGTCGATGGCCCAATGGTAGATTCCGGTCCCTAAATCCGCCGCCACGTAGCCAGCCATGGCGGAGATTACGGAGGAGAGCCACGGCTGTGAACCACCGGAAAATAGCATTAGGGACTTGGCTATGGATAATAGCACGGCGGCGCAGCCGCCGGCGAACCATGCACGGTGAGCCCACGTAGAGATATGATGATCCCCACTTTCTTGATTTTCATGGCTCGAGGGCTTCATTAATTATGGCAAAGTTTTTAATGTATTAATGGAATTTAATGAGGAATGATTTAAGGAAATTAAAATATCTCTTAAGTAATAAAAAAAAATTAAATAATTTGAGGAATGATTGAAATGGAATTTAATGAGGTCGACCTCCAATTTATAGAGGATTTCGAAGGCAGACGTAAACATCTAATAAATGATTTGGAAGGGATTATATGTAACTTGGTTTTGAATAAAATAATAATGTTTGAGTAAGGATTTCCCAACAAACAAACATTGAGGTGGCAAAGACGACGTAAACTGGAATGTTAATCAAAATAATACGTTAGATTTAAATAAATTATCTATTTATCTATGTATGGTATGTGTACGCGTAGTATGCTTGAAAAAACAATGGTTGTGTATATAACTAGAATTCATCATGAGTATTTTATTTGATTTGGACAAATATTCCAACAATTTTATGGTATGGAGGGAATTGAGGATTTGATATATTATAAATTAAATCTTGCTAACAAAGGAAGTTAGATATGAAAACTTCTAATCAAAATTGGTATTTTATAATGTTGTAAAAAGTGTTAAATAAGCGTATTAGCATGGTTTAGAGTTAGGCACGTGGTAGGATTAATTAGAACGGTCAAAGATAATCCAGATTCCTGCATGAGAATACCATTGCATGTATTTTTTTTTTTTTTTTTGATACCGAGGTTCCGGGCTTACGCCCGACTAGTCCTCGAGGAAACAGTCCCGGCCCCTCAGAACTGCCTCCAAGTAAATCGCGGTAACCACACAATGGATCACAGGTTATTATGGTACTCGTACTCGTCCCATTACTGTTTATCAATACCCGCGGGTATCCATACCCATTTAATATTTATTTATTTTATATATATTTATATTTTTTTAGTGTCTTAATAAGTATAATAATAAAAATTACATTATTATTAATTAAATATAATATAAATTATATTATTTTAAATAAATATTTAATAAATATAATTAAATAAAACTTATAACTATTAATTAAATATAAAAAAAATAACATATCATATATAAATTATATAATATATATTAAATTTTATAAAAAAAATATATATAATCAGGGTACCCGCGGGTATTTGAGACATTACCCGTACCTATCCCAAACCCTAATGGTATTTTTCACAACTACCCGTACCCGTCCCAAACTCGTTTACAACTACCCGTACCCTACTCATTAGGGTTCGGGTAGACCGGGTACTCGGAAATACTCGTCTCATTGTCATCCCTAGCTGCAACTCATCGGTGAGTGACTCCCCAGATCAATAATAAAATTGAAGAAAAAAACCAGACTCTCCGATTCAATATCATCATCCACAAGAAAATAATTACATCCATTTCTATATCTCTACGTATTTTACCAAAAGCAATCTCCTCAAATAAAACTTTCCAACAATCACTCCAGCAACTGTTCCTCGGGATCCACGGAGTGGAAAATCATACTACCTTCTTCTGAATTTGAGAAAACTTTCAAGATGAGAGAATAGTAGCTAAGAAATGCATAATGGATACACCTCACGTTATCATTGCAAATCATTAGTGAAATTATTAAATAAAATGCTTAAGTTAAATGGGTATTCGGAAATCACTGCACAAGCCATAATGTATAAATCAATACACGACTAGGAATTCTTTACAGAGAAAAATGCACTAAAATTCTTCAATACATAGTAGAAATCAAATCCTCGACAGGATCCAATCCGCCCTCCTCGGGGCCAAACCCAGCCGCCACCGCTGCATCCTAGGGCAAGTAAATAACAAAATTGCCACCTGTGGTGACTTTCTTTACCAACTCCCCATCTGAACTCTGCCTGTGGAGGCGACCGCAGCATCAAAGGAGCTAGCGGTGGAGGAGGAGCAAAGGGAATTAGAGAGTGTTTGGTGAGAGTTAGGGTCTCGTAAATCCCTCTTGGGAATAAATTTCTTTAGGGGTTTAGTAGAACTTGTGTGATCACTCTTGTTTTGGCTTCCAAATCGATTCGACATTATCGGAGGAAGGTGGTGAATTGGAAGAAAGTAATGAATGATTTGTGTTGTGGGAGTGTGGAAATGAGGTTTGTGTAGCACAGGATAGGAAAACGGCATCGTTTTTGCCACATAGGATTGGTCAAGGGTGAAATATTTGACACGTTAACGATCCGGCAGAACCGGTAGCTTGATTTTAAAAACGAGCTTAAGATTGAAATACTTATTTGTAAATATTAAAAATTTTAAATTAATTCACGATCGGTGGAAAGATGAGGACTTTTAATGTAATTAACCCTAAAAATTAACACTACATAGAAATTAATCAACTTAGTAGAATTGAGTGATGAAAATATTTCATTCATAAAATATTCTATACAATATTATAAAAGAAGAATATTTTAGAATATTGCTCTCCAATTTATTTAGGAAGTGCTTGTAGGTTCTATAACAATTTTTTCAACCGTTCGACTAAAATAATATAGACCCTCTATTTAGGTTATTGATTTGTTAAATAAAGGTAAAACGTTCATGTGAAATGTCCCACAAATATTTTTTTTTTAAGATAAAAAATATGATATGATTGTGAAAAATATGATAATATTAATAAAAAAAATTATATGATTGATAAAAAGAGTAATAGTCATATTAGACATAAACAATAATTAAATTTAAAGAAAGAAAACATTTCTAAAACGATTAATAAAAAGAAGCAATTTGCATCCTATTAGGACATGATACATGATTTTAAAAGAAATGACACAATCTCATCTTAAGCAATTTTATTCTAATTAGAGAAAGTAAAAGTAAGTGAAATTTTTTATTCACCATTTTCTCAATACGGTTTGATTCATGCTCACTATCTAGGTTTCAAATGCACCTTTCTTTTATTTCCTAAGCTTCTCTTAATCGTTGAGCAATGCAGACTTCTAACTGCCCTTTTCACTTCAAAGAAACTCATCCTTCCTCCACAAAGACAAAATAAATTAAATTACAAAAATATAATACCACTATATATTAGTAAATCTGACAAGACAGTTAGAAAATACGTGAAGTCAATAATATTTTACCAAATAATTGAACAATGTTTATTAAATTGGGGAAATAATTCAAACACTTATATACATCCCAACTTCTCCACCCCTTTTCTCCCTTAACCCCTCCGAGCGCAGGACGGAGGACGCAGACTCCGCCGCCAGGTGAAGGCAAACTCACTCATGTATTATGCTCATATATAACTACTCTTTGTTGATGAAAAAAAAAAACTACACTTTTTTTTAATATAGTACATTTTTACTTGTCTAACATAAAAATGATCCTTGATATAATGATATTAACTGCACATTTTATAATTAATTGTTGCAGGAGCGATGAAAAATATTCGAGCTAGGCAGAATTCATGTCTTATGCAGAATCAATTACTCTTTGTGAAATACTGAAATTTATAATGGTCATTTGCAAGGAATATTGAATGGAACTGCAAAGGAATTAATAATTGGAAAGATACCACATTGTTTATAATCTTTTGTTGTGGTTACTATCATGGGTCTTGTAGCATATCCTAATTTCACAATTGACTACTATCTCCCATAATAAATAAATTATAAATTTCTTTAGAGGGTTTACTATTTCAACTGATAACTTATGCGCTTGTAACTATTTTTTTAGATTGAACAATCAAATATAATTTTGTGTTACATATGGTATTGAAATCGTTTTTCTTTTCCTTTTCATGCATTTATTTCAAATGCAGTAAGATCAATTTGGCACATTGTCGCCTTTTCCTATAATAAAATGGGATTAACAATATTTTCTTTATCTTCTCTTCTCATCTATTTTCTTTTTCTTTGACTTGATTCATATATAAAGCACATGAACATATTTATTATTTATAACCTCAACATTTATCTGTTCTGTATAATTTGTGTTTTGAAAAGAAAATATAAGGGTAAAAAATGTCCTTTATCAGTGTATATTTAAAAAAATATGATAATATTTAAATTAAATTGGGTGTATATATACTTTGGGTGATAAAGAATTATCGAGTAGTCACATCCTCGTAATTATTAACTAATTATTATAAGATTTCATATATTTTTGTTAGATGTGATAAAACTCATATGAGATGAAATATTTTTTTGGACGGACAAAAAAAAATTTTATACAAATTTTACCGTTGAAAATTAATGCCAGACACTTTTGTTTAGAAACTATTAATTCTACCAAATTTACACTTTTTAAACACTATTACCCTCCAACATTAACCCTAAATCATATTATACCCTAAATTCCTAAACCACGAACCCTAAACCCCCGCTCACTCACCTGCTGCTGCAGGTCACCGGAGGCTGGCCGCCCTCGCCATCTGATGGTGGTGGGTGGAGGTAGAGTAGATTGGGGGTGTGTGGAGTAGATAGGGTGGATAAGGTGTGTAGTGAGTGTATCCATGATAGAATTGATAAAATAAAATGAGGGGCAATAAAATAAAAAAAAAATACTATCTGTTGGTAGAATTAATATCTTCTAAACAAAAGGTGTTTGATATTAAATTTTCTCTCTTCTGGGTATTCATATGGAGTATTTTTAGCGGTTGGCACCTCGATTTAAAAGTAATAAACATATCCAAATTCTCTCTCTTCTGAAGATTAGATGCGCTGCTCTCTCAGCGCCAGCGCAATTAGGGCTCAAGCCTATATTGATTAAATTAAAAAATGAAAAGAAAACTCATTAATTTTATTTTTTTTCATTAATAATGAATTGGGATTATAAAAATGAAAAAACATTACACATTTATACGACGGAGAAGAGATGCAATAAAATTTGTATTCAAATTAAATAATGAAAAAGTTCACATAAAAATGAAAAGTCATCTCATTAATTTATTTATTTTGTATTTAATAACAAATTGTAATAAATAATCAATTAGAATTAGAATAAAATTATAGTAGATAATAGAATATAAGGCCAAAATTAATATACTAAATAAAATTAAGACATACCCTTTTTATCTTTATCTTACCTCTATCAAGCGAGCCCTGTAATATCTAAAGCTTTAACCTACACAAATAAAATTTGTCTGAAACTCCATAGTTAAAAGAAACACAATTGCATCCTACAATATAAATTGCACAGGAATTTGAAAAAGGCTGATCACACGAAAAAAATAACAAACGCTTTTAAGAAGTGAATGCAGAAAAAAGAAGCTAATAGCAGATCGATATTCAAACTCGAAGTGCACTTAGCATGTTTTTTTTCCCATTTGTAAACTTAGGAATGTCCATATAACTATTATACAAAAGAAAGTAACATGGAAGAGACCTTAAATATTATCAGTTGTGGTGAAGGAAGAGACCGATGATATGCATGGAAACCAATATCGACGTCTACCATCCTTGTGCCCATCATCAATCATAGCAAGACCTTCCTGTAATTATCCATCGGAGGATTAGAACCTCGTATACTTTGTTATGAATGATCTAGATAAAAGAAATAGCACCAATCTCTAATTACCTCTAATAAGGTTTCCAGGGCATCTGTTGCACGTCCAGAAGACCAAGAGAGTCGTCTCTGAACTTCATCAACAGTCACGAAGCCTTGACCCTGAAGAATCAGCAAGGGAAATTATCATATGAAAAGTAGCGCGAGTTTTCATACATGATGGAATCCTCATGGCCTCGAGTGGGGCGGATTCCCACACCAACATCTCAATAACTTCAAGCCCAGATCAAATTCAAACAAAATTCCATTATAATATGTTAAACTCAATAATAGAAGTTATTGGTATGTAAATAGTTACAAATTAGAAAAGGTGACTGCTCCAAGTAAATTTCTCAAGAATGTAAAAGAGAAAAGTGATGCGTCCAAGAAAATAAAGCTGCAACATATAGAAAAGGTCCAAATGGAGAAACCTGAGCCAGCTCCAATATTTCATTGTGGTCTTTGTTCAGTTCTGTGGGAACAGATCTAACAAGCTTCTTTTTGCCAAGAGAAATCACCTCGAAACCATTACCAAGCACCTGTAAACAAATTTAAGTTTTTAACCAAGTAAGCCACTGACAAATGCATGTAATACCATGCATAGTCATTTTAGACGCTAATAGACGTTTAACACAAAGTCAGAGGCCGTCCATAAAGTTAGAGGAAACACAACTTCAACAATGACTTTGACATTAATGTCATTTAACAGCTAAGTACTAGTGCACTAGTCACTACAAAAAGTGGGTGTGGCTGAAGTCATTACCAGGAAACATCAAGTGATATCTCCCACATCTCTATTTTAGCATTATAGTTGTTTCATTCCCAAAAAAAAAGCCTCCCTTAGTAGGTTGAAGTGATCTGATGATTAAATTGGAATAATATTTTAGAGTCACAAGCCATTTTTTTACAATAATAATATAATAATGGAAATTTAATGCCAAACGTCCAATTGCAATGATCATATTCCTGAAATCTGAACCTTTTGGAGCTTTTGATAGGAGTTTGGTGTTTAAGGAAGATGCGTTAGATGGACTGTTGTAGAGAGGTGTTTAATTTTTTACCTTTTTCTCTTCTTTTTTTTTTAAATTTTTATTTGAGGTTTAGGGTGGAGGGATAGTGTGTCCAGGGAGGCAAGGCTGGTTAAGTTTTACAGAAGAGTTATTTTAAATAATCAAGATGTTGTCTGCTTTAAAATTCATTGTGTTAGATTTTAGGTGCAAAATAGCTATGTCATAACTTTATCAGTTTAAAAACTAGGTAATAAAATGGATAAGTGGGGTCATTGATATGAAAAATCAGAAAAACATAAACTAAAATTTATTTGTGAGGTGTTCCAATAGCATGATGTGAAATTAAAAAAGAAAGAATGTACTACCTTCAGCTTACTTATGGCACGTAAACAGTCATCCTGAGAGATGGCCTCACGAGCACCCTTCCTCCTTTGACCAAGCAGCTTACACAGTTCTTCCAAGCTGATCAGACCTCCATTAAGAGGTCTAGTGGCCAAGCAAATATCAACTATTTGCACCCCTGTCTAGACAGATAGATTAATTTCAGATCAGATGTGAAAGACAGAAAAAAATGCCTGTCAGTAAAGCAGGACACAGAAATTGTAATCAATGAAAGGAAACAAATCATGCGCTGCACACTAAACACTTGTTGAAATCAGACATTAACATTGTGACAACGAAGAGCAGCAAATACATCTCCAGAAAATAATCAAGAGGTCTGGTACCAACCAAGTTCATAATAGAAGTCACCAATTCCCAATAACTCCGCCCAAAAGCCTTTATTAGAGGCCAGAGGATCCACTCCAACTTTGGCACACATCTCATGAAACTGTGATCGGAAGGCTGGATTCTTGCGAATGTCATTCTGCCAAAGCCACAAGAATAATGTGAGAAGCTAATGCCAGTTAAGGAACAAGCTCTACAGTTTTCTTGTTTAGTACCACGAAATTATATAGGCTAGAGATGTTTAGGACTCAAAAGATTAACCAAAATAAATAAATATAAAATATTGAAATCTGAGAGCACAATTCTCCATCGGTTCCTATACGAGATGGAGTATTAATTTTCTTCATGTAAATTGGATACAACAAAGAATAAGCTGTAGAGGGAGATTGATATACAATAGTATTTAATCCACCTTCTAATTTTCACCTCAACAAATGTAATCCCAAATTCAACAATAATGATAGGTTTCATGTTCATCTATTCACAATTTCTAGATAATAGTCAGATGCAATAGCCATATCCGCAACCAAAAAAACTAGCTGTATATTTTATCAGTTAAGCTATAGCAATTCAATTAACGGTCCCCCGAACAAGCTAAAACCTAATCCACCTCAAACAAACCATGTTTATAACTCATTTTACAAGTGCTTAAATTAAAAATATAAATCAACAATAAAAACTTTTTCCTTAAAGAAGCAACCAATTTCATGGCACTCCTAGGGCAGTTAGCAGACGCCTCGATTAAATAAATACTGGTTAATTCCTTATGAAAATAGCTATTGAACAATGCCACAATCTAAGAATTTAAAGTAACATACAAAAACGACAGAGAGAGATGACCTTATGTTTGCGAGCAAAGTCTTCTAGCTGAGAACGAAAAGTAGCGAGTTGTTCTTTCATGAGATCGGTGCGCAATTTCGCGACATTTTCTCCAAGTAGCCTATATTGATCCTTAATTCACCCAAAAAAAAAAAAAGTAAATCAGAACAATTGTAGATCCCTATAAAACAGATGGATAGAAAGAGAAGTAAGAACCCTAGCAGCGGCTGCGTTCTGCAGGCCTCCGATTCCTGGTCTTCGCCTCATTCCAATATTCCGATACTATCCCGGATCGACGATCAACGAATTTCGACACAGATTTTACACAATCACACTAGTGAATTTTGGTCTAACAAAATGAAAAATAGTAATCAAAAATATAAAGTAATATTAAATTTAGAAAATACGAACAACACATAAGAAGAGTGGCACAGCGGGAGCGTGGTGGGCCCATAACCCACAGGTCCCAGGATCGAAACTGGCTCTGATATTTACAAAAAAAATTATGTACTTTACCATTATTAATAATTAATAATTCATGAACAGACAGACATGAAAATTGACATAAAACAAGTTAATGGGATTAGCATCCCGAAGGTAGTGGGAATCTGGATATCAAGATCAGACATGAAAATCGCTTGATGCAGCAAATCTGAATAGATAACAAGGATTCACAAAGTAGATTAAAATGCTCAGACCTGAGAGAAAAAAATCATAAGTGATGAAGCAGCAATATAAGAAGACCAAATGCATATTTTAAATTATTAATATTTGGATATGCCTTAAAAGTATAATAACAAGTGAATTATATCTAATTATATAATTTATATTATATTGAAGTATCTGACTTTCCAGTTCTAGCTTGGTAAAGTAATTTGTATCTACATACTTCATATTAAAATCGTAACAGCAAGGTAATATCAACAGTGAATTTGGTGGTTATTGAAGGACTACTTGTAGAACTCTTCAACTATAGTAGTGATACTCAGCACTTATTGTTATAAAATAGCTATCAAGTTCACAAAAGCATTAAAATTCAATCATCCAAGAAAAAAAATTCTAGAGGCTCTCATTGAAGCTGGAAGCTGGAAGCTGTAAGAATTCAGCAGCTAAAAACAAAGGATAACATAAAGCTAGATCTATAGACAACTTCGGCAGTAATAGAATCAACCATTACATCTAACCCTAATTTCAAGAAACGAAATCTGCACGCTATAGCGAACGTAGAGAAGTGATTGAAGTTTCTAAAGAGAAAATTATTGGGAAGGAAAAAACAAATTAAACCTAAAGAATCTCAGTTACAGATGATTCCAGCGGGAAAAAAAGTAAATAAAGAAAACATCTTTAAAATCATCCTTCAGAATATATTTGATACTAAAAGAAAATAGTGAATAGAATTCACCCAAAAAAAACCCACAGAGACACACACACAAAGTAAAATAAAGGAATCAAAAATTCAATACCCATCAAATAAACATTGATCCAAAACCACAAATTTCAGGACAAAAAGACAAATTCTAGATCAAAATAGTAAATTCAAATTTCAGTGTGTAAATTCATGAATTCCGACAAATTCCAATCATGCAGGACATCATAACACAGCAGATCGGGAAGGATAAGAGATGAAAGTAGGATGAGAGAAACGTACCTTAGTCCGATTGAAAAGATGTTACGAGAGAAACCCCAAATCGGATAAGTCTGAGCAAATAGAAGATCAAATGGGTAGAGAAAGTAATAATAAAAAGTGTGGAGGAATAAAGGAAAAAAGCGGAATATAGAGAAAAGGAGTAACGTAAATGGATCAAATAATACAAAGAGTCGCGTTAGCGTGGCAAGCGTAACAAATTCCGAAGTAAGACTCCAAAAAAAAAAAAGTACAACTACCGGGAGCAAAAGCGAGCAGAAGTGTGGAGGTTGCGGGTGAAGAGTAAGAATAGGGTAAATTTGAAGTATAATAAAGGGGAAAAAGGGGAAAACATGATTCTCCGGCGGGCTACGAAACTCACTCCGATGAGCTGGTGAAATCACGGTACATAGTAATCACAAGCACATTCACTTTCGGTCGTAGAAGTGATTTAATTTTCTGAAATCAATGGAAGAAGAGAGCGGGTGAATTGGTCTGAAGATTCTAGGGTTTCGATTTTGCTTTCTAAATTTAGGGCAAGTTGTGGAAGAAACGAGTTTTGGAAGATGAAACGGGGCAGAAGACGACGGGAGTGGGCGACTGGAAGAGCCGGTTGACTTAGTGTGTGAACGGGTTATTATCAACCTACTGTAATGGATAAACGTAGTTTAGTTTATAAGAGTGCTTAATGTGATGTGAAAGGGGTTCAGTATCACAGTGATTTGATTAATTAAACTATTAGCTAATTTAGATGAATTTCGTAATTTTTCCACATTGTATTATTAAGATATCCAAAAGGTCCAAAGATGTTAATATAGGTTGAGTGTTAGGGCATTCTGTTTAATTTTGAAAAAAAAAATGTAAGATTGAGTTCAATTTAAATAAAATTATTTTTGCTCGAACCGATTAATTTGAAGTCCTATAGGACCAAAATGCACATTAGAAGTATAATGAAAGTATAATAATTTTATGTTAAATTAATAATTCACCAAAAAGAAAAAGTAAATCATAACAATGATAAATCCCATAAAATAGACATATGGATAGAAAGAGAAGGAAGACCCCTAGTAGCAGCGGCGTTCTGCAAGCCTCCAATTCCTCGTCTTCGCCTCATTCCAATATTCCGATCGTATCCCGGATCAACGATCAATGAATTTTAGCATAGATTTTACACTATCACACTAGTGAACTTTGGTACTCCTTCCCTCCCAAAGATATTAAAGCATTTTTTTGGGCACGGAGATTAAGAAATATAATAATTTAATGTAAAGTGAAGTAAGAGAAATAATATTTAACGTGTAGTAGGTAGTTGTATTAGTGGTGAGTGTGATGTGTGTAGGCCCATGTAAATAAAGAAATTATATTTTGTGTGGGTCCCATGTTTTTAAAAATGAAATATGTCAATTTTTATGGGACAATCCAAAAAGGAAAGTGTGTCAATATCTTTAGGACGAAGGGAGTATAACAAAATGTATTATAGTAATAAAATATTACTCCCTCAGTCCCGTCCTAATAGTTACGTTTGCTTTTTGCACGGGGATTAAGAAGTATAGTATTTTAATGTGTATTGAAGTGAGAAAAATGATATTTTAATGTATAGTAAGTTGTTGTATTAGTGTGATGAGTAGGCCCATGGGTGGAAAAATAATTAATTTGTGTAGGTCCATGTGCCAAAAAAGGAAATGTAAATATTAGGATGGGACGGAGGGAATACAATAAAATATCTATTTTTAGCAAATATAATCAAAGAATCAGAGTGGCGCAGCGGAAGCGTGGTGGGCCCATAACCCACAGGTCCCAGGATCGAAACCTGGCTCTGATATTTCAATATATATATTTTTTTTCAATAATAATCTAACTGTCTACCCTTTTTATGTACTTTATTTTTTATGGCCCACAAACAACGCTACCTCCTTTTTATTTGCCCAATTTAAAAAAAAAAAAAAACCTATCCACTCATTTTTTATATATTTATTTATTCATATCTATTCAAATTTTTGGCGTATTTTTAT
The DNA here is from genome assembly GCA_023678885.1 of Pogostemon cablin. Lineage (NCBI taxonomy): Eukaryota > Viridiplantae > Streptophyta > Magnoliopsida > Lamiales > Lamiaceae > Pogostemon > Pogostemon cablin. The sequence continues at coordinate 23,001,671 of CM042973.1, forward strand.
TTGCCCAATTTAAAAAAAAAAAAAAAAAAAACTATCCACTCATTTTTTATATATTTATTTATTCATATCTATTCAAATATTTGGCGTAAATATATTTGGTGGATGGAGGGATTGAATTTAACAACTAACCACTCTTTTTTTTGCCTAATTAAAAAATTAAGTATCCACTCATTTCTATTATATTTTTGTAACATTATTTAATTATTTATTCATATTTGTTCATACTTTCAAAGAAAATATATAGTGCTTAATTTTGGTCGACTGAGGGAGTACTTTACAGTCTTTACTTGTTACTTAATATACGTGATTACGCATTGTGAATGGTTAATGATTAAGGAAGTGGTCACTGGTCTGTCACGTTATGGTGTGATGATAAGTTTAAAAATATTTGTATAAGTAATTGTTTTAATAATAAGTTCAAAATATATAATGATCGTGATAATAAGTTTAAAAATATTTGTAAAAGTAATTGTTTTAATAATAAGTTCAAAATATATAATGATCGTCAAGTGAGACAGCGAGTGCAATTAATGATTATGAGAAAAAGCTCTTACTAGTTAGAGTGAGTGGTGATCATAAAAATTATAAATAAGTTGATGGGAAATACTTGATACTTGATAGTATATAGTAGATACGCTATGCAGTAGAATTTGTAGAGCTCAGGTGATCATTTTTCACGTTTATTTTAAATTTACATAAGCCAAGTCGAGCTCAGGTGTTTCCCAACGGATCGAGCTCGAGTTAAACAAATCGAGCTCGACCTTGATTTCTAATGGAGTCGAGTCGAGTATTACGAGCACGACAGAAGTGAAAGCAACAAAAGTCAACAAAGTAGCAGTGGTATCCAATCACTTCTTCTATCGGAAAATCACACCATTAAAACATCTCAACTTGATTTGTGAGTTTGTCAACTAAACCATGTCCATGAATCAGTTGAAAACATTCCTCAGACGACGAAAATGTCTATAAGTTATAGCAATATCCTTTGGGGAAAACTGCGAGATGGCAGTTTAGACGTTCATTTCTAGTTTAATCTCTGTATCTAAAACTGTAAAACAGCTGGTCCTGACCAAAAATACAAGCCAGCTAGCGCTAATGCTATCAGTATAGGTTTTTCTACCACCTATGAAGTGTGTATTTTGATTTGAATGTTATCTCTGTTTTATGCTGACACTCCTGTAGCATCTTTCGGTATCAAAAATAAGCAGGAGATTGGGATGAAAGTGCACACAACCTGGATAAGGATGCCTATAAGAAGGTTGTCGAAATTTCCTGAGGAGATGTTGAGAATCGAAGCAAGCCAAGCGCCTCCAAATGAGCTCACAGTTGAACCAAAGTTGTTAATGGACATAAATAGAGCGAACAGAGTTCCTTCAATACCAGGTGGGCAGAGTTGCCCAGATAAGATAAGGAATGGCATAAACCTGAAATCACAAATTTCAACATGAGTGAATTGATGATTCCATTGTTTTATGTGGAATTGGCCTAGAACAATTTTATGCAAACAAAATTAGAATAACTTCGATACAAAAATTCCACACGTACTTGAACTGATTGATGCCATCTGAAAGGGCTGATCCAAAAAGAACCATGACCTTGTCAGATATTCCTAGTGAAAGATGTGATCTCGACACCAGAACTCCATCCAGAAGACTCAAAATAGACAAACCAACATGAGCGCACCTGAATAAAATTTTGCGAGAGCTAATTTATATGGAGCAAGATTCTGTTTTGCTGAAAAAGTTGAAGTAGAAGTCTAACAATGCACTTACATGAGAATCCTACGTAATTTCATTTTCTTCAAGTAACGATTATAGACGAGGGTTCCAAGCATGAGGCCTAACCACCCAACGACACGAGTTGTGCCCAAAAAGGATGCTTCCAATTTGAGAACTTCTGTCTGGTAATAGAACATAATTGTTGAGATGTTTGGGACAGTCACATGTGCAAGGAAAAACCAAGTCATAGGCCTACAGTCCGAAGAATGGATGAGCATCAAAACAAAATCTCAGTTTATAGCAGGAAGAGAAAAACAAAAGAATAATATAAATGAAGCCTCTATGTTAGACTACTGCAATTTCTGGAAGCAGCACACAGCATTAATACCAGTATTACCTCTCTCTCCCACTATACATTAATATCATGATCAAGGCCATGCTTCATATATATAGTTCGTGAAATGTTACTCTGTTGAATTCACAACAGGTAACAGTCATCATTCCACATTCTTAGTGATATTACATTTAACATTCTACCATCTAATATATAGACAGATAACATACGTTCTTATCCATGAATCATGCCTCCAATACCAAACCCGAGAAAATTTAACCGCTCCAAGTAAATTACATAGGCAGCAGCAAAAAATCTATTAAATATCCCTCCATTCTCAAGCAAACGCAATAAACACATTCAATAAGTAATGTCACAGCAGTTACCTCAAAATGATTGGCTTTTTAAAAGCCTCAAACAAGGAGAATGTGGCTGTTTTCAAAGACTGTACCCATGTCCATGTGAAGGATCGCTGATCTTTAAAAACCTGAGATTTCCTTGCAGTTTCTGGTCCTTGTTTTGAATTTTTCTGGCTCCTCTTTCGCCTTAGACTATTGTTTTTAAACTTTTCAACTGAAATCCCATTCTGGCTTCTTGAAGTATCTTCATGGGAATCACTGCCATTTGTGAGGGTGCTAACATCTGAACTTGAGTAATCAGAAATTACTTTATCGCTCACAGAACTTTCCTTAACTAAACCACATGAAAACAGCTGTATGGCTGGTAAAACTGAAAAAAGTAAAAAAATTTGATCTATGCGTAAATTGTTAAGAGTGTGTCCCCCAATTAAGCTCCCCCATATTCCTCCAAAAGCCATTGCCATCCAGGATATGGACTGAAGATCACCCGCAAAAGATGCCCTGTTTAAGAGTAATTATAAAACTTAAAATTCATTTTCGGAGAAGCTAAACAGATGACACAAACACACAGAGAGAAATGGCAGTTAGCATCAACCAAAAGTTCAAGCTTGACAATCATTCACCGATGACTGATGTCAAAAATCATACGACATATTTTATAATTGGAAATTTCACTTGTAACAATCCGTAAAGTGTCTTCATGCAATGTGATGACAATATTATTTCATCACTAAAACCAATCAATCAAGAGTTTGGAATCTGTATAGAAGACTAGTTCCAGGGTAAGAAAAGGAGATTGGCTGTTTAAGATTACATATCAATCTCTTTCTACTTTTTTCTATTATATCACCTTATCGAAGTTTAATTGCAAATTTTCCATGCATAAACGTCCAAAGGTATGCACCCCTGGTCATGCTTCAACAAAATTCGCACTGTGAACTGTTACATTAATGGTAATCTAAAAAAAAGAGTAATTTAGGCTTTACGATTGAGTTCAAAATTAAGTGAAGCTCATGTACTGTAAATAGTAATTAGTTTCAAGGCCTCAACTTTTGCAGCAACCATGTTTGACAACTATATAGATATGATTTGAAGCTTTTGAATCAAGGTCTCAAAAGTTCAGGACATAAATGAAAGTTGCAGAGGAAGGAGAGAGCAGATCCTCACAGTTTGAAAACTTACTTCTCAGATCTTACAGCCTCAGCTATCATGGCATCAATCACAACATCTGCCATTGCAGATCCCAAATTTTGCAGTGTCAAAAGAATCATGAGAGGGGTTCTGGAGTTCCTTGAGTATACATTGATGCCCAAAATCAACCATGGAAAAAGGGACAGCAAAGTTGCAATTACCAAGTAAGGGATCCTTTTCCTTCCTCGAATTGGCACGCAATCTGACAAAATTCTGCAGAGCAAATCATCATAAATTTCTATAAATTAGTAATAAACAAAGATAGAAGATTACATCCCTGACTTACATAAATGCAGTAAAATGATAAGAACCAGTGTGTTAAGTCAGACATAGCAAATGAAGATTCAATGAACATGACAAGCACAAAATAAATCCATACCCATATAGTGGTTTGACACTCCAAGGGAAAAACACAATTGAGGTCACAAACTGGGATGCTGATGGAGATAGCTTTAGCTTGTCTTTTAGCTGATACGACACTGCAGTCCACACAAATGATCTGAAACCCTGGTTCAACAAAATCATTTTCCAAATTTAGGACCCAAAGAAAATACCTTCGATGAAATGTTGAAACCATAAGCATTTACTTAAGGGGTGTCAAATCTTCAGAAATACCAAAGATAATTAGAATTGTTGAAAATTAGATTGTCTTAATGTGAAGTAGTAAACTGTTGGGCTTGCCCCAAATGTTGGCCCAAAATAATAAAAGAAAAGAAAGCCCATGTGATTAATTAATTAGGCCCACAAATGCATGACCCAATTTGATGGGTTAATTAATTGAGAAGTTTGATGGTGGTATTTAGGAGCTGCTTCAACGTGAGAGCAGGAAGGAGCAGAAGGACAGAATAGAGGGGAGAAGCAGGGGAAGGAAAGAGGGAAGAGGGTTTCGGGAGAAAATACCCAATTTGGAGGTCCGTTTCTTCACCGTTTCACTCCAAATTTCAAGGGGGAGTTCGTGACGACATTCTCTACACATTGATCGGAGTGGATTTTGTAGAAACATCTCCAAGGGGTGCAAATGAGAATCGGGTGACACGTATTCTATTTGTGCTATTTTATTCTCTTTTCTTCCATTGTTGTCTTGTATTCCAAGAGGGGTTCTCTTGAGGCTATTCTGATGATTCTGTGATTGTATTCCCCTACTAGTGATAGGGATGGTGTTCCCCTACTTGTGATAGGGAGTTGTTTTCCCCTATTTGTGATAGGGAGTTGTATTCCCATACTTGTGATAGGGAGATAGATTGGTATTCCTCTACCTTGTGATAGAGATGGTATTCCCCTACTTGTGATAGGGAGATTGAACTGTGTACTTTTGTGCATTAGTGGATTGTTTCCTGGACGAGAGGTCCCGTGGTTTTTACCCTCAGGTTGAAGGGGTTTTCCACGTTAAAATTAATGGTGTTGATTCTGCGTACATTTCTGCATATTTAATTGATTTGTGGTTTCTGCGATATTTGAGTGGAATGATTTGTGCATTGATATAATCTGGGATTTATTGTGTTTCCGCTGTGCCGATTATCATTGTATGTATTGTCTGTCCTAGTTGAATAGGACCTCATTCCACAACAGTGGTATCAGAGCCTTTGGTTAAGCAGAAATCATGGAGGGTATTGGTTCTATGATTAAGCTGAATGCTGAGAATTATTCTATTTGGAAGCCTATGATGGAGGATTTACTTTACTGCAAAAATTTGTATGATCCTATTAGTGGGAAAGATGATAAAGAAGCCAAGCCAGAAAAAATGGATGATAAAGTATGGGAAAAGCTTGGTAGAAAGACAATTGCTACAATCAGGCAGTGGGTAGATATTAGTGTATTTCATCATGTGGCTACGGAGACCAACCCAAGGGAATTATGGAAAAAATTGCAGGAATTGTATGAGAGAAAGAATGCCCAGAACAAAGCATTTATTATTAGAAAGTTAGTGAACTTGAAGTATAAAGATGAGAGTTCTGTGGCAGAACACTTGAATGTATTTCAAGACTTGGAGAATCAGCTTTCTACCATGAATATCACATTTGATGATGAAGTGCAGGCTTTATTTTTATTGAGTTCTCTACCTGATAGCTGGGAGACTATGGTGGTGACACTCAGTAATGCAGCTCCGAATGGAAAGTTGACATTGAACATGATCAAAGAAAGTATGTTTAATGAAGAGACTAGAAGAAAAGAAGTAGGAGCCAGTTATTCGTCGCAGGCACTTGTTACAGAAAACAGAGGTAGAGGCTGGAGAGGAGGACACAAAGACTATAGGTCTAAATCCAAGGAGGAATTCAAGTGTTATCATTGTGGTGGACCCAACCACTTGAAAAGAAATTGCAGAATCTGGAAGGAAGAAAAAGAATTGAATCAGAAGAAGTCAGAGGATAAGAATACAACAGCCTTTGTCACGCATTACGAAGATAATGATATTGTAGTTTGTGTGAGCGATGAATGTCTTCATGTGGAGGATCCCGATGTTGAATGAATTGCTGATTCGGGAGCTTCACATCATTGTACTCCAAGGAGAGAGTTGTTTACAAGCTACATATCAAGAGATTTTGGTCACTTGTTCATGGGGAACAAGAGTGTTGCACCTGTAGTTGGTGTTGGTGACATGGTTGTTGAGACTGAGTTGGGACACAGACTGACTTTGAAGAACGTGAGACATGTCCCAGAGTTGCGCCACAACTTGATTGCTGTCAATGTACTTGACAGGGAGGGGTTCGAGCAAAAATTTGCAAATGGTAATTGGAGGCTTACCAAGGATTCTTTGCTTATTGGCGAAGGGAAGCTTTGTTGTACGCTCTACAGGACAAAGCTAAGGATTGCTCGGGACCAGTTATTAGCAGATCTTGATGATTCATCTCCGAATTTGTGGCACAACAGACTTGAGCATGAATTGTGTGCCGGGCAGACCGGCATGAGCTCGAGATAGGTGTGATGATGCAGCCAACTATTTGGGGAGGGGGAGATTGTTGGGCTTGCCCCAAATGTTGGCCCAAAATAATAAAAGAAAAGAAAGCCCATGTGATTAATTAATTAGGCCCACAAATGCATGACCCAATTTGATGGGTTAATTAATTGAGAAGTTTGATGGTGGTATTTAGGAGCTGCTTCAACGTGAGAGCAGGAAGGAGCAGAAGGACAGAATAGAGGGGAGAAGCAGGGGAAGGAAAGAGGGAAGAGGGTTTCGGGAGAAAATACCCAATTTGGAGGTCCGTTTCTTCACCATTTCACTCCAAATTTCAAGGGGGAGTTCGTGACGACATTCTCTACACATTGATCGGAGTGGATTTTGTAGAAACATCTCCAAGGGGTGCAAATGAGAATCGGGTGACACGTATTCTATTTGTGCTATTTTATTCTCTTTTCTTCCATTGTTGTCTTGTATTCCAAGAGGGGTTCTCTTGAGGCTATTCTGATGATTCTGTGATTGTATTCCCCTACTAGTGATAGGGATGGTGTTCCCCTACTTGTGATAGGGAGTTGTTTTCCCCTATTTGTGATAGGGAGTTGTATTCCCCTACTTGTGATAGGGAGATAGATTGGTATTCCTCTACCTTGTGATAGAGATGGTATTCCCCTACTTGTGATAGGGAGATTGAACTGTGTACTTTTGTGCATTAGTGGATTGTTTCCTGGACGAGAGGTCCCGTGGTTTTTACCCTCAGGTTGAAGGGGTTTTCCACGTTAAAATTAATGGTGTTGATTCTGCGTACATTTCTGCATATTTAATTGATTTGTGGTTTCTGCGATATTTGAGTGGAATGATTTGTGCATTGATATAATCTGGGATTTATTGTGTTTCCGCTGTGCCGATATATCATTGTATGTATTGTCTGTCCTAGTTGAATAGGACCCCATTCCACAACATAAACTCCATATCCCAACTTATATTTAAAGGTAGAACTCACAATTCACTTGTTAATTCATCTGATTAGCAACCAATATTTTCTACCAGAAAGACATATATTTAGATATTATCCTGAAAAAAAATATATGGATCTGGCTTTTGCATCAGGAGCGAGAGAGATCTCAGAGACATGTTGATTATCATTTTAGAAGCATCCATCAGTAAGAGAAAAAGTATAGCATGAAGGGTAAAAGCATTCACAAAAACAAGAAAAGACTAAACAGGAACAGTAGAGAAAATCATGTATAGAACTTCTTGTTAGTTAGACTAGAGACGTATACCTCAACAAACTCAATGTAATCTCCCTTGATTAATTTCCACGTATGACTAAATAACTCATGGTTGAGTGCATAATGCATATATATATATCCTTTATTATAAAACAGACGTAAGATAACACTGCCAGATGCTGTCTCTTCTTTATTTTCTCACTTTTTCTTCAGTATTTTACTTTAATCTGTCCATTAACAAAAACGTAATCTATATTCCAATCACCAACAGAGTTTCGTTGGCAGCTAGCATTGTGATGCCTTAATTCTTGAACTTGTGTGGAAACCAATCAGAGCACAAATAGTAGAAAACCGTAACCAGTTCTTTTGTCAATTTTAAACGAGCTGATTGACTTAAAGGTGGATTCAGTTGCAATTTTTCTTCACAAGATCCACCAAGATGTGGAGTCTAGATAAACGAACAAATATATCATAGCCTCAGAATCTATATGAAAAGAACCTAAATCGAATAAAAAGCCCCTCATAACATGAATGTACACAAATTGAAGCCATAAGCTATCACCTACTCACACAAATCCAACACTCCAAACAATAATATAGCGACATCACTACATCTTTTCAAAAAACAGAAAGATCACAGCATCGCATCCCTCAAATTCACATCAAACGAACAAGTTTATAATCAAAAGTCAATTGCAAAGACAAAAGAAGCAAATCAGGCGAACAAAAAGAAACTTGAAAATGCTAGTGCGGGAGAAGAACCTGGGTGAAGTAAATCAAGCAAACCAGCCATAAAAATGAGGCGCCAAATGCGATCCGCAATCGCTTGAACCACTGCATCATTTTTCCACTTTCTGATGGGGCGACGACGTTGAATTCACTCAGCGCCCCACCGCCGCGTCCGTCAACGATTTCACTGTTGTGGCGGCTGAGGGAAAATTTTCAGTTACATGTAGGAGTGGGAAGTTGAATTAGATGGAGATTGCGATGCGTATGCGTTACTTTCTTCGTTTAGATTTAAACAAATTTCAATAAATTCTCCGAAACAATCTTCTCCCTCTTCTCTCGTTCAACGGTTTTCTAGTTTGCGTTAACTCTATTCATACGCCCGGCTTATGTTTTTATTTTCTCATTTGTCACGGATGTTACTTGTTGATTTTATTTTAGAAAATATTCCCCAATCCATGAATATTTGTTACATTTTTAGTAATTCACACTACTCTTCATTTTGGCAAAAATTCTGCGTCCAAGACGTCATGTCCTCATGGGAACACAACCTCCCCTCCATATTCTATTTAAATCTATGTATTGTTAGTGGTTTAAATTGTAAAGGGGTATGGAAATTACAAAGAGGTACGAGAGCTTTACTCTTTCATAGAGATCCATACAAAATATTTAAATATCTCAAAGCACCTACATCACTACATTAATACAGTTACTCACCATACATTAAAATATTATTTATCTCACCTCACAACACATTAAAATATTATATTGTATTCCTTAATTTTCGTACAAACAGTAAACATAACAACATTCATGGGACGGAGAAGTACGGGGAAGTAAAATATTACTCCCTCGTCCTTCTTAAAAAAGTGCATTTTACCATTTTAATTCGTCTCAATATAAGAGGTGCATTTTCTTAATGGGACCATACAAAAGAATTAATACTATTTTTATGGGATCACACAGAGCACTAATATAATTGTCCACTACATGAAGTATTAAAATACTCTTCTCATCTAAAAATTAAGAGTTGAAATAGGATGCACCAGGTATACCGATGCACCTAATTAATAATCCCTTCGTCCCTTTGATAAGTGTCCATTTTACCATTTTGGTCCGTCCCATTACAAAGTGTCAATTTTTTTGGTTGATGTGACACAACACAATAATATTATTATATACTCAACCATTTACACATGGGCTCACATTCAACATTAATACAACTGCCCACTACATAATAAAATATTATTTATCTCACCTCATTATACTTTAAAATATTACACTCCTTAATCCACGTGCGAAAAACAAATGGACACTTATCAAGGAGACGTAGGGAGTATAATCCATTAGATTAAAAAACTAATAACCACCTTTGAATCAAAATTAAATAATAATTTTAAAAAAAATAATCATACCCTAAATAATAGCCTAAATTCTTAGGTGCCCCAATACACCCTAGAATAACTCAAAAATTAAATATTATATTTTTTAATTTATATGAAAAAAAAAGAAGCAAATGCACCTTTTTCAAATGGACGGAGGAAGTAATATTATCATTCATGTGAATTTGAATGTGAAAATGTTGCCCCTCTCTCATCATAATGGTTACTTTTTTTTTCTTTTTAACAAAAATTAAGGAATACTCTTGTATTTTAATGTGCAATGAGTCGAAAGATAAAATATTTTAAAGTAAAGACTTGAGTAAAACCATCTCACAAATAGCTTTCGTGAGACGATTAAGAAATAATAACATTATAATGAAAAATGATACTCAATTGATGAAAATTGATGCTCTTGTAGTAAACAATTTCAAGAATAATTTATGGTATAGATAAAAAGTGACAATAATTTTAATATATATTTACATTTTTATTTTAACTTATTTTAAATATAATATAATAAATTAAATTATGAATTATGTTGAGGGATTATAAAATACTCATGATTATGATTTTTTTTGTTAACTATATTTTTATTTGTGAAAATGTGTTAAAAGTAATTATTTTCAAATGGATTACATTTTTCTATCAATTCAAAATTACATACATATTTAGAAGCATTTTGTACTACTCATGCTAAGAATAATTCTATCTTTGGTGATCCAAATTTTATTTATTAGACTCAATTTTTATTTTTATTTTATTCAATCTATATATTTTTTGTTTTATTATTATTTTTCTTTAAAAAATATATTAATTTCTACTCAGCTTAACTTTTGTATATTCGTCTCAAGATTTTTTACTCTCGATCTATATTTTTTGGATTTTAATGATTCTATTTAGCCCTTTTTTTGTTTATTTTGCCTATATTTTGTATATTCCACCCAATTTTTACTTTATTCGGCCTATATTTTTTGAATTTTTAAAATTAGTCAATTAGAATACAATGCATCTCTATTCAACCTATCTTTTTGTCTATCAGACCTGTCATTTTTGCCTATTCGGCCTAGGATATTTTCATCCTCAGCCTACTTAATCTCTTTTTAACTCATTTATTTATGTACCATCTCTTTTTTTTTTTGTAAAAAGGAAAATTACTTTTCTTTCTATAGAATCAATTACATAGGGATTTTGGATAAAAATAAATAAAAGCGAGTAGAAAAAATCTGTTTCTATTTAAATATGTTTGGAAAAATGTTTAAAATATTTTTATTTTATCCCTATTATTTTAAAATGAATTTTAAACTTTGTAAAATTATTTAAGAGATTACGCATTTGAGAGATGATTCATATAACATTATAAAATATATATAGTTAGAAATATGTAACTTCAATAATTCGATTGAATATTGAACCGTTGCCTCAACCGATTCGATATTTGGTCCGATTATAGTTGACATTGATTTTAACAAGCCTCTACGAGCCTAATAATATAAATCGCTACAAAAAGACATTCTAAATTTAGAAGCATATTTGGGGAAAAGAAAACAGAGGGATAAAAAAGCAAAAACCTAACTGCAATATTCCCAGAAAAAGTAAAGGATTTTTTTCTTCCAGGGCTAAGGTTTCCTATCACCTTGCCCTGAGATTCGGGATATTATGTATACACAACCTTATATCAAATAAAACATTCATTTATAAATCAAGATTTTGCAAAGGGGGAGGTTGAGAATTGGGAAAATAAAGGAAAAATGAGAAACTGTTTCTCATGTTCTTGTGTTTCAGATAAATCTTCTGCAATTTCAGCCCAACAAACCATCCACGCAAAGTCTTTGAAGAAGAGCGTTCAAGAATACAAGAAAACAAGACGTCTCTCCTCTTTTGCAAATCTATCCATCAGAAGTGGTATGCATGTATTCATGTATATTATATATATCATAGAGAGAGAATGAGAGAGAGAGGGATTGCATGTATACATCCATTCTCATCAATTCTTGGTCATATTTTGTGTTGAATTTAATTGAAATGCCTTGGGATGTCATGCAATGATATCTATGAAAAAAATAGAAAATTGGATGATCATGTTGCTTATAATCTTGAAAACTTTATGTTTATATTTTTTTTTCCATATGGGGTTTTGGATTATTGGCCAAGATTGAGGAGAACACAAACTCAAGTGGCAATTACATGTTAATTGCTATGATGAATGGCAGATCAAAGCAAGATAAGGTACATATCTAATGAGATAGAGAAGCTGGGAAAAGGCAATGTAAGCGCGGAAGTTTTCGCGTACCATGAGCTATCGGCCGCCACTCAGCACTTCAATCTCAAGAACTTGATAGGTGAAGGTGGTTTTGGGAGGGTGTACAAAGGCCACATTTCGCGAAAGAACATAGTAATTATTCTAATCATATGCATGTTCTTCTTGTTTTGAAAATGCATGCATGCATGATGTATGCAGTGACGGTGCCAGGATTTTCGATGAGGGGGCCCAATTAATTAGAATACCATGTTTAAATTTCAAAAATAAAATATATAGCACCTGTCATTTGCACATAATATTCAAAAACTTTAAAATAAAGCTAAAACAAATAATTAAAAATAATTTTATAACTAAATTAAATAATTCGATTACATCTTAACACGAAAACATAAAAGAATTACACATAACTATAAAATTTCCCTCCTATTCTTTATATTTTGAAATCGAAACATAATAGCTTCATTGCTAACATTTTGAAACACATCCTTTTCAATGTAAGATATTAAACAATCATTCAGTAGTTTATCGCTCATCCGATTGTGAAGCGAACTCTTGATGATTTTCATTGCTGAAAAAGCTCTTTCCACTGTAGCAGTAGCAACTGGTAAGATCAATGACAATTTAATTAACAGAAAAACCAATGGAAACATAATATGCTTTCTTGTGGTGACCATCTTCTGAGCAAGTTCTCCTATTCCATTTACTTCAGAGAAGTTCTCATCCAAACGGATATCAAAAATAAAGTTCTCAAGTTGACTATCAAGTTCGTATAAATTAATTGTAGAAAAATCAGATGGATAAAATTCCGCTAGGCGAAGAAGTCTTTTTTTATCAAACTTAGCAAATGAGTCTCTAGGATCAAGACATGCCATACATAAAAGCAACTCGGTGTTCACTTCATCAAAATGAGAATTTAGCTCTGATGTTTGCATGTCAATCACTGAATAAAATAACTCAACTTGGTAATGATGAAGATTGGTCACTTTTTCTATTCTACGTCTTGATCTTCCTCAAGGTGCATAGAGATCTTCCATGTTTGGTAGAAGTATGTTGTATTTGCTGCAAAAATCTACAATCTCATTTAACAAAATCTCCCAACCATCTTCTCTCATTGCTTGTAAACGAGCTTTTGATGCTTTTACAAGATTCATTGAATTAACAATGTCTTGATCCTTTCTTTGCAGAACTTGGGATAGTTCATGTGTGATTCCCAAAATTTTCCTCATTAGATGTAAGACAAAGACAAACTCAAATTGATTCACAATCTCTAGCAAATCAATAGCATCAGCTCTTTGTGAATCATCGCTGCCATTTTCCTCAACAAACTCAAGCACATCAACAACTGAAGAAAATAAATGCAACAAGTTTATAAGAGTACCATAATGAGAGCTCCAATGAGTATCTCCAGGTCGTTTTAATGCCATTTCTTGATTCAATCCTCTTCCAGTCTTGATTTCATCATTTGTAATCCCTTCAATGATCTTTTCCATTTGCTTCTCTCGAAGAATATCTCTACGCTTACAAGAACCCCCAATAGTATTATACAAACGTGTAATACTATTGTAAAAAGAACCAACACTTGTATATTTTTTGGCAACAGCAACAACTGTCAATTGGAGTTGATGAGCAAAACAACGAATATAGTAAGCAGTAGAATTCTTCTTTAGTAGCAAACTTTTTAATCCATTAAATTCTCCTCTCATATTGCTAGCCCCATCATAACCTTGGCCCCTCAAACTAGAAATACTCAAGCCATATGAGGAAAACAATGATTTAATACTTTTCTCAAGTGAAGCTGCAGTTGTATCACTAACATGGACAAGACCAAGGAAACGTTCAATAACACATCCATTTACATTCACATAACGTATAACAACTCCTATTTGCTCCTTTACAGATACAAAAGCATCATGCCCACTTTTACCACAACTCTTAGAGAATAGATAACAATATAAACAAAATACCGCATCTTTTGCAATGCTATACTCCAACCAATCACTGAAAATGAGATCATCAAACCAAGATGAAATAAATTTGCGTTTTCGTTTTCCATCTAATATTTGAGGAAAATTATGCTCACGCGGTTGACATGGACCTTTTAATAAGTAAGATCTACGAACCTGTTCAATTAAATTGGGTGGATAACTCCTTATATCAGGTCGTAGTCCTGGATCACTTGGAAGATTTTCCAAATCAACTTCAATATTATTATCTTGACTTGAAGATTGTTAGAAAACTTGAAGTTGAACAACAGGAGCAGGGGCAAGGACTGATGAAGATGATGTCTCCACCACAATATTTGTTGTCTTTTTATAATAACGTTTCATGATCTATGGAAGATAAAGTAAAATTTAAAGTATTAAGTATAATATATAAATCAAATAAAATTTTATCCAAATATAAATACTCAAAACATGTCACTAGTTATAACTTGACATTAATTATATTTAAATCAAACCCTAAACTCAACACATAATTAATCTCTAAGTTCAAACTACTATTAACTATAATTTAACTCAAATTTCAAACCCTAAAAAGGCTAAAATCATAAATTGAGTAAAATACAAATCATATAATAATTCTCATTTACACTTAGGATTCAAGAAGTTTATACTTATAAATACATTTAAATTACGGCGTAAGCATTGAGGATTGATATTAGGGCACCAACCTAAATAAATTGGGGAAAGAATTTGTAAAATATTAATAGAATTTAAATTATTATAGAAGAATTTACCTTAGGTTTTGAGACTTTGATGGAGAAGTCGGGAATAAAAATTAGCAGTCGAAAATGGTAAAGAGAGGGAGAGGACCGAGAGGTGGTGGAGTGGTTCTGAATGCTTGAGTGTCGAATCTGCAAAATTCAGGGGTGATATACCATGTTTTTTTTTAATTTAAAATTAAAAGTTTGGGCCTTTTTTATTTTAAATTAAGATTTGGGCCTATGTTCTGTGTTTTTTCATTTAAATTAAGAGTTGGGCCTAATGCAGGAAATTATATGGGCTATAATGTATATTAATTATAAAAATTAATTAATTAATTATGAAATTATTAAAATACCCCTGATTTTTTTTGAAAATTTGAGGGGGCCCAGTGCCCCCCTGGCCCCCGTGTACCGCCCTCCCTGGATGTATGTGATTATGGTTGTCATGTATGTTGATGATGAGCAGGATGTAGCAGTGAAGCAGCTTGACAGAAATGGGTTCCAAGGAAACACAGAGTTTCTAGTGGAAGTTCTGATCTTGAGCCTTCTTCATCATCCTAATCTTGTCAACTTGGTTGGATATTGTGCAGAAGGGAATCACAGGGTTTTGGCTTATGAGTACTTACCCAATGGCTCCTTGGAAGATCACCTCCTTAGTATGCATCATTATATATCTTATTCATTTTCACTCATTATTAATTTTACCTATTCTGAATACTCAAACCTCTTTTTTACCCAAGTTTGGATCGGATGTATTATTACACACGATTTTACTCACTCGTTAGATAAGTGACTAGAAAGAAAGGAATCCAGACTTTGCTGAATTTCCTTAACTATTCTCATTTCTCTTGAGTGTCACTCGTGTGACATGTAAATTATAACGTCAATGTGTAACAAAACATTTGATCCATATTTTTACCCACCTTTTGTGAAAGAATATTTAAAATTTTTACTTTTTGGGAAGATTTTGCCTTTTGATATTGAATAGGGATATAAATGTGGTGGAATTTATTATGAAGGATATTGATGTCATTTTGAGTTAAAATAGTATTTCAAATTGTAGGTGTGTAAAAAAGGGTTGTATGAATTCAAATTGAGCATATAATAAAAAGTATAGTATTATGAATTTAATTATATGTGAAGATGCTAACAATTGTGCTAATTATTCTTGTGTGAAGATTTAAGTCCAGATCAAAAGCCTCTTGATTGGAACACTAGGATGAAGATTGCTCGTGGTGCAGCAAGGGGGCTCGAGTACTTGCACGAAAAAGCTAACCCTCCGGTTATATATCGAGATTTCAAGGCATCCAACATACTTTTGGACGAAGATTTCAACCCGAAACTTTCAGATTTCGGGCTTGCTAAACTTGGTCCCATCGGGGACGAGTCGTTTAGTTCCACGAGGGTGATGGGAACGTGCGGCTATTGTGCCCCCGAGTATGCGTCTAGGGGCCAATTGAGTGCAAAGTCGGATGTTTACAGTTTTGGTGTCGTTTTTTTGGAGATAATCACCGGAAGAAGAGTCATTGACATTTCGAGACCCACTGGAGAACAAAATTTGATCACTTGGGTATGTTTCTAGCTTCACATTTATATATGCTCGAAATTATAAACCTATTATAATGATTTAGTATCCCAAAAATATGATAATTACCTAATTATGGCGAAATTAAAAGAAACAACTTAGTAATTAATCAAAACCCAAAAAAAAAAGTTTAAGACAGAGTTAGCCATTTCGTACAAATAAATTTGGGAGTAAATTACATTTTATGTGTTACACGATTGAAAAATAATACACATGACAGAGATAAAATATAAACACCTGATCTTAAAACTTGAATGAGACGTTTCAAGCTAAAATATCACTCATCCTAAATGAGACGTCTCAAGCTAAAATATCATTCAATAAAGTTTAACACCAATATATACTAATAAATCATAATTGAAGTTATCCAATGCTTGTTTGTTTATAATAGGTGCACGCACACCCATATTTATTGAGTTAAATTCATTTTTTGCCCTATAATTAAGCAAAACTTCAATTTTTGCCCTAAAAAAGATAAGTGGTTCAATTTTGCCCTGTAACTTACGAAAAATTTCAATTTTTGCCCGATTTTCACCGGAAAATGCAAATTTCGCCGGAATCCGCCACGTCATGCTTCAATTTGGGGGTTTCCGGCTGGTCAATCCGACGTGGCAATTTTGACTTTTTTTTACACTAGAGTTAAATCATTTTTTGCCATGTAACTAATCAAAACTTCGATTTTTGCCCTAAAAAAGATAAGTGACTCAATTTTGCCCTATAACTAACGAATTATTTCAAATTTTGCCCAATTACATGACATTCTCTTATTTTTATTAATTGAATCGCGAATTTCTATTTTTATCACGAATTTTAATTTTTATTCTTTTAAATTATTTTTTTGTGTTTTAGTTTAATTAAAAATTCTTCTATTAATAAAATATATGACTATCTTAATTAATAAATAATAATATAAAATATTAAATATTTAAAATAAAATATATTAATTAAATATATTAAATATTAAAATTTATTATCTAAAAAAATTTCCCTATAAAAAAATAAATGGGAGTAATAGTTATTACGTATATTTTAAATATTATTATATTTTAAATTTTGAATATGTTAAATGTGTATTGTTTTTTATTCATAGGTAAAAACGTGTGTCCACCCGAGCACATGGGCCACACACCGTGCGCCTTTATAATTTTGTGTTAACCCTTTAATATAAAGATGTGTACCCTTTATTTTCTAAAGAAAAATAAAAAATATTAATGAAAAGTGTATACTCTTTATAACAAAATGGGGTACTATTGTAAATTAAAGTGTACACCCTTTAGAACAAAACAATATACCCTTACCCATAAGACTAAATTTTAAAGGCGCACGGTGTGCCCGGGGCACATTAGGAATATATTTAATTAATAAAAGATAATGTATTAATGTGATCAAATTGTGAAAAAGAAACATATATTTAATTGGTAAGCGTACATTGTTTTGTTCTAAAGAGTATACACTTTAATTTATAAGGGTACACCATTTTGTTGTAAAGGGTATACACTTTTCATTAATATTTTTTATTTTTCTTTAGAAAATAAGGGGTACACATCTTTATACTAAAGGGTATACAATTTAACACAAAATTATAAAGGAGCATGGTGTGTGCCCCGTATACCCGGGTGCACACAAGTTTTTGCCTATGAATAAAAACCAATACACATTTAATATATTCAAAATTTAAAACATAATAATATTTAAAATATAATAATGTTTAAATTATAACCCATAAATTATATATAATATAAAAGATTTATAAATGCGTAATAAATTACTCTCATCCCATTTTTGTTGAAAACAATTTTTTTTTAAATTTTTTCTTATATTCATATTTAATTTTTGTTAGTTGATCGACACATCATTTGTTTTTCTTCGAAAATATACGTAATAACTATCACTCCCATTTTTTTTTGTCGGGAAATTTTTTTATAAGTTTTAATATTTAATATATTTAATTAATTTATTTTATTTTAAATATTTAATATTTTATATTATTATTTATTAATTAAGACAGCCATATATTTTATTAATAGAAGAATTTGTAATTAAACTAAAACACAAAAAAAAAATTAATTTAAAAGAATAAAAATTAAAATTTGTGATAAAAATAGAAATTCGTGATTAAATTAAAAAAATAAGAGAAGGTCATGTAATTGGGCAAAAATTGAAATAATTCGTTAGTTATAGGGCAAAATTGAATCACTTATCTTTTTTAGGGCAAAAATCGAAGTTTTGATTAGTTACAGGGCAAAAAATGATTTAACTCTAGTGTAAAAAAAAGTCAAAATTGCCACGTCGGATTGACCAGCCGGAAACCCCCAAATTGAAGCATGACGTGGCGGATTCCTGCGAAATTTGCATTTTCCGGCGAAAATTGGGCAAAAATTGAAATTTTTCGTTAGTTACAGGGCAAAATTGAACCACTTATCTTTTTTAGGGCAAAAATCGAAGTTTTGCTTAGTTATAGGGCAAAAAATGAATTTAACTCCATATTTATTTGAAAGAAATAAATGTAAAAAGACAATTATATCTAAAAATTAAGATTAAACTACTCCAAGATTCCAAATAAATATGGACTTGAAAATACCCAACATTCCTATTCTTTTGAGATAATAAATCAATAAAATTCATGTATTTTTAAAATTGTGCAACCAAGATGATTATAAATCAAGAAATACCATACTCTCTCTCTCTATATATATATATATTAAAAATTGGTGTGATTGGATGGATCAGGTAGAACCATTGTTCAAAGACAAGAAGAATTTCCATTTGATGGTAGATCCACTGCTTAATGGAAACTACCCAGAAAAGGCACTCTACCAAGCTCTAGCTGTTGCAGCTATGTGTCTCCAGGGAGAACCCTCCATTAGACCTGTGATCAGTGATGTTGTAACTGCACTAGACTATCTATGCGACGACATTAGCCATGTCGAATATGATGACGATGATGACGATGACTGTTGTTATGATGAGGATGAGAACAGTAATGAAGATGATGATGATGACGACAATGATGATGATGAGGAGGAAGGTCATAATGATGATAAATGACCCTGAGTAATCAATGTTGTTTTTTGGAGAATTTTATAACAAGAAATCTTTAATATGGTAGAGAGTTTATTGTTTTGTCAAAACTAACTAATTATTTTGCAACACACTTTTTGAAATTATTAATTGAATAAATTTAATTATGCGCAAAATATTATCAACAATGAGTATTGAGTTACTGTCGCCAGTTGCCCAGAATTTAAAATCCATCTAATTGATTAAATTTAATTTGGAGAAAAAAAAACGATCTACAACACAAATGCAAGTATTCACATTGAATAGAATAAAAATTCAAAAATTTAATTCGAATTCTATTTCAAAAAGATGAGCATTATAAATGACGTGATTCGATCACACAATACCTCTCAAACACTCAAGAAACACACACTTTCATATGGAAACTTAAAAGAAATGTAAAATTTGCACAAAGATGTATAGTGGTTCGGTTATGAATAACCTACATCCACTTTGGGAAGAAGAAACTTTATTATTGTTGATCCAATACACCTAAGAACAGACTGAATCGAAGAACAAAACCAGAAAGGAACTTTTGTGTGAAACTGTGAAAACCCTAAGTGTTGAACTCTCTCAACAAGGTGACTTTGAGCCCTTATATCATGCTACTCCTTCAACCTTTTGATCCGGTTAAACCTCCACTTGATAGTCCTCACTTAGTAGATGAGATACAGCCATCTAGCCGGTTCCATGTAGCTTGATAACTGCTCTTAAAACCGCCTCACCTATCAGCTGATCATAACTGCCTAAACTGACAGTTATGGCAGTTATGTCGTTTGAGTTAGTTCCAATCGTTCCTTTAAGCTTCCAGCTGCCATGCAACACGTTGTGATCATCCTTTAGTCTCCAATGAACACTATCTACGTGTATATCAGCTCATCCAAGTGATAGACAAAGCTAAACACTCTATTTGAACATTATCAGCATTGGTTCGACCTTGGTTCGATCAGTTTGATCATGTCGAACCACTAGTGTCGTGGTCGAACCCATCTCCTGGCATTTTGGTTCGACCATGGTTCGACCTTCTAAACAGGTCGAACCATTAATGTCGTGGTCGAACCCATCTCCTGATGAAATGGTTCGACCTCTTTATGCATGTCGAACCCATCTATCCAAGTCGAACCCTTTCATGCATGCATCTATTGTCATCAATCTCCACCTTAGATGTATGCATGAACAACTTCATCTCTTCTCCCCACCTTTGCTGCTTTTAAGGAACAGCAACCTCTATGTCTCCACACATTCCAATCAAAGTCTTGCACAGCTCAAACTTTTCAGCTGGCAATGCTTTAGTAAGTGAATCAGCTGGATTCACAGCTGTGTCAATCTTCCTCACTTCCACAAATCCACTGTCCACCATGTCTCTGACAAAGTATAACTTTACATCAATGTGTTTGGTCCTCTCATGATATCCCTGATGCTTAGCTAAGTGTATTGCACTTTGATTATCACAATACACCACCACAATATCTTGATATTCTCCCAATTCTTTCAATAAACTAACAAGCCATACTCCTTCCTTGATTGCTTCTTTAATGCAATGAATTCAGCCTCTGTAGTTGATAGAGCTACTACAGACTAATGACTTGCTTTCCAACTTACTAAAGTACCAAACATATTGAACACATATCCTGTAAGAGACTTTCTAGAATCCAGATTTGCTGCAAAATCAGCATCAACAAAACCAGTGACAACTTCTGACTTTGCTTCCCTTCTCTGAAATTTCAAACCAACTGGTTCAGTCCCCTTTACATACCTCAATGCCCATTTGACTGCTTCCCAATGCTGCTTCCCTGGACAACTTAAGAATCTACTAATCAAGCTCATTACATAAGCAAGATCAGGCCTACTACACACCATAGCATACATAAGACTGCCCACTGAACTTGCATATGGAATCCTGCTCATTTCAGCTATCTCAATGTCTGATTTTGCTCCATTAAGCAGTGACAGACTCAATCCTTGCTTGACAGGTGTTGTAACAGCTTTGCACTGATCCATATTGTACCTTTTGAGTATTTTAACAAGATAGGATTGCTGTTTTAATACAAGTGTTCCAGCTGATCTGTCTCTGCTTATTTCCATCCCTAAGATCATCTTAGCTTCACCAAGGTCCTTCATCTCAAATTCAGACTTGAGAACTTCCTTTACTGCATCAATCCCTTGAATGCTCTTACAAGCTATTAAAATATCATCCACATAGAGAAGTAGGTAAGTGTAACAGCTGTTTTCTTCCTTGATGTATACACAGCTGTCATAATGGCTTCTCTGAAAACCATTGGCAACAATGTACTCATCAAACCTCAAGTACCACTGCCTTGGACTTTGTTTAAGTCCATATAGAGACTTGAGTAACAAACAAGCCTTTAAATTAGCTCTCTCAACTGTAACACCTTCTGGTATCTTCATATAGATGCTCTTCTCCAACTTTCCATGTAGAAATGCAGTAGTTACATCCATCTGATGAAGCTCAAGATCATACTGAGTTACTAGTGCTAGTAATACTCTAATTGAACAATGTTTAACCACAGGTGAGAAGATCTCATTGTAATCTATCCCCTCTTTCTGTGAAAAACCCCTAGCAACTAGTCTAGCCTTGTATCTAACTCCACCTTCAGCTGCAAGTGCTGGTTTTCTCTTGAAGATCCACTTACATCCAACTAGCTTCTGAGATTTTGGCTTGTCAACTATTCTCCATGTCCCATTCTTGTTAAGAGACAACAATTCTTCTTCCATGGCTATAAGCCACTTATTACTATCTTGACTAGCCAATGCCTCAGTATAGTTTCTTGGTTCATAAGCTTCAACATCAACAGCTGTATATAGAGCAAAAGACACTATATCAGCCTGTACATACCTTACAGATGGTACTATTGTCCTCTTCTGTCTATCTCTTGCAAGTTGATAGGTATTAGGTTGTTCTTTAACCCTTGATACTTCATCTGTACCTCTGTCAGTGGAGTTCTCTTCACTTTCTCCTGATCTGTCCATATCTTGAAGCTCCACCTCAAGCTCAGACTCTCTTCTTTGATCATCCTTGATCAATGGCATCTTGTCTTCAACAAAGATAACATCTCTACTGATCATGAGTTTGTTCTCATCATAACACCACAGTTTGTAACCCTTTACTCCCTTAGGATAACCTATCATAATACATTTGAGTGCTCTAGGTTCCAATTTATCTTGTTTAACATGTGCATAAGCTTGGCAACCTATAACTCTAAGGTATGAGTAATTAGGGACCTTACCAGACATACTTCATCTGGAGTTTTGAAGTTTAGAGCTGTTGAAGGACACAAATTGATTAGATAGGCTGCAGTTGCAGCTAACTCCCCCCAAAACACCTTGCTCAAACCTGTACTGCTCAACATACATTTGACCCTTTGCAAAAGTGTCTGATTCATCCTCTCTGCAATGCCATTTTGTTGAGGAGTACCAGGGACAGTTTTGTGTCTCTTAATCCCCTTTTCCTTGCAATATGAATTGAACTCTTCAGACACAAATTCCAATCCATTGTCTGTCCTTAAATACTTCAAACTACTCCCTGTGATGTTCTCAGTTTCTGTCAACCAACCTTTGAAGGTTGTGAATGCTTCATCCTTTGATTTCAGAACATATACCCATAACTTCCTTGAGTAATCATCAATTATGGTCATGATGTATCTCCCTCCACCTCTGGTTACAGTTCTTGAAGGTCCCCAGAGGTCTGAATGAACATAATCCATTCTAGCTTTGGTTGTATGTTCTGAATCATCAAACTTAAGTTTCTTGGACTTACCAAGAATGCAATGCTCACACTGTCTGATCTTATCACCTTCACTGAACTTGATCAACTGTTGTTTTGCCAATTCTTGCATTCTTCTTTCACTAACATGTCCCAACCTGCCATGCCAAAGCTTGGCATCATCCTGCTGACCAGTGTTGTGTATCTGTCCTACAACAACACTCCCATCCAAGAAATACAAATCTGATCTCCTGGTTCCTCTCATGACAATCTTATCATACTTAGTCACTGTGAGGATTCCCTTTCTCAGGTTTGAATCACAACCTTGAGTATCAAGCATCCCAAGAGAGATAAGGTTCCTTCTTAATCCAAGAACATATCTTACATTCCTAAGAAGCCTCTGAACTCCATCAAACATTAGCAATCTGATGGATCCTACTCCCTTTATCTCACAAGAGTGATCATCACCTAAAAGTACTGATCCTCCTTTCTGATGCTTGAATTCCTCAAACCAATGCTTCATAGGTGTCATATGGAATGTACACCCTGAATCCAATACCCACTCAACAGATACATCTGAAGTAGAGATGGACAGAGCTTCAATACCTTCCATACCAGCATTATTTTGTACTTCACCAACCTGATTGACTTGGTTCTTTTGATTTCCAGCAGGTGTTTCAGTTTTCTTAGACTTGCTAGCCTTCCACTTTGCACACTGTTTCTTGAAGCGCCCAGGTTCATGACAAAAGTAACACCTCTTGCCATTAGACTGTCCTGATGCACCTTTCTTTTGATCAGTGTTTCCACCTTTGTTCCATTTCTTGTTCTGATTCCCTTTCTTGGCAAAGAGTCCTTCTGCCCCTGACTTTTCTTTTCTATCAGTTCCTTCTTCCAGATCTTTTGATCTAAGTGCCCTCAGCACATCTTCAAGCAGTACAACATCCTTACCTCCATAAAAAACAGCATCCTTGAAGTGCCTTTGTGATCTTGGCAATGCTGACAGCAACATGATGGCATTGTCTTCACTGGATAGCTTGAAATCCACACTTTCCAGATCATCTGTGATCTTGCAGAATTCATCAGCTTGTTCCATTAGAGACTTTTCATCATTCATCTTGAAAGCATGAAGTCTTTGCCTGAGATGCATCTTATTGGCAGATGTTCTTACCATGAACAAAGCCTCCAATCTATTCCATACTTTAATAGTTGTTGTCTCCTTTGATACTTCTCTAAGTATCTTATCACTAAGACACAGAATTATTGTAGAATAGGCCTTTTGAAGTACCTGATCATCCACTGGAGCTCTTACAGGACCTGCTGCAGCCTGAAGATCCTTGATGATTTCAGTCTTCACCGGTGGAGGAGGCTTCAATACATCCATCAAACCTTGCTGCATAAGAACTGCCTTCATCTTGATTTTCCATAGATTGAAATCTGATTTCTCTGTGAGCTTTTCAACATCAAATCTTGTGGTGTTCATCTTGAATGCTTCCTGTGTGTTTGTTTCCCACAGACGGCGCCAATTAACGTGATTCGATCACACAATACCTCTCAAACACTCAAGAAACATACACTTTCATATGAAAACTTAAAAGAAATGTAAAATTTGCACAAAGATGTATAGTGGTTCGGTTATGAATAACCTACATCCACTTTGGGGAGAAGAAACTTTATTATTGTTGATCCAATATACCTAAGAACAGACTGAATCGAAGAACAAAACCAGAAAGGAACTTTTGTGTGAAACTGTGAAAACCCTAAGTGTTGAAC
Source organism: Pogostemon cablin (assembly GCA_023678885.1). Taxonomy (NCBI): domain Eukaryota; kingdom Viridiplantae; phylum Streptophyta; class Magnoliopsida; order Lamiales; family Lamiaceae; genus Pogostemon; species Pogostemon cablin. The sequence goes on from CM042973.1 coordinate 23,026,609, forward strand.
TCTCTCAACAAGGTGACTTTGAGCCCTTATATCATGCTACTCCTTCAACCTTTTGATCCGGTTAAACCTCCACTTGATAGTCCTCACTTAGTAGATGAGATACAACCATCTAGCCAGTTCCATGTAGCTTGATAACTGCTCTTAAAACCGCCTCACCTATCAGCTGATCATAACTGCCTAAACTGACAGTTATGGCAGTTATGTTGTTTGAGTTAGTTCCAATCGTTCCTTTAAGCTTCCAGCTGCCATGCAACACGTTGTGATCATCCTTTAGTCTCCAATGAACACTATCCACGTGTATATCAGCTCATCCAAGTGATAGACAAAGCTAAACACTCTATTTGAACATTATCAGCATTGGTTCGACCTTGGTTCGATCAGTTTGATCATGTCGAACCACTAGTGTCGTGGTCGAACCCATCTCCTGGCATTTTGGTTCGACCATGGTTCGACCTTCTAAACAGGTCGAACCATTAATGTCGTGGTCGAACCCATCTCCTGATGAAATGGTTCGATCTCTTTATGCATGTCGAACCCATCTGTCCAAGTCGAACCCTTTCATACATGCATCTATTGTCATCAATAAAATTGTAAGAAGTAATACAAATTCATCTCAATCATACTGATACAACAAACTTGACTCCAGAAAGAAGATATAATTGAAGAGATCAAAAGACATCTTTAAAGTTGATAGGTGAGAAAAAACTTGGTGAAAAAACATTATTTCTTTAAAAACTGGAGAATAAATTCTTTAATAGCATTTGAATACTAAAAGAAACTTGGAGAATAAACAATATAATGCATGGATGGGTATTTCTTATACCTAGAATCTTAATTATCAATAAAATCAAATCAAATATGTGTGGGTATTTCTCATACCTAGGATCTTAATTATCAATAAAATCAACTCCATTCCAAAAAAAAAAAAAATCAAAACTTTTACTTTTATTTTATTTTATAGTTATATTCACAATTTTTTTAAAAAAATAATATTATTCTCTACTTTCAAAATAATAACACATTTCATTAAAAGATCATATATTTTTAATCAGATAATTTTAGATTTTTTTCTTCAACTAAGTCAAATTAGCCGGAAATCAACTCGAAAGAAAACTTACACAACGCATTACGATTGTGATTAAAATTAATTCCAAGAATATATTTATTAATATGGGATTAAAAATTCAAACGATAGATGACACGGTATAATTTCTAAACGAATAATTTAATCCATATGGAAATTTGAATTTTTAAGGATTGAATTGTAAAAAATCAATTCGTAAAAAAATTGTACTTTATTAATGCTAACTTGTGAAGAATAAAGAGTATGGGTATCTCGTGAGCAATATTCAAGAGAGAACGTCTTACAATATAAATTTTCTATTCTTTTAATTAAATTATTATTCTTAGTTGAAGATATTATAACTTTTGGGAAAAAACGTGTGTGAGACCGTCTCACATAAGGGCTTACGTGAGACGGGCAAAATGTAATAACTTCCACAACGAAAAGTGATAATGAATTATGAATTAATAAAAAGAGATAATGTTATTTCATGAATTAACAAATTATAGTATAAATGAAAAGTGATAACCTTTTATAGCGAAAGTAATAACTATTTTAAAAAGTTTAAAATGATCTCACGCAAGACCTACCCATAACTTTTTGATTATATTATGATTTTTTCATAAAATAATTAAATTATTATTATTTTTTTTCATTAACCAATAGTTTACAAGATAATTTTACGCAAATATTTGCCTAACAAGATATTATCATTAAAAAAACTATATTAAAATTTTATTTTAATCTTAAATTCACCTTTAGACATAATACTTTCCTTTTCTTCAATTTAGGTATATCTTCATGCATTAATATATTACCTATTTAGGTATCTGTTCATTTTTAAATTTATTACCTATTTACATTAATTTATAATATCTTAATTTAATTAATTAATTATCATTTTGCACATCGCTATAAAATGTTATCACTTTTTCTTACACAGGACGCAACCTTCAGAAGCACGTGTTTTGCAAAGCATACCATGGCGAAATAGTCCCTTCACCTTGCGACAATTTGGATATTGACAGAGTGTAGAACGGCATTGAGAGGCATGCACCAAGAGTTCAAGCATTTTCCTCAACTGCAAGGTCATTCCACACAAGTTACTGGTCGGAAACTGAGCCAGAAAGTAGATAATTTCATGAATCAGAATATAATGCAGTTGGTAATATAGTAAGACTTTCTTTTCTTAAATAATCAGAATATATTAATCAGAGTTTTGGTTTGTTGCGTTCTCTGTTCTTGCATCACATTTTTTTCCTCCACCTGATTTTGTTCAATCAAATTTGGCTCCTCCACCTGATATTGCTCAATCACATTTTGATTATGTCAAGGAGTACAAGGTTGATATGGCGAGACGTCATGGAAAATATATAAAGACATGCTGTGATCTAATTGTGATGGTGACTACCACTTAGGATAATTTAGGAACTATTTATTAGAGATTGGGATTGAATCCTAATTGTCTACACCGAGCACACCCTAACAGAATGGTGTCTGCTTTCAAGTAACATACCTACATAATAATTTTGAAAGTTGATCATTTAAATATTATTTTTTAATTATGATTATGGTTAATTAATATAATAGTAATTCTATTTTAGTTAATTCTTATTTTTAAGAAACTAAAGTAAAAAATATATACAAGCTTAAAGTGAAATTACAAAATTACAAGTAGTTATTTGGTATAGGCATACTGAACTCACTGCTTGACCAGCGGCATGTGAACATGCAAAGAGATATCTACGGAGATGCAGCAGATAAATCATCAATATTTTGAGGTGTAAAACGCAGGATAATTCAGTTAAATTGGGGGGAGGGGGGGTGGAGTGACATGACATGAGTTGCTATGTGAAAGAATTTTAATTTTGTGAATGTGATAGTATTTAATTTTAGATTGAGGGATTAGATATAATACCTATACATATAAATACAATTTTGATATGAAAATCTAATATTGGATTCTTCACCCAAATCGATAAATATTTAATTAGCTAGCTAGCTGGTAGTTATGGGGATTTAGCCGTAGCATATTCAATCAGTAATTAAATGCTCCAATAATTTTGAATTAATTAAGGCTTTGAAAATTTATTATGAAATTCACTTGTTGGATTGATTACTAATTTAAAAATAGGATCTTCCAGAATCTGGGCCAGTTTGGTAGATGTGTAAAAATAACATGAAAGAGAGAATATTAGAAGACAAATCTATCCTTTAACAAAATATCAACAATCTCTATCTTATTAATTTATCTGATGTGTATTATCCAAATCTGCTTCCTGCATGGCCTGTGAGTTTGGAGGCTGTAAAAATCATCAAGTCTTCATCAAGTGGGTTTGGAATTGGTGTAATGAGGCCAATAGTAAGCTTGATCATGTATGGTGTAAACATTTGGTAGGTCATCAAGACTACTTGATCTCAAATTCCCATCTGGATTGTTTGGTGAAGCTAGGAAAAGAAGAGGAAGGAAAAGAAGAAATAAAACATTGAGCTAAATATTGACGGAGCAAGATAGAATCCGGATGATGTTGTCATAGTGAAATTTTCACGAACTATGAGATTGGTAATATGGGGTTGATAAGAGCAAGGGGAGAAATGATGATTTTGAGATACATCCCGCTCTTATCAACATGGTGGAGATAAATCACTTTTCTAGAGGTTCGTTTGAAGATCCATATCAGCATATCAGAAGATTGATTGACATTTCTCTAAAAAAACAAATTTTCATCTACTAAATAGTAATCTAATTATATTCAAAATTTTGATTAATTTATTTCTAAAAAGTAAATTTTCAAATATTAAAAAAATACTAATCTTTAAAAATATGTGAATCCAATTCATCAAGCGCTACTTAATTACACCCTTGAATTTAATGTTCGTTTGGGATTAACTACGCCAGTTGGGATTTTGTTGATGGAAGTATTTTTAAGAAGAAAGCCGACCTCATTGTAGTACCAAGAGTATAATATTTTCTCTGTAACATTTGCTAGGGAGTTGATTTTTTGCGGTATGTTGAAACTTTAACCGTTTACGAATCCCAAAATAGCTCAATGGATTGATTCTCATTCAAACTATTCCAACTAGGTACTAAGCTTAAAATGAGAATCCCTTCACATGATCAATTGACCTCTCGATCTAACAAATCGAATGTTCTATCAAAGGGTTCTAAATCCTAAAGGATATCTCCTCCTCTTCTTCTTCTTCCTCATTTCTCCCTTTTGAAGTTATTTTTCCAAGAACCACCTCCTTCCTCCTCCTCTTCATCTTCTTCTTCTACTTCTTCATTCCTTCTTTTGGAAGGATGTTTCCAAGAACCATTTCAATTTAGACGTCCAAGGTGCATCGAGGAGCTTTGAGACGGAGTGCCAGATACTCCGCAGCATTCGCCATAGAAATCTTGTTAAAGTCATTTCTTCCTGCTCCAACTTTCATTTCAAAGCTTTGGTGATGGCATATATACCTAATGGGAATCTTGAAAGTTGGCTGTACTCTGGCAGTAGTTCCTTAAACTATCACATTTGGTTACTTAAAGTAAATAAAGATAATTCTTTTAATGTTAGAAAGGTAAAAATGGTGGTGATCACGCATTCTTCTTTTCATGCACTCCCAGCTTCTTGCTTTGTCATAAACTCTACAAATGCGAAACCTCTATGGTTGCCGAACCTCATTGAAAACAAAACTGGAATACTCTTATGAATGTAAACAATCGAACCTCACTTATGATCACTCGTTTACTCTCTATTGATTGAAGCTTATGATCTCACACTCTTATGAATGAACTAATGAATCTAAGAACAACAAAGCAAGTATAGTGGTTCGGCTGTAAAGCCTACGTCCACTCTCAAAGACGTTTGAATCTTATTGATGATGAATTACAACTCTAAGGAAGAAGATGAATCTTATGATCTTATGAACTGATCTCTCATGCATGCTCACGTTTTTGATGAATGGTGATCAGCTGCATGCCTTAGTCTGTTAGTTGGTTACAACAAACTAACTCCTCCAGCTCTCCTTTCCTTTCCAACTGATCATCTTCTCAACCGTTTGATCATGCATGCAATCCAACGTTCATCCTTGTGCCAGCTCATCAATCCTCACCTTATGATTGATCAACTAGCTTCACCAATCTCCTCCTTACACGTATGAGCCACTTATCACATACACAAATCTGCTATGCATGCATGTGTCTATATTTCTTAATAATTCTCCACCTTATAGACACTGCACTACCTCAACAAGATTCAAAACATCCCACCCTGCTGTTTTAAGTGTTGGCATTCGATCGTTTGGTTAACGTGACCCGTTAGGGTTCCATGTATTTCTAACAAGCAGCGGAAGCAAGTAAACATGAAACGCATTACCTTTCACCAAGGGTTGATGTAGAGGTTGAATTCTCGCTGGCAGACTGCGCAGTCCCACGAGAATAGCCATAAGTTCCTCTTCTGATGTCAGAATTGAGTGGTCTTTATGCTCAGACGATCCTCTCTTCGACGGCTTTCCATCAGTATATAATACATCAAAATCGAAGAACTGTATGATTTTATATGAATTTTGGAACATGACGAACTGCAGCAGCAAACGACCTTCCGGTCTTCTGCTGTATATCCCAAGTCCGATCTCGACGTCGTGTGGGCGACGATCTACGAGACCTACTCAATCTGCTGTTCACTCTCTCTCTCGTATGTTAGGCGCAGAGTTAGGTTTAGAACAAACTGAGGTGACTTATATACATGGGCTACAGCAGGGACCAGGAGGAGAAATTGGGTTGGGCCTCCATTGGGCTTAAGTATCCAAGCTTAGCCCAAAGCTTATACTTAAGTTCAATAATAATAATATATTCCACTAAAATATTATTACTGCACTACCGTACCAATCCCAAAATTACATTTTGGGCTCCTTCTTATTATGAGCCATTAGTCTCCCCATGTTTAAGATATACAATGTCCATTAATTAATTTAAGTTACTGACAACTCAATTAATTAATATCTCATCCAAGAGTAGTACCACTCAACCTCATTATCATGCCGGAATAAATTCCACCTGCAGGGTTTACATGATAATCCTTATGAGCTCCTCAAGGGGACATCATCAACCTATGACGGACACGGATTCCTTCTACAATCAACAGCACACCATAGAGACAGCACTACTTCCCAACTCATCGAGTTTGTTGATTTAATTACATGTAAATCTCACCCATTGATGAATCAAAGAAATACATACTGCCCTACGTGTCGAGGTTATTGTATAGGGATTAAGAGCACGAACTTCCATAATAACTGAGATCAAGTTCTCCTATAAGTCAGTATAAGTCGAACGATCTCAAGCGGTCCTGCTCAATACACACAAGTGCACTAATGTGATTCTATAGCCAAGACAAGCTAATACCAAACCACACTACAACCATCCCGATAGAGAGTCCCCGTCTATCTCAGTTGTGAGCATCTGTTTATACTTTATAAGGAAACCGATAATATGATCTTCCGCGTGTTGTCGCACAACATATTATCTACAATATAAAGTAAGTGGACTATTGCATCGAACATATAAATAAATTATAAGATGCAATCATTTGATCATATGATTCTCATTTCAAATTAATTGTTATAAGCTAGACTTTTAGTATACAATCCAACAATCTCCCACTTATACTAAAAGACTATGCTGTCATGTCTTCTGCCATACATCTGATTCCCACTCCCACTACACGACCATTAAAAGCTCTCGCCTGAATGTCCTTATAAATGGATTTACTAGGTCATCATCCGATGCAATCTAGGCAACAACAACCTTCCCCTCATCATACGATTTCTCGTAACAGGTGGTACTTGCGCTCCATGTGTTTAATTGCCTTATGGACTTGTGATTCCTTCAAGTTTGCAACTGCACCAATATCATCAATATAAATTGTGATAACCTTGGGCAAACTTAGAATCACATCAAAGTCCATCATGAAGTTTCTAGAGTCATACAGATACATTGGTTGCCTCATAGGCTCCAATTTATCATTTTTCCATATGGAGTCCGAAGTCTGAAATACATTTCTATATAACACTCCTCCACATTATGACTCAACTTCCTAAAATTAAACACATAACCTTGAGGTGGATTTACTGCCGTCCAATCTGACTAAAAAATCTGAATCTACGTAATCCACAAGAAGCAGTGAATCTGTCCAGTAAGCTTACATATAATTTCCAGTCCTTCTCAGGCACTTCATATATGTCTTACCACAGCTCATCATTCTTGTTCCAGGTTACGTTGATACCCACTGTTCATGCATTTAGCAAAACAGATATCCATACTCATGTATAGCATTCCTTAGATTAGGCTTCCTCATTTATCGAAGCATAAGGAACTGCTTTCATCTCCTTTATCTTCCTTTTGTGTCTCAAGACACATTTCCTTAGATAAAGTCACATGCTAAACGAGTAAGGATCGTATCATTATATGAAACTTGAGATAAGCATAACATCCTTTCTTGTGATCCGTATTACCGTGATCAAAAGGATATTTTTGCTCTTCTTAAGTCCTTCATCTCATACCGCTTTATCAACCATACCCATACGCCCGACAATACTCTTTCATTGTCTCCAATGAGCAAGATACTATCTACGTATAGTACAAGAAATACCACCACATTTCTATCACTCTTTTCAATACACAAGACCCATCCGATCATTGATTAGATCCATGTCACTGGATTACCTCATCAAAACGGATGTTTCATGATCTTGAAGCTTGTTTTAGTCCATTAATGGACACTTTTAAGCTCACTATCACAATGCTCTTAGCTCTTTACAATGAATCACTCTGGTTGCTTCACATAGATGTTTCCCTTAAGACTTCCAATCAGGAAAGCTGTCTCGACATCTATTTGCTATCCCTCATATTTCATATGAGTAGCAACAGATAAAAGAGTCCGGATCAACATAAGCATAGCTACTGGCGAACAGGTTTTCTCATAATCGAACCCTTTCTTTCTGAGTATACCTTTTCCCAACAAGCTTTACTTATAAGGTTTTCACCTTACCGTATGATCCTCTTTTATTTTGTATGACCACTTCCAATGGTTTTCACACCATCCGTGGTTCTACAATCATCCAGATCTTATTTAGAATCTATTGATTCTATTTCAACATTTATTGCAATTTGTTAAGATTTAGGCATTTCTAACTTGTAGTGCTTCGTCGTATCCGTGGGTTAACTCCATGTTTACTAGGGACCAAGCCTCACGACTCTCCCAAAACATATATCTATCAGGTGTTAGAACAACCTTCCCACTACGAGAAGACACTACACGCAATTGTATATCAGATGTGACACGCGTCGCAGTTTACCTTGTGGTATATCCTCTTGTACACTTGGTACTAATACTTCGTGTTTTCCTCTAACTTCCTTTAGAACAACTTATACATGGGTATTTGATTTATTACATAGTCCTTTTCCAAAAATCTAGTGTTTATGTTAACAATCACTCTTCGATCTTGTGGACTAAATAAATCATCCTTCATTTTTCTAGGATATCCCACAAACAGATAAACATTCTTACGAATTACTGTTCCTAGGGCATATCCATAAAATGAATTTAGTAATTCCAAATAATTCATCATCTATCTAATCACTACCATAAGAGTGCTATTCCTTCTATTCGTCACACCATTAAGGTGGAAAATTCATTTCCGAAGGTACCTTTCTCTTACTAGATTTGAAGACTCATTATTAATTACTATTTGTCGCATCCAGGGAATAAACATGATTTAAGAGTGTACAAATTGTTCACCAACGTACCATAACAGATTACAACTCTATCATTCATTTTAATGACCATGTCATTTAAATGAAATGGAGTATCCATCTATTAATGCATAGAAACCGAAATCAAATTCTTTCTATGAAAATGTACGTAAAGACAATTTCATAAAATCAAACGTTTATTCATATCGTAAGATAAATAAACAACTCCCACTGCAATAGCCACTACTCTTGTAGTTTTACCCATGTCATAACAATCTTATCCTCACTTAGTAATAAACATTTAGTGATTCCAGTATCTACACACTTCGTGTCAGTAAATGCCATCACTAATCATGTTTTAAACAACTAGTGAATAAGATATAAAACTTGTTCACATTATGATGAAAATGGCTTTCCTTTGCCACATGTTTTGCCAGAAGTTTTCCACCATATACATCCTATTGTAATTCAGGTGGAACTTACTCAAAAACATCTAGGCAATTCACAAAGAATTAAATTGATCTAGGTTTCCCTTCAATTTATACTCCATGCTTTCCCAATTCATTCATCAAATTAAATCATGATCTTCTGCCTTTTAACTTACTCAAGTATCCGAAGAGTTACATGAGACCATCATATTTCTATGAACCTCTCATCTCTTCACTAAAGACTTTAATAGGCATCATGAGACGTCCATTGTGAGAACACACATGTATTTTCTTAAGTAGTAAAATTCAAAACCAAGATTCTTTTCTAATCATCTAATTTTGGACCAGTAAATATAATTTCTTTTAGTCAACAATAAGCGAGATAAAACCATTTGAAATTATAGAGAATCATAAATAAATACACCGATCAAATCTTCGAATTTTATCCTTTTATATTGATTCCCTCAAAATAATATAAAATTAAAATTCACCGACATCTCAAGCACCGTGAGTCTGCAAGCCACGATAGTGTGGACGTTTACAAACCCGAACATTTACAAGAGAAGGTTTTACCCATTAATTTCATTTGTCAACCTAACCTCATGACAAAATAATTAATAGTCGGTTCCTCTTTAGCCATGCAAATAAAAGCAGTGACTCCGATGGGGAGGATACTTATTATTCACATCTAAGTGTACACCATTATTTGACCCCAAGTCCGCGGCCCAAGCTTATGTGCCTTACAGATGGAGAAGTACACACGCGTTCGGATAACTTCCTACAGTCATCAATTATAAGTCTGTACAGTGATCCGCACATGAACTCATCCGATAGGGAGGAAGGTCTAAGCCAACGCGCAAGTTCATGTGCATCACATTACAAACATAATTTTAAAGAAGCCTGTTCCAGCAATATCCATGAATAAACTCATCCGATGGGGAGGAAGGCTCTAATGCCGACGCGCAAGTTTATTCACATTGCTAACAAACCAATAATGGAGGCCGCGGGAATTAATTACCAATCCCCTCTCCCACTTAGTTATTTAAAACTGAGGGTTTTTACATGCATATAATATTCATAAAATAAAATACGCAATTCTAGCATGCTCCTATCACGGCACATGAGGCAGTAAATCCCAGAGAGTCATGCATACATATATAACAATAATTAATAATTAAATCAATCATTAACAGTTATATATCAGCGAATTCGATTGTTCGCCATTAGGCACGAATATCAGCAAAGACTTCCACACTATCAAAATTTTGAAATTTCCAGATTGTCCAATTTTCGAAACCATCGATATCGACCGTCGATGTCGTCCAGATTATCAAAATCATCGATATCGATTAGATTATCAAATATTCGAAAAATATCAAGATTATCAACATTCCAAAACTATCGATATCGATCGTCGATATCGTCTAGATTATCGAAATCATCGATATCGACGAGCAACCATATACAACAATAATAGATAATTAAATCAATTATGTCAGTTATATATTAGGAATTAATTCAACATCCATATATAACAATAATAGACAATTAATTATAGCAGTTATATATTAGGAATTAATTCGACATCCATATATGACAATAATAGATTATTAAATCAATTATAGCAGTCATATATTAGGAATTAATTCGACATCCATATATAACAATAATATACAATCTATTATGGCAGTTATATATTAGGAATTAGTTTTCCTAAAATTGGATGTCTTATCCAACACTCTAGCAATACATGCATATAATATACCAAATATAATACGCAATCTAGCATGCTTCTATATAAGACAATAAATCATAGAGATCAGGCATCCATATATATATAACAATAATAGACAATTAAATCAATTATGACAGTTATATATATTAGGAATAAAAACGCCTCTAAACTTTAATGTCTTGTCCGACACTCCTACTGTGGAATCGATGCCTTACGCAACAAGCAGGATTGCTTGTGCCCCAAGACGTCCATCGCCATATCCCACCGCCAATCGTGTCAGGGCGCGCTCCAAGTGCCTTGGCGAGCGCCCCTCGCCCGGTTATCCGCTTAGTGAGCTAAGTCAAGTCCAAGTCGGCTACCGTCCAACAAGAAAGATCCCTCACTATACACTTTCGAAATCGAAAATTTCATTTATGAAATGCTCATTCTACCTTCCTCTTCTTTCTCAATCAGTCAGAAGTTGGCTTCACCCCCGGTGACCGGCTGTCGCGAGCCGATTTCGGGCTACACTGGAGTGTCTATACCTTTTATCACGGGCTAAAGCTCTTTGGGCGGAGGCTAATATGTTATCTTCAAATCCAATTGAGAGATTGAAGGATCTATTTCCAATTTGTCGCTCGTCCAAGGGCCTACTTGCATGAAACCAAGTTCAGCCCAACGCGCAACACCAAACTACACCAACTGTCGTTCGTAGTTCGAAACTGCAAAACTCTCAGAATCCAATCTCCACCGTCCAGAATCTATTACTGTAAGTCTTGAACATGCTGTCCAAATTACAGGTCGATCCAACGGTTATTTTGTGAGAAACGGCTCTTTTCCCTCGACTGCGCAAAACAGAATCGCCCAAAGATCTGCTTCTGTTTTCAGCGTAATCCCAGCAAGAAAAAGGTCCAAATTCGATCTCCACCGTTCAGAATGTACATCCATAAGGTTTGAACGTGCTGACAAAATTACAGCTCGATCTCACGGTTAGTTTGTGAGAAACGGCTCTTTTCCCTCAACTGCGCAAAACAGAATCGCCCAAAAATCTGCTTCTGTTTTCAGCGTAATCCTAGCACGAAAAAGCTCCAAATTCGATCTCCACCGTTCAGAATATACATCCACAAGATCTGAACGTGCTGACCAAATTACAGCTCAATCCGACCGTTGAAACTCCGATTATTGCCTCTGCAATATCACTGCGCTGGATTTTCTCTCAAAAACGTGATTCAATTTTTGCCCTCTTTTTCTTCCTTGCATGTGAAATTGACGAACAGTTTTCGTCGAATCCTCTCACACACAACCATGGACGAATAGATATGATATAGGGTATATATCACATAGGGATATTCATGGTTTGCGCAATAAAACCAAAACCCTAAACATGTGATCCTAATTCCGAAAAATTAATCACATAAACCCTAGCCTAACGTGTCACGCTTCACCACGAAACCGAAGCTCTGATACCAATTGTTGGCATTCGATCGTTTGGGTAACGTGACCCGTTAGGGTTCCATGTATTTCTAACAAGCAGCGGAAGCAAGTAAACATGAAACGCATTACCTTTCACCAAGGGTTGATGTAGAGGTTGAATTCTCGCTGGCAGACTGCGCAGTCCCACGAGAATAGCCATAAGTTCCTCTTCTGATGTCAGAATTGAGTGGTCTTTACACTCAGACGATCCTCTCTTCGACGGCTTTCCATCAGTATATAATACATCAAAATCGAAGAACTGTACGATTTTATATGAATTTTGGAACATGACAAACTGCAGCAGCAAACGACCTTCCGGTCTTCTGCTGTATGTCCCAAGTCCGATCTCGACGTCGTGTGGGCGACGATCTACGAGACCTACTCAATCTGCTGTTCACTCTCTCTCTCGTATGTTAGGCGCAGAGTTAGGTTTAGAACAAACTGAGGTGACTTATATACATGGGCTACAGCAGGGACCAGGAGGAGAAATTGGGTTGGGCCTCCATTGGGCTTAAGTATCCAAGCTTAGCCCAAAGCTTATACTTAAGTCCAATAATAATAATATATTCTACTAAAATATTATTACTGCACTACCGTACCAATCCCAAAATTACATTTTGGGCTCCTTCTTATTATGAGCCCGTTAGTCTCCCCATGTTTAAGATATACAATGTCCATTAATTAATTTAAGTTACTGACAACTCAATTAATTAATATCTCATCCAAGAGTAGTACCACTCAACCTCATTATCATGCCGGAATAAATTCCACCTGCAGGGTTTACATGATAATCCTTATGAGCTCCTCAAGGGGACATCATCAACCTATGACGGACACAGATTCCTTCTACAATCAACAGCACACCATAGAGACAGCACTACTTCCCAACTCATCGAGTTTGTTGATTTAATTACATGTAAATCTCACCCATTGATGAATCAAAGAAATACATACTGCCCTACGTGTCGAGGTTATTGTATAGGGATTAAGAGCACGAACTTCCATAATAACTGAGATCAAGTTCTCCTATAAGTCAGTATAAGTCAAACGATCTCAAGCGGTCCTGCTCAATACACACAAGTGCACTAATGTGATTCTATAGCCAAGACAAGCTAATACCAAACCACACTACAACCATTCCGATAGAGAGTCCCCGTCTATCTCAGTTGTGAGCATCTGTTTATACTTTATAAGGAAACCGATAATATGATCTTCCGCGTGTTGTCGCACAACATATTATCTACAATATAAAGTAAGTGGACTATTGCATCGAACATATAAATAAATTATAAGATGCAATCATTTGATCATATGATTCTCATTTCAAATTAATTGTTATAAGCTAGACTTTTAGTATACAATCCAACATTAAGGGTACAGCCAACCCTATCTTCTTTTATTGCATACTGAACAAGGTCTTACACAACTCAAACTTGAGAGTTGGCAATGCCTTGGTCAATGCATCAGCTGGATTCTCTGCAGTGTTGATTTTCTTCACTACAACAACCCCCTTTTCAACTATATCCCTTATGAAGTAAAGCCTTACATCAATGTGCTTTGTTCTCTCATGATACCCCTGATGTTTGGATAGATGGAGAGCACTTTGATTATCACAAAACACTTCAAAAGCTTCTTGATGAATCCCAAATTCCTTTAAGATTCCTGTCAACCAAATCCCTTCTTTGACAGCTTCTGTGAGTGCCACATATTCAGCCTCTGTGGTTGATAATGCTACCACATGTTGATGTGTTGCTTTCCAATTAATAGCAGTACCAAACATGTTAAACACATAGCCTGTCAAAGACTTTCTTGTATCAAGATTTGCAGCATAGTCTGCATCAACATATCATACAATAGCTTGATTCCAATTTGTACTTCTCTGAAACTTTAAACCCACTGATACTGATCCTTTAATGTACTTCAAAACCCATTTCACTGATTCCCAATGCAGCAGTCCTGGTTTACTCATGAACCTGCTGATCAGACTCATTACATATGCTAAGTCTGGTCTACAGCACACCATTGAGTACATCAAACTTCCAACAGCATTTGCATATGGTATTCTGTCCATAATTGCCCTTTCTTCATCTGTCTTTGGACTATCTTATAAAGACAGTCTCAAACCTTGTTTCACTGGTACTGAAACTGATGTACACTGATCCATATTGTATCTCTTAAGTACTTTGACTAGATAAGACTCTTGATGCAAGCTCAAACTCCCAACTGACCTGTTTCTTAATATTTGCATCCCAAGTATAACACTTGCTTCTCCAAGATCTTTCATCTCAAATTCCTTTCTTAGTACTTCATTTACTGCATTTATCCCTGTGATATTACCACATGCAATCAGAATATCATCTACATATAGCAATAGGTAGGTGAAATTCCCTTCTTCATTCTTTATATAAACACAACTGTCATGCATGCTCCTTTCAAAACCATTTGATGTTATGTATTCATCAAACCTCAAGTACCACTGCCTAGGACTTTGTTTAAGTCCATACAGAGACTTGACTAACTTGCATGCCTTGTTTACTGATCTGTCAACCTCCACACCTTCAGGCACTTACATGTATATATCTTCTTCAAGATTCCCATGTAAGAAAGCAGTAGTAACATCCATCTGATGCAATTCAAGGTCAAACTGAGTCACTATAGCAAGTAAGATCCTAATAGAACAATGCTTCACAACTGGGGAGAAGATCTCATTATAATCAACACCCTCCTTCTGTGAAAAACCTCTTGCAACTAGTCTTGCTTTGTATCTAAAACCACCTTCTTTACTTGTTACTGGTTTTCTTTTGAATAACCATTTACATCCAACAAGCTTCTGATCAGTTGGTTTATCAACAAGTATCCATGTATTGTTCTTCTTCAAAGATAGTGCAACTAACCACTTATCACTCTCAGTACTGGAAATTGCTTCAGAGTATGATCTAGGCTCATACATTTCAATGTCTGTTGCTACATACAGTGCATAGGATACAACATCAGCCTCTATATATCTGACAGGAGCTCTTATCTGCCTCCTCAATCTATGCCTTACTAACTGATAGCTACTTAGTGTTCTTCTTTCAGCTGATGTTTGACCCTCTTCTGATGTTGGTGTGTTCTGACTCCTTACTTGTTGTTTCTTATCTGTTCCAAGCTCCACCTCAAGCTCAACATTATCTGTATCAGAAACTACACCAGCTGCCCTTTCAATTAAGGCATCTTTTTCTCATTGAAGCTCACATCTCTGCTAATAAGAAACTTATTAGCTTCATAACACCACAACTTATAACCTTTTGTTTCTTTTGGATATCCAACAAGCACACACTTGATGGCCCTTGGATCCAACTTATCCTGTTTCTGATGTGCATAGGCCTGACAGCCTATAACCCTGAGGTGATCATAACTAGGAAGCTTTCCAGACCATACTTCCTCAGGAGTTTTAAACTTGATTGCTGCTGATGGGCACATATTAATGAGATAAGCTGCTGTAGATACAAGCTCACCCCAAAACCCCTTAGAGAATCCTCCACTGGTCAGCAAGCACCTTACCCTTTCAAGCAATGTTTGGTTCATTCTCTCTGCAACTCCATTTTGTTGAGGTGTACCATGAACTGTTCTGTGCCTCTTGATTCTTTTCTCTTGACAGTAATTGTTGAACTCTTGTGATACAAATTCTAGTCCATTGTCTGTCCTCAAACACTTAAGCTTACACTCTGTCTGATTTTCAACTTCAGTAAGCCATATCTTGAATGCTGCCAATGCCTCATCTTTTGATTTCAAGATCCTTATCCACAACTTTCTTGAGTAATCATCAATGAAAGATATAAAATATCTTCCACCTCCCATAGTTGTTATCTTGGATGGCCCCCACAGGTCTGAGTGAATATACTCCAATCTTGACTTAGTGTTGTGCTCTGCAGTACCAAACTTGCTTCTCTTTAACTTTCCAAGTATGCAAGCCTCACACTGATCTAACATAACTGATGAGCTCAGATTCAGCAGACCTTGTCTAGCTAATTCTTGTAGCCCCCTTTGACTTACATGAGTAAGTCTTCCATGCCATAGTATTGCATCATCCTTTTCTTGTAATACATTGATCTGTCCAATTATGACAGATCCCTCAAGGAAATACAGATCATTTTTCTTGATTCCTCTTATAACTACTGTACTTCCTTTTAAGACAGTGAGAACTCCATTCTTAAGCCTGCTTTCATACCCTAATGTATCAAACATACCTAGAGATATCAAATTTCTCCTTAAGCTAGGCACATATCTCACTTTATTTAGTAGTTTAACAGATCCATCAAACATTTTCAACTTAATGGAACCTATACCTTCAATATTACATGCTTGATCATTTCCTAAAAGGACTGATCCCTCATTACATTCAGTCAACTCACTGAACCATTCTTTAATGGATGTCATATGGAAAGTACATCCAGAATCTAACACCCACTCATCTGAAATAGAATCAGATACCACAGACAATGCCTCAATAACATCATTCTTAGGTTGAATGTCAGTTACCTGATTTGCATGGTTCCTTTGATTACCAGCTTTTTCTGCAATTTTCTTGGCCACCATGGCCTTCCATTTGAAGCATTGTTTCTTGTAGTGTCCAGGTTTATTGCAATGGAAACAATTATTGTTATCTTCATCTGTTGGAACACTTTGAGTCTTATCAAGTTTCTTCTTGTTAGAACTGATCTTCTTGTTGTTATTGTTATTACTCCAGTTTCCCTGCTTCTTGGCAACCAATACTTCTCCACTAATCTGAACATCTGGATTCTTGTGTAGTACCTTTGCTCTCAGGGCAAGTTGTACTTGATCCAGTGTAATTGTCTCATTATTTCCAAACAGCAATGTATCTCTTAATCCTTCAAATGATGAAGGAAGGGCTGAAAGCAGAATCACAGCCTTATCTTCTGTATGCAGAGCTACATCTATGTTCTCTAGCTCATCAATTATCCTATTAAACTCATCTAACTGTCCAAGAATTGACTTCTCTTCTGTAATCTTGAATGAATACAACTTCTGTTTCTTATACAATCTATTAGCAAGAGTTTTAACCATGTAAAGTTGTTCTAACCTTTGCCAAATCCCTCTGGCTGTGGTTTCTTTTGCGATCTCCCTTAAGGCCTTGTCTCCTAAACACAATATGATTGCACTTCTTGCTTTAGATTGTTGATCTTGATCGGCTGCAGCTGCAACTGCATCAACTTCCACTGCTTGATTCTCAGGCAATGGTTTAATAGCATCTGAAAGACCTTGTTGAATGAGAATGGCCTCCATCTTCATCCTCCACAAACTGAAATCTGACTTTTCTGTAAACTTCTCCACATCGAACTTTGTTGTCACCATGGTGATCTCCTTCTTCAATCAGATGGCAGCAGCTCCCTTCCCATCATCTTCTCAACCGTTTGATCATGCATGCAATCCAACGTTCATCCTTGTGCCAGCTCATCAATCCTCACCTTATGATTGATCAACTAGCTTCACCAATCTCCTCCTTACACGTATGAGCCACTTATCACACACACAAATCTGCTATGCATGCATGTGTCTATATTTCTTAACAAATACAAAGTACGAAAGCTTCAAGTTTAACATAAAGGAAAATTAGGAGTAAGACACGACCAATTGATTTTTTAATAAAGTAGTAAAATAAAAATAAAATATGAACATTAAAAATAGCACATAAACATGCGAATAAGAGTAATTTCAATATCTAATGCATTCTTAAACTCTTGAGCTTACACATTTTCATCCCCATTAAATCGATTCTTTGCACTTGCAGAATCTATTCATTTGCTTATCATTTTAATTTTAATTCAAATCCAGCAGACCTAATTAAATTAAATAGGCTCAATTCTAGTCCAACAGACCTATTTAAATTAAATAGTCACATATCCAGTCCAGCAGACTTAATTAAATGGAAAAGCACAACATATCGTTTTAAGGACAAAATATCTCACAATAGTTTTCTTCACCTATAAATAAGGGTCTTTCGTCCTCATTCCAATCACTCTGAAAATTGTGAAGACCCTAGAGAGTTCTGAAGATCAAGATCCCAAATCAAACTCCAACCCAACTTGAAAGAAAAACTAGAAAACAGAAAAGAAGTCTTCATACGAGATTACCGCTTCGGTACAGACAGCCATCGAGAATGGTGTTTCATCGATAGAGATCGGAGAGCCTAGCCCAAGAAGGCAAGAACTATGCTCCACAAGGAGGAAGGAAACGACAAACTCGTCCAAGAACAGCTAAACTATTGGAAGAGAAGAGGTTGAGCGCAGAAATGCATAACGCGATATACAAACAGAGGGCAGTATGATTCTATAACTCGAGGGAAGGCAGTTTAAAGGAGGCATCGACTTAGTACCTCGAGGGTCGAGCACGCAGAGCCTGAAAACTATCTTCAAACTCAGCTCTCTTATCTTTTTCCACCCTCAATTCTCCTTGAACCTGAGTCTAAGCTTTACATGCTTCGGAGGCCCTCCGATCATGAAGAGAAGAATACGGACCGTTTCCCTAAACACAAGAGGTGTAAACTTAAAAATATGTAAAAATCTACCAACAATATTAATATGATTATCCATTATACATTAAAATATTATATCTCTTACATCATTACACATTAAAGCATTACTTCCTTCGATCAAAAGAAATCATTTTAGTATTTTGGACGGTCAATCCAAAAATATCTATTTTCTCCTTTCTAATAAAAAGATCTCACAAATATGACCCACCACATTTATCTAATACATTCGATTCTCCAAATTACTTCAATTTTCAGTTTATTCATGTAGTTATCTAAAAATTTAAGATTTTGTCCCAAACTAATTTTTCGTCACAAATCTTTCAAAATCTTTCCAAAATTTTGAAAGCTTCCAAAATTTGAATATTTTTTTTATTGGAATCATCTCATAATTCTTGAAAATTTTTAAAATTGTCCTAAAAAGACTCTTAGGCGCCTTATAAATGCGGTGGGAGTGAGGATATACTCGCCGGCGTCGTACTGTGGTGGCTACGGCAAAGAGGAGGCAGATCTCACCGGCCTGGCGATGTCGTTGAGAGATATAATATTTTAACTTATAATAATAAATAGTTGTATTAATATGAGGTACCTTAATTAATAAAATATAACTCAAACTGAAGGGAGTATATTATTTTCACAAGATATTTTGCCTGTAGCAGACAGCTTATATGGCCAATGCCATGCATCATCTTTATGAGTCCAAGAAGCGTGAATCCTCACTGCAAGATGAAGTTACCCTGCTCTCTAGCAAGATTTCTATTCACGTTCGGAGGGCCTCCGACGGGTGTAAAGCCGAGGCTCAAGTCTGAGGAGAATTGAGAGTGCAAAAAGATAAGGGAGCTGAACTTGAAGATAGTTTTCAGGCTCTGCGTGCTTGACCCTCGAAATACCAAGTCACCTCCTTTAAACTGCCTCAACTTGACCCTCGAGTTATAGAATCGTTCTGCTCTCTGTTTGTATATCGTGTTATGCATTTGGGACTGCTATAGAAAAAAAATGGAATTAGGGCTCCAATAATTTGAATTTCTAGTTTTTTTTAATGACTTAATCATCCTAGTCAATAGCTGCCATGTGATTGAGAAGATGATCGATAAGGATTTGATGTTAGAAATGTGCAAGAAAAAGAAGGAAATGGTGAATCAAGAAAGAGATGAAAAAAGCTCAATCACAATGCATATGCAACTTCAATAAAAGGAAAAATGATCAAAATAACAAAAATATATATGCTCAAGGAAATCAGAGTCAAGAGAAGTAAGCATGCAATCAAAATAAGCTATTCTCAATTTTGTACAAATATAATGAACTTTGTACAAATATAATGAATTTGCGAAAAACTGAAAATATTTCAAAACGACATAATTTGCAAAATCTGGAAAATCTTCCAAACTCTTTGAAAATTGAGAAATCGTCCAAATTAAATGATTAGAAATGAATGATTAGAAAAAAGTTGGTAATGCTACGAAAGTGGCGGAGTGGGAGGCAGTATACTTGAAGAAAAGAAATGGAAGCATATTTTATAAAACATAATTTAACAATCATTAAACATACTTTATTATTTATACAATAACTAAACATACTTTAGTGAGTTATCACTTTCGCTATAAATCATTATCACTTTCACTATAAAATGTTATCACTTTATATTTATACTTTAAATTGTTCATAAAATAACATTATCACTTTTCATTGATTTATTATCACTACTCTTATAGTCAACTCGTGGTACCAGTTAAACCACCACCGTCTCTGCTCAAAAAGACCACCGACGACCCTTTCTTCGTCCCAGAAATGGAGGATTACAGTTTCCTTTCCCCAGATGAGAAACTCTCCAACCTCATCAATCAATACGAAGAAAAACAAGAAGAAGAACTTACTCGCCATCATTTTCAACTTATTCGATAACTTCATATCCGATTACATTGATCCACCTCTCCCACCCGCGGTTGATCCCAAACACGTGCTAGCCGGCAACTTTGCACAGCCGAGCTTCTGCCAACCGCCTTTCATCAATAAAATATTAATACATTCCATTATAAAGGTTATATTCTTAGTATAATACCACGGAAATCATTACATGAGACAAAGTCACAAATTTTTACCAAAATTATGATATGAATTTCTAATATAAAATGTCATAATTTAATAATTTAGGGAGGCAGTATACTTGAAGATAAAAAATGGAATGAGATGACAGGGAACTTAAAGGAGGTTCAAGGCATCTTGCAATCCTTGCAGAATCTCCGCATCATGATGCTGAAGGTGCTGGGATGCTACAAAATAATATCTCCTATATCATCCATGAAAGATGAATTAAGAAAGAGTTAATTGAAGAGATGAGTGAAGTTATTAGAAAAACAACAGTTGAAACGGGTAGGCAAGGGGATGTGATTCAGAAAGTTGTGAATTCACATTAAAGGAAAACGAAAAGTGTCAAATTTAATTTAATAGGGGGAATATTAAATAAACTGCACAGTGAAAATTCAATTGTACCATTAAAATTAAAATTCAACTTTCAAAATAAAATAAACAGAGGGGATTAGAACATGTACTAAATCTTCTCTTATACTTACAAATGAATTTAGATAATCGGGGTCTCTTTTTTTCTATTTTTCACATCTTATTTAAAGAGTTTTTTTTTCTTTTTTACACAATACAATAATGTATCATTTTAATTAAGTAATATATATATTTATTTTCATAAATGTATTTTTTACTAACATATAAATTAATCAGTTACAACTTATATACTTATATTACATCTTATACTAAAATGTATAACATTTTATACTAATATGTATAACATAATTTAATAAATATATTAATGAAAATATTGATAAAAATAATATCAATATTATTCAATTTCCAAACATCATTTCTTTCCCATTCCTACAATCTTGTAAAATTATTAAAATCAATTTAATAAATTGGAGAAATGAAAAACAATCAATTAATTACAACCTTTCAAACATAAGCACCGCATGTGAAAAATTGTGAAATTATAAAAATAAAAAAATTTGAATCTACGAAAAAAATGTAGAAATACAATCTTTAGAATATCTCGAATTCAATCCTTGAATAGATTTGGAAGATTTTGAATCTGATATTAAGTTTGAAAAATCGTATTGATTGACCACGGCCAGTGAGATAGAGTGTTGGCGAACGGAAAAGCAGAGCGTCGTCGTGACAGAAGAACTGTTCTAGGAACAGATTACTTCCTCCGTCCCCTTTAAAGAGGGTCTTTTTTCCATTTTGTTGTACCACCCAAAAAAATTCTCTTTCTTTTTTAACACATGGGACCCACACACACTCACTAATACCATTAAAATATGAGACCCACCTTCCACTAATACAAATACCCACTACATATTAAATAATAATACTCCTTAACCCACTAATACAATTAAAATATGAGACCCACTTTCCCACTAATACAAATACTCACTACACATTAAATAATAATACTCCTTAATCCACGTGTCAAAAATCAAAATATTCTTTTAATGAGGGACGGAGGGAGTGGATGTTAGAGAGAAAGGAAAGGGTTAGAAAGAGTTACACACTATACATTAAATAATAATACTCTTTAATCCACGTGTTAAAAAGTAAAAGACCCTCTTAATGAGGGATGAATTTCAAGTGAATCCGGAGCTTATGCAAAAATCAAATTTCCACCAAGTGCACTTGCATAATCAACAGTTGCAGGTTATTATTCAACAATTGCTAGCACAAGACAGGAGCCAAAGTTCTTCAATTGAGATTCGTGTGGCCTACCTTATTTGGAGGTGCCAATAAATTATTAATGAGGGATGGAGGGAGTAGATGTTAGAGAGAGAAAGGAAAGGGTTAGAAAGAGAGCGATCAGATTAGATGTTAGAGAGAGAAAGGAAAGGATTAAAAAGAGCGAATAGATGGAGAGGCTTAGAGAGAAAGAGGTGAGATCAAATTGATTAGATAGAGAGGCTTAGAGAGAAAGAGGTGAGATCAAATTATGACCCATGTAATTTGAAATTATTATTTATAGCCCGGGTCATTGGATCCAAATTGACCCGATTGACATTATCACTTTGACAAAGTCTCTTGTGAGACGGGTAATTTAGTGAGACGAGTCGACCCATCACTAAAATATGCTTATTGTATACATAAAGTATGTTTGATAGTTGTTAAAGTATATTTTTTAAAGTGTGTTGTATCATGCATTAAATTATGATTTTAGAGTGTTATAATACGATTTATTGTTAACATACTTTAACTACAAATAAACATACTTTAACTCTACAATAAGCATACTATAGTGATGGGCCGACCCGTCTCATACCCGTCTCACAAGAGAGTTACTCTATCACTTTTCGGTACTAAAGTTTTTTGGGTGCAACTAAAAAAAGAGTGAGGCTTGCGTGCATCCGGGCGCACGGAACACATTCCATGCGCCTTTAGAAATTTTGTATTATGGGTAAGGGCACATTAATTTGGTCTAAAGGGTATACACTTTAATTACTAAAAGGTACACAATTTTGTTCTAAAGGGTATACACTTTTCATTAATATTTTTTTTTCTTTAGAAAATAAAGGGTACACATTTTTATACTAAAGGATATACAATTTAACACAAAATTCTAAAGGCGCACGGAGTGTTGTTCGTGCGCCCAGATTTTTCTTTAGAAAATAAAGGGTACACATCTGTATACTAAAAGGTATACAATTTAGCACAAATTTCTAAAGGCGCACGGAAAGTGTTCGGTGCGTCCGGGTGCACATTAGCTTTTGCCCTAAAAAAATTTCAATTTAGGTAAAGAGTAAAAAGAAACAAAATATACATGTGCAAATTGCGCACAAGGGCTAATCTTTGTGGTGCAATATATTTCGTCTTCCTTCTCTCTCCAACCCCAGCTTTCTCTCTCTACAAACGCATGTGCCCTCTTCCGCCACCTCTACACTCCCTGACAAACAACCGATAAACCCCTGTAAAACCCTCTAATTTACAGTACACACTTATAAACCACTTGAGATTATACTGTATGTAATTTTTAAAAAGGATTATCAAAACGGCAGCTTTTCGTGGTATTGTTACTAAAACAACTAGCCATAAGCTGGGTATAGGAGGTGCAGTGGCGGCTATGGCGAAAATGGGGTTCTCTCCTCAAACCACCCCTTTCAGGCCTTCCTCTTTTTGCCCCCCCTATTTCTGGTTCTGCCGTTCTTGCACTCACTTTTACTCGTTTTCAACTTCCGCCAGAGTTTTCTGCGGGTACAGCTCCTCACTCAACTTGTTTTATGCTTTATGAGTTTGTATGGTTTCTTGATGTTCATCCTCAGTTGCTATTTCTTGTACGAACGGAGTTTGATTTAAGGGTTCTGTTTAGTTGATGTTAGCCCTGAGGGTACTTCATTTCTCTAATTGTTTTGTTGTTTTTAGGAATGTGGTTATTTGGTCTGGCTATTACTATTGTGGTTGCAAGTTTGTCAATTTATATAAGTTTCGTTGTGTTGATTGTGGATTGAGGCATCTAATGCATGATTTTGTTAATGTGGAAAAGTATAGTTTTGGTATGATGTTTTTGAATGTTGATTCACTATTCATTCTGCTGCGCTGTTTTTTCGAACACTGGCTAATATCTTTTACAGATTGGAAGATAGAGCCCCTAAAAATGCTAGGAGCCTTTCGTATAGTGGAGCTGTCACTGCTGATTTATGTCAATTAAACCAAAGATCAAGAACATTTAAGCGGAATGAAGGTAGAAGTGATTTTAGCTATCAGTGGGGACAGCCTTCTTTACATAGAGAGGTGGAAGGGAGAGGGGAAATTGGTAAAGAAATTCTGTACGGAGTAGGACATACTGCGGAAGATTGGGGTAGAGCTACTGAAGAATGTAGGAGGAACAAGAGACTTTATGCACTGGGAAATAATATGTCTGCAAATTTCGAGACAATTCCAGAAGAAGATACGACACAACATGCCCAGCTTGGGATGACTAAGGTTGTATTATATTCTTGACATTAGAAAGCCTATAATCTTTTTTTTTTCCATACTTTCTGTTTACCTCCATATCTGACAATACCTTTTGATCATGGGAAATTTTTTTATTTTCAGTATGAAGGAGAAGGGAGTGCATTAAGCAGGAGGAAAATGGAGCATACTGGAAATGTTAGACAATGTGGGCTTCATGTTTCCCAAAATCAATTGTCTCTTGTTCAGGTTGGATCTTACATAGTTCCAAACACGAATGATGATGATAACAAGATGGTGCTGGAGACGCAGTTTGTAAAGAAAGATGCTAAAATTAATGGATTGGGAATTAAGAAACATCCAGGTTCCATCACTGACCAGGATTATGTACTTGAAATTAAAGAAACTGTGTCTGATGATGGTGATAGTTTTATCGAACCTCTGAGTGAGCAAATTACTGCTCCTAAGTGTTCAGAATTACATGAGAATCTTAGTAAGGTCTATGACAAGGTTCTTGTGGTTGATAGCATCCCTGCAGCTAGGGAAGTAGTTCGTATGCTTACCACTCAATACAGAGATTTAATTCACGCGTGTGATACAGAAGTATGTTTTTTGGGCTTATTGTGAATTGCTTATAAGATATGTTTCTCATATTTTAACTCTGATAGCCATTTTTTTCTTTTCTACGTGTTATTCTGATTACCATAGGTAGCAAACATTGATGTTAAAGAAGAAACACCCGTGGACCATGGGGAACTTATATGTTTTAGTATATATTCTGGTCTAGATGCTGATTTTGGTGATGGAAAATCCTGTGTCTGGGTGGATGTACTTGATGAAGGTGGCAAGGATCTCATCAAAGAATTTGCACCATTTTTTGAAGACCCATCTATCAAGAAAGTAAATTAATTTATTTTCATTATTGGCTTAAAACTTTTTCTGCTCAGTTAGACCTTCCTCTGCAATGGATTATTTATTTAACCAACCTTACCAAACTGTCATAGTTTTAACATCATCAGGTGCTCAAAATTTGGAAATATAATCAGAGCCTTTTTGCTTTTCTGTAGGTGTGGCATAA
Organism: Pogostemon cablin; assembly: GCA_023678885.1. Classification (NCBI taxonomy): domain Eukaryota; kingdom Viridiplantae; phylum Streptophyta; class Magnoliopsida; order Lamiales; family Lamiaceae; genus Pogostemon; species Pogostemon cablin. Next base: position 23,052,578 of record CM042973.1, read on the forward strand.
TTATAGCTTTGATAATCACATAATAGAGAATTATGGGCTTAAACTTTCTGGTTTTTATGCTGATACAATGCACATGGCTCGATTGTGGAATTCTGCTAGGCGAACAGAGGGAGGGTATTCCTTGGAAGCGCTTACAGGAGATTCCAGACTCATGGGAGATGCTAAAAGTGGTCTTGGTAAAGAAGTGACTGGGAAAGTGTCAATGAAGAACATCTTTGGCCGAAAAAAGCTAAAAAAAGATGGATCTGATGGAAAAATAATTACCATTCCACCTGTTGAAGAGCTACAGCGAAATGAGAGGAAATTATGGATTTGTTATTCTGCTTTAGATTCTATAAGCACTTTGAGGCTGTTTGAAAGCCTTGAGAATAAACTTTTAAAAACCCCTTGGTATGTTAATGGAGTACGCAAAGGGTCTATGATGGACAACTATAAAATATATTTATGTCCATTTGGAGAGCTTCTTGTTGAAATGGAGAAAGAGGGAATGCTGGTTGATCGTTCTTACCTTGCAGAAATTGAAAAGGTTGCTAAAGCAGAGCAGCAAGTAGCTGTTGATAGATTTCGCAAGTGGGCATCAAAGTATTGCCCTGATACAAAATACATGAATGTGGGAAGTGATACACAGTTGCGCCAGTTTTTTTTCGGTGGTATCCAAAACAGGTAGTACTGACGTTCTGACTCTTTAAGTTGGTGGACCTTCTTGCAGGGTTCAGCAACACTTTAGCTTCTTCGTTTTTGTGGTATCCTTTTTGGCTTATGTAACTCGAATATACTTTCACTTTTTAGGGGTCTTGCAAAGGGTAGGGTGTGTGTTTAGAGATAATAAATTCACAGTAGCAATTGTTAAAGTGTCAACAATTAGCACAATTTTGGCCCATGCTGTTGTAGGCGACATAGTTGTGAGCCTTAAAATTGAATCATGATATGTTTCTTTAATCCTTGCAGAGATTTTTAGATGTCAAGCTACTATTTTTCATTGCAGCTAACACTTAAATTAAGAGATGGCTCATTATTTTACTGTTCCTTTGCAGCGCAGATCACTTCATCCATGAAACTGAAAGTCACTTTTATTTTTATCATTCTGATTGGCTATACACTTATGTTCCTTTTAATTTATTCACAGAAATCACTCCAATGAGTTTCTTCCAGTGGAAAAGGATTTTAAAGTTCCCAATGTAGATAATATAATTGAAGAAGGCAAAAAGAAACCTACAAAATTCTGTAAAATCACATTGCGTAAACCTGATGGTGTTAACATTAAGACTGATAAGTACACTGCAAGTGGTTGGCCTTCTGTTAGTGGGGATGTTTTGAAGACTCTTGCTGGGAAGGTCTCTGCTGACTTAGAATTCCTGGATGAAGAAAATGATGAAGAAATGCCAGAAGAAGTGACAGAAACTGTTTCTAAGGATAATGGAGCAACCCTAAAAGGCACTGATGTATCTGCTTATGGAACCGCTTACTCAGCATTTGGTGGTGGACATGCCGGAATTGAAGCATGTCATGCCATTGCTGCTTTGTGTGAAGTTTGTTCTATTGACTCACTGATATCCAACTTTATTCTACCCTTACAGGTTATTTTCTGCTACACTGGACACGTTATGTGTATGTGATTTGGAATATAAATTCACAGGTTTTAAAGTTGTCACTTTTTGGAAGGATAAGCATCCTCTATCTTTTTTGGGGGATTTTTAGTTATCTGTTACATTAAGATTTCTGTTTCCTGAACCTTCATAAAATATTGCTTTTCTTTTCTTGTTGGGACGTTCTAGAGAGCTCTGGAAACCTTATTTGCATGGATTTTGATCTTCAGTCGTTGCGCCTATGAATAATTGTTGCATTTATAACTAGGATAGAGATAGGAAAACTTCTAAAAATTTTATCCTCATCTTTCATTGAAAACTTCTAAAAATTTTATCCTCCCTCATCTTTCATTGTTTATCACAGGGAAATGACATAGCAGGAAAGAATGGGAGAATCCATTGTTCATTAAATATTAACACTGAAACTGGGCGATTGTCTGCGAGAAGACCTAATTTACAGGTTTGCCAATGCCCTTTTTTCTAGTATTATCCAAAGGTTGTATCTGTGCTTTTACCAAAATCAACTTGTAAATTGCAACTCTTGAACTGCTCAGATATTTTGGTTGTTGGTGTCTCATGTTGCTTACTATTGACTTTTATTTAGTAGTTTACAAGAGATATTTTACTGTCTTGTGAATTGCTTGGTTCTTAAAGGCTTACCCTAGAGATCTATGCAAGTGTATACAAAGTGGAGAGTTTGACCCTATTTTCCGAAGTTGTAGATTGAGGAAGCAGTTATAATGTTCTTATTTGAAGAATATATAAATACCTTGTACCATGTTGTGATTTGCAAATCTTCTCATAAGAATTTCATGATAGTGAAGAGTGCCATAAGCTGTTAAGGATTACCTGAGCCTTTTCTATGAGCATGTATTATCATGTCCTACTGTTGAAGGTTTTCAGCACATTCTCTGGAAAATTAGAGTTTGTTCAATTCTAGGCAAAATGTTAGGCCGATGGATTGATATTGGACTTAAAAGGGATGTTGTAGTTTCTCCAGTATTGGTGAGTTTTTTACTCCAAGCTTGGAATTTAGAAAAGGTGATTATTAGCCAGAGCTAGGAGAAAACAAAGGAATGAAGTATCTATATCAAGACATATCGTCTAAAGAAGTATTTTAATTTATTAACAAGTGAAACTTTGCTTGAGAACTTATTAGTTCTTGCATATTTGGTTTAAAAATTACCTGATCAAATAACAAGTACAAAGTTTTAATTTTTATATATTAAGCTTTCCCTTTGAACTATAGTCCTTTTTGTTCTGGAATCTAGAACCAGCCAGCACTGGAGAAGGATCGTTACAAGGTTCGTCAGGCATTTGTTGCAGCACCTGGAAACTCTCTAATAGTTGCTGATTACGGACAGGTAATGACTTGAATCCTGCTGACAAGTCTATTCTTTCTTGCTTTAGGCAAGCTTAAAAAATTATGCTAGTGTATTATTTTGTTTCTGATTATATGTTTACTGAATCAGTTAGAACTTAGGATTCTTGCTCACCTGGCCAGCTGTGAGAGCATGCTGAATGCTTTTAAAGCTGGAGGAGACTTTCACTCGAGAACTGCAATGAACATGTATCCACACATTCGGGATGCTGTTGAGCAGAAGAAAGTGCTTCTTGAGTGGCATCCTGGATCTGATGATGACAAGCCTCCAGCCCCATTGCTAAAGGTTTGCTCTTGAAAGCTTCTGTTGGAAGTGACATCATCACTTTTTTTGAAGAAACAACAATCAATATCAGCAAGTAAAGATTGTGGTTTTCCTACTACATACTATTTACATTAAGAAAACTATTAATGTGGAAGCAAATTATAGGCTTTAGAGTCATGCTACAGGACTACTAAATGAGATGCATATTAGAGGAATTGGCTAAAGAACTTGACAGACTGTTTGTGTATAATTCGGGAAAAACTTTGTAACTTCAGTCTCCGGTTGCTGGCAATTGGTTTTGAGGCAATACTCATGGCTCTGGTTGTGAAAAAATATGATAAAGAATCATTTGAAATATTGGTAGTTAAGTCCAACATGTGTAGGTGCTGCCTATAAGCTTATAATTTCAAAACCTTGGATTAGTCTCCTGAAGAACAGGCATTGCCACATCCATTGGGCGACAAATTTATGGCTGCACACAGTTTCCCATATCCAGTGATTGCTAAATTACTAATTATTCAGTTTATTGACCTCATTCCATGAACTTAACACTGCCATAATTCACAACTTATTATTGTACTCGAGCTTTTACTGTTACACCTGCCTTCAAAAGAATGACTTGCCTCAGATCATATGTAAACGAGTCTAGCAATGTTTTGGCTTCCTACCTTGACTTTGGATCCCCTAACCAAATCAGTTCGCCTGTCCAGTATAAAATATATGGAGCCCTACAGTTTAGATAGAGAACATTATGCATTCACTAGTATATTGCTTTTCTTTCATCTTGTTGGTGGTAGATTATTGCATATTCATCAGAATAATGGTGCATATCCAAGCAATTAGTTAGCAGTTGAGATATGGTAGCATTGTAGAGCAACACGTAGTCTGTGGTCTCCTGTTAAGCTATGCAACTCACTTTGTTTGCTGATTAGCTAAAGTCTTCTATCCGTCCTTAAATTTCTGCATCTTAGGAATTGATAGCAATTTTAGACTTGGTACAACCTTTTGCAGTTTGCTTTTAATTACATGCTAACTAATCGAGACTTCACGCATAACTTAATTACAATTTCAGGATGCATTTGCCTCTGAAAGAAGGAAAGCAAAGATGCTTAACTTTTCCATTGCATATGGGAAAACTACCATTGGACTTGCCCGGGACTGGAAGGTAAACTAGTGCAGGAGGATTTTCAATTGGCGGCAAAGGTTATATTACTGTTTGTGTGAATGCTATCTGTGTTATTAGGTTTCATGCGAGGAAGCTCAGGAAACAGTTGACCTCTGGTACAGTGATCGAAAAGAAGTATTAACTTGGCAGGAACAACGTAAAAAAGAAGCGCGTGAGCTTAAACGTGTATACACGTTGCTAGGTCGGGCACGTCACTTCCCATCACTATCGAATGCCAGCAAAGCACATAGAAATCATATAGAACGTGCTGCAATCAATACTCCAGTGCAGGTGCCTGTTGCTCACCGTACTACTTTCTTGCAGCGTGCCATACAAATTATTGATGGGTGTTTACGTGCTAACATGTTTATACTTGACACGAACGTGGCAGGGAAGTGCTGCAGATGTTGCTATGTGTGCCATGTTGCAAATATCAAGGAGTAAACGTTTGAAAGAGTTAGGATGGAGACTTATATTACAGGTCAATTTACTTTTCTAACCTCTATTCATGTGTGAATCTATTTTAAACTAGGTATAATGACATCAACTACCCTGCCATTTAGCCTCTTTACAAATATATCCACCTTTCAGTTCTCTGACTATCCTCGAAATCTTTTCTTTTTTTTTCACAAATCACACCTGTTGGAAGGATATATTTGAATGAATGGTACAAATTTGACCGCAACACCTCAAGAGGGTATTTGCAATCGCAGCGCTATACTTTTCTTGATCCATATGCCAAATCTTAGGGATATTATATGTATTTTTAAACTGCAAAGACATCAAGAAAGATATGTAGTGAAATCACATTGAAACCTGTTGGTACATAGTGCTGACCAATCCTGTTGGAACAGGTTCATGACGAAGTGATCCTAGAAGGGCCAACTGAATCAGCTGAAGAAGCGAAGGCCATAGTAGTTGATTGCATGCAAAAGCCTTTTGATGGCAAAAACATTCTCAAAGTTGATCTATCTGTTGATGCCAAATGTGCTCAAAACTGGTATTCTGCCAAGTAGACTACCACTTTTACCTTCGCTGCTTCGATCTAGTGCTCGACTGCTTCTGATCTCACTAATTTGGATCTTCCAACCTGAGGCTAGGTATTTTTTCGTTTTTTGTTTTTTCGGGGGGTGTCGTGGAGTTAGTGATCCGTGCACCACCCTCCCTCCCTGTATATATCTTGTTGGAATGCCAAATTTAGGCATCAATTTTTCATGCTTAGATTATTTTAAGTGGAAGTGCTACTCGTGTGATAGAACTGTAACATGTTCAAATTCTGTGGCATTTTGCCCAGCAGTTTTATGCAATTCCTAGTTATTCAATCAACTCTTCAGAGAATTCCACTCGCAAAAAAATATTGTCAGAGTTGGAACCCTTTTTGCAGGTTCTATTTCTCCTAAAGATAAGTGATGTTTTTTAATTTTCTAATTTACCGGCTTATATTTACAGTTTACTCCCTCTTTCCCAGAACAATTGACATATTTTTTTTGGGCACGGAGATTAAGAATAATAATTTAATGTAAAGTGAAGTGAGAAAAATAATATTTAATTTGTAGTGGGTAGTTGTATTAGTGGTGAGTGTGATGTGTGTGTGGGTCCATGTAAATAAATAAATTGTTTTTGTGTGGGTCTCATATCCTTAAAAAGAAAATATGTCAATTGTTGTGGGAAAACCTAAAAGGAAAAGTGTGTCAATATATTTAGGACGGAGGGAGTACTATTTAACACTTTGCTCTCATGCTTTGGCTCTGAGCCCGACAAATTGCACTCTACTTACTTTCCTTACATACTCTCTCTCTCTCCCCTTTCATTTTTTTATTTTGGTCCGTCTCATTATAAAGTATACATTAAAATATTATTTTTCTCACCTTACGATACATTAAATTATTATATTTCTTAATCCACGTGCAAAAAATCAACGGATACCTTTCAAGGGGACGGAGGGAGTATAAAATAAATGAATTGATATTTTGTGCACCCGAGTGCACTCATGTGTATAAATTTTTTGTTTAACCGTGTATATATATTTCTTAATAAATGTATAATTATTTTATATTAAGTTTTTCAATAAAAAAAATTATCAGAAAATTCTCTAAAAATTTACTGAAAGTGTGTTCTTATTTATTAGTGTATATATTTTTATTTATTAATGTATAATTTTTTAATACTGAGTGTATGAGTCTGAATTCATGTACACAAGTGTACAAGAGAATTTGCCAAGATAAATATACAATTGAATGATTAATTAAATTAAAATCACTACAAAGTTGGAATAGTCGAATACTTAATTCCAATTTTCAACTCTGATATCTTGATGGGTGGTGACTGCTTAGTGGTTGGCTTGTATGTTTTCATGATTAATTGAATTAATTCATTATTTATGATAACGCAGTTCAGTTCAATCATAGATTATTATGATTAGGATTAACCATAAATTATTTATTATTTTACAGAATAATTTGACTGTCATGAACTAAATTTTAGTGGTGATATAAGAGATGAATTCGTCATTGAAAAATGTAAACATTACTGGAAGCATAATTGAATACCCACCCTATATTTTTACATCCACATCATGTATAACTTGAAAAAACTCGAATTTGAACTAGAAGTTAAACAAGCTCGATTCGGAACCGGCGGTAATCCCAGTTCCTTTATAACCCGTGTTTGGAATTGGAATCTAACCGGAATATGTCCGATTCTTTGGCCGATTCCAATTAAAATGTGCATGTCTGCAACAAGCCAACATATTTGTACACGTTAATAACCTTTTACTAAATCACTTGGCCCCACAATTCACAAAACCTAAACAATGAATTCATATATAGAAGTGGGTGAGCTAGCCAAAAGAAGATAATGAAAAATTATACTCGGATATTATAATCCTATACAACAAGACCTCAAATGATTTTCCTTATCGACAAACAAGCTAGTAATTTCCTGTATCAATCATATTTTTGGAGTGTTAAAGCATTACAAAATCAAAACAAATGCATGATGATAAAACAAAACAATTGGGGGCTCCAGAAGTTAATATAAAGAAAATAATAATAAAAAAATTTACTAGTCAGTTATTTCCCCAAATGCTGCAGATCAATCTCCCAGGATGATGCCAACTGAAGTAATAGTTGATCTGGAGCAGATCCTTCCCAGTCCTCGGGCAGGTCGAACGACGAGGATGCGTCGTGTAAATTCAGTAAAATCTCCCTTTTTACTTCCATTGGAATGCCAAAAACGTCAGGGCCATTCTCCATTACTGTATCTGCCAACTGCCATGATGAAGGAAAAATGTGTCATCATAGAGATTCAAAGATTACAAAGAAAAGTATAGTGTGTGCATGATTACAGGAAAGGCTAACCTGTTGAATCCAATATAAGCAGATGTCGAAATAGTTCTGATCCATGATCAACTGTGAGATTGCATTCACAGCTTCAGTTGCCACCTCATTTGAGAGTTGGTCAATGACAGGGCCTGATCTGTCCATGAGCTTCGCAAGCAATACGTCATCCCCAGTGGACAAGACCTCAGCAAAGGCAGAATCCACATCCCCAGCGTGAAGTGCATCCATAGCATTGCTCCAAGAGGTCCAAACTGGATCCCGGTCTTGCACTGCCCCATCATCCCCTAATGCTTCGGCTGTCATCTCAGGGATAGCTACTCGAGCACCCCTGCCAACTCCATTATCTTCACCAGCTACTCTTATAGCTTCCAAGGTAGCTTCATCTTTGGAAGCTTGCCACACACTCCTGGCAGAAGGACCCTCACCGAATCTAACGAGCCCTGTTCCTTTCTCCCAAGCTCTTCTGTTGCCAACCTGATCAGCCTCACTTTCCAGTTTACCTCTCCTTGAGCCCATGTGTCCATTTTTACTGTATGGATTGAAGTCCCATGAATCTGATGGATCGGATCTCCATGATGAGCCCCTAGACTTCATTCCCAAGCCAGTACCATCAAATGCAGAGAATCTCTCCCCAAAGTGAATGCGCCCATCTCCGCCTCTTCCTAACTTGCTACTAGAATAGTCTGGGAAGCCATTGTACTTGCCGAGATGGCGATTAGAAGATCCATCAAATCCAACCATAGTACCACTACCCCTCCTACATGATGACGATATTGACAGATCTCGTGCCATGTCTTCAACAACTCTCTCAAGTCCCCGTACTCGATTTTCCAGAGTCACCATGCTATCATGAGATCCACCCATAAATTCCTAAAAAAAGAGTTAAAAGATTAGTAAAAGGCAGAACTAGAAATCTAGCCCCTGGATACAAATAGAAGGTACACCTGCAACATATTCATGAGATGAGCTTGTTGCCTCTCCAGCTGTGACAATTGTCTTTGAATGGCCAACCAATTTCCTTTATTGTTCATGAATCCCTCAGAATGACCAGGAGTTCTGGAATAATCTGGATATGCACCAGATGATTCTATCTGGCTGTAATCACCTTGATCACCAATATTTCCTCTCTCCATTCTTTCATAATTGGTTTTGAAGGGTACATCACCAGAATGGCAGTTGCCCCTAGTCCTCACACTTGAATCTGCATTTGATTCCGACTCTTCCTCATTTTGTGAATTTGAAGGGTTAGCACATCGACGGGGAAGAATCACTTCAACAGGCAAATCATCTGAATCTCTTGTTTCTAGTTTCTGGAAAAACTCAGGGTTCAATTCCTTTTCAGTTAACGCCGATGCCTTCTTCTTTAATATCCCAACAGCCTTGTCCAAAATATTGTTTCCCTTGCCATTTAGATTAGGATCAGTGGGAGATGATCCATTAGATGAATCCTTCATTGATTTTCCACTTTCTCCATTACCAACACTTGAAGGATTACTTTTATCAGCCGCATCTGCAATTACAGAGGACTAAAGTTTGATTCACAGAATGAAGCAAGTGAAGAACATCGAAAAAAAGGCTACTACATTGGGTATTGAAATAATAAAAACATTAACTGAAAATACTTTGATCCAATACCTACCATCAGACGAAGCTATTTGTTCTTCAGGAGATCCATCTCCTTTCCCAGCAATTTTCTTCCAAAGCTGCAAAGCTTCATTCATACTCTCTCTAACAGGTTTTATCTGGGAATGTTGAATATCAATTTCAGTTGAAAGATTTAGCCTTGTGTATTTGAAACAACCATTTTATAATTTCTTAACAAAGTCCACTCTTTTATTTAGAAGAAAAAAAAGTCATCTGAGTTAAACAACAAACTGAATACGAATAAGGGATTGTCAAGTATTCTAAATCACATTTGACTTGATTAAGACATGAGAAGTGTAAGTGAAATAACAATCTAACTTTTCTAAAGGAACTAAAATTGGAAAGTTAAACATGGTAAATCACTAAAAGCTAGTATCCTTTAGGCCCTTTACTAGTGTAGGATGGGGAAAAAGTACTTCTCTCATCATATTTTGATGTATGAAGGGATTCATTTAAGCACAAAATTATATGGGCCAATGCATGGGACTGAGATGGTAGACAGAGATTTTTTTGCCTTTTTAGAAGCATACACCAAGATATTAGCATCACAATCAAGCATCCAATGAAATATGTAATAGAAACAAAAACAGATAAGACCTTTTTCTTTGCTTTCTTTTTTTTGAAATTTCAATGTAATAATCATGTAGGCAGCTACAGACAAAAAGATAAACATATATCAAGTTATGGAATACTAATGGCAGGAACTTAAAGTTTAGGTTAATAGTATTATAATTTATAAAGAGGCTCATAAATCATATAGGTGATTAAATTAACAGCTTACTAGCTTATAACATTTACAGAACAATTCAGATTCTTCATAAAAATAATGCTAGCCAATAAAAGAGCAAACATCAGAGCACGGAACTACACCAGTATCTTGTGCACTGAACGGCACAATGGATTCAGATAAGTGTATCCCTTTATACCTTGTCAAATCGACATGCCTCAAGCACAGTCAATGTCGAAGCAGCTCCTTCTGCTGTTATGTTGCCAGCATTCAAAGACAAGACACACAATGTGTCAGCTGCAGACTTACGTGTAGCCCAATCAGAACTGGTAAGACAATCATGAATACTCTGAAGCAATGTTTCCAAATTCTGTGGGGCAATTGCTCCTACCTGTGACAAAAGTAAGCGGAACACGTGGATCTTTATGGACTTGCAACAAAACCAAAGAGAAATAAGAACTTCCAATCTCGCTTGAAATAGGCCACATCATATTTATTTTGTTAAAGCACAAAACACAGCTTTCTTTAGTGAACAAAAACCACATAATTCCTCAAGCCCACCTCCTAACTATGAAAGATCAAATTGGCTTTACAAATCAGTAGAATCAATAGTTTTCAAACACATTTTCATTTTTGCAATCTCATAATCCACACACCAAATATACATAGAAAAAAGTCAACAGCATCATCTAATTTAGCACATGATTTCTATAAACAGCTTTACTATTATGTCAAAAAATGTTGATCCAGTCAACTATGAATGTATCATCATGAAGTACTTCATTTGGGGACGAACCTGTGACAAGCTTGATATAACCTGCAACAGCGGAGCTTTGGCCATGTAATTCGGGCTATTCAAATACTTGCACACCCTCACTGAAAGCTTCTGGAAAGTAACCAAAGGGGGGTCAGAGGCACATTCGACCATCTTAGCCAAACACAACGCAGCTCCGCCCTGTGCAACCTTGTTGTTCTCACCCATCACCTCAAACAACGGCTTCAAGAACAGCGACACAACACCATCTCCTCCACTACCGCCCTTCAAGTACAGTCCCGACAGCGAGCCAATGGCATCACGACACGCTTCCCGGACCTGCGAATCAGAGTCCTTAAGCCTCTTCACAATGTGGGCAATGATTTTAGTGAGATGCGTAGCAGCAGCGTCGGTGTGGACAGCGCAGACCGCGGCCAGGAGTCGAACCCCCTCCTTCTTGAGAGCAGGCTTGGGGTCATTAACGGCGTCGTATAGGCAGTTGAGCAGCATCGAAATGCCATCACTCGTGAGGGACTGGATGATCTTCTCGAGGTCTTCGACGGCGATCTGGTGGGTGTCGCGGTCGGCGAGCTTCGACAGCGAGGTGAGAATCCGCTGCTTCAGTTCCACCATTGCTAAATGGGATGAAAGTGAAGATGATGAAGAAACGGTGGATGATCTAGATGGGGCAGCTTGATTCGGGGGTTTTGAGGGTTTTGTAGATCTCTGAGCACTCATTTTCGATTCTTGAACAGAATTAGTCCGCTTAAAACTGAAATTAACAGCAATGTGAGTAGAATTCGAAGAAATTTGAAATTGGGGAAAGAGGGAGTGGCAGAATGTGAGGAGATTTGAGGAGGAGAGAAAGAGTGAGAATTAAGGTAGGAGGGATAATAATGGAAGTGAATTACAGTGCAACTGAAAGCAAAATATGAACTGAGTTGGAAAGGGTAGTGAGATCTGTGTTTGGAGATGGGCCATCCATAGATGGACCTCTCATTTCTGATTTCTTTCTGTTCTCTGTGTCAACCTTCTCTTTCAGATCTTTTCAAATTATTAGAATTAGGGTTGCTCTGTGATTATATTTTATCCCAAATTATTTATCATCTTACACCTAACTCTAAGTATAACTCATTTAGTCATTTATAAAAAGAAGTACACCTTGGCATATTTTGGGCTATTAAAATAATATACTCCATCCATCAATAATTTATGTAGGTGTGCTTGGCATGACAATTAAGAACAAATATTATTATTATAATAATTATATTTTTATATGATGTAGAATAAAAGAGAAGTATTTTGAATATTTAATTTAATGAAGTGTATGTGTTGTTGGGTTTGGTGTGAGGCAGATGTTTTTATTTTCTCGGTTGTGTATAATAGAGTGAAAAAAAAAAGTATTCATAAATTATAGTACTCCATGTACATCTAGGCAAATAATGTCTATTTTTATAAAAACAAAGACTCGTGTAAGATCATTTTCATGGAATGATTTTCGTGAATTAAATAAAAAATATAATATTTTAATTAAAAATAATGCATAACTAATAAGAAATTATAATTATACAATGAATTATTTAATAAAAAATTATAATATAAATAAAAAGTAGTATATTTTTAAAGAAATATAATAATATTTTAAGAAAAATTAATAAAATATAAAATAATTTTACTATAAAACGATTTTATAAGAATATAGTCTATCCTTAAAATAATGTCCATGATATTTATTAAATATTTATGCAACTTTACCTTGTTTATCATTTGAAAATAGAGCTTTGATACACTTATGTCAAAATTAACATTAATTAATGTATAATTTTTTAAAAGATGGTTTTTGAACAATTTTACAAAAACATAAATCGAAATTCAAACTTCGATATCATGTTTGTATATTTTTTACAGTTGAATTGGGAAGAGCAATTTAAATTTTGAAATGAAAATTGTTAAGAGTGCACAAAAATTATGATTGAGGGGGGCATAAATGTCTATTTTGAAATTAAAATTGTGAAGACTGCACAAAGATTATGATTAAGGGGGCATAAATGTCTATTTAATAGAAAATAAAGATTTATTTGAAAAAAAAAAACACAAACTTTAAGCACTAGTTTGTATCCTGAACTATGAAGGCATGTCTGGCATGATATACGAGACTCTTTGATGCAAAAATTAATAGAGAATAGAGCGTATGGAAAATATTTTATTAAACGAATACTTATGAAAAGACTGTTATAAAAGTACTTATTTTCTCCCGCGAAATGGGAAGGTTTATTAATTTTGTATCAGTTTTAAAGGTTTATTTAACTAAATATTGTTGTTTTTATTTTTATTTAATGAAATATAGCAATTACATGAGAATTTAATAAAATGAGTAGAGTCGCCATTTCCAATGGCGACTTTGGTACGAAAAGTAAAATTCTGACATTCACTTTTAAATCAACAAAAACATTTTTCTTTTTTATATTTAAAATTATTTTTAATATTTTCACATATATATATATATATATATATATATATATATATATATATATATATATATATATATATAACAATTTAATATACTCCCTCCGTCCCACGTATTTTTACCCACTTTTCATTTTGGGGTGTCCCACGTATTTTTACCAATTCCATTTTTAGCAAAAATACATAATATTTTATTACCTACTTTTTACAATCCCAACAACTTTAATTACTTTTTTACACTTTATTCATCATTCCCAATAACTTTATTTACTTTTTTTTAAATGACTAATTTATCACTACTTTCTCTTACATTATATATTAAAAAAATAAAACGTCTTAATCTCCGTGCCAGTACAAACGGGTAAAAATACCCAGGACGGAGAGAGTATCATTTATATCATAAACTATATAAAAAAAGTAATAATAATATTTTTCCGTCTCTCGTTAAGATTACGTTTTTCATATTAATTTGCCACAAAATAAGATTTACATTTCTTTTTTGACAAGTGAAACCTACACAAAATAATTACTATTTTAAATCCACACACAACAAATATTAATATATTGTGTGTGGGACTCATGTAAAAATATTACTACATTTTGATTTGTCACAAAATAAGATTTACATTTCTTTTTTGATAAGTGACACCTACACAAAACAATTAATATTTTAACATGAAATCCAAATACAACAAATATTAATATATTGTGTGTGGGACTCATGTAAAAATATTACGACATTTTGATTTGTCACAAAATAATATTTACATTTCTTTTTTGACAAGTGAGACCTACACAAAATAATTACTCTATATTTTTACATGAAATCCACACCCAACAAATATATTAATATATTTTGTGTGGGTCTCATGTAAAAATATTACTATATTTTGGTTTGTCACAAAATAAGATTTACATTTATTTTTTGACAAGATAGACCTATACAAAATAATTAATATTTTTACATGAAATCCACACACAACAAATATTAATATCTTGTGTGTGGGTCTCATGTAAAAATATTATTACTGGTAAAAAGTCACCGTTTGTTTACTTTAGTGAGTTCATCCACACACAACAAATATTAATATCTTGTGTGTGTCACATGTAAAAATATTACTACCGGTAAAAGGTCACCGTTTATTTATTTTAGTGAGTGATGAGTCAAATGTGAGATTTTTTTATTAAAAAAAGAAAATGAGGATTTTTAAATGGAAATCTCACTTGTAAAAAAAGAAATTTAAATCTTATTTTGGGCCAAATTAAAATGAAAAACGTCTTAACGTGAGATTGAAGAAGTATTATTATTACACTTTATATATGAAAATATTAAAAATAATTTTAAATATAAAAAAGAAACCATGTTTCTGTTGACTAGATAGGGAAGATCATAAATTTTACTTTTCGTACCAAAGTCGCCACTAGAAGTGGCGACTCCACTTATTTTGTTAAATACCCATAAAATGGCTAGATATCATATCATTAAATAAAAATATAAACAACAATATTTAGTTAAATAAGCTAGTTTTAAATTACCTAGCATGTCAACCATTTTATCTCGGTTTTAAAATATTTATTTATATGGATTTCTTATGAAAAATTATCATTTTCATCCCTCAATTATTAATTTTTATTAAAAACATTTTCACTTTTTATTTATACTATAATTTTTTTATAAAAATGTTTATTATTCCCTCAGTATCGAGCAAACAACACCATTTGCTTTTTGACCGTAAATTTAAAAATATTATTATTTTATGTAAAGTGGATAGGTGTATTAGAGAGATGTGATGGGTAGTGGTAGGCTATTAGTGGGTCTTTTTACTAAAAGAAAAAAAATTGTTCAGTTTGAACGTGATGTCCAATACAATAAAAATATAATATTTGGGTGGAGATAAAAAGAACACATTATTATCACTTTTTATAAATCAATTTTTTTAAAAAAAATATTACTACCCCTTATTCATTTGTCCTATAAAACTCCTCGCATGAAACTAAAATCGGTGTTTGTCATTATAAAATTGTTAAAGTGTCATTCGCAATATAAAATTAAGTTGGCTCATTGGATGGGATAACTGCACATGGGATTGGGACGTTTGATATTTATTCTAATAAAATTTGATCACATCAAAGTCAAACATCCCCCTTGGTCAAACCAATGAAATGTGAACAATACCTTATTATAAATATTAAGTGATTATTTATATTTTATTGGGACAGAGGAGTATTTGTTTTGAAAAATATTTATATGTATTCCCTTATTAAATATGGGAGGTTATTCGATAGTGCATTCGATTCATTAATGCACATGGAATATATGGAGTAAAATATAAGGGTAGTGAGTAATTATTAATTTTATATATAATTATTTCGTTTTATTAATTAGTGAGAATTAATTAAATAAAAATTTAACATAACAATTTAAATTATTCAGGTTATTGTTATGTTATTTAGATGCACAGCAGGTTAATTCCTATTTTAGTTGAGAAGAAAAAAAGCTTCTTTTCAGAAAAAAAAAAAAAGAAGAAAAGCTCTCGAACATACATTTAGTCGCGGGCATTTGTGTGTAGATCATGAACAATTACATGCATGTGGCAATCATAAACTATTTAATTGCACTTGGTTGCATAAAATATTTAATAATACAATATTTTATTTTAAAGTGTATATATTTTTATTAATAAAAATATTATTATTTATTTATTACACTTGATGATGTTTGTTTTGGAGTTTTGTGAAATTTGAAAATCATAAAAGTATATATTTGTTTTGAATTTTCGATAGCGTAGATTTTAACTTTATGTTAAATTAATGTATAAAAATGTATTAATTTATGTAAAAAAAATAAACAAGAGAGGAGAGATAAAGAGATAAAAAGAGGAAATTGTATTAATTGAGAAAAGAGAATATATATAGTTATTTTTAAAATTTGGATGTGAATTTAAAATTTCAAGCCGAGGCTTTAAAATAAAAAACGAACATAAAAAATTAAGAATATAGGTTTTTAAATAATTACCATTTTATAAATCTCACACAAATAATTGCAATCTTTTAAATCCATAAAAAGAGGACTCATCACTCTAATTTAGAAAAGACTAGCTGAATATTTTTGATAAAAAAAAAAAGACTTTTTTTCAAATTATATGTAGAGAATCCCAAATACATTATAATTTATACATAAAAATTGATGGATTGCTTTTACACCTTTGTTTAAGTATTGTGTTCTTTATCTGTCAAATAAATGAATTCATCGTGCAAGAAGTGATTCTTAAGTATCATTTCACCAATATGAATTCCAACTCGTGAACTAACTCGAAAATTAACAAAAAAACTCCAAATATAAATCACAAACTTGTTCTAGAAACTTTATATTCCAGATGAAGGCATTACATGTTACTTAAAATTTCATAGATTTATTCAAAACAATTTCGTTTAATTAAATATTTCAGCATAAATGATATCACAAACCAACCATTAATTTTATATATTTGGATCCAGAGCAGCTAATGTCAAAACAAAAGCTATTTTTCACTGTGACCTGCTCATTTGTTAAATACTCCAATAATTTCATTTTAGTGAACATACTATAACATTACAAAGGTTATATCGATATCAATAACACATGTTGACAGTAACAAGAAAGAGTTTTGCGGAACGAAGAGACGAGCAAAGAGGGAGGTTTATCAAGAATCCTGGATCGAGTAAGTAGTTAAAAAGAGCCGAACGCAATTGTCACCTCTTGATCCACCACTTCTGCATCAGTAGTCATCACCTCTCGATACCACTTCTTTGCATGTTGGACGCAGCAAGATTGTGTGTTCGAATTGAGATACGTAGCTGCCCTTCGTATCACATAGTGGAGGGTATGGCTGCCAGTGTTCAAACTCACTTAATTAAACCACTATTTCCTTTCAATACCTAAATATAAGATTCAATAAGAACACCGAAATCATACCTGAATGATATCAGAATCACACAAATTCTTCAGTGCCATTAGATACTTCGTTTCCCCAAGCCGATCCAGATAGCGTCTGCAGAAAGCCAATGTGGAGAAATTTTTGTTGATAGTAGCCAACAGCTGTTTGGCTCTAGGCAACCGCAGCGGAATGTGACCAACGTCAAATTTCTTCATGTAATGGCTGCATTCAAGGTCTTCTCTCACATATCCTTTCCCTGCATTGCCACATAAACATTCTATTTCCACATCCCAACGTAAATGCTGAAAACAGATATTTCAGACTCAACACTACAACACCTCACCCGTGGATCCAAAAGTCTCAATTGCATAAAATTCACCCTCTTCCATTTTGGTTTGCTCTCCTCCTTTTACTATAGGAACAGATTTTCCCGCATGGATTTGATACGGCCCAATACTATGACCATTCAAATTTCTGATACTCTTAACTGCCAAAACATCAAAGCATCAGCAAGTTGGGTTCTTCAGATACGTTAAAAGATTGTGGATGTATTAGGAAGATAGTTCAATTTAAATAAAACACATGATACAGTCTAGTTTTTGAAATCCTTCAACTTAATCAGAAATTTCTCCAAATTCAAACCAATTAAACCAAAAAAAACTAAAAGACGCTTTCTCTGAATCAGATCTCCAAAAAGAATTGGGAAGAAACAAAATATCTTAATTAAAAATCTCGTTCTAGCAGTGTTACTGATAGTTGTTCAATTAATCACCAATGTAAGTTTGAAGAGACAATCTCAGTAGATTAAAACATTCTTTCTTGTTCTCATTCTCCCTCAACAAAATTAAATCTTATTATATCAATAAACTACCACATATCAAGCATGAGTTCAGATCACCAAAATTTGTAGTCATAGTAACCCAAATCCAAACTTGAAAGCTAATACTACATCACACATGAGAGCACACGCACACAAATGCAAACTGAGAGATGGGTGATAACTTAATGACTGCTTCTGCAGTGCAATGAAGAACTTTGCTCTTTGCACTGTTCTGATTTAGTCATATTAAGATAAAATGGGGAAAAAGAAGGCAAAAGCATTAAATTTTCCAGATAAACACATTATACCTTGGAACACCTTTCCATTGATTTCAACCTCGTAAGATTCCATTACCTCCTGGATTGCAGCACCAACGTCGCATAGGCGCACATCAATTCCAGCTTCCTATTTCACACATAAAAATCTCAGGAGAGAGAAAAAGAAAAAAACTTCATTTTGTATATGCATTCAGCAATGCTGTTTGCCAAAAATCAAAAAGTGAAAAAATGTCAAGTATCCACCTTGATACCCGTATTTGTAGCTTCTCGTGAAGCCTCAAGCAGTGGATTAAACATGGGATTAAATGCAACAGTAAATGCACAGTCCACTATATGCCCTGAAAAGTGATAGTTTTTTTAAGTCTAAGAAACAAATAAAGTCAAGAATAGCATCCAGCAATCCATCTTATACAACCATAGTTATTAAGGGCGCAAGGCGCACCGAGGCGCACCGAGGTATATCTGTGCCTGAGGCGCAAGGCGCACGCCTGAGGCGCGCCTCGGAATTAATGTATAATATAACACCATTATTTATTCTACACTAAATATAACCCATTTACAACATATTTACCTAATAAAATAAGTTTAAAAGACATATAATATAACAATTTATATGAGTATAACATATGAACTAAGCCATTTAAGCCAAAATTAAACATGCACATACGAAAATTCATAATATTTGAAATAAAATAAGTCAATTAAAGCATTAAGCATCACACAAAAATCTACCAGCAAATATATTTTAATTATCATCTCTTCATCATCAAACTCCAAGTCCTCATCATCAATTTGTTCTTCCTCATTAAAATCTTTTTCTCTTCAAATCCAACATTATCTTCTTCTTCTTCTTCATCCTCTTCATCTAATAATCTTAAAGTAGTTCCGTTTTCCTTCATTACTTCTTTCCCTTTCCTTTTGGAACTAGTGGCAGTTTCCCCGATGATTTCCCTCTAATTTTAAGGTTAATACTGGTTTGCTCCGGTAAGCCGGTGATGAAAGCCGGACAGACCGGCAGCGGTCGGAGGCACGGCGGACGTGACGGCAGTTGAAGGCTTGGAGGCTGGAGCAGTTGGTATGTGTATGTCGCTTAGGTGGAGTGAAGAGTGCAACCATAACTTCTAACTCTCAAATCCCTAATTTAATATTTGGGATATTGTACCAAGGGCATCTTGATGGGTCTTAACTTAGGAGGATGAACTGGTAAACCCTAATTAAAAGTTCTATTTAGTGTTACTTCAACTATCAAAAATAAAAATCAACACAAAAACATGGTCATTCTCAAGGCGCGCCTAAGGCGCGCCCAAGGCGCACACGTTGAGGCACAAAAAGGCGCACAAAGGCGCGCGCCTTGAAACTTCGTGCCTTGAAAACCTATATCGAGGCGCCGGGGGTATAGCCTTGGGGGAGGCGCGCCTTTAATAACTATGTATACAACAATTACTATGGGAGCTGGATTACCATCAATGTGAGTTCCAAAGTCCAGTTTCATCACATCATCATACTGAAGCACAGTTTTATCCCCAGTGTTTGGAGTCCAATGAGCAGCTACCCTGTGATGTAAACATGCAGAAGGCAGAATAAGGAAAAAGTATTTCTCAGACTTTAACATGAGATATATGAACTAAAAAAAGATGACACTGATCCGAAATCAAACCTTACCAATTCAATGAGCAGCCAGTAGGAAATGCAATGCCAGCATGTAAACCATTTTCTGATATTAATTTGCGAACTGTGTTCTCCAAGGTCTCACACAGATCAGTCATCAACATTCCAGGTTTCAAAATTTGCCTCATATATTTTCGAACCTGCCAAGGATTTAAGGATAAGACACAATGTAGTCTAATAATTATTAATTAATTAATACATGCTAAACTGAAGTTTTAAGGTACCTGTCTATGGACTTCTGCTGCTTGGCGAACTGAATTATATAGAGGTTTCTCCAATCGCTCAAGTTCTCTCTTTTCCTCAGATGTTGTTCTCCACAGGTTACTATTGTAACATTAATCATGAAATGAATATATTAAATTCCTCAGGACACATACTTACACACACAAAGATATACGGCAACAAGAAAAAAATATAGTTTTAACGTAGCTGATGGATAATTCTAACAAGATTTTGAGTGTATCATTCATGACAGATGAGTGGTGTTAGTCAATTGCTAGTGAATCATCATGATTCCATGGTTAAATATTCAAGCAACGAGCAGGTGGTGGTGAATGCTCCTAGTGCATATAAAAATAGAACTTTTATTAGTCATTACAAGAAAAGATAAGAGGCACAATCTGAACAATTAAACATACAACAACAGGGGTTTTAAGTTAATTGAAAATAACTATGATATCATTGATAACTGATGGCTGGAGACAAGTTATAGTGTCAAAGATCCCTCCATTCTTTACAAGAAATATAAAAAGCAGTCTCTAGAAATGGGGTATCTTACAGGCACATACATCTTGTTTTCTTATAGAACAGATGACACTTTAACAGAAGAGGGTTAGCATTTATATGAGGCCATCCAAGACATCATCTCCAAAGTCTTCAAGTAAAAGATAAATCGAAATTAAACTTGGGAGAAACCAATTACCTAATATTGAATCCCTCTAACTATTGAAGTATGATATCCAAAAATCCAAATAAATTGAATGCTAAAAGACCATGTCAAAGCAAAATTGTTGATCAAGATAGATATCAGTAAAATATCTACCATAGTGCAGTGAATGTTCTTTCCTTCTTTGATAAATTGGTTGAACCCTGAATTCAATCACCAAAATATATATGAGAAGCATACAAGGTGCCACTTCCCAGAGAGGCTGGTATTCATTGTAGATTTTAAGTGCTGGGTAAAGACATTTGTTCCTTCTTTTTTTCTTCAAGAAAGCTTCTTTTATCACATGATTGTGTTCAGATGAGTCCAGTATTATATCAATAGAAAAAGAAAGGAAACCTTGAAAAAACAAGACATATACAAACAGGTGGTTCTGTATATCAGGTCATCTGAACTTTCATAAACCTTCAGAATAGTCAAAATGTAGAACTTTAATTTTAATTAGACATACTCATCCTTGTACTGTTGAATTTCACCCTCTGGAAACTCGCCAGTAGCAAAAAGTTCAACAACAGGAATAGATGGTGGATCAGTTTGCTGAAGTGGTTCTTTTTTCTTCCTACAAATTAATAAATATCAGGTCTGACAAGTAATATAATATTCCATAATACACCAAGAGAAAGAACTTTAAAGAATTTGTCTCACTTGCTTTTGTTTTTCTTCTTCTTCTTCTTAGCAGTTTCTAAAATGTCAATAATGCATAAGTTAGGAATAAATGGAGATAAGAATAAAAAAAAACCAGAATAGTAACATTTATCAAAGAGTTTAGAACTTGTTCAAGTGCTATAACAAGTCTAAATGTAATGAAAATCAAAAAGAATATACAACACAAGACAATTTACAATTTCTAGTGGAGGAAATAAATCCACTAACTCTTTGAAAATCAAAAATGTGAAACTAGTTGCATAAGGGGAGCTAATTGAAGAGACAATAAACAAGTTCAGTATTAAGAGGGATTAAAAAACATAACGAACCAATAAATTTCCCATTAACGCAGCAAAAATCGACCTCTCACATAAAACTCAACCTCAACATCATTCCAATCAAATTTCAAAGCAAATGATTCGAAACCATTTTTTACAAGTTCCTGTTTTTACATATATACTTAACCTCAAGTTTATTCGATCCATCAAACGTTCGAATATCAAACAAAGAGCACCAATAATCTCTCAGAAACTCAAAATTAACTGCGAGGAAAATTACCTTGGGTTCCATCCAAAGTGAGGTCGTCAACTTTATCCTCAATCTCTTCTGCTGCAATCTTACTGCTACACTCATCAATACTTCCATTGGAAGGGTTCGACACAGCTTCCTCCTCTCGAATCTCAGCACAACTCTGTTTGTCCTCCATCTCGATCACCACTGCAGAAAACGTAAATTCAATGGGCACACATACATACAAATGGAACAGAATACAACACAAAAAGTTGGAGGTACGATTCGGACGAAATAGCAATTAAACAATCTTGGTGGATGGGCATAGCAGAGAAGAGAAGTAACCTAGAAGAAAATTGTCGGAAGCAGAATGGCGATTTTCACATTATGATTTGGGGGCGACTAATGTTACTCGTTAAATAGATTTCTGTTTCTATTTATATACCCACCGTGATTTTTGTAATTACATCTTTTATTTTTTCACGTGGGAAATATTATTATTTGAGTTAGTCATATAAGTTTTTGTCTTGTCTTGTTATCATAGTGGAGGAATGGTGATGTATTTGGGTTTTTTACTAAAAAAATTGATACATTTAAAATGGAAGTAGAAAATGATAAAATGAATTGCATATTAAGTGATAGGAAGGATTATATTTAAGTTTATTATATT
Source organism: Pogostemon cablin (assembly GCA_023678885.1). NCBI lineage: Eukaryota > Viridiplantae > Streptophyta > Magnoliopsida > Lamiales > Lamiaceae > Pogostemon > Pogostemon cablin. The sequence continues at coordinate 23,075,358 of CM042973.1, forward strand.
TTTATATAATAATGTTTGAACATTTTGAACTTAAATATAAATAAATTTTATTATATGAATGCAATTTATTAAAAATATACTTGAGTGTTATTTTGATACCGATAATCCAATTAACTTGGACCATATGAAGGAGCAATTGAACTCAACATACCAAATGAGTAACTCAAAGGCCCAAGAAGAATTATAGGCCCATTATAAAAAGGGTACAATTTTGTAACATGTCAGAAGCACATGAACGTCTTCACTCAATCTCCATTCCATTTATGTGAGGAAGATCATATATCCAGCCCCTAATCAGACCGATGTGGGCCCCTAGTGTGATATTGTCCATTTTGGGCCGCTCATTGGCCAGTACGATTTTACCACTCTGGGCATCATACGTCAAAATGCCTCATGTTAGAGAGAGTTCATCCCTCATTTATAAACTCATCGCTATTCACATTTCTAACCGATGTGAGACTTTGATTGACACCCAACTAACATTTTCTCCTTAAACAAAGTCCCGCAGTTAAACTATTCAATTTGAGGTCCGAACATCCCACCAAATCCGGGCCTGGCCGGATAAGTCTGGGGTTTGGCTCTGATACCATTTATTTGGTTTATTGGCCCCTAGAATAGTCTGGCCTGTTGGGATACATCGGCCCCCCAAAATAGTCAGGCCGATGTGAGCCCCTATAATAGTCAAGCCCACTCAATCCACTATCATGATATTATCTGTTTTGGGCCGCCCACTGGCCCGCACAGTTTTACCACTCTGGGCATCACACCCAAAAGACCTCATGCTAGGGTGAGTCTTTTTCACACTTATGAACCGATCGCCATCCTCACTTCTAACCGATATCGGCTTGACAATATCATGCTAGTAGATTGAGTGACCCGGCTCCACTGGACCGACAAACCCAACAAGTGGTATCAAAGCCAGACCCCAAATTTAACCGGCCCTGGCCCAGGGTTGGTGGGTTGTTTGGATCTCAAATTATATGGTCTAACTGCGGGACTTTGTATGAGGGGGAAATATTGGTTGTGCGTCAATCAAAGTCCCACATCTATTAGAAGTGAGAATGTCGATGTGTTTATAAGTGTGAGAGAGATTCATCCATGGCAGAATCGAAGTTGGCCCTTGCCATCGCGAATTTGCATAAACAAATGGAGATTGAGTGGCTATGTTCCTGACTTGTAACAAACTTGTATCCTTTTGGATAATGGCCTTCAATTCTTCTTGGGCCTTTGGTTTACCCATTTGGTATGTTGAATTAAATTGCTCCTTTATGTGGGTCAAGTTAATTGTATGATTGTATAATTTTTTACTGAAATTTCAACTTTGGGACTCCCAAAAGTCCCTTTATAATTTTGAGAGCATTTTATATGATATGGAGAGTTTGTAAAATAAAGATAATCCTTTTTATATTTTATTTGGGTAAATATCAAAATTAGTCTTATAAGTATGATCGATTTCAATTTTAATTATTTATTTTCAATAATTCTCAATTTTAGTAATTTTAGTCTATTTTTTTGTCATTTTTCCAAACTTTAGTCCTTTTTAGTGCATATTTGGTCCAAAATTATACATTTAGGATCAATTTTGGACAATTTTGAATATAAAGGACTAAACTTGGACAAAAAAATATGACTAAGTTTGAGAAAATGACTAAATTTGGATTAAAATGACTAAAAATGGACAAAATGGATCAAAATTGAGAATTATAAATGATAAAAGACTAAAGTTGGAATTAATCATGCTTACATGATCAATTGTGATATTTACTCTATTTTATTTAGTTTGTTCTCTTTCAATACTTATTTATTATAGTATTTATTTTTTCTTTTATTTTTGTGTTTCCTCCTAATTTATTTTATTAAATATATGAAGTATAAATATTTTGATATAAATTTCAAGAAGAAATAGTGTTTGCAAAATGATTATATAAACTTTCGTCTATTTAAAGAGATTGTTGAAAATAATTTTAGTTATATCTCTCTTTAAATTATATTTTATCTATTCGCTCAATAGATATATATTTGCTTTTTGTACATGAATGAAAAAATATTATTATTTAATGTGTAGTAAAACCCATATATTAAATGTATGTGTGTGAGTCTCATATATTTAAAAAGAAAAATGTCTATTTTTAATGCGAACGCCCAAAATAAAAAATGTATACTTTTTTCGCCGAATTGACGGAGGAGTAAATAATTTCTCTTTTAAAGAAGATTCTCTTATTATATAAAAGTTGCTATGTTAGTCAATAGTCATTGGGCAGGCTCTGATAATTTCATGATTAATAAAATGATGATATACTCCCTCCGTCCCGTTCATATTGCATCATTTATTGTAGCTTTTGTGAGAACTTTATATAGTCAAACGGTGCAGTTTGATCGGATGGAGAGAGTACTTGATAAAAATATACTAAGAATTATTTAAGAAAAAAAAATAATCACATGCAAGTATAACTTAACTATATCAGAAAATATTATAAAATGTATTATAAATATTCTAGGATGTAGTTATGATTTTTTTTTCTTTTAAATATAAAGATAATTTTATGGCGAATCTTCAAATGAAATTATGAAGAGTGATATTCTGTCTATTCAGGTGTACGCATTGTCGCATTGATTTGTATATTAATTTTTATTTTATAGTGTATATTAATTTTTTAATAAATGTAAATAAAAAATTATTTTGATTTTCCATTAAAAAAACTGACCCAAAATTTGCTAAAAGGTCAGCTAATTTATTTAGGAGCGATTATTTACACCATCGAATCTACTAAATGAATCCCAATTTCTAGATATACCCCACTAAAATTACAAGTTAAATATATAAATTATAAGTACACCCCATTTAAAACTACTTTACTCTTTTAATTAATTAAATCCTAATTACTAAAAATTAATTAATCAAAAAAAAAGAAAAAGAAACGCCGGTGAAGGAAATAAGAGGTCGACGTTGCAACACCACGTAAGAGAAAAAAGAGGGAAAATTAGAACGTGAGGCAAGAAAAATAAAAAAGACGTATGCCTATAAATTCTAAAGTTGCAAAGTTGGTATTCCTAGAGTGTAGATGCATGCACTGTCACCGGAGATCTCAACATACTCCCCAAACTGCCCCTCCAACTACACTCCACCTCCATACAAGGGCCCCACCACGCCGAACTCTTGGTGAAGCGGAGGGAGTTTCTCAGCCCTTCCATGTTCTATGTCTACTTTTACAGCAAACCTGCGAGTTATACACTTCAACTCATCACCTCTTTTCTTTCACTGTTATTTCAAATTTTCAACAATTTGATTGAATCATTGTTTAATAATAGGTGAACATTGTCCATAGAAAAACGCAGTACTTGTTCGACGAACATGTGTTGTTGCAACCGAACATATATGCTTGTTCGGTTGCAGCAACCGAACACCATATGAATAAAAAATTTTAAGGTGTTCGGTTGCTGCAACTGAACACATATGCTTATTCATATGCTTGTTCGGTTGCAGCAACCGAACACCTTAAGATTTCTTATTCATATGGTGGTGCATATGCTTGTTCGGTTGTAGCAACCGAACACCTTAAGATTTCTTATTCATATGGTGGTGTTCGGTTGCTGCAACTAAACACTTTAAGATTTCTTATTCATATGGTGTTTAAGATTTCTTGTTCACTTTAAGATTTCTTATTCATATGCTTGTTCGATTGCTGCCACCGAACACCATATAAATAAGAAATCTTAATTTATATTTATAAAGGGATATTTACGTCTTAACAAATATAGGTATTTTAGTCCTATAAAATTTATGGGTTATATTTATTTATTATTTTTAATGAAGTAATGAATAGTATTTCCCTTTTTTTTTTTTTTGGATTTTTCTTCATTACTTAAAAATAAGGGTATTTGTTAAAATATTAAGTTTACAAAAATGCCATTGATTTAATTATTTACTTGGTTAAAATATATGACTTGATTGTGCATCATAATAATTCGATTAAAACTTTAAATCAAATCACCAATTGAAAATTTCCCAATTATAAATACCTTACTGGGAAGGAAAGTGCGGTTGCAATTTCATTTTAAAGATGACAAGATATTAATGAATTAATATAAAGGCATAATATATTTGTATGAGGAGGAGCATTTATCGAGTAGAATCTTAAATAGACATGTAGGAAAGTAGGAAATAGGAAATTATATCCTAATTCTTGAACCTAACGGTAATGATTGAATTTACGTGTTAATATAAAGGCATAGTATATTTGTATGAGGAGGAGCATTTATCGAGTAGAATGTTAAACAGACATGCACTCTTACGTGTCAATCACTTAACGCGTGAAACAAGAGACGATGCACGAAAATGGCGCAAAACGATATGGTATATTTGTATGAGTGAGGAGAAAAAATCAGATTTTATACACTTTCCTTATTTAAGAAAAATCTTTTCTGCTTCAAAAATCAAATCATATCTGCTATCTTCAAATAATATATTTTTCCCTGCAATCAATCACAAAATTTGACTCTCTTAATAAGGGAAGATTGATTGGCAAACTGTACGCGTGAATTATTTTTTGAGATTTGGTTCATTCATTCAAGTATAAAGTTGATCATTCCTTCTTACCTACACATCCACCTTTCATTTTTCACATGGGTGCTCTTATACGAAGAGAGAAGTGTTTCGACGGGATTGATCACGACATTCAACTCTTGAATTCAAGGCTTTTACGTGATCGATAGGTGAGATTTATTATGTGTTATTTATGTATTTAAGACCCTACATGATGTGATTATACATGAACATGCTATGTTATTCATGAATTATTAAGTACACGGGTATTGAATCGCGATGCTTGCCAATATGGGTATTGAACCGAAAGGTGCTTACCAACATGATTTGAAATTTCAAGTTACAAGTGTAAGAATTTCAGTTTCACTCGTAGTAGCATTTGAATGATAAATAGTGCGTAATTTATTTTACTGAGCTTGTGGTTGCTCACCCCTCCATTACCCCCTTTTCAGGTTAGCGTACGAGCAGGGAGTGTCGAGCAAGAGGAAACTAAATAAACGCTTGATAAAATTGCAGCTTATATGCTAAGCACTTTTGTTTTTCTCTTCAGTTGGAAATTGTGTTATATCGAATATATATGTTTGATGATTGGGAAAACTGTTTTTGGGTATTTATTATTTGGAATTTGTGAACCTTGTGCTTCTGGTGTTGGATGAATCATCATACGTTGATCTGTCGAAATTTCTCGTCATTACATAAAGTAGACTAGCTGTCGGTTGTGGCCCTTTTCTGTAAGGGTGTGGTCGATAATGAGTTCCAAACGCATATGAGGATATGATTAATAGAACAGTTAGTAATACTAACTTAGTATGTGTAAACTGTTTTAACTATGTTCGAAGTATCCGTCTCGCACTAGGAGTTTAGCACCGCACCCATTAAAATAATGATTAATTGTGATGGCGCTTAATTAGTGTAGATGGTATGAGTTATTAATTAATTCTTTGTGGTCGGTTGTTGTCTGGTGTTGTGCTAATCTTGCTGCAAAGTACCATGAATTAGAAGGTATGCCAAATTAGGCAAATCCTTAAGACTGTTCAATTTGCTCCAACGTAGACAGAGCTTGGTAAGGCAGTTCAAAGACTGTATCCATTCAGGTGTTTTCTTTAGACACCCTTCCAGATCAAGTATTCTTAAAGATGGCAAAGATATTGGACGAATGTGCAACACGCGGAGATTGGTTAAGTTGGCAATGTAAGAGCAGAGCTCCTGTCCATATTCACTTCTCAACTTAACAATTCCCAACTCCCTCAACTGTGTCATCTTCCCTATCTCTTTCACCATCTCAACCTCATCTGCATTTACATAGTAAAATGTCTCCAAAGACAGCAAGCTATTACCTTTGTCAAAAGGAATCTTGACACCCTGTATACAATGAGTTTGATCTTGGTATTCTTGAGATGATATAATTTGAAAACATTACTCGGGATAGTTTCTAGTGGAGCTCCTTCCAAATCCAACACCCTTAAAACCCGACATTTGCTGATTAGCTTGTTGATCGTGCCACACTCTTCCTCATTTATAATGCATTACATTAAATATTATTTTTCTCACATCACTACACATTAAATTATTAAGAACCCTCCGTCCCAAGAAAGTCTGCATTTCTTTTCCGGCACGGAGATTAAAAAAATGATAACATTTAGAAGTATTATGGTATTTTTTTATAATAAATAAATGTTAAAGTAGGTTAGATGTGTTAGGTATGAGTGACTTTTTTTGTAAATAAATTAGATGATAATGATAATTGTGTTTGACTTTTTGCTTTTTTTAAAAGTTGCAAACTTTTATGGGACAATCAAAATATAAAATGTGACGAAATGGGATGAAAGGAGTATTTCTTAATCTACATATAAAAATCAAACGTAAACGCGGAGGAGAGAATATATTTATTTGTATCATGAGTGTCAAACGTGTTGTCTTTTCCTCGTGCCATCATCCATTTGATTGAAGAAAAAAATAGGAATTTGAGCAAGCCTCCAATTGTCGCCTTCATTTCTTTTCTCATAACGAACTCTTTCCAACAATTCTTTTCCCATATTGTCGAGTTGGACCGTTTGGAGATTGGTCAAATTCTCCATCCCTTGAGGCATCTGAATCAACATTTTGCAATTCTCCATACCCCAGAATCGAAGAAGTGGCATGGACCCCTTCTCCACTGTCACCCATCTCAGGTATTTCAATTCAAATAGCAACAACTTGTTGAGCTTCAGAAATCCTTGGTTTTTGAAACTCATTTGATCCATATGAGCACCATGAATTTGAAGGAGTGCCAAATTGGGTAAATCTTTAAGACTGCTGAGTGGGTCCTCCCTCAGTCTGCTCCAACTTAGATAGAGTCGGGTGAGGCACTTCAAATAGGGTATCCATTCAGGTATCCTCTCTAGACACCCTTCCAGAAAAAGTTCTTTTAAAGATGGCAGAGATATTGGAGAGTAGTCCAGCTCTAACTTGTCACCTTCTTCAACTGAACGAATGCGTAAGTGTTGAAGATTGGTTAACTTGGAAATGGAAGAGCAGAGCTCCTCTCCATCTTCACTTGTCAGCTTCACAATTCCTAAATGCCTCAACTGTGTCAGCTTCCCTATCTCTTACACGATTTCAACTTCATCTGCATTTACACGGTACAGTCTCTCCAAAGACAACAAGCAATTATTACCTTTGTCCAACGGAACCTTAACACCCTGCATTCCTTGAAATGCGTACTTGTCATCATTTGTGAAAACAATAAGATGTTGAAGTTTGCGGAGCCTTAGAATTTCCACAGGCAACTCTCTCACATTACAATAGCTGAGATCAAATGTTTGCAGATTCACAAGATATTTTATGGAGCTTGGAATGACTTTGATCTTCGTATTCCTCAACCGTAGGCACTTGAGATGATATAATTTGAAAATTTCACTCGGCAAAGTTTCTAGCGGAGCTCCTTCCAAATCTAACACCTTTAAAAGCCGACATCTGCTTATTAACTTGATGATCCTGCCACACTCCTCCTCATTTACACTGCATGACAAAACAAGAGAACGTAGACTATCAAACGTGTTGATCCCACTGGGGAAATTGGTAGTAAGTTTGTAAATAGCAATGCGTCGGGTTTTATTAGGCCACTGCATCTCCCCTCCTTTGCATACAGTGATCATGTTGTATTCCGTTGACTTTAAAGTAATGTATTCTCGTATTAGGTCGTGGATACGAAATGAAATAACCTCTCCATCAGGAAGTCTATATGCAACTTGAATTAGATTTCGGCTAATAAGTTGATTAACATACTCATCAGCTACTTCTTCGATTGTACTATCTCGTTTCGATAACACAAAACCTTCTGCCATCCAATATTGAGTTATTTGCAATTTACTCAGCAAGCCACTTCCTGGATAAATGCTCAGGTACAAGAAACAGTACTTGAGATAGTAAGGCAAATCGTTGTAACTAAGAGAGAACAACTTGCCCAGTCTCTTGAGATCATCCAATTCATCACTGATGCTCCTACTTATCTTTTTCCATTCTTCAATGTTGTCATTCTTCATAGCTAGCAGCCCACCTATCACAACAATTGCTAGTGGCAAACCCTCACATTTCTTTAAAATATTTTTAGCAAGGTCTCTTAGATATTCGGGAGGACGTGAGCTTCTAGGAAATGCCTTTTTGTAGAACAACTCCCTCGATTCTTCTTCCCGTAATGGCTTCAGTTCATGAACATGATCCGTCTCGTAGCAAGAAGCATTGGCTATGCTGATTGAGCGCGTTGTGATGATGATGCAACCATGGGTGCCTCTCTTGGGAAGTGCGAATTTGATAATATCCCAAGTAGACGTATCCCAAACATCATCAAGAACAATTATGTACTTGCCTCCGCGGAGGAACTCAAAAATGAAACTCCTCATGTCATCAACACTCATGCTTCCCAGCTCTTCCGGAGGGGGTGATTCCTTGAATTCGCCAACCAGTTTCTTAATAAGGCTTGCAAGCATATCCTTCACATCTTTGTAGTCTGAAACAACAATCCAAATATGTCTTTTAAAGTAATTCTTCACCCATTTATCATCGTACACCTTCTTAACCAGGGTGGTTTTACCCAATCCTCCCATTCCCACCACTGAGATCACTTCAAGTCCATCATCCATTGACTTGATCCACTTCAAAAGCTTCTTCTTTGGCCTTTTAATTCCTACAACATCGGTGCCTTCCAAGAATAGGGCCTCACCTCTTCCATCGTACCATTCATTTTTTGTTGGAACGGTAGAGCTGGATCCCTGATCAATGGCGGCGTACATATCTTGATATCTTTTCTGACTTGCGGAGACACTATCCAATCTCTGCTTGATAGCTTGTATTTCAGAAGAAATCTGGTATCGGGCTTTCAAGTTCTTAACAGAAGCATACGCTTTCTTCATGCTACCATTGAACCCATTTGCACCAGCACGTCCTCCAAATCGGAGCATGTATTTGTCAAGAATGTCTTCAATATCATAGCAGATTTCGCGAAGTTGGCCAACCCACTCTTTAAGTCCAACGTTGGTGTCTTCTTTTGCATCAGCAATTCTGAGGAACTCTTTCATCTGCGCCATCTCATTTTGGATATACTCCACTTCGCGTACAAGCCCACCAAGTAGTCGTCTCTCCTCTCTGACCAACACACTAAGCCGTTCCAAAAAGAATGACACTGCACCCTCTGCCATCCTCACCTGCTCCAATATTTGTGAAACCCAGGAATCTCTTTTCATTCATCATCATACAACCACAACAAAAACTAGGAATTTAAATAATGCATACCTTTAATTAATTCGAAAGAACCCAAAGATGGAAAGTGTGTAAATTGATCTTCAAGAGATCTGATTCTGCAAACAATATTATTTACTACGGTATGATTCATAGATCAACAAAATATGGATATCCCATTTCCAATAAAAAAAAATAGTATATATATGAATATCCCACAAAGTGTATAAAAAAGAGCCAAAATCAGTAAAATATTTGTTTAAAGTATTCAAGATTAATGGGTGTTGAGTAATAAATATAAAATTGAGGGAGAATGTACGAGAAATACGGTGTTGTCTATTTATCTGTTTAAAGTTGCATGAAAATGATGGAGATGCGACCAACGTAGACCATATATTTTAAAAAGAGTATCTATGGTGTCGGAAGCTCAATACTTGTAATAAGTAACATTCATATCATCATAGAATTCTTCTCACAGTTTCTTTTTTTGTTCAAAAATATCCTTCTCATCTAAAAAACAACACAGAACGACAGGCATGAGATCGTTTTATTATTATAAATTTTGTTAATTATTTATTTATTTAACTAAATATAATATCAATTTTCATTTATATTATGGATTTAATGTGAAATAGTTCACATTTCTTCTTAATTATATATATATATATATATATATATATATATATATATATATATATATATACACACACACACACGTGTTTCTTAATAATTGTATACTTTTTTCATATTAAGTTTTTCATTAAAAAAATTGGTATCTATATGTGTATAACTTTTTATTTAGTAGTATATACATGTTTTTTAATAATTGTATATTTTTTTACACTCAATTTTTTATTAAAAAACTAACAATTAAATTGTATAAAATTTTGTTCTTAATTATATATATATATATATATATATATATATATATATATATATATATATATATATATATATATTTTTTTTTTTTTTTTTATTTGTGTTCACCATATTTTAGGGTGCACCCGGGTGCACTGTATAATTATCCTTTAAACATTATCAGTTCTTGTCCAAAATGAGTTATGTGACGCGATCACTAGTGTTGGCCAAAAGTGAAATCTAAACATAATTTTCAATTTATTATTATTTAAAAATATCAAATTATCCTATAAAATCAATAAAATTTGTAAAAAAATAAATAAAAAAGAAAGCTTTTTTAAACAATGTGAAGATTGAAAGGAGTAATATATTTCTTAAAAGTGATATGTGAATTATTTCATGAATTTTTATATAATTAATAAAATACTATAAGTTAATTGTTATAAAAAGTGATATTTCATAAAGAGTTTTAGCCTAGATGATTTCCAAGGTTGGTCTCTAATGAGGCCAGGCGAATCAATGGATTCAGATCTTATTAAATTAAGTTAGGGCCTATATATTTAAAGAAAATTTTATTTTTTAAATATGATCAATTAATTTAATTAGTTTTTTTTTATTTGTAATTCTCATATTTAGTCAATTTTTTTGTCAAAATTTTAGTTCTTTTTGTTTAAATTTAATCTTTTAATTAAATTTAGTCTTTTTTGTCAAAATTTTAATAAAAATTGAACAAATTCTGACATAAATGACTAAATTTGATCAAAGAAATTAGATTAAATTTAATATAAAGACTGAATTTGAAAAAAAGGACAAAAGTTGAACAAAATATAATTAAAATTAAAAATTTTAAATAAAAATATTTAAATTAAGAGTCAAACAAGGGAGCATACGGGACACCGGTGCATCTAGTTAATGCTAATCATTAGATTAAAAATCTACCCTATAACCATCTTTAGATTAAAAATAATAATTAAGAATTTAAAAAATAAAAATATTTACACCCTACAAAACTACCTATTAATTATAGATGTATTATATGCACCATAGAATAACCCTAAAATTAGAAAACATATACAAACTTTAGAGGGCACTCGCCCCCTAAACTAACAATATTTAATGTATATATATAGGAAGTATGCCAAAATTATTAGGTGGTGTAGTGATTTTGCATTCCAGCCTTTAAAGAGAAGGTCGCGTCTTCGAGTTAAATAAGGATTGTCCTTACCCTTGGGCTTTGTTTAATAGAATAATGTAGTTTACAAAATTTTTAATCATATATGATACTCCCTCCGTCCGCCTGAAAAGTGGACATTTTGTCATTTTGAGCGTATGCACCATTTCTCTTTTTAAACACATGAGACCCACACATATCACTAATACAATAAATTTATGGGACTCATACACCCCACTAATACAACTACCAACTACAAATTAAATAATAATACTCCTTAATTCACGTGCAAAAAACAAATGTTTACCTTTGAGGCGGAAGGAGGGAGTAGTTTGGAACAATAAATTCCATTGTCATTTCATTGGTAAAAATGAATTGTAATTTTTGCCTTGGCAAAAATCCATTGGGCAATTAATTAACAACTATTGAATTTCAGTTGTAAAAAAGATTTTTTTTTAAAAATATTTTTTAGTGATAATCTATTTCTTTTTAAATAATAGGAGTACAAATTTATATAGACCTTCTTTCCAAAAAAAAAAAAACTACTGTTGCGATTAAAGTATAAATAGCCCTCATAATTGGTAGTATAGTTGTGCTAATATCAATTCTTTTTAAACAATATTCTTTAGCAAGGGTATAAGAGATGGAATTGGCAAAAGTGACCAAAACTGATTGGCTAGGAAATAAGGGATGCATACCTTAAAGTGTGGTTTTATGTAGAAAGAGCAAATCAATCTTCAATAATTCTTAATTAGTCTAGTGTGAGATAAAAAATGGAAAAAAAAAACTTAATTGGAACAAGAATTTACATTTATATGGAGTTAGTGTATAAAAATGCAAAACTAACAAGGTTTAGTAAGAGATCTGATCAATTAATTACCTTGGTATAGTTTCTGATCTGTATGAAATGCAAGGATCAAATGATTACTTTGTCAAAAAAGGCCACTCATAAATGATCTTAAATTTGTTGTTGACAACAAAGATAATAAGAAAACTTAAAGCATGTATTTTGATTAATGAAAAGGCAGATGCAGGACAAAGTGAAGTGAGGTGATCATCAATAGAAATGAAGTATTCAAGGGAGGGTGATGGAGTAATAAATATAAAGTTGAGGGAGCTAGTAATAAATATAGAATATATGTACAAGAAATACTACAACAGTCTCTTTATTTAAAGTTGGATGGAAAATAACGGAATTAATGTAGACCATATATTCCTATCTTACTTCCGTGGAAATTCATTAAGAGAAGATATTTTAAAGAGATAATATCACAATTGGTCGAACATCTCCAATGCTGTATACCTGATCTTTAAGTACAATATGTCACCATGTAAACCACTAATTGCAGGATAAAATTTTATTTTCTTTTTTTTTTATTTCTTTTATATAAAAACAAAAATAATACTCCCTCCGTCTCGGGTATTTTACCCGTTTGTACGGGCACGGAGATTAAAACGTTTTATTTTTTTAATATATAATGTAAGAGAAAATATGGATAAATTAGTAATTTAAAAAGAAAAAATGAATAAAGTTATTGGGAATGATGAATAAAGTGTAAAAAAGTAATTAAAGTTGTTGGGATGGTAAAATGTAGGTAATAAAATATTATGTATTTTTACCAAAAATGGAATAGGTAAAAATACGTGGGACACCCCAAAATGAAAAGTGAGTAAAAATACGTGGGACGGAGGGAATACTAATATTTATTCCTTTAAAAATATTAAATGAGTTAATAATCTTACACATGCACCTTCCGTCTCCCATTCATTTCACCTTATTTCCTCTGTCTTACCTAGTACAATTAATTGTACCTAGATTAAATTAATGAACTATACCTTGTTCTTCCCCATGGTAATTGTATCTCATTAGAGTACAAAACATTTGCCATGTAAAAATTGTAGAAGTCTATAGATTTCAATTTTTTTTATTTGAAATTCTCAATTTTAATTAATTATTTTCTCAAATTTAGTCTTTTGAAAAATTCTTATATATATATATATATGCACCCGAATGTGCGACGCACCATATTCAAAATTTATACAATAACAAATAAAAATTTATATATTTTGTTAAAATTTCTGTTAGTTTTGTTATTGAAAAACTGAAAATAAAAAAGTTGTACGTTTATTAAGAAATACTATACATAATTGAATAAAAACTAAAACACATATATATAACGCATGCAATTGAATAAAAACTAAAACACATATATATAACGCATGCATGCACCCGAATGCATATGATATATCATACCCCTCCATCCCATAGAAGTTGACACATTTTTTTTTTGTTTGTCCCACTAAAATTAACACATTTCTTTTTTAATACATGGAACCCACACAAAAATAATTAATCTATTCTCATGGACCCCACATATCACCTCTAATACAACTACTCACTACACATTAAATATTATTTTTCTCACTGCACTTTACTTCACTTTATATTAAATTATTATACTCCATAATCTCCGTGCCAAAAAAATTATACCGACTTCTATGGTACGAATGGAGTATTATGTATTAAGTCATAGTAATTGGGTTAAGATATTAGGTGTTAAGGAGAGTCGTCATTTTTATTTTTATTTTTTTAAAATAAAAAATAAAAAATATTGTGACGAGACAATTTGATTGATTGAATTTGTTTGTATCACACCACCTTAGCTCAACTCACATGTTCCCTCAAAGTGAACTGTCGCGTGCATGGCATGTGATGGACGTTTTCCTCAAAAATCGAGTAAAATTAAATACTAAAAGTTTTGGTACTAAAATTAATACAAATATTATTTTTAGATAAAATTTAAAATTTCAAATAATTATGATACAGAACAAATTTTAACTCTTATAATATGGAGTTGTTTCAGTTTATTTATTTGTGCAACTGATTATAACTTTATAATTTTAATTTAAGAAATTATAATATGAATTTGGGTGCACCCACTTAAAAAATGTATCACTACAAAAAGCAACAGTTTAGCGACGATTATTGTGACGCTTAAGAAGCCATCACAAGTGTGACGGTTCTAGTGACGTCAAATTTTGAATTGTGATGGAAAACTGACGACCACCATTTAGTGGTGACGGCTTCCGTTTGAGACGGTCATTTACCCGACGATTATTGTGACGCTTAAGAAGCCATCACAAGTGTGACGGTCCTAGTGACGTCAAATTTTGAATTGTGACGGAAAACTGACGACCACCATTTAGTGCTGACGGCTTCCGTTTGGGACGGTCATTTACCCGTCGCTAATTATAAAAAACGGCGTCGTTTTATTTGGGCAACGTGAATTAAATCAGCCGCAAAACCCTTCCTTCCCCATTTCCCCCTTTCCTCCCCACCCTTTTCCCTGCGCGTATTCCGACAATTCTCCCCTCACCGGCGACGAGTTGGCGACCCTCCCAAAATTTCGGTCTTTGATCATAGTTGACAGGTAACTCTCTCTCTCTCTCTCTCTCTCTCTTCCCGCTCAAAATGGACCACCGACCATTTTATGTGATTGTTTCTGTCATTTTCAAGCATAACAATGCGAATGAAGTTGATTATTCGGAGTCACTTGTTCATATACAGAATGATGAGTATGATTATGGATATGATTGAAATGAATAATAACAATGCAAAGGAAATTGATTAAAAAGAATTGGGTAGTAATAGAAATAACGGAAATTGATGAGGAATTCTCAATTCTCGTCATCTTATACCAAATATACATTAGGAATGAGAATAAACATCATTTCATTCTCATTCTCAAACTTCAACGCCCCTTTATTACTTGCAATCCAAGGAGCTATTTGAAGTTAATCATAAGTGATGAATGGATGGTTAGATACATTAGCATTAACAGCTTAATCAACTGATTTTAATATTTTTATATTTTTACATGTTCTTGTTTCTATGGTGTTTGTGGTTATTTACTGTCTTTGTTGTGAGAAGATTGAACAGAGGTTTTAGAATGTGTTGCTGGTTCTATTTTTGTAATATTCTTGAAGAAATTAGAATCTTTTAGATGGGTAATTAATAGTAGGAAGCAGTAGTTCTCTTTTGTACATGAAATGTATGTATTTTACAGAGCCAAAGAAGCCCACCATATTTTACTTAGATGACTAACTCTCTTCCTATATTAAGCGCTGGATTAAAATATCATTATTTTTTTAGCATATGTTTGTATAAATAATAATCCATAAAAAACCACACCATCAAATAGTACGTTATTGAATTGATAAATTTATGTCATATTGTATGTAATGTTTTATAGGTATACAGGGTTGAATGCATTTAATTTCTGTTATGAGTGACACAAATCTGTTTGGTTTAGGATTAATGGAGTCACTAGAATTTTCTATTGAAAATGAAATTGAATCTTCTCCATGTCTCCAATACTATTTTGTAACTTTGGAGAATTTCTGTAAATTTAGATAACCAACTAGGTTCTTAGTTTGATCATTAAAGCCTTATGATGAAGGCATTTTTTTTTAATACTGCACAATTAAGTATTCGTTTGTTTTGGTCTTGTTCTATTTATTGAATAGTTTTATATTTCTTCGTAAGCGGTTATTGGTTGTGAAGTGATTGATTTTGTTTATCGAATTGAGACGAAGATGCTTACTTATTTACTTTCCTTGTAATTTTGTAAATACAAAGTAGACTGTCGAATTTTTTAAAATGAATGTAGAATGCATAGAAACAAAGGAGACTTTGCCAAAATTCTTACAAAATACTCATGAATACTATTTCTTTGTAGGGATATAACGAAATATATAATACTATATATAGGAGACATGAGTTATCCACCCAATCGTGATTATCCGTATTCTCCTCGAAGGATTGGTGGAGTATTGAATCCCGACTTCGTCAGCGGTATAGAGCAATTAATTGAGTGTGCTATTAGTCACCCTGGGTGTATGAAAGATGGAAAAATTAGATGTCCATGTAAAGCTAGGAATTGTCGAAATAAAAAATGGGTTGAGTTATACGAAATGAGAGACCATGTTTATCAAAAGGGATTCGTTAACCACTATCACAAATGGATTTTCCACGGTGAAATGATATGGGGTCGTGGACAACATCATGTTGGTAGTGGGGAGGGTATATCACACTCTGCAAGTGGGTAGGGTACATCATACTCTTCAAGTGGGGTTGGTCCTAGTTTTGTCGATGGTGGTGGGGTTGGCTCATAAGTGATGACTGACACCACGAGATGTTGGTAGATGTGGCTGGACCAACCTTTAATGCAAGTGAGCCTCAAGAACCCAACCTAGAGGCGCAAAGGTTCTACGATTTGCTGAATGCTGCAGACAAGGAGTTGTATCCTGGCAGCATCCTCTCACAATTATCGATGAATGCTAGGTTGATGAGTATCAAAGCGGAGAATTCGATCTCAGAGAGGGGGTATAATCAAATAGCAGAATTGTGCAGTGAGATATGCCCACCAGGCAACTCTGTTCCAAAGAACTTTTATGAGAGTAAAAAATTAATGAGCGGGATGGGACTTTCGATGGAGATCATACACTGTTGCTTTCACGGTTGCATGATTTACTGGGGTGAGGACTCGTTGCTTGAGCACTGCAAGATGTGTTTGTACTCATGCTACAAGGATCGTCGGGGCAGTAGGAACGAAAAGAAACCATATAACAAGACGTGGTATTTTCCTTTGATTTCTAGGTTATAGAGGTTGTATGCATCGTCCACCACAGCGAATGACATGACATGGCATGCAAATTGCGCTACTGATACTTCTGGGGATCAAAGTCACCAGGTTGATTCACCAGCGTGGAAAGAGTTGGACAAACATCACCCTGATTTTGCACGCGAGGAAAGGAATGTGCGGTTAAGGTTGAGCACAGATGGATTTAATCCATTTGGAAGCTCGGGGGAACAATATTCATGTTGGCCTGTAGTAGTGACTCCCTACAACCTGCCCCCTTGGATGTGTATGAAGGAGCAACACCTCTTCCTAACAGTGTTGGTACCCGACTCGAAGAATTCCAAAGACAAACTAGATTTGTATTTGAAGTCTTTGATGGCAGATTTGCTTTTACTTTGGGAGATCGGAGTTTCTACTTATGATTGTGTAAAAAAGAAAAATTTCAAGATGCGGGCTGCATTACTTTGGACTATTTCCAACTTCCCAGCCTACGCAATGTTGTCTGGGTGGAGTACATCTGGCATGATGGCATGTCCCTACTGCATGAGCGACGCTGATGCTTTTTACCTAGCAGAAAGTCACAAACACTCTTGGTTTGATTGTCATCGAAGGTTCACGGAGGACGAATGTCCCTATCGTGATGACTCTGATCACTTCAGGGCTGGTGTGATGGTTTCTAAAGGAGCACCACGCACGTACACTGGAGAGGAAATGCTTAAAGAAATCAATGATTTCAAATGAAAGATGGTTATTGACTCTTACTTTGAAGTTGCTCCGATAGGAATTGGGTGGAAGAAGCTTGGGTCATTTTGGCAGCTCTCATATTGGAAGGATCTCTTGATCCGTCACAATCTAGATGTGATGCATATACATATATAAACAAAAACATATACTCCCTCCGTCCCATAAATAAATTCACACTTTATATTTTTGTCCGTTCCATAAATAAGTTCACACCCCCAAATAAAGAAATACACACAAATCAATAAACCCACAACATACTTTAATTTAAAAATTGTCACCCCTTTACAACTTACATAACTTACTTTATAATTTATTTATTACCTAAAAATATCAAACTACTCCTAAAAGTAAAGCAAAAAGCAACTTTTTCTTAAACTCCGTATCTACAGTAACCGGGAACTTATCTTTGGGACAGAAGGAGTACAATTATAAACAAAAATGTATACAATTTAATTGTTAGTTTTTTTAATGAAAAATTGAGTGTAAAAAAAAATATAATTATTAAAACATGTATACACTATTGAATAAAAAGTTACTCCCTCCGTCCCGTTTCAATGTTTACGTTAGCTTTTTGCACGTTGATTAAGGAGTATAATATTTTAATAGATAGTGGGTGAAAAAATATAATATTTAATGTAAAATGGGTAGGTGTATTAGTGTTGGATGATGTATTAATTGTTTTAGGTGGGTTCCATATTCCAAAAAGGAAAACGTAAACATTGAAATGAGACGTGTAAAATAGAAACGTAAACATTGAAACGGGACGGATGAAGTATATAATATGAATGGTAGTTTTTTTAATGAAAAACTTGGTGCGAAAAAAATATACAATTATTAAGAAATACGTATATAAAATAGAATAACATGTATACAAACTAGAATAAAAAGTTATACACATATGGGTGTACCTTTGCACCCGGGTGCACCTAATATCAACTCTTCTAAGAATATTATACTCTAGATTATACTAGAGAAGATTTCATTTGATTTTCTTAAGTTCTCTGCAATTGTTTTATTCTTATCGTTCATACAATGTCAGTTGCAGGAATTCGACCAATCATCCTCTGCATAATACCAATGTCAGTTAATGTTTCAGTAAAAAATGGCAAAAGGAGTTTATACCTATATTCACTCCTCGTACATTTTATTTTTTGTAGAGAAAATTTACTTTTATAGAAGGGGTATAAGGCATACCTAAATAATAGTAATATTCATACAAGAAATTCAAAAATAAATTAAAGTAATAGAGTCAATTTTCTAGGACCATCCATCCATAGCTTAAAATCAATTGTTTTTCTTTTATTAATATCAGTTTTCCAAACTATCCAACTCCAAACCCTTACTTTTACCTCTGCAAAAGGTTATCAAGCTTCCACTCCCCACTGTTGTAAATAATATCATTTCTCATTTTTCA
Organism: Pogostemon cablin; assembly: GCA_023678885.1. Taxonomy (NCBI): domain Eukaryota; kingdom Viridiplantae; phylum Streptophyta; class Magnoliopsida; order Lamiales; family Lamiaceae; genus Pogostemon; species Pogostemon cablin. The sequence goes on from CM042973.1 coordinate 23,094,446, forward strand.
TATGAGCCAAATAACACAAACTCATACTCCCTTCGTTCCATGTTAGGGTTTACGTTTTCCATTTTGGGTTGTCTCACGTTAAGGTTTACATTTCTTTTTTTGTCAACTTGGACCCACACAAAACAATTTATTATTTCATGTAGGGACCACACAACAATACTAATACAACTACTTACTTTACATTAAATATTATTTCTCTCACCTCACTACTCATTAAAATATTATACTCTTAATTTCCGTACAAAAAGCAAACGTCAACATCAACGTTAACGCGAGATAGAGGGAGTATGTTCAAGACATGAGACTCTTCATACATTTAACACATAGCTTTCTTAATTTTGTGGAATCAGATCATATAAACAAATTAATTAACAATGCTTGTATTGTTTCCTTCTTTACTCGAATTGTTTTATTGATTTAACTGTGTTACTTCTTTTCTTTCTTTTTTTTTTTTAAAGAAAAGTTGCTACTTTAAAAGTTATTTCATTAAAATGGACCCATTAGAATTGTAATTTTGAGTTGTTAAATACACTCAATTCATTTAAACTGTGAACAATTGAAAATTGAGGTTTTGTTTTGTTATATATATGGTCCAAAAGATTTTTTTTTAACTGACCTACTAGAAATTGGAATTATGGATCTATGTAAGTATAAATTAAAAGATCTTATTAATCTTTAGTAGTCTTCTATACATTGTTTTTATATCAGTAAGATACAGATATGAAATCATAAAATCTTTAAAAATTATCTAATATGACAATATAAATTTATTATTATGTAACTAACATGTCATTTTAATAATAAAAATATGGAATAATTACTTTCAACTACAAAATATTAGATGTTATTATTGTTAAAAATATAACCCTAATATTAATTAAATATTAAAATTTGATTAATCCATGCATCTCTCGCCTCCCCTCCTATCTATATTTCTAATTAATAGGAGAGGTTATCCCAATCCCCTCACTCTCCAATATGCATCCAAATTCACTCATCCCTTTCTCCCTAGTGTATCCATTAATTCTAATCGCTGACGTCTTCCATTATCTTCCATTAATAATTCTCAAGTTCATCTCTTTCCCTCTATTTATATATATTCTTCAATAATGATTTTTTTAAAAAAGATAATTAGTATGTTTCTTCAACAATAACAAAATGGGACGTAGCTTAAAAAAGTTATTACTAGAAGCACAATCTTAACATGGAAGATGTCGAATTCGAATCAAACTTCGCCGGACTCCATGATATACATGCCTTGAATGTATTTCTGATTGTTATTAAAATTAAATGAGTAAAATTATGTTGTGCAAAATTATTAACTAATTGTGCAAAATTATTTACTAATTGTGTAGAATTATTCACGTCACTTTTAGTCGGAAAAATCTGTACACATATTATTATGCAAAATTATTTACTACTAGTTCAATATTATTTACTAATTGTGCAATATTATTCGTCGGAGATGAGATTTTAAAAGTTTGAAAATTTTCCGTTTATCAGTTGTGCAACAATTTCCCAACGTTTTCGAATGAAGATTTAAAAGTGCAATAAATTTGGAAAATAAATCGTTTTGTGATCCTACGGTGTTTATCAGTTGTGCAACAATTTCCCAACGTTTTCGAATGAAGGATTTAAAAGTGCAATAAATTTGGAAAATAAATTGTTTTGTGATCCTACGGTGTAGTAATTAAAATATCTTTACTAATGATAAAATGAAATGAAAGGGTAATATTGGAATTGCACAATATAATTTTGTACTTCACAGCAATAATTTTAGGTTCATGTGTCCAATAGTAATAATAATAAATGAATTGTACCTAATAGTAAGTCTCCTTAAAATATATATACTCCCTCCGTCCCGGGTATTTTTACCCATTTGTACGGGCACGGAGATTAAGACGTTTTATTTTTTTAATATATAATGTAAGAGAAAGTAGGGATAAATTAGTAATTTAAAAAAAAAGTGAATAAAGTTATTGGGAATGATGAATAAAGTGTAAAAAAGTAATTAAAGTTGTTGAGATTGTAAAAAGTAGGTAATAAAATATTATGTATTTTTGCCAAAAATGGAATGGGTAAAAATACGTGGGACACCCTAAAATGGAAAGTGGGTAAAAATACGTGGGACGGAGGGAGTATTATAATTTTTTTCATGTTAAATCTATGAAAATTTAATGCAGTTTTCTTAGAGTATAAATGTTAAATTGACTCCCATCTAGTCCTTGTTTATTAATTAAGGATCTTAGAAAATAGATAAGTAAGTAAATTAGTGTTCAAACTCCTAATTGTACAAAAGGTGGTTCACACACCCCAATGCCCCTGCATGCCAGCAGAGTTAGATCTTTTAATCCATGACACAATGAGTCCCTTAATTAAGATGTTGCTCCCACGCTGCAAGTGGGATTCAATTATTGATCATTGTACAAGCTGCCCCTTACTTTATCAGTTGAGCTACTTATGCGGGCGTTCAAACTCTTAATTGGTAATATTTGGTTGGTGTTTTGAAAACGTGAAGGGTGGTTTGTAATGGAAGCATTATATTTTTAAATCTTAAATTATAAGAACTCTTGATATCAAACAAACTACTTTCGGACATAGTGTATATATATATATATATATATATATATATATATATATATATATATATATATATATATATATATATATATATTCAAAAATGATAAACAATATTATTTCTAAAACACAATAAAAAATACTTCTTCAATATTTTCGAATATCAGCAATACAAAAAATTAGAAGAAGGGAAAAAAAAATTATGATTTTGCTGAGTTCCAATTCCACCAAGAATCAAAGGCAATAGAGAGACGCCCCTACACACTTTATCTGTACATGTCAATTTTGTCCTTTTCTTTTCCCTTTTCTCTTTCTGCCCACTTCCATTCACTGGCGGGAAATACATCCCACACATATTATCCCTCAATCAACTGCATGAAATATGTGGTTTTTAAATTAAAAATTATAAAAATAATTATATTTTAAGGATTAATAAATATTATATTACAAGGATTGATTTAAATTTAGAATAAAATAAATCATCAAAATATTATGAACCCAGGTTACTCACTTGTGTGTGGAGCTGATGGTCAATCAGGCTATTATACAAACATAACATTATGTATCACTTATTAGTGCTTTGATTTACCTCAAACTTAGTTTAACAAAACAAAAAAATTATTTACATCTTGATTTCACTAATTTTTTAAGAATGGTCTAAAATTAAAAATGAGTAAAAAAACTTGATTAAGTTCGCTGTTTATTATTTTCAAAGTTGAATGAAATTTGTGCATGTATGTTTTTTTCCCTTATAAATAGTTTGTATAGAACTCATAAGAGTGAGGCTTGCGTGTGTTTAGAATTTAGTATTATGAATAAGAGTACATTATTTTGCTCTAAAAGGTATACACTTTAATTAATAAGGGTACACAGTTTTGTTCTAAAGGATATACACTTTTCATTATATTTTTTAATTTTTCTTTAGAAAATAAAAAGTACTCATCTTTATACTAAAGGTATACAATTTAACACAAAATTCTAAAGGCACACGGAGTGTGCTTCCCTGCTCCCGGGCACACACAAGTTTTTGCCTTGTAAAATAAAGGGTACACATCTTTATACTAAATGATATACAATTTAGCACAAAATTCTAAAAGCACACGGAATGTCCAATCATAAAAGACAATTAAAGTACTAATATCTACTGATTGTAATATGTAAATATATTTAGAAAAAATTTCAATATAAGACCTGAAATATAAGTTAACTATCAATTTAAGACCTAAATTATTTTTTTTATCGATTCGGGCTCAAATTATATGTAACTTTCAATTTAAGACTTGAAACCCTGACACCGTTAATTACTCCATTAACAAAAGCATTAAATTTTCTTGGCAACAAATTAATTTTAAATAATTAAATTAAATAAGATAGCGTAGAATTCAATTTATTTATTATTCCTAAATAATGGATGAGTCTTATCACTGCCGCAGACGGCGATTAGCCGAAGTTCCTATATTTCCGTTTACCGTCGTAGGTGGAAGAATAAGTTCCCGCTTTCAGCATTCTCTACGGCTGCCTTTGTCGACAAAGTGTTTAATTTGAACACTCCTGTAACTAAATCAAGAAAGCAAGAAACACTGTAGTTTGAAAATTAAACAATGGATCTTAGCAATCATAGACGTCTTATCGCTGCCGCAAACGGCGGCTAGCCCGAGCTCCTCTATTTCCATTCGCTGTCGACACAGGTCGAAGAATGAGTTCCCGTTTTCAGTCATTCTCTACGGCTGCCTTTGTCAACAAAGTGTTTATTTTGAACAACGTCGACGGTGATGCCGCCGTGAGGGGTGGTGCTCATAGGGATTTTCCGACACTGTTTCTTACTTTCTTGATTTAGTATTTAGCGAGTAATAAAACAAATTAAATCCTACAGCTATCTTATTTAATTATTATTTAAAATTAATTTGTTGCCACCTATGAAATTTTTCAGCTTTTGTTAACAGAGAATTTAACGGTGTAAGATTTATAAGTCTTAAATCGATAGTTATATATAATTTAGGTCTCGAATCGATAAAAAAAAATTCAGATCTTAAATTGATAGATAACCCATATTTCAGATCTTGGATTTAAAAAATTCCATATATTTAAATACAAACGCATGATCAGTGAACCAATTATTTTGTAAAATCAAAATAATGGTGAATCGATTTCTCAAATACTCTACGAAAATAAAATGCTAACCCTATTTGTAAAACTAAAGCCTTCAATTATGATCCCCTTTCCACTTTCTTTCTTAACGAAGAATGCTACAAGTGATTTATAATCATAACAGTCTCTTTTATAGAATATATCTGATTGATATACTAATCCTAATTGGATTCTAATGGTAGTTTATTCATGTTAACTTTATTTAATCTGACATGATATGCTTAAAATAAATCCTATTGGAGATATATTTTAGTTATATATATACAAATTAAAATATGATATTTAAAATAATTAAATTAAAGCACATAAATTATAAAGGCAAAAACTCCTGTACGTCCGGGCGCACACATCACATTTCGTGCGTCTTTAGAATTTTGTGTTAAATTAATTTTGTGTTAAATTGTATACCCTTTAGTATACAGATGTGTACCCTTTATTTTCTAAAGAAAATTATTTTGTGTATCTGGGCGCATAGACAACACTTCGTGTGCCTTTAGAATTTTGTGTTAAATTATATACCCTTTAGTATAAAAATGTGTACCCTTTATTTTCTAAAGAAAAAAATATTAATGAAAATTGTATACCCTTTAGAACAAAATGATGTATCTTTTATTAATTAAAGTGTATATCCTTTAGACCAAAACAATGTCCCTCACTCAATTATAAATAATTAGACGTTATAATTATATATATATATATATATATATATATGATATTTGATATTAATTATGTATATAAAATCATAAGGTAAAAGATAAATCTTAATATATGTATGATGAAATCTGATGTGGAGTTATATAAGACGTATTAAATATGCTTATAATTAAATATTATTTATAGTTAATAAATTTGTGCTTGCCTTAACTAGAATAAAAGGATATATTCGATAATATTGAAATACTATAAACAGTTATATTAAATTAATCTAAAATTAGGATTTTATCTTAATATGAGCTTTTATTTATTAATTTTTTCCATTTAAAATAATTATAATTTTTAATAAAAATATATATTAATTGTTCATGAGTAAAAATAAATTATGGGGTGATTCTGGGATGCACCCCAAATTTATAGGTAAAAAGGGGTAATGGGTAGTTTTTTTATAAAAAAAATTAATTATTTTATTTTATTTAATGGTGGAATTTTTATTTTATTTTTATCTAATGATTGAAATTGTCCAGGGTGCATCCGGTACACTCTAGTTAGACTCTAAATTATGTTAGGATTATTGAAGATTCTAAAACACACAAGTTACTAAAAAAAGATTTATTCAATATATACTCCCTCCGTCCCATAAACAAATTCACACTTTCTATTTTTGTCCGTTCCATAAACAAGTTCACACCCCCCAAATAAGGAAATACACACAAATAACCCCACAATACACTTTAATTTCAAAATTGTCACTCCTTTATAACTCACATAACTTACTTTATAATTTATTTATTACCTAAAAATACCAAACTATCCCAAAAAGCAACTTTTTCTTAAACTTCATATCTACCGTAATTGTGAACTTCTTTAATAACCCCACAATACACTTTAATTTCAAAATTGCAACCCCTTTATAACTCACATAGCTTCTTTATAATTTATTTATTACCTAAAAATACCAAACAACCCAAAAAGCAATTTTTTCTTAAACTCCATATTCAACTTTTTCTTAAACTCTTCATATCTACCGTAATTGTGAACTTCTTTAATAACCCCACAATACACTTTAATTTCAAAATTGCAACCCTTTTATAACTCACATAGCTTCTTTATAATTTATTTATTACCTAAAAAAACCAAACAACCCAAAAAGCAATTTTTTCTTAAACTCTATATTCAACTTTTTCTTAAACTCCATATTTATCGTAACTGTGAACTTCTTTATGGGACGGAAGGAGTAAGATTTAAGACGTTATTATTTTTAAAATAAAAATCCAAATCTTACAAATTTGTCTTATCTATTTATTCATTAGGCCGTCTCGCTCCAACAAAACCTGTTTAGTAACACGCCCCAACCCCCCTCCCCGTCCATCTCTAATATATTTAAGGCTAACACGTGATTTACACACATCTCTAATATATTTAAAGCAATTATTGATACGAAGCAATCTTATGGATTCCATTCCGTGGGACGATAATCCCCTGCCCATATTAAATAATAATACTCCTTAATCTATGTGTAAAAATTAAATGTATACGGCTAACTATAGGTGCACCCACCTTAAAAAATGATACAAATATAAATAAAAATATATACAAATATGAACAAAAATGTATACAATTTAATTGTTAGTTTTTTTAATGAAAAATTGAGTGTAAAAAGATATACAATTATTAAAAAACACGTATGCAAAATAAAATAACATGAATAAAAATAATATATATATATATATATATATATATATAATATACTAAAGGAGAGTTTAATTTTGATGAGGTGTCGCCACCAGAATTAATTTCAATTATTTTAATTTTTAATTAAAATTAAAAATCTCAATTATATTAATTATTAATTAAAATTTAATGTAGATAAATACATATATTATTTTAAGATTTGTATATGATATTATCAAACCAAAATTAATTAAAAATTAGATAAATACATAAATAAATACATATATTTACTTTAAGATTTACTTTAAGATTTAGAAAATTTATCATTTCTCCACCTATAAATAAGACTCTTTATTCATCATTCTACGCGAATAATTTTATCCTGATGATCAAAAGCTTTCTTCAAATTTTAAAGATTGATTAATTTTGTATTTATTTATTTATTTAGTTTTAGTTCTTTTTTATTGTTAGTACATAATTTTTTTATCTTTTTATTTTCTATGTAATTAATTTTTGTTTCATGGTTAATTTTACAATTTCTTAATTACTTTAGTTATGTTTTCACTTTTGATTATATATTTTTTTAATTTTTTTAATTATTAGTATGTAATTCTTTAATTCTTTTTTACATTATTAATTTTTTTATGATCTTGAAATTTATTTTATTAATTTTTTTATGCCTTCCTTTTGTTTTCTTATTTCTTTGAATTTATTTATAATAATTTTATTTTTTATTTTTTAATAATATATATTAATTTTATTATAAACTTTCTTTAAGATTTTTAAACTTTTTTCGTTATGTTTCTTTTAATTTTTTTTGTTTTAATTTGTCTTTTTTTTGGTGTTTTTTAATATATTTTCACCAACATTAAATTTTAATGATATATAATTTTTTCTTGAAGATCGAATAAGGATGTATTTATTTTATTTTTATAATTTTTTGCTCTTTCTTTTATATTTTTTAAATTCTCTTTGATTAACTTTTGTTTTTATTTTTATTATTTTTATTCTGTTATTTTATTTTTCAATTTTTATTAGTATGTAATTTTTTAGTCTTTTATTTTTTATATTAATAATTTTTTTCATTGTTACTTTTATTATTTTTTTAATTAATTTTTGTTATGATTTACTTTAGATTATTTTTCTATATATATAATTTTTTTGTTTTTAGTTCGATTTTTTTTTAATTAGTAAATTTTTATATTTTGATTTTTTTATATTATTACATGAAAAGCCTATTTTTTTTTAAATTACTTTTTAGTTTTTAAAAATTACTCTTTGAAGAGTAATAATTTTTATATAGAAGATGAAGAGTAATAATTCATGTCTCTAATTTCCATGTACTACAAGTAATCGAAAAATAAGGGTTTAGAAGAATTTTGAAGATTAATTTTTTTAATTTAAAAGAGTAACAATATATGTGTTTAAAGAGTAAATTTTCATGTACTAAAGAGTAACAAGATTTACATATAAACTTATATAAACCCAATTTACACAAGTGTTTGTGAAATTTTAAATTTTAATGATGTGTCGTCATCTGAGTTAATTTTAATTTTAGTAATTGTTAATTAATATTTAGTGATAAATACATAAATTTTTATAAAAATTTTCTTTAAGATTCGAATATTTATATGATTAGATTAGATCAAATAAAAATCAAATCAAATCCAATCTTATTTAAAAACATTGAAAAATATAAAATTGATCCAATTCCATGCATCAATATAATAGAACTATTTATTAATTCATTCGTTCACATCAATTAATTATCATGATCTACTTTTCACCTATAAATAAATTATTCATTCATTCATTATACATACAGTTTTATTGAAGTTCTAAAGAAGGTATCAATTTTTTTTTCTATTCAAGTTCTATTCAAGTAAAGTTTTAATTTTTTTTTTAAAAAATCAATTCAATAAATTTTTTTAAAATTTTTGGTTAAATCAATTTAACAACGAAATTAAGCTTTTACCAACGAAAGCAAATTTACATTTGAGTGTATATAAACTGAATTTTACTCTTTAATCTAAATTTATATTAAATTATAATTTAATAAATAGTTATATTAAATTTGAATTATATTTTTTAAAATTGTTGAATAAATAGTTATATAAAACTTAAATTATATTTTTTAAAATTGTAATTTTACAGCCCGTGTAATACACGAGATTCATACTAGTTTATATATATATATATATATATATATACACACACACTAGGCAAACAACACCTCATTGATGAGGTGCTAGCCCGGACAAAGCAATTATATACTTCTAATATATCTACTCAATTGTATAATTGTACATAGTTGCATATTTGGTGCACAAAACATGTGGTGAAAGATGTTTGGATTTCTTTACAATCTTGAGATGTTGAGGATGTTTCCACAGGCTGCAAGTATGTAATATGTTATGACAATGTGGCATTTGACCCTTTTTCCTGGTGAAAACACGGATTGTTGATGCTTTAATATGGTATAATTGGGGCATTTGTATTTTTCATGTATCTGTAGGCACTATGGTGAATTAGTAATAGTTATTTATGAGTAGAACAAATTAGCTTTTAAATAAGAAAAAAACCTGTATTTCATCTTCGATTATCTCCGCTCCGGTCGTTCCCAGCAGCATTTCAGCATCATGTATGTTTTGAATTGTTGTCCAGTCGTTCCCAGCAGCATTTCAGCTTCATGTTTGAATTATTGTGTCCAGTCATTCCCCGCAGCATTTCAGCTTCATGTTTTGAATTATTGTGTCCCATAATTCAATTGAATCTACTATATGTTGGTGAATGCTATGAGAAAATTCACACAATCTGTGATAACAGTGGTCTCAGTTTTAGTGGCTAATCTTCTCAGTTATTTCAAAGGCAAGTAGAACAATGTTCTTATGCTCATCATAAGCTGCTGGCGTGAAAACCTGAAAGAAACACGAAAGTAACTGTGAATACGAAATGCATGAATATTATTTTCAGCAATAAAATAAAACTAGTGTTCACCAATAACAAAAAATAATTATTAACCCAGAATCAATCAGCAGAATAATCATTGCAGACTACTACCATGAACATGCTCTTCCATCTTGACCTGACATTATTGACCCGAGATAACACCATCTGAGAAACAAATCTGATAATCAATTCTCTAATTTCAATAGCATTACTGTTGCACATCACAATTACGAAAGGCTTCATAAACTCATTCCGAAAGTTATAATTAGCCAATTTTTCCCTCACCAAGCATTTCATTGATAATTGGCGTAAAGAGTCCATCTCAAATATTGAAATGGGAAGTTTTCTGAACAACTAATGGTTACAGAAAAATCAGAGAGTAGTTGCCAGATTTTTAACCATACAAGCCTGATATAGTGCCTGTTTCGAACATTAACATATTCGAATGAGTTATCCAGCTAGCAAAGAAACGTAACTAAAAGCTGTATATAAAGTGTTCCAGAAAGCTTTGTGTAAAGAATGAAAGCCAAAATAAGCAAACATACGCAGTTTCAACTATTTTTGCAAGGCTGAAAACCCGTGGATCAAACTTGGAACACTATTCATCCATGGATACTTTGCATAGTGCCCTTACGAAATCAATTATTGCCTCACTGTTTAGCTTTTGGCTCCGTATAAATATTCGGGTTATTTCATCAACTTGCTCCAAACTATTTAATTTAGAGACCAAGTTGATCCTCTGTTCAGATGTAATTCCAGCACCCACATTACCACCAATACCAGCATTATCATATGTACCCCTCCTCACACCCGAGGCTGCATTCTGAATCTTCCCAGGTCCCGTCTTTTGAAGAATATGAAGTATGTTTGATATTCCTGGTTTAGAATTAGATTCGTTCTGGGGATTTGCAGAAAAAGTTGCATCAGGTGGAGCACCTTTGCCCAAGAGATGCAAATGTAAAACCGTGGGACACATGTTAAGATATGCTCCCAAGCATCATACAAGTAATTCCCATCCTCATCTGCTATCATTACTATAGCCTGTGATGCAAATATACAGATGGGTTAAAGTTGCTTGAAGGTTTCAGAAAGGTTTTATATAATTTTGCAAGACAGCCTCTAATCACATTCCTACAATGTCAAGCAACACCATCACTTTGGCTTTGAACAATTAAGATCACCACTTCTTCATAGCACTTTAATCTGTAGTTGGACATTGGTGTATTTTAGGCATGTCTTATATTACAACAGAGTTTTGATACTTAAATGCATATAAAGATAATGAGGGCATCAAATAACATCATGAAAATGGAAAGACGTAAGCTTCTCATTGGTTGAGAAAATGACCAGGACTTTATGTTAACAGTGCAACGCTTAATTGTGTGGCTCCTAGAGGGACAGCGAAGGGGTCATGTGGTGCAGACTAATTTAAAAACGTTAAAGCAATTCATAGGCATGCCATTAAGCTTGCGGCCTAATTAAATTAAGAATGTTGTAGAGATTTGAAAAAGAATGAGAAATTCAATTTTGCATCAGTAGATTCATTGATAAGGAAATAAGAACCACCAACCTTCATAGTATCAATATTTTTTTTTTGTCTAATATTTGCAGGTGCATGGAGGGAAGTAAGTTTTGCTTATGAGGTCAAAAAAGCATCTCTATGAGTTTTCATAGACATTGCTGCCATAACACAGATAGCACACAATTTCATCATCACTCTGGCCGAGAGGAACACTGAAGGCAGCCAGCATGGGAGCCCAACATGCCTCTTTCATAATCTGAGGATCACAACATCTGTTGCAGAATAATAAACTGACCTACATTTTGTCAGTGCAAATAACATCATAAGGTTACCTAATTATGTTTCCAAGATGATAGCAATAATCATGAATCATAACAAGTAAAAAAAATTGGATATGTCCTGTTGTACTGACCACTTTTTCCATTCATCAAAACTAACCTTCCATTTCAACTTTACTATCCAGGAGTAGGTTTGTGCATTAAAGAGTATGACGAGATTTATCATTCACATAAAGATAAGAAAGAACAATAAAATAAGGGAAAAAAAGGCTGGGAAATAAGGATTAAAACGTCCTTTGGCAATAACAGATCACGTGAAGTCCCTAACTTATAATGCAGAAATTATTCATCAGATCAGGTCAAGTACCAAGCCTATTTAAAAAAATAATAGATCTTACTCAAATTTTTTAGCATTCTCTTTGAATTGTTCCTACATGTGTTTCATGAGATCATCACTTGTCTCCATACTGTCTCCACTTCTCTTGCTAATTACAATATTCAGTATACCATCTAAACCTAAGCCTCTGTTTGAGTTCATGGCTTGCATCTGTTGGATGAACAGGTTATCTTCTTTCATTTTAATCTCATTTCTTGATATTCTCTCAAACAATGATCTCAAATCGTACCCAAGTAATTCTTTCTCGTCATCTTTGCAAATCATAATAGTTTTAATTATTCTCTAATCATACCAATTTTTCCATTCATATCAACAATACTTCTGAGAAAATATCTTTCTAAGTTTATAATGTAAAATTACAGTAGCATAACTATTGACTTTAATCCAAGAAAGAAAGTTCATGATTTGTGGATTTGCTGCAATCAGCATAAGGATTCTGCAGAATATATATATTGCTGCTCATGCTGTTTCATTCTAATAGGTTCCTGGTGTTCAGAAGATTCCCTGTCTCTCTATATCTGAATCTACTTTCATTTACAATCACCAAAACCGTGTTCAGTTCTTCTCCATTTTAACATGATACTACCAAAATATCAACTGCTTTTGCTGTCTTAGAAGCATTCACCAACCTATTTTAGCTCACTCTTCCACTTTCTAATCCTCTGCTACTAACCACTATACTTACATCTTCTAGCTCTGTCCCTCTTTCTCTCTCAAGTGATACACACGTACTCTCTCTTTCCCTCCAGTAGTTGGCTTTGTGGTTATGGTGTTTCTATTGCTGTCTTAAAACATTCAACATCCATGTGGCAACAAAAATTTAGAAGATAAATTGAATATTTTACCGTCAAAGTACGAGAGAAGGGTGAACACTGCAGGTGTGACCAGTCTTTAATATCCTTCTTGGTTTTCTCAACTTCTTTTTTTTCTCTTCTTAATTTCCTGCTATGGTTTAAAGTGTCATGTGAGCGTTATAAATTATGCATCCATTTTCACTTTTTCTAAATATAAACCTTCACACGTTCTCTCAAGGATTAGGAATCCAATACATTAAAACAAATTCACGGTTAAACATTTCATCAAGCATTGGTAATGAATTAGGTGGGGAGTTATAAGGAGGCTTGGAGAAAGGGAAAATATGGGTTCTTGGTGAACTAATTATACTAACAACTAACATTTACCGATTAAAAAAAATTCACAGTTCAACATTTCATCAAGCATCTCATAGGCATGAGTTAAAACGGGTAAATTCTTCGCAAATCATAACAATTCTAATTATCAATTCCTCTAATCGGATACCAATTTTCCCATTCATATCAACAATCTACTTTTAACTGTTATCACAAGAATTAGCATTCTGTATGTTAAAACTGCAAATTCACACTTCGACATTTTATGAAGCATCTCATAGGCATGCATGTAAAACAAGAAAATTCGGGAGAAATCATAAATACTAAATATCATTTTCTGTAAATCAACTACAATACATAATTTCAGCTAAAGGAAATAGCCAAAAAAAGTGAGGTAAAATGACAGTGGTACATCAAAGTGGACAACATACAATGGGAATTCGCAAGAGTACAGTTGCCTACCTGGAGGTCGTCGGTTGAGAGGGGAAGGGGTGTAGGATACCAATGGGTAAATCGAATCACCTAAGAAAAAACCCACATAAGAGAATATCGAATTTATGGAGAGACCAAAGAAAATAAAGAGTTTACTGGGGCAGGGGAAATGTTCAAGCACAAGCAAGGGCATGGAGAGACTGACGATTATCTTGAATTTGATTTTTCGGTGCAACTTTCTGGATCAGAATAATAACAATGCACAGAGTACGGCGACGGCGAGCTCATAATTGGTTAGTGGAGGCGGTGGGAAGAACACAATGAAAGACCTTCAGTTGCGGTGGTGGCACAAAAGTGGTTAGAAACAAATGGTAGATAGAAAAGATGAGAGCAACATGTACATATGAGCGTACGTACCATTGCCGCTGGGAGCACGCCGAACAATGGTTGCCTTACGGTGGGGGAGAAGATGAGGTGGGAAGGATAAGAAAAGGATATGCGCGGTGGCGGAGTTGATCAGACGAGGAGGGAGTGAGAGGTGAGTCAGCATTGGAATCGACCAATCAAACGGGAGAAGGAGTGAGAGCTGAGTCGGCAGAAGAAGAGAATGAGGGACACGTATTAGAGAGGTGACCAGGGTTTGACACGTGTGAATTCTTGCAACCGGTCACAGGGAGGAAACTGGCCAAAAACCGGCTATCCTCCTTTTATATATGTGTATAGATATAGATATAAATGTATAGATATGTGTGGGTGCACCTAATAATATCAATTCAATGTATACCTTGAGAGTTAAATTTATTTTTCGTCCTATAACTAAGTAAAATTTTGATTTTTGCCATAAAAAAGATAAATTGTTCAATTTTGCCCTATAACTAACGAATCACTTCAATTTTTGCTCAATTTTCGTTGGAAAATGCAAATTTCGCCGGAATCCGTCACGTCATGCTTCAATTTGAGGGTTTCCGGCTGGTCAATCATACGTGGCAATTTTAACATTTTTTTTAGCCTAGAGTTAAATAATTTTTTGCCCTGTAACTAAACAAAGCTTCGATTTTTGCCCTAAAAAAGATAAGTGGTTCAATTTTACCCTATAACTAATGAATCATTTCAATTTTTTCCCAATTTTCACCCAAAAACTCGAATTTCTTGGATTGGGTGGTTAGTTTGTTTGTTATGTAATTGATTTTCTTGATTAACGCCTTATGAGATGATCTTAACCAAATTAATTCACACGTGGCATGTATGAAATCTTTTGCCCATCGATCCCATTTTTCCCTCTAATTACAATTATACAAATCCAGTAAATCCAAGAGTAAATATTATATATACCTAACGACAAAATAACTTATAAACTAAATATTTATTTTTAGTTTATTACGGTAAATCCAGTAAATCCAAGAGTAAATCCCAATAGTAAATATTAAACTCCAAGGAATGGGACTGCTATTCTCACACCCTGATACCCACAAGGCTCCAATAAATGTATATCATGCTTCACAATCATTATTCTCTAAATTATAGCCAATTGTTTGCACGGGTTAATGGTTATTAATCATTTCGAACTCCAAAAAATATATATATTGAACATTTAATTTCATTTTTGAAAAGAGAATACATTTGAAAATTTTAAATCCTAAAAATAAACCATATTAATTCTAAGGTGATGTTTGCTTTGAGTTTTTAATTTTGAAAACTAAATGAATTGTAACATATGTTTATTAAAGATATAAAATACAAATTAATCCTAACTTAACTACATAATTTAAATAAATGGAAAAATAACTATTTTATAAAATCTCTGCATCCAAACTAATTTCAGCATCAATTAATTATATCTGCATTGATTGATAACAAATTTTACATACAATTGTACTAGTTATTAAGCATATTTGATGCTCCATAACTTCTTTTAATTATCAATAAAACTTTTGCTTTTTCAAAAAAAAAAAAATTATATCTGCATTGATTCTGAACTCATATTTGAAGGAA
Source organism: Pogostemon cablin (assembly GCA_023678885.1). Lineage (NCBI taxonomy): Eukaryota > Viridiplantae > Streptophyta > Magnoliopsida > Lamiales > Lamiaceae > Pogostemon > Pogostemon cablin. The sequence continues at coordinate 23,110,199 of CM042973.1, forward strand.
AGAAAACAAGAAATTGAATAATTAAAACCCATGATTGTGCAAATTATTTAGAAACAGGCATGACTGCTGAATTCTAACAACATTCAAGACTTAGTAATAGAATGCATTAACGAATATTGAATGGAAGACAACAGCAAAGATATACATACATTCATGATATAAAATAATATTCGCATTGACCAACCGGAAACCCCCAGATTGAAGTATGACGTGGTGGATTCCGGCGAAATTCATTTTTTTTGGCGAAAATTGGGCAAAAATTGAAATGATTCGTTAGTTATAGGACAAAATTGAACCACTTATCTTTTAGGACAAAAATCGAAGTTTTGCTTAGTTACAGGGCAAAAAATAATTAACTCTAGACTAAAAAAAGTCAAAATTGCCACGTAGGATTGACCAGCTGGAAACCCCCAAATTGAAGCATGACGTGGCGGATTCCGGCGAAATTTACATTTTCCGGTAAAAATTGGGTAAAATTGAAATAATTCGTTAGTTATAAGACAAAATTGAACCACATCTTTTTTAGGACAAAAATCGAAATTTTGTTAGTTATAGGGCAAAAAAATGAATTTAAGATATTAAATAATACTCACGTGTAAAAATCAATCTTGAGGGTGGACGAAAGAGTATTTAAAAGAAAAGAAATTGAATTGAAATTAGGTTAAAGACTTAAAGTTCTCTCTCCTCTGTACCTCACTCACGTTCGTCCCTCTCCGGGTAATCTAACGTTCGAGTTTCGACTCAGAAAAAAAGAACGTCATTGCCTTCTTCAAGCCCCGACTCTCATAGTTGGGAACACAGCACTGAAAAACAGTAAGAATTAATTCCCCTTTTTATATAATAATTCGAACTTGAGGTTCAAACGAATATTTAATTTATTCATTATTAGATTTTTATGATTAAAATTGTGCTGGAGTTTTTTTGGGTTATGTTGATAATTGTTCTATTGATCAAGTATGACTTAAGGTTTCGACGTTGTCATGTTTCTTCAATTTAGATGACTAATTTTAATCATTCTGATTATTTTTAAATTTTACATCAAATACTATTATATTCTTTATCGTACTTGTTGATGATTGGTAGAAGAAGAGGAAGCTTTGGATAGTGAGTGGACAGGAAATACAATTTTCTTGGGTGGAGGGGAGAGTATATATTCTTTTAATCATGTGTATGCATATGACCAGTCTGGTCATTGTTGAAACTCAAAATATGCCATGTAAACAAGGAATGGGAGGAATGGAAATTGATTTATCAAACTGAAGCAGACTGGTGGCTTTATAGCCATTACAAAACAGAAAGAGAGAAATATGGAAATAACTAACAGAGCACATCTAATGCTAACGTGCAAAAAGAAACTAATCCTTATCTTCTAAAGATAATATCTTTCCTGAAGACTAGGACATAACAACGAACTTAGACTAACAATCCCTCCCTTCAGCTAATGCCCACGTACTTAGCTGACTTCAACAGCTTCAACTACTCCAAGCATCCCACGAAGCATCTGAAATTGATCCAGCTTTAATGGCTTTGTCATTATATCAGCAATTTGATTCTCAGAGTTACAAAAGCTCAACTTCACTACTCCATCATTAACCAAGTCTCTAAGAAAATGATATCTCACTGCAATATGCTTACTCCTTCCATGTAGAACTGGATTTTTTGACAGCTGGATGGTAGAGTTATTATCACAATGAATGATAGTGCATCTCTTCTCCCCAACTCCAAGTTGCTTCAAAATTCTCTTAAGCCAAATGCATTGACAAGCACACGTTGCAGCTGCAATGTACTCCGCTTCGGTGGTAGATAGGCTCACTACAACTTGTTTTTTAGAGGACCACGAAATTGCTCCAGACCCCATCATGAATACAAAACCAGAGGTGCTCTTGCGATCATCCAAATCCCCAGCATAATCACTATCTGTATAAGCTATGAGACTTGTATTACTTTCTCCCTTCTTGTAGAATATGCCAAACTCGATCGTTCCCTTTAAGTATCTCAAAATTCTTTTTGCTGCAACCCAATGTGATGACTTCGGACTTGCCATAAACCTGCTGATTAGACTAACTCCATACATTAAATCTGGCCGAGTCATTGTTAAGTACATCAGGCTTCCAACTGCTTGTTTGAATGTTGTGGCATCAAATCCACTGCAAGCTTCATCTTTTGATAACTTTGTCCCTGGAACAATAGGATTCTTTACTGGATTACTATTCTCCATACCGAATCTTGCTAAAACTTCTCGAGCATACCTCCTTTGACAAATGAAAATCCCAGCTGTACTTTGCACCACTTCTATCCCAAGAAAATGTCTCATCCTTCCCAAATCGGACATGTCGAACTCCAACTTCATTGAGCTTTTGAACTCATCACACATAACTCTATTATTTCCAGTAAAGATTAAGTCATCAACATATAGGCTAATAATCAACAAATCACACCCTTTTGACTTGGTGAACAAAGTGTGCTCGCTGGAACATCTTTCAAAACCCTTTTGTATAAAATATGCCTCAATCTTGCTGTACCATGCCCTTGGTGATTGTTTAAGACCGTATAATGCCTTTTTTAACCTGTAGACTTTGTTTTCCTCTCCTTTTTTAACATACCCCTCCGGTTGTTGTACAAACACCTTTTCTTTGAACTCTCCATGAAGGAAAGCACTCTTCACATCAAGTTGGAAAACTTCCCATCCACGCTGAGCTGCCAAAGCTAGTATCACTCGTACGGTATCAAATCTTGCTACCGGTGCAAAAACCTCAGTATAATCTACCCCGTATCGTTGTGCATACCCTTTTGCCACCAACCGTGCCTTGAATTTCTCCACCACTCCATTTTCATTCAGTTTGGTTTTAAAGACCCACTTAACTCCAATGGGGTTAACTCCTTTTGGCAAGTCTGTTAGTTCCCATGTACTGTTTTTCTCTATGGCAGTTATTTCCGCATCCATTGCTTCTTTCCACTTCTTATTTGTTACTACTTCTTTGTAAGAGAATGGATCATTTTCACAGGCACCTTCAGCTATCATCATCATTATGTTCAACTCTTCTTCCTCAGATAGAACAGCCCCTGTTTCTTAAAATCTGCCATCCAAGCAGGTTCTCTTCTAATTCTTGTACCCCTCCCTTCAACTATATGCTCCTGATCATTGTTATCCGATTCATTTGGGGAGGAACTATTTTCACTCGAATTGCTATCATTTACATCGCCACCACCTTCTTCTTCTTCTTCGTTACTTATCTCACTTTCTTGTTCTTGGTTACTCTCTTTTTCATCTTCCCATTGTAATGCATTAACATTACGCTCTTCTTCAGTTTTGCTCCAATCCCACATTTTCTCTTCTTCAAATATGACATCTCTACTTATCATGATCTTTCCACTTGTTGGATCAAATAATCTGTAAGCTTTCGATTCATCACTTACACAAAAAAACACACATTTTCTACTTTTATCATCCAGCTTGCTTCTCTTTTGGTCGGGTATGTGAGCATGAGCTACACATCCAAAAATACGAAAATAATCCACTGTAGGCTTCATGCCACTCCATGCTTCTTCTGGTGTTTTGTTTTCGACACCAGCATTAGAACTTCTATTTTGCACATGAACGCACCACCTAACTGCTTCGGGCCAAAAGACTTTGGGAACGTGTCTCTCGTTCAACATTGTTCTCACTGCATTCATGACAGTCCTATTTTTCCTTTCAGCTACTCCATTTTGCTGAGGAGTATATGCTGCTGTCAACTGCCTGCCAATACCATGAAACTTGCAAAACTCCCCAAATTCATTAGAGGTAAACTCACCACCTCTATCTGTTCTCAAACAAGTTATGGATGCACCAGTTTCTTTTTCAACTAAAATTTTGAAATTCTTAAAGGTGGTGAAAGCTTCTGACTTCTCATGTAAAAAGTAAGCCCAAGTTTTACGAGTGAAGTTATCGATAAAACATAAGACATACCTTTTATTGCTATTTGAAGCTGGCTTTATAGGACCGCATATATCAGCGTGTAGCAACTGAAGCACTCTTGAAGCTCTCCACAAGCTCTTTTGGGGTATCGAGTCTCTGTGTTGCTTTCCGATCAAGCAGGCTGTGCAAGTTTCCTTTGGGGACTTCAGATATGGTAACGCAATTACCATTTTATTGGATGAAAGTGTTTGAAGTCCTTTGTAATTAAGATGTGCAAGACGACAATGCCACAATTGTGCTTCCTTTTCTGATGCAACTTTGGCTTGTAGGCACATAGAATCTGTTGGTGCCATAGAATCTTTTGGTTCCACAGAAGCTGACACAGAAAACATTCTATTCCAACTCATATCAGCATACATGATTAATCCCCTTCTAGGATGAAATACTTTGCAAGTTCTATCCTGGATCAAAATTGTTAACCCCTTTTCTTGTAGCTGACCTAAACTGAGTAAATTGTTCTTAAGCTCGGGAACAAAATAAACATCTGATATTACCTGAGTAATACCATTCAAACGCACCCTTATGCTTCCTTTTGCTGTAACCTCCATTTTCATATTGTTCCCGAGCTTCACAGTTCGATAAAAGCCTTCCTCCAATTCTGAGAACCATTCTTTATTCCCCGTCATGTGATTACTGCATCCGGAGTCGAGAAACCAAGCCTCTTCTCGTTTGGTTGCATATTGATCTACATAGGTCATCAACAAGAGTTCTTCTTCTTCCACCTTTTCCTCCAACTCAGCGTAGTTTGCTTTCTTTTCCAAATCAGGACACTCGTATTGAAAATGTCCCCATTTATGACATCTAAAGCACTTAATGGTTGCTTTATTGACTGGTTGTCGTCCTCGTCCTCCTCTTCCTCTACCTCGTCCTCCTCTCAACGTGCCATTACCCGTTCTTCCTCTGTATGACTTATCATCATGAGTTACTTTCAGCACTTGTTCCTCCTGTTGATTTCCATGCATTCTTTGTTCATGAATGAAGAGACTTCCGTATAACTCATCAACGCTTAGGACACTTAAATCATTCGACTCTTCTATAGAACAAACAACATAGTCAAATTTATGCGTCAATGATCTAAATATTTTGCTAACCACTATATCCTGCCCCATCGTTTCACCATTGGATTTCATCTTGTTCACCACAGCCAAAGTACGCCCCATGAAGCTATCTATCTTTTCTCCTTCTTTCATGGCAAGCAATTCAAACTCCCTCCTCAGCGCTTGAAGTTGTGCTCTTTTCACTCTTGTTGATCCTTGATACTTCTGTCGCATTGAATCCCAAATTGCCTTTGATGTCCCTTTGTCGAGAATAGTTTCTAACACTTCTCTATCAATGGATTGGAATAAGAAGTTCTTAACCTTCAAGTCCTTTAACTTAGCCTCGTCTACACTTTTCCTTTCTGCCTCACTCATCGCTGCAGTTCCACTTGCTGGTTTCGGAATCCCGTCCTCCACCAGGCTCCACATCTCTCTGCTTCTCAAGAAATTCTTCATCGTCAGCGACCAAAAATCATAATGGCCATCAAATCTCGGGATGACGGGCTGTACGAATTTTTCTGAGGTAGACATTATGTCCTTTTGTTTACTCACTCTCTCACAAAACTCTCGTGTTTACTTAAAACTCACTCACACACACCATATATATCAGGCCCCGTATTGGAGCTCTGATACCAGATGTTGAAACTCAAAATATGCCATGTAAACAAGGAATGGGAGGAATGGAAATTGATTTATCAAACTGAAGCAGACTGGTGGCTTTATAGCCATTACAAAACAGAAAGAGAGAAATATGGAAATAACTAACAGAGCACATCTAATGCTAACGTGCAAAAAGAAACTAATCCTTATCTTCTAAAGATAATATCTTTCCTGAAGACTAGGACATAACAACGAACTTAGACTATCAGTCATCTTATTCAATCCTCTATTTCTTTGCGTTGCTGGATGATATTCCATAGTTCATTGAATTTTTTGGATGCAAATGCCAATGCCAATGCCATATCATGTGTGATTGTGTGTGTGGCCGGGTTGTGCTTGTTGAAACTCAGGAATGTTGCGTAAAAGAAGAGATTGGAGGAAATGATAACTTGCCTTAAATTGAAAACAATTGGTGGGCATTTATAGCCATTACATGAATGAGAAATGAAATAACTAACAGAACGAAAACTAAGAACGAAAAAACTAAGCTAATGTGCAAATCAATATCTCCAAAGGATAAGATATTTCCTAAAGACCAGGACTCCGAAACAACTTAAACTTTAACTAAGAAAGATAAATAACAGGTTCCAACATTCCCTCCCTTTAGCTAATGCCTATGCATTTAGCTGACCTTAGCGGCTCCAACTACTCCAAGCATCCCACGAAACTTCTCAAATAGTTCCAGCTTTAACGGCTTCGTCATTATATCAGCAATTTGATTCTCAGATCCACAAAAACTCAATTTCACCACTCTATCAGTTACCAAATCCCTAAGGAAATGAAATCTCACTTCAATATGTTTACTCCTACCATGTAACACAGGATTTTTTGACAGTTGGATGGTAGAGTTATTATCACGGTGAATCACATTGCATCTCTCCTCTTCAACTCCGAGTTGCTTTAAAATTCTTTTAAGCCAAATGCATTGACAAGCACAAGAGGCAGCTGCAATATACTCTGCTTCCGTAGTGGATAGACTCACTACGGATTGTTTTTTGGAAGACCATGACACTGCTCCAGACCCCATCATGAACACAAAACCAGAAGTGCTTTTGCATCCAAATCCCCAACATAATCACTGTCTGCATAAGCTATAAGACTTGTCTTGCTTTCTCCCTTCTTATAAAACCCACTTAACTCCAATGGGTTTAATCCCTTTGGGCAAGTCTGTTAGTTCCCATGTATTGTTTCTCTCTATAGCCTTTATTTCCCATCCATTGCTTCTTTCCACTTCTTATTTGTGACTGCTTCTTTGTAAAAGAAAGGATCACTTTCACAAACATTTTCAGCCATCATCATCATGTTTAAGTCTTCTTCTTCAGAAAGACCAGCCCCAGTTTCATAATCCGTCATCCAGCCAGGTTTCCTTCTAACCCTTTCACCCCTCCCCCTTCAACTATATGTTCCTTATGATCATTATTATTTGATTGATTGTGAATCTGGGGGGAATTATTCTCACTTGAGTTGGTGGAATTACCATCATTAACACTGCCATCACTTTCTTCTTCTTCGTTATTCGTCTCGATTTCTTGTTCTTGATATCCCTCTTCTCCATCTTCCCATTCTAAAGCACCAACTGTACATTTTTCCTCAGTTTTGCTCCAATCTCACATTTTTCCTTCTTCAAATATGACATCTCTAGTTATCAAGATCTCTCCTCTCATTGGGTCAAATAATCTGTAAGCTTTCGATGCATCACTAACACCAAGAAACACACATTGTTTACTCTTATCATCCAACTTGCTTCTCTTTTGATCGGGTATGTGAGCATGAGCCGCACATCCAAAAATTCGAAAGTAATCCACTGTAGGCTTTATGCCGCTCCACACTTCTTCTGGTGTTTTGTTCTCCATGGAGGCATTAAGACTCTTATTTTGTACATGCACACACCACCTCACTGCCTCGGGCCAAAAAACTTTGGGAACATGCCTCTCCTTCAACATAGTTCTCACAACATTCATGATTGTCCTATTTTTCCTTTCGGCTACTCCATTTTGCTGAGGAGTGTACGCTGTAGTCAATTGTCTGGCAATACCATTTACCTTGCAAAACTCCCCAAATTCATTGGAGGTGAACTCACCGCCTCTATCAGTTTTCAAACAGTTTATGCATGCATCAATTTCCTTTTCAACAGAAACTTTGAAATTCTTAAAGGTGATGAATGCTTCTGATTTCTCATGTAAAAAGTAAACCCATGTTTTACGAGTAAAGTCATCAATAAAACATAAGATGTACCTTTTGTTACTATTTGATGATGGCTTTATAGGACCGCAAATATCAGCATGTATCAACTGAAGTTTTCTTGATGCTCTCCACAAGCTCTTTTGCGGTATCGATTCCCTGTGTTGCTTTCCAGCCAGGCAGGTGCTGCATGTTTCCTTTGGGGACTTTAGAGATGGCAAACCAATCACCATTTTCTTAGATGAAAGTGTTTGAAGTCCTTTATAATTTAGATGTGCAAACCGACAATGCCACAATTGTGTTTCCTTTTCTGATGCCACCTTCGTTTGTAAGCACATAGAATTTATTGATACCATAGTTAGTTTTGGTACTGTGGAGGCTGACACACAAAACATTATATTCCCACTCATATCAGCATGCATGATTAATCCCCTCTGAGAATGGAATACTTTGCAAGTTCTATCTTGGATCAAAATAGTTAGCCCTTTTTCTTGTAGTTGTCCTAAACTGAGTAAACTGTTCTTAAGATCGGGAACAAAATAAATGTCTGATATTACTTGAATAATACCATTCATCCGTACCCTTACATTCCCTTTTGTTGTAACCTCCATTTTCACATCATTTCCGAGTTTTACAGTTCGATGAAAGCCTTCCTCCAACTCTGAGAACCATTCTTTATTTCCCGTCATGTGATTACTGCATCCGGAGTCGAGAAACCAAGCATCTTCTCGTTTGCTTGCATTTTGATCTACAAAGGTCATCAGCAAGAGTTCTTCTTCATCCACTTTCTCTTCCAACTCAGCATAGTTTGCTTTCTTTTCCAAATCAGGACACTCGTATTGAAAATGTCCCCATTTATGGCATTCGAAACACTCAATATTTGCTTTATTGAAGGGTTGTCGTGCTCGTCCTCCTCTTCCTCTACCTCGTCCACCTCTCACCGCACCTCGTCCCCCTCTTCCCTTGTCTGACCTATCATCATGAGTAACTTTCAGCACTTTTTCCTCCACTTGATTTCCATGCATTCTTTGTTCATGGACCAGGAGACTTCCATGCAATTCATCAATGCTCAAAATTCTTAGATCATTTGACTCCTCTATGGAACAAATGACAATCAAATTTAGGCGTCAATGATCTAATAACCACAGCTTCTTGCGTCATTTCTTCTCCATTAGATTTCATCTTGTTCACCACAGCCAAAGTACGCCCCAAGAAACTATCTATCTTTTCTCCTTCTTTAATTGCAAGCAGCTCAAACTCTCTCCTCAGTGCTTGAAGTTGCGCTCTTTTTACCCTTGTAGAACCTTGGTATTTTTGTCGCATTGAGTCCCAAATTGCCTTCGACGTCCCCTTGTCGAGAATAGTTTCTAAGATTTCTCTATCGATGGATTGGAAAAGAAAGTTTTTAACCTTCAAGTCTTTTAACTTGGCCTCATCTATGACCTTTCTTTTTGCCTCACCCATCACGGCTACTCCAGTTGCTGGTTTCGGAATCCCGTCCTCTACTAGGCTCCACATCTCCCTGCTTCTCAAGAAATTCTCCATCGTCAGCGACCAAAAATCATAATGGCCATCGAATCTCGGGATGGCGGGCTGTACGGACTTTTCTGAGGTTGACATTACTTCTTTTGTTTACTCACACTATAACAAAACTCTAGTGTTCGTTTGATATTTCACTCTCATACACTATCAGGCCCCAGTTGGGGCTCTGATACCAGATGTTGAAACTCAGGATTATTGCGTAAAAGAAGAGATTTGAGGAAATGATAACTTGCCTTAAATTGAAAACAATTGGTGGGCATTTATAGCCATTACATGAATGAGAAATGAAATAACTAACAGAACGAAAGCTAAGCTAACGTGCAAATCAATATCTCTAAAGGATAAGATATTTCCTAAAGACCAGGGCTCCAAAACAACTTAAACTTTAACTAAGAAAGATAAATAACAGGTTCCAACAGTGCTCGGTTTAATTGTTGTCTTTGGTGAGAGATTTTGATGAGGTGAACAAGTAGTAGTTTAAAGATGCACATATTGAATGCTTATGAGTGTGCTTGAATCATGAGTGTGCAAATACTTGTTTAATTGTTTGTTTGATAATGTCAGCAAAACCATAATCTCTCATATACTTAAAGATGTTTATATTACTTTGTTCCTTCGAATTTGCTTATAGTCTTGGTTACTGTAAATATATTTCCTTTTATGGACTACTGAATAGATGAATATAATTTAGGTTGGCACATATGTTGGGGTATAAGGGAACATATTGTCATGAAGAAAATATTTCAGGAATTATAATTTATGACCTAAAGATGTTTATGGGGAACATAAATTATAATAGGAGGGAGTATATGTGAACTATAATTTATGACCTAAATTACTGGAAGAAAAGAATAAGGGGAACATATTGTCACATTTTAACACAAGTTGGTTGGCACATACTATTACTCTTCTGTGTAGACCGTTTAAATCGAGAGAATGTCAGTGACAGAATAAATATTTTTTGCAATCTTGTTAGGCATCCAACTTCAGGGTGTACAGTGTTTAATTCTTGAATGCGGATGGGTTCTGAGATTGGGAAAGTTGAAGAGAGATTAAAGTTGTTTACTGGTCAGCTACAGACAGAATGTGGAATTCTTGAGAGACTGGTCTACAAACACAAGAATCAACACCGAAGATGCTCATACTTTCAGTATATCCTCAAGGTGTGTATCTCGAAAATGTAGCTTTACTACTGATATATTGATAGATGAATTTTTTAAGCATGCGCATTTGTTTGAAGGAGGCTGGGATGATTCTTTCTGTTGTTATTTTGGTAGGTGAGGAGGGATTTGAAGCTTATGAAATTAGCAAATATGGAGGAGATAGTGGATGCCTCCTTTCTGGTGATCAATGGAAACAGGCCAAAGCAAAAGGTTCAGCTTTTGGAAAGGTATGATAACTTTTTTGATACTTTCTTGTGTTATTTGAGTTTGTATTTATTAGGCACAGAAGGAAACTCAATTCATTTATGGGATTCCCAATGCCATAAAGATTTGTATTTGAATTATGTTGATAAGTGTATCTAGTGTTTCTCTTTTCCATTATAATTTTATGGTGTGTGTGTATTTAGGATCCTTATGCTACCTATACATGAAATTTTGATACTCTATTCACTTGTTTTACGCTCTTCTCTCACTGATCTGATGGTGAATTTTAATTATATGGAGTGGCATTTGTTAATTATTTATGTGCAGGAATGTTCCATCCTTTTTTTTTTTAAAGAAGTGAATTGTGGTTTTTGTTTTTGTTAATGTTTTTTATTCTTTTGTCTTTGTGGTTGCAGTTTGAAACGGAGAAAATGTAGCAGCGGAAAATATAATTTTATGGAGAGGCTTTTGGGAGTTACCCGACTACTGTCTCAGGTGGTTGTCTTTCTTATTCGACTTTGATGTTTGACCTGATGAAACCAATATTCTCATCCTCGACCTCTTTGTGATGTTTTTACAGATGGTTGAACCTTTGCTTAAGGCTGCTATGTATCCTTACACTTTTTTAACGTCAGAGTATATATGTCTTGAAACATTGCTGTATAATGTCATATTTTTCTATTAGTATTTAATCTATTTTTTTGTTGTTGTTATGGCATCTAGTATGTATATTTCTGTTCCAAGGATCTCTATCACTCTTTTATAGTTAAATATCATTAGTTCTATACTGTTTCATGGCTCCATGAACGTGTTGTTTTGACATTAAATGTTGACGTGGTATGTTGTCTTGACTAGTGGCTAGCTGTTGGTGTCTGCCTTGTTCCAACACTTGGTGGTTGATCACTTAATGTTTCCCATACATCTTGGTTAATCTCATTTGTGTTGTGTCCTTTGGAATATAGTAGAATTGGGAACTGCTTGTCATTTTTTGCACTTGTCCTTGTGAAGTTGTTAATTTGGATGTACAGTCAGATCGACTCATTAATGTTTGTTCTTAAATCTTAACAATACAAAGGGAGATATCAATGCTGCTTGCTCGGTCCTTTTTCATGAAATTTTCTCTAACTATATTGGCTGTGCTTGCACGTATTCGAGTACTTATTCAGCAGGTATGCTATGTCGCTTTATGACATATTCATACTGAAATGGCCGCGGTTATGATTTTTTGACACATTTTGTCACTGTTCCGTGTTAAACATCTTTCTTTCGCCTGTATTCATTGAACCTTGAACATTAGAAATAGATATTATGTGTAGCTATGTTTATAGACAAATTGGTTTGATTGTTCACTAAATATGGTTTCTTTCTCTTTAGATAATATCATCATATTTTTTCTGGGTGGTGGGAGGGTGTATCTTTTGTGGTTGGAGGAGAATCATCTTACTTGATGTCTGAACTTCTCAGAAATTTGGTTATATTCTCTAGTCATGATATATTCATATTTCTTAGGGTATACTTGCTATCATCCTGGCTACAGCTATTACTAAAGTTGCACTGATATCAAAAGGAGTCGAGACATTATTTAGTTCTGATAAATAAATGTATTAAGCTCAAACTTGATAAATAATAGTATTAGTTTTTTTTCATTTGTTTTTAATTACGTCCTTATTTGCAGATGCTTCTTGATGCTGTTTTTTTGTTCAATACTGTTTCATCTCTTTCTCAGAAAGAGCACACTGTAAAACTAAACCAAGAAGGATTTGAGGTTAGTCAGCGCACTCCTCTTTAATTGCATGCATGATAAACCTTGACAGCATAATGTGTATTCTGTTGTGTTTCTTGCCATTTTACTGCTTTTTGCTTATGGTTGTCCTATTTATTAATTCACTTGATGTGTAGGTTTTCAGAGAATATTATCCGCGAAAGGAGGAAGCTACTATAAGGCTAGAATGCATTTGGCAGATGGATAAGTATGTATTAGCTGAGAGGACAAATAAAAATGAGGTCACTGGTCAAGAGATGGAAGATCAAGGAGATTGCTTATTGAATGCACCAAAAATATTATATGAGAGCATTGATGTTTTTCTCGGAGGTACAACTGTTCTTTAAATTTTCATTTTTCCCTGCTGTGTTCTTTATCTATATTTTAAACCTGACATGTACTTCCATCATTTATCAAAAAATGGAGTAACTCACATAAAAGGTCTATTTTCAAAGTACTATTTACAGGAAACATACATTTTGATTGAAATTTAGAAATTAATGGAAAAAATTTTAGACAGTACATAGTGTCTTTAGGAAAAGGTCTCTATTTTTGTCTCATATACTTCTCAATATGCTTCTAAAACACTGAATGGCAAAATTGTGCTTAAAAATTATGGTCTGTTCCTCTTTGGTTGCATATGAGCAGTATGTTTACGAATTTCAAAAAACAAACTACTAAAATTCATTTTTTAGCACATTAGGTCTTCTTTGTACGGATGATGATGTGCACTTATCAATTATGATATCTTGCAACATTTATGTATGTACCATCAAACGGAGTTGACTAAGTTAATGGATTCTGTAATTGAGGTGTTCCTATTCTTGATATTGATTGGTCTTTGTGGTGATGATGATTATTATCCCTTATTTTTTACATGTAGTGGATGAATCTGGCCTTACAGCAACTGAACACCCATCAACCGATGCAATCAACGTTGTAGGAACTCGTTCTGATATTGGGGTGAACGAAGGCGAGAAGAGCGTTCAAGACCCCTCAGATACAGCTGGAGCCTCAGTTGATATAAATTCCTCAGGACATGTGTTCATCAATCCATCAACCGGAACGGTCTTTGAGACGAACATAAAAGAATCAGTCGAAGATTATTCGTGCAATACCAGAAACCCAACTTACAGCAAAGGCATTTCACTGGAACCTGGCTTGCCCACTAGTTCAACCACACCCACCCATTCATATTCTGACAAAAAGGAAACAAAGAAGAGGGTTGCGTTTATAGCTGTTAAACCACCAGCTCCGACTACCAGGGAATCAAGTTCCCCTCCAGAGAAGATGGGGGAAGATAAAGGAGATCCATTGTTCAGACTCCTAACTGGAGTGAATAAGAATAGTCTCTTTTAAGTAGTACTGGATCAACCAAGGGGATATCGAAGGTGCTGCCTTGTCCGAAATGCAACAGAGTCGAACCAGACAACTTCAACAACTAGAATCAAAACGGCTGGAGCTGAACCAAGGTACCTGTCTTTGACCATATTTCCATGCAGTTGTATGTTGTGTCGTCTCGTATCATCATATTTGTTCATGTGACTAGCAGTGATCGATCTGTCTAATGTGACTGATCAACGACAGAGATCTTGCAAGATTATTATTCAAAAGTTCTCCCCCCTCCTCCCCCCACCCCAGAAAAATTATATATATGTTATTTTAACTTGCACATTAGTTTGAAGAGATGTGTGGGTTATAATTAGAAGGGAAAAATAATACTACAGGTAGGGAAAAAGGAAATAATGAATATGATTACCACCAATTTTAATTTTCTTGTTGATTTCGATTTATTATAGATGGTGGATGCCCTTTTGGACTGGGTTGGTCGTGGAAGGAACTATTAAAGAGCACATTGTAATTTTTTTAAAAAAATTGAGGCCCCTTGGAGATTGCGTGAAGTAAATATCATTTTAGGTGCTTTTGCAGCTTTCTCTTTTATGTACCATAAGTTCCATGATTATTACTCCCTCCTATTGGAGGGTGGACATTTATTTTTTACACGTAGATTAAGAAGTATTATTATTTAATGTATAGTGAGTAGTTGTATTAGTAGAGTTTGTGAGTTTCATATATTAATTGTATTAGCAATGTGTGTGGGATTCATGTGTTTAAAAAAAAAATGTTCTGGGTGCGGACGCCCAAAAATAATAAAATGTTCACTTGATGGAGAGAGTACTATAATTGCAATTATAATTACAATTAAGTAAATAATTTTGGAATCAAGTGTTTTTTATTTTACTTGTAACATTGAGCTTAGTTTTTTTTAATACGTTATGGCCAGTGGCCATTGAAGCACATTGCTCGACTCTATTAATATCAATAAGAAATGTAAGAAAAACAATTTTGGAAGTGTTTTGGGTGTTAAATGAAGGTAACGAGTATAGTGATATATAATTCCATGGTTGATATTTGATTTGATGTAACCTGGTTTTAAATTTTTTATTCATTTGAATTGCATTAAAATACATGAACTTGTTGATAATGAATTGTGTGAGATCATTTTACGTATGGATTTGCGTGAGACAGATAGAAAGTGATAAGTTTTATAAAAAAAAATGATAATAAATTAATGATAGGTGAAAATACTATTTCATAAATAATTTATATTATAATTAAAAAGTTATAATATTTTATAGTGAAAGTAATAGTGTTTTATAGCGAAAGTGATAACTATTTTAAAAGGTGAAAAATGGTATCACGTGAGATGGTTTCATGCAAGACCTACCCAAACTTGTTTTATTTTTTTAATTTAATCACGAACTTATTTTTTTATCAGATCTTTTTATATTTTCTCAATCTAATCATGAACGTTTTTTCAAAGAGAATATATGATTTAAAATTTTTAGAATTTAATCACAAATTCTTCTATATATTAAATAATATATAATAATCTTAGTTAATAAAAATCAAGACACGTTAAATATTTAAAATAATATATATATAATATATATATATATATATATATATATATATATATATATATATATATATTACAAATATTAAAAAATTACTACAACATAAAAACTCATTATCGTTTAAAATTAAAGAAACTCTGTTTTAATAATTGTTTTAATCTTGAAATTAATAATTCTGCATACAGTATTGTTTAAATAAATTCATAATAAATATTAAAATAATAATAAATTCTGAAAAAATAAAAAATTGAACACACTGTATAAGTTTAACTTTTAATTTGGTTTATATTTATATATAATTAAATAGCTCAATTGCTAAAACAATTTTAATGTGTTTTTTTTTAAAAAAATATTTATAACATAATTTATACATTGCAGTATTTTAAATACTCCTTATTAGTGAGTATTAATTTTTATTAATAATAAATTGCTTAATTAAAAATTATGATTAAATTGAAAAAATAAAAAAAAAAGTTGTGTATTTAATTGATAAAAAGAAAGTTCGTGATTAAATTGAAAAATGATAAGAAGATCATGTATTTTTTGACAAAAAAAATAGTTCGTGATTAAATTGAAAAAAAAAGAACAAATTTATGTATTTTAATGCAATTAACCCTTTTTATTATAATAAACAATGTTCCTTTTCGGGTTCAAACTCAGATTTTGGTATTCAAAATACACCTTCAACTTTTTAAACTAGACAAATTTTCTTGTGAGACACTATTTACATGAGACGGTTTGTGAGACGTGTTAAAGTATATTTATTATTTAGATAAAGTATATTTAATGGTGGTTAAAGTATGTTTTCTAAAATATATTGAATTATGTATTAAAATATGGTTTCAGCGTGTTATAATATAATTTATTATTGACATACTTTAACTACAAATAAGTATATTTTAATTCTACAATAAACATACTTTAGTGATGAGTCGACCCGTCTCACACCCGTCTCCCAAATAAACCGTCTCACAAAAGAGTTTATCTTAAAACTACTCCTATATACCTACATACTTTCTCTCTTCTTTACAAAGTTAGTGTAACTCTTTTAACAGAAAGAGAGAATATAGTTTCTCTCTTTATCTCTCATTTCTCATCTACTTATTTTATATAAACTAATACTCCCTCCGTCCCATAAACAAATTCACACTTTCTATTTTTGTCTGTTCCATAAACAAGTTCACACCCCCAAATAAGGAAATACACACAAATCAATAACCTCACAACACACTTTAATTTCAAAATTGTCACCCCTTACAACTCACATAACTTACTTTATAATTTATTTATTACCTAAAAATACCAAACTACCCCCAAAAGTAAAGCAAAAAGTAATTTTTTCTTAAACTCCGTATCTACAGTAATCGGAAACTTATCTTTAGGACAGAGGGAATACTTATTTTTATATATTAATTTTGACATAAAGTTAAATCGTATTCTATCAAAAAGTCAAAACAAATATATAATAATAAAAAAAAAGAATGTACGAGAAAATAGAATGTATATATATATGTAAGGGTGATTTTGAATTCCAATTTTGGTAAAACAAACGTCAATGATTTCCATTGCCTATGAATTATGTGAATAATAGTAAGAACGACTTACTTTTTGGGTGATTCCATTTACGGATTTTGGAGGCTTCCTAAGTTGAGTATCACGTCTTGTAAGCCTCGAAGAGCTATACTTGTTGGTTGTCATATTTATTTATTTAGTTAATAAATAGTAATAAAATAATTTAAAATATAAATGAGGGTTGTAAAAGTAATTTAAGTATTTATTTTTAATTCTTTTATTTTTATCAAATATTTCAACTTTTTATTATATCAATTTTAACCTATTTCTATCTTTATTTAAATCTCATTTCTATTATATATTCTTTATTTTATATCATCTATCAAACTAGCCCAAATAATAATATAAAGTCAACACACTCAACCTTTAATGCACTTCATTTAAAAAAGTATCATATGCGACATAATACATAAACATATTTTATTCTTCAACTTTTACTTAAAAATAATAAATTATTTAAAATTAACACATTTTTTAAACAAAGGTAAAAACTTCTACCGAGCGAAATAAATTAAGGTTTATTATAAATTTATAACGTAAAATATGAGTAGTGGTAGTTATCAAAATTATTTTATTTTATTGAGTGGTGAAGATTAACTAAAAATTTGATCAAACCGTTGAGATTATCCTATAAATTTATAACGTAAAATATGAGGAGTAGTGGATAGTTATCAAAATTATTTTATTTTATTGAGTGGTGAAGATTAACTAAAAAGTTGATCCAACCGTTGAGATTATTCAGATGCACCGATGCACCAGGTGCACCGTAGTCAAACTCATAAATTAGGCCCCTTAATAAGATTCCTCGTATCGTTTCTGATAACAGGAGAGAAAGTTTGCCAAATTATAAAGGAATTCTTTACATGGATAGAAAGTCAAGAGAGTTATATCATTTTGGCGCAATTATAATATAAATTGGAATTTAATGATAGAATTATAATCAAAACCGTCAGCAATGTAGTTAGAGGATGGGTTTCCAGAATCTAATCATATTTTTTATTTTTCATATTTTTCCTAAATTAATTGTTTTACTTGGGTGAACCTGATAAATTATAACCATTAGATCATTACTGTTTTATTTTAAATCGTTGATTTTCTTATTTCTATTTTTCATTTTTAAGAATTAAACTGACTACCGTTCCCACCGCTAAATCTCCTAATATTCTCAACAAACCAAAAAAAAAAAAAAACGCGAAACTAAATTTGCAATGTATTTAGATATTTTTTTTCTAACCGATAATAATAAATAAATATATAATCAAGACTAATTCTTACATGACCCTAGTATTATATGACCCAAAATAATAGGAATCTTATATACGTTAAATACCAAGATCACCGTTAAATAAAGAAATCTTTTTTTAAAAAATAAATTGTCATAGTCGGTAGACATTGATTTTTTTTACTACGTGCGCTTAAATTGTTATGAGTATGAGGTCATTAATTTAGAATAATAATAATAATATATCCATTAATCTATTTTTCAAAAAATAAAATATAGTAATTATTTTGAAATTTTACAAGTATTCGTATTAATATATTCATTTATCGATTTTCACATTTAAAAGAATAATAGTTTTTCTTTATTTATTTATTTATTTATTTATATTAAACATTATTTTGAAAGTGCTAATATTCTAATTGATTTCTTCTATTACGTGTCATATTCAAAAACATTCTAAAAATAAAAATTTACTTGTCAAATTGTATTTAATTTAATTTAATTATTTATTATTTATTTGATTTAATTTAATTATTTTAAAATATCATATCTACAAATCTATAATTAAAAAATTTAATCTTTAAATTATTTGATATGAATTAATTATTTTGAAATATCATATCTTCAATCCACAATTAAAAGATAAATGTGGAGTATATATTTCATATATATTAAAAGGAATCACCACTTATAAATATATTGTACTTAAAATGACCATTTATAAATGGGTGTGTCTCATTTAAACCGGATTTACATGAGTTTACATGCAAACTCTATTTTTTAAAATTACTCTTTAATATATAAAAAAAATTACTCTTTAATATATAAAAATTATTTTATGAAAAGTAATAATTTTTATATAGAATTAAGAGTAATAATTCATGTCTCTAAATAGTAATTTTTCATGTACTAAAGAGTAAACGAAAAATCAGGGTTTACAAGAATTTGAAGAGTCATTTTTTAATTTTAAATAATAACAATTTATGTGTCTAAAGAGTAATTTTTATATACTAAAAAGTAACAAGGTTTATATACGTTTGTACGCAAACTCGATTTAAACAAGTATTTATTTTTATAAATAAAGTTTTTCATATATATATTCATTCAATAATGTATAAGATTTTTTTCTTAAATTATGTGTATTTTACCTTAATTCGTTTGTAATTTAATTTTATATAACTGAATTTTTTGTGATTTAATATTTTTTCTTTTAACTTGTGTGTTTATACCTTAATTCATTTATAAATTAATTATGTGATGTGAATTTCTTAACTTTGTGCATTTAAATTCTGACAGCTTTTTGTATAACTCTTCCTATATTGGTCATGTAAATAGTTTGAAAACACTTTATAACTTTTTTTTTTATTAATTACGAAAGTAGTTTTTTATTAATATGATTTATATTGAACATAAGATTTTCTTTATCTTTAATAAAAATTGAATAATAAAATATGAATTATTATGCCGTTTTAAATATGATTTTTTTTTTCAAATTAAAAAAATTAAACATAAATTTTCTTTCAAGTTTTAAAAAATTAAATAGAAGTTTTTTTCTATCAAATCCTGAGGAAACAATTTTTTAAAAAAGAAAAATAAAAACTTTCTTTCAAGTATTTTTTATATTTATTTTAAAAAATATATTTCAATAGTATTATTAAGATTATAAAGTAAATTAAAGAAATTAAAATAAAAACACATATTTTTATTATACTAATACAAACCACTTTTCATAGGTACTTTATGAAATTACATGTTAGCACCTTATTCTTGCTAAAATGACATGTGATTGGCTCACATGAGTTTTTATATTTTTTAAAATAATTTTCACTTTTTATCACATACACTATAATTTTTTATTAAAAATATTATCACTATTTATTTATACTACCAATTATTCATAAAATAATTCACAGCACTATTATATTTTTCATTTATTCAAGTATCACTCTTTATTTATAATTATTAAAAAAAAAATTTACATGTAAACAGATTCACACCAAATACACCCTTAAAATAAAAGTTACAATTTTAGTGGATTGATTATAATACTATTGAAACAATTTTGGAGGGACATGAAATAATTTTACCACTTTTTTTATTTATTACTCCCTCCGTCCCTGAGCATTGTGTACAATTGTTTTTTCACGGATATTAAGAAAAGTTACTTTTTTTACTTTTTCAACCATATTTTGAAGGGTAAAAACGTCCATACAGGTGGGCTAATTGTTTGGGATTAAAGTTAATCCCAAGTACAGTCTATCTACCCATAATATGCCACGTCACCTGCCTAATTTCAAATTAAACACAAGAATTATGAAAAATGAAATATTTTTGCTGTCACTATTTGAGAATACCATTAAATATTGATTCAATTTACTCAAATTAACATTACAGGCTCTTTAATGCTCTAAAAAAATTACAGATTGAAAAAAAGAAACACTTGAATGAAAATTTACATATATATCTGCTCTCAATTTACATTCACCATACGAATTTTTTTTCCCTCCATGTAAGTTGTCACTTCATTCCATATCCATGTAAAAGTGACATTTTTCCCTCCAATTTTATGCACCAAGAGCCTTTTCCAAATTTCTTCAATTTTTCCTCCAATATTTACACAATAAATAAGCAATATCAGTGTATTAAATGGCTTCACAACCCTCATAAATCTAAATCATAAGCCTTTAAATGACAGCAATAAATGGGTTCTCATAAAGATATCACTACAGATCAAAAAACCCAAATTTTTCATTTTCTTCTGCAGCATAATGGTAATGGCAAGATGAAATATGGAATGGTGAAGAAAGCATCTGAAAATGTTTGGGGTTTCAAGAGGATCCATCCATCTTATTTGGGTTGCTGGGAAGAAGCAAATGAATTCAAATATGCAAGTTAATTTCAAGTCCAACAAGAAAGGCAAAACAAGCTTAAAAAAGATGGTCATAGACTATGAAAAAATAGAGAAAATTTCTTTTGTAAAAAGATCAACTATTCGAAGATTGGTAAAAGAGATGGAGATAAGCAAATCAGTGGTGGGAAGATGGGTCAAAGATGGAGTTTTAAGGCCACATACAAATGCAATAAAGCCTCAACTCACAGCACACAACAAGCTTCAAAGAATGAATTTCAGCTTGCATGCACTTACAATTGACAGGTATTCAAACAAGATTGTATTTGATGAGATGCATAATGTAGTTCACATAGATGAAAAATGGTTCTATATGAGTAGAGCTAGTGAGAGGTATTATCTAGTTCCAGGGGAACAAGAGCCACATAGAACATGCAAGTCAAAAAACTTCATATCGAAGATTATGTTCATGTGTGCAGTCTCAAGGCCAATATTTTCTAGAGATGGGCAGGTTTTATTTGATGGTAAAATAGGAATTTTCCATTTCACTGAAACTGAACCAGCGAAGAGAAATTCAAAGAATAGAATGAAGGGTACCCCAGTTACAAAACCAATTCAGTCCATCAATAAAAATGTGATTAAACATTGCATTGTGAATCAGGTACACTATCAAACCATTATGTTATTGTCATCATTTAGCTTATACAGATCACCATTACACTTGGTTTATCAAAAAAAATGACACTTCATTTTTTTTTCACTATATTTTACAGATTATTCCAGCCATTAAGGCCAAATGGCCTTCTCACATGAGCAAGAACGTAATTATCCAACAAGATAATGCCAAACCCCATGTTGGCATTGATAGTGATCCAGAGTTTATGGTAGCTGCAAACTCTGATGGATTTACTATCAAGCTTGTATGTCAACCCCCTAACTCACCTGATACCAATATCAATGATTTGGGGTGGTTTAGGGCCATTCAATCTCTACAAGTTGACACTGCAAGTTACACTATAGATGAATTGATCAAGAATGTAATGAAGTCTTATGAAAACTTGACACCTCAGACACTTAACAATGTCTTCCTCGGCCTACAATGTTGCCTTACTGAAATATTAAAGGTCAAGGGGGGCAATGACTACAAAATTCCACACATGGGCAAGGCAAAAATGATTAAAGAAGGTGTGCTTCCAAACAACTTATATGTTGATGAAGAGATCGTAAAGGAGTGCATCAACAAACTTGTGGAAGAAGGTCAGAATTATGCCCATATGTATGACATTTCAGATTTGATGTCGGGGCTTGGTTACTAAATTTGAAATCTATGTGCAGGTTCCTTTTTTGTTTTTTCTTTTGTGATTACAACATAAACATTGGACTATAAGTATGTCCATATGATGTTTATGTTGTGTTTAAGTTGTAAACATTCATTTTGTGCAATCAATCGTGTATTAATTGGTTGTTGTCCTCAGAAAATATTCATCCCAGGACATAGAATTGTGTTTAACCTTAACGATGACTTAAAATTTCAAGATACACTCTCTTACATGCATGACTTTTAATTTGTTAATGACTTTATTTTCATCACATGAGCACATGAATCGTATTCTTTTTGCCATCAAAACTAATTCATCAAAAGCACATACCAAGCTCAACAGAAAATTATTAAAGCCAACTTAAACATCTTAAAATTCCATCACAGAGTAGTGTGGTTTTGTTTCATAACAGCCATTAGCATTAGTGCATCACTATGCATTCAATAGGGAAAAAAGTAATCCAACACAAATTAAGCATAAAATCAACCCACCAGCCTCAGAATGAATCCATCAAGCAACAAGAACTAGTCCATCAAAGATTAGGGTGTTTCTAACTCATCATTTCCCTCAGATGAATTTCATCATAGGACAGTTATCAAGCTCAACTGATCAATTCAACCAAACAAGTTTTCTTTTGAATATCAATCAAATTAGACTCACAAGGCACTCTTAAAATAAGAAACATCATATTTTCAATACTGCGAACAAGAGCCTCGCACGGCTGTAATCACATCAAAGGGCACATATCATGCATATTCTCAGGACAAAAGTTTTATTATCCAAAGATCACAGTCTTTGTAAACCCAAACCAACAATAAGAATTGAGAATCAGAATAGGTATACCTTTGACCAGGATAACAGAAACAGTGCGGTCACAAGGCAACCACCAGCGTTGAAGACACACGGCCCTGATCGAAATTTGGAAAAGCCCTATAATCCCGCGGGGCGAGATCGACGGGCTGGAAGCGAAAAGTCCTAGACTGAGATAAGCGTGGTGTGCACAGGACACAAATAGGCCAGCGCGGTCGCCGATTTAAAGATCCCGCAGAGAACAAAGCGATCGCTGCTCGACCGCCGACTCTGTGGAAAGTGATGGAGGAAGCTGGCGGCGCTGGTCTGTCGTGAATGCATCTCAGCGGTGAGTGGCGGTACATGGGCTCGTCAGAGGCGATGGCCTGGAGGCACGTCAATTGAAGTCGGGCGTGGCTGATATAAATGGCAACGGCGAACCCAGATCGATTTCGGAGTCTGATTGTGTCAGGCCGCCAAAGGTGAATCTGCGCAGAGCGGAAACGAGGCTGGGAGACTCGTCGGACGTTGCTGGGAGATGGAAACAACCATGAATTTCAGCGTGATGAGAAGGCAGTGAAGATCAGCCAGACGGCTAGGGCTGAAATAATTTGAGGATTTGATTACGTGTTTAGATTTTTTATGTTTTGGGTTTGGGTTTAAATTGGGATAATTTAATGATTTAGTTTAAGTTAGAAAATTAACAGATTAATTGATGTATTAAGTGTGGTTTAATTGAATGGCAAACTTGAAATTATGATGAATTGGTTAGGGTAAATTTTATGAATTTTTTACCAAATTTAGATTGTTCACAATGTATTGGGACGAACGAAAATAGAAAGTGCACGCATTGCTCTGGGACGGAGGGAGTATTATTTTTTTATCCTTACATGATTATACTTATACTAGAATCAATTTTGAAGGGACATGAAATAATTTTACTTTAAAAAAAAATTCTTTCATGCATATAGATGTATTTTTAATATTAAATGTTGTACTTTTAGTATAAAATTTATGTTCTAGATTTTTTTTAGAAAAAAAAAGAATTAAAAATTTTCTTATCTCAATCGATATTTTCGATAATAAAATAATAAAATAGTACCGTATATCTTTTAAAACAAAAGATCAATTTTTTTTTTATTGAATGGGTAGTCAAATGAGTTTTTTTTTAATTATATATTTTATCATTTATATTTAATATACCTTAATGCACTCAATTTCTATAGTTAATTCGCCTTATTAATTTCTTCTGTTTTATTTTTATTTTTTTGTATTTTTTAAAACTTAAATAATATTGATTTTATAATTTTGTTATTTATTTCTAATATTTACTCTATAAATCACTTTTTATAATTATTGTTGAAACAATACCTGAATAAAAATTTAAAGTTTGTCTTTGGTTGATCGTGAATCCTGATTTTACAAAATTACTTTTTAATATATAAAATATTACTTTTAGAAAATAAACTGTTACGTTTTTAAATAAAAAAAATTACTCATCTCAATAAAAATATAAAAAATATATAACATATCAAAATTACAGGAATAATATTATTTTTTATTTAGAAGTGCAATAATTTTTTAATTTTTATGTACTAATTCAGTAATTAGACACAATTGTTTGCCAAAAATGTAATTTAAAATATTAAATAATTATTACAAAATTAATTTAACACTAAACGAAATATTATTTTGATTTAATTTTATTACAATTATTCAAAAGTAAGATTGTTGATAAAGATAATTAGAATTAGAAAAATAAAATAATCATAACAATATTAGTCAAACATCGGATAAATTAGGTGTAGTGATATGATAATTGATAAGAAAATGACACGTAATGAATTATAAACAAATGACAATAATAAGAAATTAATATAAAATACCGGTAATAATTGATAAAAAAAAGTGGGTAATATGACCCAGGTCACACAAATAATCCCCTATAATCAAGCTTAAAAACATTTCCTATAAACTCTCAATCTTTTTCTTTTTTTCATTACTTCAATAATCAATTTTGTAAAAGAATTCGCAGTTATTCATATTTTTCTATAATTATTTTAATTCTATTTTTATAAATGTATTTGATGAGTTATCTGTGTTTATATTTTTTAATCTTAGTTTTAATTCTCTTTACGGTATTATTACTGATATATTTTAATATATAAAAGTAATTTATATTTATAATTCTAATTTTGTAATTTGCGTTATTTAAAATTATTAATTTTTATATTGAAAAATATTATAGTGGAAAATGAACGGCCCAAACCCTTCAGAGAACAAGCCCACTAATAAAGGCCCAGAAAGGAGAAAAGGCGAGGGACCTGCTATTAAGTCCGAAGTAAACTTGTGGCATATCCTCTGGGTAACTTATGCGATAACCAGGGGATAAATGAGAGGACAAATCACGGGAAAATCTATGATTATCCCCGGGATATAACGCCAGGTATCAGGAGAATAGCCAAGCAAAGAGCAGAGACGAAGCAGAGTCATGGGAGAGTAGAAGTGGTCCAGGTTTCTGTTTTCATCAAATTCCTCATTGACCAATAGAAGAGAAGAAAACATGAGAGGAATCAAATTGGTTAGGAGATGATTCTAGAATAATACACATGACTACCATTCATTGGTGGGAACAATCTAGAAACCAATAAGAGCATCTAGGCACACATAAGGGATAAGGGATAAAAGATGAAGTATAAATAGAGAAAATCTAACACAAAATGTACGTTATTGCTCTTTACCAAAAAAGATCAATGAAAAGTATAAAGGCTCATTAGCCAAACTCAGTATATTGACGTACTTTATCTTCTCCTTCCGTTGATCAATCCTTGTTGGGCCTTGTTTAAGTCATCGTACAAAAACGAGCCACAACATTGGCGCCGTCTGTGGGAACGCTGATTTCAGCTATATTCAATATATAAATTCGAGGGATAATGGAAGGAGAGGAGTCGTTTGACACACCTGGAGGTACTAGCCGAAAGAGAAGGGTGGTCAGAAGCGCCGGCAGTGTCTATGTTCAGGTACCAAACAATCCAGGTGGACAAGCTGCTGTAGATCCGGCAATTGTCACACCGTCAACCGCGCTGAAGGTACCCATCTTGGGTGACCCAGAAAAGACCCGAGAATTCCAGGAGAAACTCCAATCATTATTAAAAGAATACGCAGCTCCACCGGTTCCTCCAACTAGATTGGATTTTGATGCAGCACAGCAGGCATAAGCCAATGATCTTCGGGAGAACATCAACCGAAGAAAAGAAGTTTCAAAACAACGAATAGTTGATCCATCACCAAACGATGCAAGGAGAGTAATAAATGAGGCAAGAGCTCGGCAAAGTCTACCAGAACAAAGTGTCAACAATATATCCCGAGAAAGAGTCCATGATCGCATAGGTCCTAACGGATCAAAGCGTCATCTCTTCAATGAAGGATCTGGAGAAACTCCCCATGGAAGAGAGCTGGTGGAAACTTCCAGGAAGAGAAAGGCAATACCGCCTGGAAGGATTCATCATACTCCTCCATCGCCAGCATTCAATGAAGAACAAGAAGTTCTAGTCCCGGCCCTGGGAAATAGAGGATCGGAGCTTGGGGATATTGCTTTGGTTAGTCGCTTGCTCAAGCTGAGGAGACGCTGGCTTTAGCAAAGAAGGAAGAGGAACAAAGTAAGAAAAAGCCTGCAAGTCAAGGGAATAAGGAGTATAAAACCCCAGTGAATTTTCGGCCATTCACTAACACAGATGAACCACCTAATGTCCAAATTCTACAGGAAAAGATGAGGTGTTCGATGGAAGAAATTTTTTACCAAGTGCGAAATCGGCAAGTGCTCAGAGAGCCCCGTCAAATATGGGCACTACCAGGACAGTTGGATCCAAGAAGATTATGTCAATATCATTAATACTCAGGGCATAACACATATCAATGTCGAGATCTGTTGTATGAGCTCTGGAGGTTATTCAAAAATGAAAAGTTAAAAGGGATGTTGGCACCTGCTTGCCCTAGGATGGGAGGAAATTATCCTCAGAATCAAGGTAGACGAGGAGAAAAACCCTAGGAAGTGCAGAATTTGCCCCCACCTCTGTCGGGATTACCACCTCTTGGAGGCTCAAATTCATCCACCCGGGAATAATCACTCGGGCGAAATCTTGATAATGGAGAATCAAAATGTGGAAGGGTATATCGAGACTTCTCAGGAAATAACGGGACTATCATGAAAAAAGAGAAAAGCAGAATTGAGAGAGTTGGATCAACAGAATCCACGAATTTATTCCTTGAGCCTGACGGAAGGACCAGATATCACATTCACGGAGGAGGATTTTTATGGGGTAAAAAACCCTCACACAGATCCCCTGGTGATCTCAACTAATATCTCTAGAATAAAAGTTCATAGATATCTGATAGACACCGGGGCTTATGCTAATATTATCTTTAAGTTTGTTTTTGACAAGTTGGGCGGTGAAAGACATCATGCAATCCATCCCTGTCGGGATGAGATCAGAGGATTTGGTAATACTTTAACCAAATCCCTGGAAGAAGTATACCTCATGGTGCAAATCAAAAGCTCAGATGGAAGAATACAGGTTTTATACTTCGTCAACTTCAAGGTTGTGGATCAGATCTCATCATATAATTGTATATTGGTAAGACCATTTATTCATACATTTGGAGAAGTTCCGTCCACACTACATCAATGTCTGAAGTTTCAAACAAAGGATAGGCGTATCGCGACATTGATAGGAGATCAGAGGAGTACTCGAGAGTGTTCGTTCATAGAAAAAATAGAAGGATTGAGTTGTTATGACACCGATTTTGAAATGATGTCCTTCGAAGATATTTTAGAAGAGGATAATAATAAAATTGGAAATGAAGGGGAAAGAAAGGATGGAATGAAAATTGAACTAGGAAGGCAATGAAATATAAGGATACATCCTCGAGAAAAACAAATTGAGGAATAATGCACTTGGCATAGAGATATTTTTCAAGTGCTTGAAGATCCGGTAATTCTGGAGATGGATCATCGGGTTATAGAACCTGAGATCTCATCGGCAGGAGAGGAGATGGTGGAAGTACAAATTGATCAAGAAAACCCCGAGATAAAAGTAAAGGTAGGAGTGACACTCCAAGGACAATTCAGAGAAATACTAATAGAGTTACTCAAGAAAAATTCAGATGTCTTTGTGTGGGACCCAACCACAAAGCCAGGGGTGGACCCAAAGCATGCCTGCCACCGTTTAAATATTAATCCTAAAGCTCCACTGTTTTATCAAAAGAAGTGAAAGTTTAGCCCGGAAAAGGATGCGGCACTAGAGGCTGATGTTGCATGCTTATTGGCAGGAAAATTGATCCGAGAGGTTGAATACCCAAAACGAGTTAAGAACCCAGTATTAATTAAAAATGTGGCAACTAGTACCTGGAGGCTTTGTGTGGACTTCACGGACTTAAACAGACAATGTCCAAAAGATAGCTATCCTTTACCACCCATTGATAGGCTGGTAGATTCCACTGCTGGCCATGAGATCATAAGTTTTATGGATGTCTTTTCGAGATATCATCAGATCCCATGCATCCAGATGACCAGGAGGACACGGATTTCTTCGCAGGTATGGAAATTTATTGTTGGTGTAATATGCTTTTTGGATTGAAAAATGCAAGAGCTACATACCAGAGATTGGTTAATAAGATGTTCAAAGAAGAAATCGGAAAGTCCGTGAAGGTATATGTGGATGACACTCTGGTGAAAAGCCTGGACAAAAAGGATCATTTTGAACATCTCATGAAGGTATTTTCCATCTTTAGGGAGTATGGCATGACTTTAAATCCCCGGAAATATACTTTTGGAGTATTCTCAGGAAAATTCCTAGGATACATTGTCAGTCATAGGAGAATCAAGACGAATCCAATCAAAGTGAAGGTTATAATGAAAATGCAACCATCAAAGCATGACAAAGAGGTGTAGAACTTGACAGGGAGGTTGGCTGTATTAAATCGGTTCATATCAAAATCTTCGGATAAATGCAAACCTTTCTTTGACATTCTGAGAAAGAAGAAAAGATTTGAGTGGACCAAGGAAAGTCAGGAAGCATTTGACAACATCAAGAAGGAATTGTCAAATCCTACGATATTATCAAAGCCGTCACCAGGGGAGAAGTTGCAGCTATACATCGGAGCTTTAGCAATGGCGATAAGTGTTGTCCTGGTAAAAACAGAGGATAAAGAATGCACTCCCGTGTACTATGTAAGCCAGGGGCTGAGGGAAGCTGAGTTTCGATACCCAGTGTTAGAAAAAATGGCTTTAGCCTTGGTTATAAGTGCAAAGAAACTTAGACCGTATTTCTTAGAGCACACAATTGAGGTACTAATGGCGTTGTCATTATGCCAAGTGCTACAGAGGATGGATGTTGCCGGAAGACTTTTGAAATGGTCCGTGGAGTTAGGGCAATATGACATCATATATGCTCCACGACCGACTATAAAAGCACAGGTCTTAACAGATTTCATGGTTGAACCGACTTTACCTATTACACCAGAGGATAAAGTCAGGGAGCCATAGAAACTCTATGTGGATGGTTCAGTCACAACAACAGCTTCAGGGGCTAGAATTGTCTTGGAAAGTCCATCATCGGGGAGATTTACATCAGCCGTAAGGTTTGGATTCCAAGCAACAAACAATGAAGCCGAGTATGAGGCCTTGTTAAATGGATTAAGAATGGCTATGTCAATAGGAGTGGAGTGCTTGATTGTTTACAGTGATTCTCAATTGGTAGTAAATCAAATCAGAAGAGATTATACTGCCAAAGATAGCCAGATGGACAAGTATATGAATTTAGTGGCGGAGGCAATGACAAAGTTTAAGCAAATTTTTGTTAAGAACATCGGAAGGGAAAGGAACTCAGAGGCAGACGCACTAGCTAGACTAGCGACAGCGATAAATGCAGAAAAAATGAATAACATCAACATCACTTGTCAAGAAAAACCTAGTGATAGTATGATCTTAACTTTAGAAGAAGATTCACAACCTGAGGATAATTGAATGACCCTTATTGTCAAGTTCTTAAAAACAGGGGAACAGCCTGGGGATGTCGTTAAAGCCAGATAACTGAGGCTGAGGGCTGTAAGATACACGATATTGAATGACATCTTATACAATAGGGGATACTCGCACTACACCAAAAATGCTGATAGACATCACCAAATAGACATCGGTTTACCATAAAACCGATGTCTTTTCATGTAAAACCGATATCTTTTCCTAAACCGATGTCTATCAGTGTGAGAAAACGCTGATAGACATCGGTTTTCAAAGAAAATGCAATGATAGACATCGATTTTTTATTAATCGATGTCTTTAAAGCGATGTCTATTCAGAATTTAAAAAAACGCGCTGATAGACATCGGCTCCTTTAATAATAAGCTGATTGACATCAGTTTTGCGAAACCGATGTCATTTTTTCGATATCTTTTTTAGACATCGGCTCCTTTAATAATAAGCTGATTGACATCAGTTTTGCGAAACCGATGTCATTTTTTCGATATCTTTTTAAATTAAAAAATAAATATTTTAACAGGATTTGAACTTAACTCTCCAAACTTGCATTCCCAAGGCTTAACCGGCAATGCCAATTTACGTTTATTACATTTATTGGAAAAAATTATCTTAAAAAATACAAACCCTAAAAAGTCTTCCCCCAACTTATTTCCCGCCTACACTTAGAAAGATTTAGAAAGACCCGCCGTTCTTTAGGAAGCAGAGCCGCCGTCGTCGTTCCTTCTTTGCTGAAATCGCGATTCCACGAGCAAGAAGCAGAGCGGCCGTCGTCGTTCGGGTGGTAGAAAGACCCGCCGTCGGTCGGGTGGCAGAAAAAAGGGGCAACCAGCGCCTCCATTTGCTTATTCAGTACGGCATCACCTCCACCACCTTCGATTTGTAGAACTTCAGCACTTTGTTGAATTCGTCGTCCAGTCTCTTGAAATACACCAGCTCGTACTCCCCGCCGTCGTCTGCCGCGTTTAGAAACATCGTCTCCGACCGCTCGTCGCCGTCGCGCCGGACGTCCTGCACCACAATCACCTGACTCTCGACGTCCTGCGCAACTGGTGAACTCGCCCGGTGAGTCAACCCACTGAAAGCTCTATACAGAGTCATGCTCGGTTTCACGCCGTTCGGCCATGTATGACTCTGAAACGGGTTTGGGTTATACTCTGGAGTGGAGTTTAGTTTGGACTCGAAATGGTTGGTGGATCCGAAGCTGCTTTTTGTTGGGCCAAAGATTGGAGAAGGAGCACACGCCAAAGTCTACGAGGGAAAGTAAGTTCTTTTTCTTCTTCTTCAAATCGATCCTCAACTTAAATGGTTTATACTTGTTTGATTAATTGATTGAAAGAACAAAACAAATCATGTGATAATACATATATTCTGTTTTAATTAAATTATATGCATAGCATTATTATTTAATTCATATCAATCATTTCAAATTGTTTAAGAGCATCATGCAGAAGTTGTTAAATAAACTGAAATATGAAAAAGAGCAATGCCCTGAAATTGTGCTTTTTGGGCGAACTATTTTTTGCCAACTTGTAATTGTTTTTTGATCAGTTCAATCTTGTATTTTAATAGAAATTAAGAATTGTTGGTAATTAATTAATTTTCAGATACAAAAATCAGAATGTTGCTATCAAGATTATTGAGAGAGGGCAAACACCTGAAGAGATTGGGAAAAGGGAAGGCAGATTTGCAAGAGAAGTTGCAATGCTTTCCAGAGTCCAACACGTGTGATTTCACACACTCTCATTCCTCACACAAGGCTGCCACTCCACTCACACTCTTATCATATCTCAATTCATTAAGGGTTTCAAGAAACCAACTTCTAATATTCTCAAGCACTTGAAAGTTTTCATTTCAAGCAAACTAAGGTATAAATCTCTTATCACTCTTACATCAATTAAATTTTAGCAGTTGAGGTTAGTAGAATAATTAGCTTTTAGAATAAATCATTGCAAGTTGGGTTTGTTCCAATTCGGTTCTACCTAGTTTTAAGTTTTTTAGTCTAATTTTTATTTTTCTACTTTAAGTTTCTAGCAAATAATTGAATTGATATGAGAGTTACATTGTTGGTTTTGTTTGATAAAAAAAGGGAATAAATTGCATTGCAAATTGTTATAATTCTTATATGTTTTGAAAGTGAATGCAAGGTGTTTGAGAAAATGCCCAAATGAAATTTTTTACTTTTAGGTGTTTAATTTTGTTATAAGTTGAGAAATTGTTGTTCATGAGAGAAGATATGATTCCTTTATGCATGATTGTCTAAGAAATGGTGGAGGTGATGTGATGCGTAAATCATTCTTTAGAAAAGAAGAGCCTTATGCTTTGAATTGACTACTTTTGTTTTTTTTTATTAGTGTTGTTCTTGTTTTAGTTGCTGTTTCGGTTTGTGATGTTTGTTCTTGTGCCTGTTATTTTTTATTTGAGTTCTTGTTTTAGTTGTTTTGGTTTGTAAATCGTTGTTGTTGGCTTTTCAGTTATATTGCTCTAAACTTCCTTGAACTGTTTGAGAGTCGTTATTGGATTTTCGTAAATGAATTTACTCATTAATTGGTAATTATCAATGTTGTAATCCATTAGCTTTAGTTCACTGTTTCTTTGTTTTAATTGGTTGCTTCCAATTTTTTATTTGAGCGATTATTATGTTTAGGAAATGAATCTATTTTTTGTTTTTTTGTTGTCCATTAAGCATTTGACGAAATGCTTTAAGGACTTACTGTTTTGTGCTGCCCATGCCATTTTCCTCCCCAAAGACGATTAACTATTGACGCCTTTTATTGTTGTTATCTTTTTTTATGTGAATCTAAGACTCGTGAATCAGAAAACTCTCTCTGTCTCTCTTAGTACGTGGAGATTAAGTTGTGGCATTGAAAGTTGCCATTCCTCAGCAGGGTTAAATGTAAAGGGTCGGTATCATTCCAGAGATAAGGGACCAACAACATATATATATATTTTTTTTGTTTCTTGTGAACTTTAAGTTATCAGGTGTGCTATTTTGCATTCGTTCATTATTTCTCTGTTAGAAGCCTAGTTACAAAAAATAAAAAATGTTATGCATGGCACTTATGCTAATTAATATTTTTGCCTTTTAGTCATCTGCCAAATGTTGGAATTAACATTACCCTCTGATGAATGTACAGGAAGGATGCCTCAAAACTTAGGTCGATTTGATATTAAAATTCTTAAACGAGAAATAGATGCACAATGTTGTGATGGTGGTTTAAAAGATCAATCGAATTGATGTTTGGTTTGATTCTCTTCTTTGTTTGTAATATTTCCAAACTATCTTAGAAAAATGAAAGCCTGAGTTCATAAGTCCTACTTGTCTTCAAATCTCAACAAAAATGAAATCTAAAATTTTGTAGACTTAACATATGAACTTAATGTGCTTTAGCGTAGGAATTCATCAATATAATTATGTAAACTTATATGTTTATTTCATGGTCTATTCTTGTTACAAAATACAAATTTTGTATAAAAAAAGCATATTTGTTTATATGTAAACTTTTATGTTTATTTATTTTGATATTGCGTTCAGTTTTTTTTTTGTAGTAGAGCTAAGAATGTGGTAATTTTGGTAAACTGAACTTGCTTCTTTGTTTAAATTTTTAGTACTTTATTTATATTTTATACTTTATGCATGCGAGCCTTGAATTAGTTATATGAGTGTTGTTGATGGCTATTTTTTTTATAAAAAAATTAATAATATGAAACTAAAGTGTGTCAGCAAATATATCGATCTTTGTTAGTACTTTTAAAGAACTTTAAATATAATTAGATTTTATTATGTGGAATTCTATTGGCCATATTCATTTTTTTCTTCTAATAAATATCTTTTAATTATATTATTAAGTGTTAAATTTTTATTGTCTCAGGTAATTGCAGTGGGATGACAAGAAGATAAAGATATTAATGCAAGGCAAGAAGGATTGGAAACAATAGGTTGGACATCTCTTGATCATGAGATTTTAGCTTATAAATTTAGATTTTGTTTGTATAAAATTGTCGTTTGGATTTAATTAGTTATGATATTCTTGTGCTTATAGGTTTAAAGGATGGAATTTTTTGTGTATTTTAAATTAAATATTTGAAATTGTAGTAAATTCGTAAGTTTTGAGTAATATAGCATAATCGTGTTTAATCTTATTATAGTAATAATATAAATTTATGTATAAAATTAAATAAGAAGTAAATATATGAAGACATTAGATAAAAATCGATGTCTATGCTAGGAAAGACATCGGCATAAAAACGATGTGTTTTGTACAAAATAGATGTCTTTTATTAAAAAGACATTGACGAAAAATCGATGTCTATTGATCCCTTATGATGTCTTTAACTCGATAGACATCGGTTAATAACCGATGTCTAATGTTCTTTACCGATGTCATTTTCAAGAAAGACATTGGTTTTATAATCGATGTCATTTTGTCCTATCCGATGTCTTTTCTAGGAAAGAAATCGGTGAATAAACGATGTCTTATGTGCCAACCGATGTCTTTTCGTTGAAAGACATCGGTGAATAACCGATGTCAAAGAATGCAGCCGATGTCTATACAATAGAAAAGACATCGGTTAAAAACCGATGTCTATCAGCGCCCACTTTTAACATCGGGGGCTTCAACATCGGCTGCTTGGTGAAATAGACATCGGTTAAAAACCGATGTCTATCAGCGTTTTTGGTATAGTGTCGGTTCCTTTACTAAAGTATTTAGCCCCTGAAGAAGCTGAATATGTGTTAAAAGAAATCCATGAAGGGATATGTGAAAATCATATAGGGGAAAGAGCATTGGCACACAAAGTCATGCGCCAGGGATATTATTGGCCAACGTTGAAAAAGGAGGCTATGCTTGTAAAAACTGCCAGAGGTTTGCACTGATTGTGAGGTCACCCCCCAGAAGAATTATTGTCAGTCTATAGTCCTTGGCTATTTGTTAAATGTGGAGTAGATATAATCGGTCCATTGCCCACAGGAAAATGGGGAGTTAAATTCGCAGTAGTTGCGATTGATTATTTCACAAAATGGGCAGAAGCAGAGCCATTAGCTACTATCACTGAGGGAAAAATGGAGGATTTTCTTTGGAAATGTATTGTATGTCGTTTTGGTATCTCAAATGCCATAGTAATAGACAATGGGAAGCAATTTGACAATGCCAGAATCAGGCAATTCTGTGAGAACTTGAAAATTAAAAAGTTATATTTGACTCCATATCATCCCCAGTCCAATGGACAGGTAGAGGCTGTGAACAAAATTATCAAACATACACTCAAAAGCTCGACTTGAAGGACTTGATGAAAAATGGCCAGATATGCTACCGGGGATATTATGGGCATATAGAACCACCACAAGAAATGCAACAGGAGAAACCCCATTTTCTATGGCTTATGGGGCAGAAGCAGTAATACCGGTGGAAATTGGAAAGCCGAGCTTCAGAGTTTCACAGTACTTCGAAGAAGGAAGCCAGGAAGCATTGAAGATAGAGCTAGACTTATTAGAGGAAAAGAGACTAGCAGTTGATATGTAGAATGAAATGCTGAAAAGAAGGTCTGAAAAAGTGTACAATTCCAAAGTGAAGCTAAGAAAATTTAAACAGGGGGATCTGGTGTTATGAAGGATTCTGCACACAGCTTCGGGAATATTTGGGAAAGAATGGGAAGGCCCATTCACCATTGCCAAGAGACTTAAAGGTGGGGCGTACATGCTAATCAATGAAAAACAGAAGGAAGAGCCGCACCCATGGAATGTACAACACTTGAAGAAATTTTATCAGTAAACAAGAAAAAATGCATGTATGCAATTTTCTACTTTCAAAGAAACACCATGATGTAACAACAGAAAAATTAACTCATTTGCGTAAGAATCATGAGATTTTATCAAAATTCAAGCAGTTATCATCATACTTCGGATGTTTAAAAAACATGTAAGGCATCATCATCCAGTATCTTGAAGATAATAGACAGATATCCTAAAGCATAAAAAAGAAAAGAAAAGGGGGAAAATAGAAGGATGCCAAAAATCCATTGTCAGGCATAACATGAAATCATCAACATAGTCAGGAAAGTAGTAGAGAAATCTTTAATAAAGAACTTCTGGAGATCAGGAAAAACTCAGATCTCGATAAACTTGCAATTTAGCCTCTGCAGCTCCAGCCCTGGCCATCTACGTCATGGAATTGCAGCATTTTAAGCTTCAAGAGTAGTTACTTGAGCAGTCAGGCGGGAGTTGTCTTCATAAGTAGGCTCAAGAACACTTGGAGCAGGGGCAGGATTCAACATCTCCGGACGGAATAGCCTCTGACATTCAGCAAGATCCCTGGCCATGGAAGCAAAGTTCGAAATGATTCTGCCAACATCTGAGCTTAACCCTTGATTAGTCCTATCACCAGAAATAACCTCGGGAGTCCGGGGTATAGGCTTCACAGTCTAGTTCTTCTTGGTAGTGATTGGACGTTTTTCTCTAGCAATTCGTCTCCTCCGAGTCTCCTCAGACTCTCCTTCAGAGGATGCGTCAGACTGGTACTGCGCGACAATCTCTCGAATAGCTGAACGGTGTCAGATTGTGCTTTGGCTCCTGGAGAAAGTTTGTTTCCCGGGATCTTCTTCACGACATCATCAGAAGAAGAGCCTGGATCATCAGGCAGCTCCATTCCCTGGAAAATGGGAGTAGCAGGGTAGTTTGAAGATGTGAGGGACTAGCAGCGCCATATTTACTTTTTCGGCTGAGACAAACCCCGGACAGAGTCTTCATAAGGAAGTAATAGCTGGTGTAGTTTATCCTGAAACAAGTAAATAAAAGAGGATAAGAGGAAGTTAGAACCAGAGGATAAATAAAAAGGAGGGAAAAGACTCAGATACCCTCAGGAATAGCATGCCCGCTGCGACCAAGATTACCGGTGACGAGCATTTCTTCGGAAAGAAGAGCGGCAGCTTGAAAAGGAAAGGCAATATCCATAAGTCGATTGTAAGCCTTTCTAAAACTACGACTAAGAGAGGCAAAAGCGGGTCGTTCATGGCCTGAAAAAGGAAAGAAGACAGACAATAGTCAAGAGAAAAAAATAATTTGCCATAATCAATAAAACAAGGAAAAAGGGAACGAAACACAAATGGAAAAAGAGATAGTTATTGCCAGTCGGAAGACGGAACAGTAGAGAGAAAAGTGGAGAAGCATCAAAACCAAAACAACCACGATAACTACCTTGCAACCAAAACTAGGAGGACTCCCATCCGCGACCAACAATTTCACTTCCTCCAATCAGTTTTGGGCCATGAGGCATTAAACAATAATAACCAACATGACGAGGAGAGAAAGTGAATAAGAAATCAATCTCACGGGGTTCACTAAAATTGTGACCCACCACCCGAAACAAGCAGATAACAGCAAATTCACCCAGGAGGCTAGAAGTGTCTGTACAGGGGTTATTCATAGGTACAGACAAACTCATGATAAATGAGGACAAAGGTAGTCTTAGACAGGCAGTAAATAGTACCTCATTAAAAGGAATAGCACACAAACTCATGATAAATGAGGACAAAGGTAGTCGTAGACCGGCAATAAATAGTACCTCATTAAACGGAATAGCGCCATCAGGAGGAGCATTAATTATAGCATTGGGGCCAGTAGCAACAAACTGCACGCGATTATATCCGTGAATATCTCGTACAAGATATAGGTCAGACTGGGTAATCCGACTGGGCCAGGAATATGCATCTCCGGCAGCATAAGGATCCAGAATGACAGGAATCGGCGGGACAACAGTAGGCTCAGGGGCTCGCCGGGGTCGAGGAGTGACCGGAGTCCAGGAAGAAGAACCGCGACGGACATGAACACCGCCACTGCTACGGCCAGGACCACGTGAGCTGGCATTCCGATTGGAGCGACGTAAGGCGCGGGCTGACGATTCTTCAAGGCTTGCGTCAGAGGATTGAACGGACACGGTGAACTCTTGGGAGGCATCTGAGTTACTGCGAGCTATTGAGAGAAAAGGGAAAGCAGAAAGGCAGAGGAGAAGAGAAGGAAAGAAGGAGCATGGAAGAAGAGAGAAAAAGAAAAGAAAATGAAGAGAAGCGAAAGAGGAAGAAGTTGAAGAGGCAGTTGCAGAGCCCTAGGCTAGTTAATGCTCTTTGTCATGTACTATGTGACAATTTATAGGATAAATCAAGAGAAGTGCAAGAACAGGTTTTTGAACGTTTGAAAAGTCTTGAAGAGGATTTATCGAAATCCAAGTAAGCTATGCCTGCAAAGTTTCATTTGATGTTTCCCCATTTAGATCTTTCTTATAATGCTACAAGTTTGTTTCTCGTTTATGTTTCGGTGATTTTCCTGTGGATGTATTTGTGGTTGCTACTGAATGGTGAAACTCTCCTCTAAACATGGCAATGTTGGTGATGTTTAGAGGTCGTTTTTTGGGGAATTATGATGTCATTATGTAGTGAGCAGAGGAGTTTATGCTCCTGTCGTTTTACTTATTTATTTATATTACTTGTCCTCTTAATCTTGAATCTGTTTTGTTTCTTTGATGATAACTCCTAATGAGTCATGAATCTTGCTTTTTGTTAACCAAATAAAAATCTAGTTTTTGAATCGTTCATGTATGTATCATCTATTCTAGGTCTGAGCGTGATAAGTTAGCATTGGAAGCTCGATTTGCAGATGAAAAACTGGCCAGATTTATGAAGGAATTTGAGAATCAGGTTGACTTGTTTGAAGCTTCTTTTACTCCATTACTTTAACAATTTTAGAGGGGTACATATTATGGGATCAGGTTATTAACTTCTGAATCTCTAACCTATCTTTTGTTTAGAGAGAAGAGCTCAATGGAGTAGTAGAGGCTTTGAATTCCGCCAATGCACTCTCCTCGAAGTTAACAATGGAGGTTTATTTGGCCTCCTCTTTGGTTGTCCTAAGTTGAAGTTTACAATGGAGGTTTATTTGGCCTCCTCTTTGGTTGTCCTAAGTTGAAGTTTCTTACCATTGTAATAATAATTCATTAATATGCTTCTATAGGGCTCAATTTTGAAGCACAAAATGGAGGTAATCCAGAATTCTGAGAGAAGAGCTCTTGATGAAGTTCGTATTCTGTTAGAGAGGGTTGACCATCTACAGGTATTCCCTGTTGTCTTTTATAAAATTAGTTTTACATTGTATCAGCAAATTTATTTTGATTTGTATCATTTTTAGGTCAGTTTGGATACCATGAAGAGTACTAAAGAAGTGCATGAGGTAGCTGTTCTTTAATGTCTTAATTTTGCTTTCTGCTTAAGAATTTAAAATCTAATTTTAATGCCTCCATGGTTTAGGTGGTTAGAGGTATAGAGAGGAGAAAGCAAGAAGAGTATAACAAAAAAATCGAGGTGAACTTGTATATCATGCTTATGCATGTCAACAATTTATGACTGTTTGGCATCACTGCTAGTGTACTTAAGTCTTTCACTGTCCAATTTGAATGCATGTTCTAACATGTAGAGTCTCTTTTGTTGGGGTTTTTT
Source organism: Pogostemon cablin (assembly GCA_023678885.1). Lineage (NCBI taxonomy): Eukaryota > Viridiplantae > Streptophyta > Magnoliopsida > Lamiales > Lamiaceae > Pogostemon > Pogostemon cablin. The sequence continues at coordinate 23,149,893 of CM042973.1, forward strand.
TTTTTTTTTTTTGACGAAGTATTTCATGCAGAGAGAATGGGCGGAGGCAAAAAGAGAACTTCAGGAAGAGCGTATTAATTTTCATAATCTTAGCCTTGAGCGTGTAAGTACCTTGAAAGATGCTTTTAGACAAATTGAAGAATTGAGTAAAGGATTGTCAAATTCCCAGCAATCGTTAGTAGATGCCGAGTCCAGGGCTGCAGTTGCAGAGGTCCTTGTCCAGAAATACTCATTCTCCTATTACACTAATAATCATTTTGTTGATATTTACTTTGATGAAATATATTAATGTTGTGTGTTTTTTTTTAAATATCTAGGCTCGTTGCTCTAATTTGGAGAAGGTTATGGAGTCTGCAAGGATTAAGGTTTGCTCTTGGAAATATGCTGCTACTGTTACATCCTCAACCCATCACTTAAACATAAAAATAAGTATATTATAATGTGTTATGTTGTCCCACATCGGTTCGGTTCCACACGCAAGTGTGGAAAGGCATATGTGGGGGTCAACCCTTCACCTTCAGCCATGGTTTTAGGTGAAGTTAGGGCTCCCTAGCTTATGTGCCTAACAATTTGGTGATATGATCAGTACAATACTGTATGCAATGCAAGAACATCTGTTAAGAAGCTACACACTTTTGAATTCTTCATACTAGTATTGAGAATTGTCTTACTTCAAATTGAATAATGTGAACTCATTAGCTATTTTCATGCCTGCATATTTGGTCAATTGTGAATTTCTTCTGGTTAAAATGTAAGCATTAGCAGTTTATGTCAGCCTGGATTATACACTGCAGTATATCTGTTGTGTAATGCTAGCCTATTTCCCTCTACAAAAATTATAAACAATGATTTAACAGGTTGGATCAGGAACTTCTGTGGGCCATCATGTAGTATTCAATCAATAAAATAAACCCGTAGCATGTTTATTTTTGTCATTGTTTTCAAAATTTGGTGTAGCTCTTCCCTTGTATATGCTCTTGTTTAGTGCAAGTCATATGATTTGGCTGCTTGAGAATCATGTATTTATAGATTTGTTAATTTATTCAATTCAATTGGCTGTGTGGGATTTAGTTCTATTAATGTTGGGCATTGACCGTATACATGTAATATGCTTCAGGAGCTGTCAAACTTCCGTGATGAAATTGAGAGATTGAGAGAGGAATTGCAGGCTAGCAACAATCATATGATTCAGGTAAGCCTTTTACTTGTATTTTTTTGTTTTGATTCTACCTTTCAAAGTGCTGAATTTTTTTTTGCTTTCAGTACAAGAGCACATCTCAAGCAAATGAAGATGCTCTCAAACAAATGGAAATGACACATGAAAATTTAATAAATGAGGTAATCTTGTTGTTGCTTTTGAACTCTTTATTGAAGCAAGAAAAGATTCGTTTGCAGTCTCAACTGGAGAGCGAGCTAAATCTCGTTCTGTACTCGCTGACAAAGAATTCGAAACTCTTAAACTAGAGATTAGAGAACTAAATTTGCTTCGTGAAAGTTATATGCAGCTCAGAGAGGAGAACCGGCATAGTTTTGATGATTGCCAGAAACTTCGTGAAGCATATCAGAGTGGTAAGCTTGAAACAGAGAATTTGCAGAAACTTTCAAGAGTCAGAGACAATCAGTTGGAAGCCTACAAGAAAGAAGTTGAAAATCTCAATATGGAGAAGGCTCAGCTCAGAGAGGAGAACTGGCATAATTTTGATGATTTCCAGAAACTTCGTGAAGCATATCATAGTGGTAAGCTTGAAACAGAGAATTTGCAGAAACTTTTAAGAGACAGACAATCAGTTGGAAGCCTACAAGAAAGAAGTTCAAAATCTCAATATGGAGAAGGCTCAGCTCAGAGAGGAGAACCGGCATAACTTTGATGATTGCCAGAAACTTCGTGAAGCATATCAGAGTGGTAAGCTTGAAACAGAGAATTTGCAGAAACTTTTAAGAGACAGAGACAATCAGTTGGAAGCTTACAAGAAAGAAGTTGAAAATCTCAATGTGGAGAAGGCTCAGCTCAGAGAGGAGAACCGGCATAATTTTGATGATTGCCAGAAACTTCGTGAAGCATATCAGAGTGGTAAGCTTGAAACAGAGAATTTGCAGAACCTCTTAAGAGACAGAGACAACCAGTTGGAAGCCTACAAGAAAGAAGTTGAAAATCTCAATATGGAGAAGGCTCAGCATGAGAAGAAAAATGTTGAGTTGGTGCAGAAGTGCAAGGATGTGGACGAGTATTATAGCTTTAAAGAATCTTGTCAGCAGATGCAGATGAGTTTTCGAGAGAAGGATATGGAAAAGGCTCTGCTTGAGAAGAAAAATTTAGAGTTGGTGCAGAAGTGCAAGGATGCAGATGACTATTATTGCCTGAAAGAATCTTGTCAGCAGATGCAGTTGAGTTTGCGAGAGAAGGATGCTCAGTTGGAGGAAATTATGAAACATGTCAGAGAAACAGGATAAAATATCGCACTGGATAAATGAAATCTTGCAAATCAAGGCTTCTCTGAAGACCGAGGTTGATAGGTTTGAGCGATTGAATATTCAGATAAGGTGGAAGTCAGAGAACTTGGTAACAAAAGAGGATCAACAAAAACAAGCTTTCCCAGTTCTTCCAGACGAAACGGATAAATGGATGAATTTGCTTGAGGGTACATCTGCAGTACCAAAAGTTCCCATTACTGTGCCTGATGATCTTAAAGAGGCTGCCCAACCAGCTTTTGAAGACCTTGATTCTGACACTGTTGATTCTCATCCTGATGATACAGCTGGTCAAGTAGACCCTTTGTTGACTCAAGAAGGTCCGTCGGAGGAACCTCTAGAGGCTGCCCAACCAGCTTTTGAAGACCTTGATTCTGACACTGTTGATTCTCATCCAGATGATACAACTGGTCAAGTAGACCCTTTGTCGACTCAAGAAGCTCTGTCGATGGAACCTCTTCCCACAACTGAACAAACAAGCAAACGCAAACGCAAACGCAAACGCAAACGTCGATTTGCCTTATATGATACACCTGTTGATGTACCTGCGCCTGATGCTCCATTAACCTACAGGGGAGAGCAAGAGAGAGAGCTCAACTAAGACAAGTGTTGATATATTTCCTAGCTGCTCCAAGATTCAATTTTGAGTGACCCATAGCATTTGAGATTTTTCATAATAATTGGTTTTAGAGAATGATTCAAGCATATTTTCATTTGTGACTCCTGTCTATCCATATCAAAACATTCCAGATTTGCTTATTGTCTCGTTTTTATTTGTAAGATGGATTGTTGATGATTCATAAGTATTGGAAACATACATATCTTGAGTGGAATGTGGAAGATTTTTGAATTTAATAAAAGATACAAGTCGTCATCATCAACCTATATAATTCAACTTTTACAATGTTGGTGCGACAAACTAAACTATGATTCAACTTTTACGAAGTTGGTGCGACAAATTGGGCAGTGATAACCGATCATCAACCATGTTTTTATGCAAGTGATATGGAAAGCATGCGAGCAGGGCAGTCGGGCGGCTTTACCGCGAGAAACACCGTCCATGCAGATGCAGCAACTCCCTTGGGCATCATCACCAACTCCAGAAAATAAAACCAGTCGGAACTTGATCTTGAGCTCAACGGTTTTTTTACTGTAGGCTACTACTTTATTATGAACCATTTGCACTTGGTTCTCCACTTTTCCAATCAGCGACGCGCTCTCCTGCTCCGATAGATTCAGAGGTGCAATAGCTTTTTTGAGGGGGTCTTCCACATATTTCTCGATCGCTGTTTCCATGAAAGGTATGTCCACAGTGGGGATTTTCAACGTACATTTGTTGTTGATAGAATATGTGAAGTTGAATGATAAGTTATAGCCGATGTATCCATATCTTTGAATAGAAACGGGGCGTTTCTTGAGTTTGACCACTGACCTGTAGAAGAACACAGACGAGAGATTGAGGGATGGAGCCATGAGTACTATTTAAAAAGGGAAATACAACTAGTTCCAGTATTCTCCTTATTTATTATAGTTGGATAAATAAATATGGTAAATATTTGTGCTTCAAGAAAATATAAAATATGGAATAATCTCAATGAGATATTAGCTGGATAATAAAAAAATATGGTAAATACTTGTGATTCAAGAATAAAGAAAATATCCAGTATAATTAATTAACCAAAATTTGTTAATATTCTCCGTATCTTTCCTTATTTATTGCAATCCAACTCAATATAATTAATTATAGAGATAAGATAATCTCAATGAGATATTATTTGGATAAATAAATATGGAAAATACTTGTGCTTCAAGAAAATAGAAAACATGATTAAAATTTAGGGAAGATATGAAAAATAGAAAATATGATTAAAATTTTGGAAATTCATCCCCTCATTACATTGCGAGACATAATTTCATATAATTTAAATTCCAATTTAGTTATTCTTGTGCTAAAATGAACTCTATTGACTTTCTATATTCATGTAAAGAATTCCAGTCACTTATAATCAGAAAAGCTACCAGGAATTTTATTAAGGGCTCAATTTATTTCGTTTGGTCCGTCCACCCAATAGATGTTAATATTATTATTTAATTGTAATGAATAGTTGTATTTGTGGGAATGTGATCATATATTTTAATTGTATTGGTGGGTATGTATAGGTCCCATATGTATAAAAAAGAAATGATTGAGATGGATGATCAAAGGAAAAAAGACCATCTCTTGAACGGACAAAAAAAAAATATATTATGTGGTATAACACTTTTTTAAATAAAGTGCATTGAATTATTATATTATTACGAGTATAGATGAGATAGATGAGAATATATATATATATATATATATATATATATATATATATATATATATATATATTTATATTTACAGCTTATTTTCCTTTTTTTTATTTATGATATATTTCACCCTCGTAGTTTAGGTATATTTACCCATATAATTTAGGATATAATTGTAATTTTACCCTTGTAGTTTAGGATATATTTCACCCTAGAGTTTAAGGTTTATGGTATAATTATAATTTCACCCATAAAATTTAACATATAATTGCAATTTCACTCTTGTGATTTAGGGTATATTTTATCTCTACAATTTAATATTTAAGGTATAATTGTAATTTTACCTTTGTGATTTAAGATATATTTTACTTTTAAGGTTTAGGGTTTAGGATATAATAATCATTTAAATATAATAAATTTTAAAAATAAAAATAAAAACAACGTTAATAAAGGATGAGAAATTAATTAAAAAATGTGAGACCACATGTTTCACCATTCCACCCAAATTACACTAAAAAAAATTAAAGATAAATACTTAAATTATTTTTATAACCCTTATTTATATTTTAAATTACATGATTACCATTTATTAACTAAATAAAAAATCAAGATAACCAACCATTATAGCTCTTCGAAGCAACTGCTGGTTTTACAAGACATGATACCTCAACTCGGGAAGCCCCCAAAATCTGTTAATAAAATCACGCAGTTTAGCAACTCAAAGTAGGCCATTCTTATTATTATTCACATGATTCGAAGGCCATGGAAACCAAAGTATGATATCAACGTAATTGGGTCATGATACACACATTTGAACATGAGAATTTTTAAATCTTGAAATATAATATATATCCAAGGTGTTGATAATGAGTATCGAGAACCAACAGCAAAACATAAAAAAGTTAACTTAGTAATAAACATAACATAACATAACATCAAACTTAGAAGAGCAAACAAATTAATGATTCAAAACCACATTGACACTCTTGGCAGCAAACAACATATCACAAATGACTAATTGATTAATTAATTAAACACATCCTCTCTTCACAATAATAGAAGGGCTAATAAAATTAGGTTTTTGGTAAAAAGAAAATTCACAATAAACGAGAATATGTAACGTAGAATAGAGGCGGACATCATCAAATTTCAGTTTTAATTATACAATGCTTCTCTGAAAGTGTAGAAACTAGAATTTGATGTATACGATGGCTTGTGTCGAATCCTCAATTTCACAACATGAGTGACAAATATATTTTTTCGTCCATTATCTTTGCCTGATTCTGAAAATGGTCCATCAATTTCCTTCATTTTGAAAATCGTCTTTTATGTTTACAAAAATTTTGAAAATCGTCCTACAGTAGGTTGCCAAAAAAAAAACCAATTCGACATTATATTGTATTAATATTTAACCAGATTTCTTCTACTTTCCGCGCTTCAAAATGATATCAGAGCCCTATGCTTATTTATTTATGAATGAAAAAATTATTATAAATTTATGCCACTTAACGAGAGGAGAAGAGTTTCAAAGAGATATGGATCTGAACGAAAGTTCGACATCCGAGAGTGACAGGACAATCAGCCCTGTTCAAAGTTGGAGCAATAGGGACTTCTGGCCTGTTGGATATGACGAGACAAGCTGCTCTATATAACAATATTATAATGTGTTGTATAGACAATATGCCGAGAATGAATACGAGGACGCTGATCGATTTTGGGATAATCTCGATCGAATGTGGAAACTGGTAGATGCCCGTGCTAACCACACCAAAGAGGAACATCTGGAGGAAGGCCGCCAGATGGAGATAAGATACTCCAATGAAGTATCAAGAAACATAGTGGAACTCCGAAATTTCACTGAGATCCATTGACGTGTTCCTAAACATGAACAATGGATGAGACTACCAAATCAAGGTCCAAGAGAGATCTGCAAGCCCTATCACTTTTCATGTTGGACAGAATGATAGAGTGGAGGGAGATCGAGGCAGATAACTCTAAGATGAACCAAGATCTTAGAGAATTGCAGAAGACAGTAAGATTCTTTGGAGAATATTGTCAAAACATGTCCAAGAAGGTAGCCGAGATCAGCTTCCAAATGGATAAAATAGAGACGTTGCAAACCAAACAACTTGATCTCATCAAGAATTTGAATTAGATCAAGTAATGTCCCTGGTGACCAAGGTGACAGGGAGGAGGTAAGGAGGAAGGTTACCACCAACCTTCGGAATAGAACCTCTTTTATATCAAAAGGAAAAACGACGGAGGTCACAAGGCCAAAGTCGGAAAGTGAGAAGATGATCGCCATCCTTCGAGAAGAGTCTACATCCTTGGATGAAAAGAACAAATCTTGAAGATCTACAAGTTCTATATGAGTCCTTCTAAGGACTATCAATTGTAGATCTAAAGATGAATATTGGAGAAACATCAAAGCTCACAACAAAAATCGCAGGCTCCGCCGACTCAATGTGATCAGAGCTGAAGGAACCTCTGGACTACATGGAGTCCATGGAATAAGACAAGAAGAGACAACCCAACAACAAGAAAACTTCAGGATGAAGGCGATGTGAATGTCAACCAGAGCAAGTCGAGTTCGAGGATCTAGTATACACAATACCCCATATGGTCAGTCTCACCTTGAACCAATAAATCCATATGGGTTGATCCTAAACCTCGATACCTTAGACTTCAAGAACAAGAGAGACCCTGATCGACGAATGGACCAATACAATGAAGATTGCAGGAGGTGCACTAGAACTGGACAAAGAAGGGTTCATAAGATTCCTAACTATAAGCCTAGAAGGATCAGTAAAATGCGCGTGGGAGGAGCTCTCAGAAGAAGTCAAGAAGAAAGCCATGGAAGGCAAGCATCTAGGCAATATTGTTGATCAAATGGCCAAGATCTTCAAAATCCACTTCATCGGAGTAGGTTACTTCGAATGAATGGAAGAAAAAAAGAAGAAGAAGTATAGGAATGCCCTATACAGCTTGGAACTACTTGACATCTGTCACGTAGATGAATACATCAAACTCTTCACGGAGTATAGATGGAAATCAAAGGTCAAGGAGGAAGAAGTATTCCACATGTTCTTTGCCAAGATCCCACGCCATTGGAGAGAAATGCTAATAAAAGAATATGAACCATGCGAGCTGGATTCAATAGCAAGGAGAATGTCATTCCTCAAGGCCAAGATTGCGGAGTGGTGTCATCAAGCATCACTACACAAGAACTACAAGAGATTAAGGGGAATCAACAAGACAGTCCCCTTATGATGCAAAAGTAATGATCTTCCAACTATCATTGGAAGAAATCTGAGGAAACAGAAAAGGATGAAGAAGAGTCATCCTTACACACAAAGAAGCGGAGGATGAAGGTCCAGAAGACCAATATTCTTTTGGTCTAAATAAAAGGATCAGGGCAAAGGTCTGGACCATCAAGATGGAGTTCAAGAAGTCAATCACTCCTCAGGGTCAAACCAGAGGAGTACAGGAAGAACTCCCACAAAAAAGACATTCCAAAGAGCGGCCACACGAGTCAATGAAAGATTCAAGGATTGCAACTGCTACACGTGTGGAACAAGATGACATATCTCACCTGATTGCCTAGAAAACCAGAAGCGCGGAGTACGACAGTTCGAGACAATTTCAGAAATGGAGGAAGCTATTTACTTCCAAGATCTAGTACAGGTATATCAGTTCGAAGATATACCCTCAGACGAGAGCATCTACTAAGAAGAGTTCTTCAGCCAGAATGAATCCTCTGATGATGAGTCGGAGTGAAGAAGAAAACTTTAGACAGGAAATACAAGAGGACATGTCTGGATTCTTTTCCAGACATCCATTCTCATAGGACTCTAATGAGAATCATGACGGAGGATCCAAGACTCAATCTATACGACAGATTTATCGTGGGACGACTAGAGCGATTCCTCAGCTTCAAAAAGAGAAAGCATAACATCATATATAAGGTGACCGAAGGGGAGATTGCCATCCCAATGGAGCTCACGAGTAATGTGATGGAGATACAACTAGTCCTTGTGGATGAAATCAAAAGGGAGCTAAGTAAACTCAAGGAAATAATGACAAAGACTATGTCTTGGATCCATATCGGAGAAATATGAATCCTCATCAAAGCAACTTTCAAAGAAAGTATCGATACACCAATCGATATTGCAATCTTTGATAAGAGGATCAAGAATACAAGAGAGGCTTGCTTGGGAAGAATCTCAGGAAACCTATACACAGGAAAGGTGGCATCCTACATATATCCAATGATTGCCTACAATCTGGAAGATAAAGACTTCAGTAGGGCACTCATCCTTCATCAAGATTTCAAGAATAAAGATCTGATTAAAGAAGGGAATAGGCCTTACTCTATTACCTACAGTATCTCGTATACTTTGTCCAACACCCATCATTCGGATCTATTCCAAATGAAGGAGTATTATAAGATACCAGAAGTGTTCGAGAGAGTTTCATGTGCAACTAGACCAGAAATAATGGAGTTACCACCAATCCACGACATGGATTTGCGAATTAGAGACAAACCAGTCTGGAGCAGACAAGATAGCCTCAGATTCGACCAAAGAATGATTTCTTTCCAAGAAGATAGAATGATCAGTGAAAAATGGGAAAAGAAGGCTATCGTAGAGGTAGTCCAGGAAACAGAGAAGTTTACAACTAAAGGTGAACTTAAATGCCCTGAAGGATAGAGAGGAGTCGAAGTAATATTCGACATTACAAAAAGGGAAAACTCTATTCCTTGTGATGTCTTATATTATCTTCAACAGCCAACAACTGGAGAGATATCAAGGACAGCTCAAACTCAGAGAACTTGAGCTGGTGATTGAAGGAGTAGCAGGAAGATTCCCAGAGCAACTGGTACTGGGACTGGAATTTCTCGAGGATCACAAATCTTGAGAAAGATTATAAGATAGAATGGGATTTACAGTAAAGGGAAAAAAGATACAAACTTTACCAATAGAGGCTCGGGGTTATAAGCTCTGATCCCCCATGGCCACAAGTCCGTTCTCAATATACATCACTGTCAGGATAATATATAAGGAGCATCGTGTAGAGTATTTTATTGCGTATATTGATTCAGGAGCCGGCATCTGCACAACAAAAGAAGGAGTCTTTTCTAAAGACTCAGGTCAAGAATTGCCAACGGTACTAGGAAAAGATTTCTCATAAAGGGTGCTAATCCTTAACAGAAGAATCAAGCAAGCGGAGATCATGATTGGAGGAGCGGATCGTACCCCATGGTACAAGGTAAAGACTCCACCAATATATTTTCATGATACTGGAGCGAATATTCTATTAGGTAATAATTTTCTACAGACATTCAAGTGTTTTACCCAAGAAAACGCAACAAGAAGGCTTATTTTCACAAGTCTTTATGAACATAAGATCATAGCACCAAGACTGCGTAATGCATTTCAGAGAGAAATGCCAATCAGATTTTGCAGCAAGCGTGGTGATGAAGGAAAACTTAGCCATCCAAAGATGAATGATCGAAAGAGATATGGCGAAGCAGTACTTCAAATGAGAACCGAGACCAAAGGAGGATGGAAGATGGAGAAACTAAAAGAAAACACAATCCACTTTCTCAAGGAAAGCTTGGGAGATAGCTTACAAAAAGATGCCACAATCGAAGAGCAAACATCTTTGGAGGACGTCAAAAGGAAAATACATAAGAACTTCAATGAGGATCCTCTAGCCTGGTGGGGCAAAAACGAGCTCAAAGTCTCTCTCAAAGTAAAAGAAGGAAAGGAGCATGAGTTCGTGAGATACAAGCCTATCCTGATGAATCAAGAAGATCGGAAGGATATGCAACAAATACTTAAGGAACATCTAGACCTTAAGTTGATATCCCTAGGAGTATCTCCATACATCAGTCCAGGATTTCTGGTTCGAAATCATGGAGAAGTCAAGCAGAAAAAACCGAGACTTGTGATCAACTACAAAGAAATCAACAACATCTTGGAGTTTGATGGATACTACATACCAAGTAGGGAACACTTGGTCAACTGTATCAAGAATGCCAATGTATTCTCAAAGTTCGATTGCAAATCTGGATTCTACCAGATTATGATGGAAGAAGAAAGCAAGAAGTTCACAGCCTTCTCCACATTACAAGGTCACTATATCTGGAATGTCATGCTTATGGGCTTGGAAAATGCACCTCAGATATACCAGAGAAAGATTGATAATCTTTTCAAAGATTATTTCTCATTCATGTTTGTCTATGTGGATGATATTCTCATAGCCTCAAAAACATGAAGGAACATTTGACGCATCTGGAAGTATTTTCAGAAGTATGTCACATGGAAGGATTGGTGCTTTCTGAAAAGAAGGCAGTAATTGCAACAAGGCAGATCGAGTTTCTTGGAGTCAAGATCGATGAGTCCGGAATAATCATACAATCACACATTGTAGAAAAGGTTCAAGGATTTCCTGAAGATTTCAAGGACAAGAAACAACTCTAGAGCTTCTTAGGAGTTGTCAATTTTGCTGGAATGTTCATCAACAATCTGGCGCAATACAGGAAGGTGTTCAATCATCTATTGAAAAAAGATGCTGAGTTCAAATGGGAGGAATCACACCGAGCTATGGTAAAACAATTAAAGGAGGTTTGCAAGAAACTCCCCAAGTTAGCCATTCCTAATAACGAGGATGATCTGGTACTATATACAATGCTAGTGACCATTGGTGGGCAGCAGTTCTTACGAAGTCCAGACCAGAAGGAGAAGTGCCATGCAGATACTGTAGCGGGCTCTTTGTGGAAAATGAAGTGAAGAGGTGGTGCATCAATGAAAAGGAATTATTTGGGGTTTGGAAGACATTCAAAAAGGCCATTGTTTCTTCTCACGAAGAAATTTATCCTTTAAATTGATAACACAAGCGTCAAAGCCTTTTTGAAAAATAAAATTGAATCTAAACCAGAAAAGGCTAGACTATTAAGATGGCAAGCAGAATGCCAATATTATGATTTTAATATTGTCATTATTAAATCTGTTAATAATGTTTTGGCAGATTTCCTGACGAGAGATGGAGGGAGCTGAAATAGACTCCATCCTGACTGTTTCAAGGAATCTGATAGACAACCTTGAGTTGCTCCAAAGGGAATTCGAGAATCTGGCACTCAATGCAAAGCGTGCTAGAAGAATATAAGAAAGTGATTAGTCTAAAGTGTCTAATCGCATACGAGATTGCATTCGCAATAATACGAGTCTATTCGAGTCATTACGATAGCCACTGTCGATAGCAATAGCAATCGACAAAAGGAGAGTAGTCGAGAACGGGGCTCTAAACCTGGAGTAAGGAATTCAAGTACCCTTAACACGAGTCCTAGATTGGAACCTCCAAAAGAGAAATCGGTCTAAGAAAAAGTCGAGGCTCTAGAGTCACATCTAGAGTCTACGAGTCAACCCAGCACCTCTGGGGTCAAAGAGGGAGAGATCAACCTTAGGTCAATGACAGACACTTCTAAGGTTGGTGTTAACTTAGCTGATTTCTCTTATTGACAGTAATACCAAGCCAGCTGAGAGAAATTAAATACTAGATAAGGAATCCGACCGGAGAAATGCCGGGTGGATATATCTGGGAAATATCCCCGAGTTTGGATGTGGAAGGCTCAAATCCAAGTGATGTGAAATAATGGTATGATTTTGGAGCGCTAGCTTCGATGTGTACTGTTGCACCAGGCTTCCCAGAGCTTTCAAAATTGCCATAGTGGCTTGGAAAACGATTTGTAAAGCATGGGAAAACAATGCAACTTTATACAGAGGTGATGTATTGGAGCTCTACTTCACCAGTGCGGCTCCAGAACCAGTTGAGAAAGGCAACCACGAGGCCTTCCATTTCATTAAGCTAAGATGACCCGATGTCTCAGCATAAAAAAGGATCAAGGAGTCTTCTGGAAAGGAACCAGTCTTGGTTTCTATATTTTCTAAAGAGCAGATCTCTACGCGTAGAGTGAGAGGTTTGTACGCCTGCATTAAAGCAATGGTGGAGGTGAAGTTCCCATTCAAGTTCGAGCACAAGTCTTTGAATGGATCTTTTCTATTGAATACTTTAACAGGAAAGAAGACAGGGTTTGCTGAGAAGGCCTTCCAGGAAAAACAAGACCTTCTTTGGAGAAATAAGATTCCAGTGAGTAAGAAAACTCATCGGAGATATTGCAACATGGCCTATTTTAGGAAATGGACAAACAAAGTATGCACAAGATGTTCCACCCAAACAGAGCCAGAGTTTAGAAAGGGAATAAGATTGGGCATAGGGATGATAAGGAGTGCTGAACCACCCCCATCAAAAGAGACACTTGGAAAGAAGAGGGTAAAATCTCTTCAAATTACCCAAGAGCCTGAAGAATCTTCAGACACCAAGGAAGAATGACTCTTCAAAAAAGTAAGAGTCGAATGACTTTTCCAAAGGGGTAAGGAGCTATGTGATTTCTGCAAAAGCCAAAAGAGGGATGGATCAGATGAGGGCATCCATTAAAGAGAGAGGGACCAGCCAGCTGCAAAAGTTGGAATCCAATGGGAATGACGTAAGCAGTGACGCCAGCACAATAATGTAAGCAGTAACGTCAGCCAAAGTAAAGAGGCTTGAAATCCGAATTTCACATCCGAAAGCCTCTATAAATAGCAGAGCTGAGAAAGCAGAAGGCATCGACCATTCTTCTCTGTTTTCTCTCATTCAATAAACATTGTAGTTTCCTTTCTTTTCTTGTATGAGTGTTTCCATTTCAGCTACCATAGGTTGCTAGAGGAGTCTCCTCCTCTTGTTTAAGTAGTATGAGTGTGTAATAATATTTTTCATTCCATAAATAAATAATCTTGGGCTATTGCCCGTAGTATGTAACCTTCCATTATATTCTGCAACCTTAATCTTCATATTTTCCGACGAGAAACAGTAGCAGCATCATATACTTGCGGTGTAGGAAACAAACCAGGATTGTGCTGAGGTCTGCTGAAGGAACGGGACTAAACCATCATACTGCGGGGCGCGTGGTTGGCTGTGAGGAGCAGCTGTAAAACTTCTCCCGGATACCCGGTGGATTGACGGTCGAAAAAGGTGCTGCTACTATTTTAAGTAGGTTAATTACGAGATTAATGTTGCTTAACTAATGTACGAAAGCATGCTGGGCCTGATATGATCGTAATGGACTATGTCTATTTTGAAGAATAGAAATAAAATGAAAATCTGGTAAGATAGATATGATAAATATTGATTAGGGCTAAAAATCTTCAAAGGCCTATTAAAGACCAAAAAATTGAATTAGATAAAGATAAAGGACAGATTTCAAAATTTGTAAAGATAATGGACTGATTTCAAAATTTTTTAGAAAAATAAACTTCAATAACCGGTTGGTGACTTGCTATAGTAGGTCAAAGGATCAAATTGTTGAATATTACAAAGTTAATGGACTAAAATCAAAATCTAGAAAACCTATAAACTAATTTCAAAAATTGGGAAACTTAATGGACGAAAAACTTTATTAAGTCATTAATTAAACACATCCTCTCTTCACAATAATAGAAGGGCTAATAAAATTAGGCTTTTGGTAAAAAGAAAATTCACAATAAACGAGGATATGTACGTAGAATAGAGACGGACATCATCAAATTTGAGCTTTATTTATACAATGATTCTCTGAAAGTGTAGACACTAGAATTTGATGTATATGATGGCTTGTGTCGAATCCTCAATTTCAAAACATGAGTGATAAGTCGCACGCCGCCTGTTAAGGAATTGTAGATGTTGGTATTGCAGAAGGAATAGAGTCGAGTAAGGAATTGCAAAAGGAATAGTAGAGCGGGCGAGTGAAAGACAGACGAAGATTGAGGTTAGAATGTCCCGCCAAAAGGTCACATTTTACTATATTGGCGTCATCCAAAGGTTTTCATTTTCTCCTTTTTGTAAAAAGGGCACACCACTATCCATCACATCTTTCTAATACAATTACACAATATATATAAAATAATAATACTCCTTAATTCACCGCGTGCAAAAAGCAAACAGTCACCTTTGCTCTGAGACGGAGGGAGTAACTTAATTTCTTTTGTAATACGCACCACTATTCGAATCCGTATTATCTATTCTTCGGGCCATATAATAAATTATGTAAAGAGAAACAATAGATTTGCAAAGATTTGTGTGATCTCGTGAAACGGATCTCCCTCGGTTAGCATTTTATTATAAATATAAAATGGCCGCAATATTAATGGTTAATGACCTTGATTAAGGCGTTGCCATAAAGCGATGTCCAGCGTTGATTAACTAATTGTGGTATTATTTTTCAATAATAAAATTAAAATAGATTATTTAATTAATTAATTTTAAATTATTAAAAATTATATATTTATTTATTTTATTTTTAATGTGCTATCATTTTTTTATAATTAAGTATTATTTTTTATTAAAATGTTATGATTTTTTTATTGTTAATTGTTCATAAAGTAATACACTCTCGTCTCGGATAGAGATCATCATTTGCTTTTTGCACGTGAATTAAGGAAATTATTATTTTATGTGTAATTAATGTAGTGCACGGTGGGCCATAAGTGAGGCCTTTTTACCAAAAAAAAGAAAAATGATGATCTTTAAATGAGACACTCAATATAATAAAATGGGAACCTTTCGATATGATGGAAGGAGTACTAATTAAACATATATAACTTTTTATAGATTATGAATCATTTTTTTTATTAAAAATCTAATCACTTTTTGTTCGTTCTAAATTAATGGTTAGTTAAATGGTTCAATTGGATGTGTATCACATTTTACTTGATCATGTATTATTTTTTATTAAAAATATTAGGAATAATTATTACTAGGTACACACTTAATACATATTATTACTATGACATGATATATTAATTTAAAATAATTACTTTAGATATAAAAAAATTAAGATCAATTACCCAATATACCCTTAACTTAATTTGACATAACTTTTATGTTGTACATAACATTTACGACTTTTTTTTTACTATATATAACACTTATGCTTTTTTTTGCTGCACATAACATTATTGTTGGACGTATTATTTTTGCTGGATATAAAATTTTTGCTGCACATTTTTTTTATATAACATTTGCTGCACATAACGTAAAGGATTGTGTTCATCAAAAAGGTTTGCGTGCAGCATATTGTAAGGGTAAAGTTGGAAAATAACTATATATTTATGTAGTTAGTAGTACTTCCGTCCCGGGTAAAGAGGTGCATTTGCTTTTTACACGTAGATTAAAAGTATTATTATTTTATGTAAAGTGGGTAGGTGTATTAGAGAGATGTGATTGGTAGTGGTAGGCATTGGTGAACCCTTTTTATTAAAAGAGGAAAATTGTGCAATTTGAATGGGACGCCCAATATAGTAAAATGGTGCTATTTGAACGGAACTGATGGAGTAATATTTTATCTTATAGAAATTACGGAGATTTCAATGTACTCCCTCCGTTCCGTTGATACGTATCCATTTTTTCATTTTGGTACGTCCCATTACAAAGTATCAATTTCCCTTTTCGGATTGATGTGAGCCACAACCACTACACATGGCCCCACACTCAACACTAATACAACTACCCACTACACATTAAAATACTATATGATACCCGAGCTTCTCACTACTCATGTGCCAATATAATTTAATTTGGTGTTATGTGCATTTTATAATTATGTGATAATTATGTGACAATTATGTGATAATAATGTGGCAATTATGTGACAATTATTTGTACATTTCATTTATCTTTATATTTTATTTTGTACATCCGTGATATAAATGGTGATAATATGTGAACATATGTGTGTATAAATATTTACGTGCAATAATTTGGTTATATAATTAAATTATTTTATTTGTATATATTATTTTTAAATTATTAAGTATCACATGTGTTCTCGTAATAATAATAGTGGTAAGAGAATGTACACGTATATGTATTAATTTTTAAATTTATTATATCTTAGATATTAAGTATTGCACGTATATTCGTAATGGATAATAATAATAAAAAATAATAATAAAATTGAAAATTTCCGTCAACGACATGGTTTAATTGAGAACCCAAAATTTTATTTCATTAATGTG
The DNA here is from genome assembly GCA_023678885.1 of Pogostemon cablin. Classification (NCBI taxonomy): domain Eukaryota; kingdom Viridiplantae; phylum Streptophyta; class Magnoliopsida; order Lamiales; family Lamiaceae; genus Pogostemon; species Pogostemon cablin. The sequence continues at coordinate 23,166,749 of CM042973.1, forward strand.
TAAACACGTAGGTCACCACAGGCATGCTTAGTTATTAAGTAAATAATAATATTAATATGAATAATATAATATACTATTTATAGTAATTTTATAATTACTATTTATAGTAAGTATGAGGCGGTGGGTTTATTAACCGCCCCCATCTACATGCATATATATGCTATCACTTCAATTGAGGATGTAACCAGCAGATTGAGAGAGAGATAAAAAAGAAGAGGAAAAAGAGAGAGAAAGGGAGGAGGAGAAAAGAACGTATCGGAACAGAAAGGAAGGGATTAACTACTGTTCTTCACTAGGTGTATATTATTGTGGGAGTCCAGGTAAGTAGAAGTCCAATTACAAAACATAAACATATTGTGTGTGAATTATTTGTGATTAATATGTGATAATTATGTCATGAATTATTTGTGATTAGTTTATTACGTTATGAATTATTTAGGGTTAATTGATTATGCAAGTTGTGGATTTATGTGATTTGAAATGATATCAGTGTCCTATATAGATCTGTGTGATTGGAAATTAGATATCTGTATGATTTGAGAAGATATTGGTTATAAGAATCGATTTGATCCGAGATGAAGTTGTTATTCCAAAAAGGGATCTGTGTGATTCAAGGCGAAGTTATTATTTTATAAATGAATCTATGTGATTGAGGTGAAGTTGTTGTTCCAGAAGTGGATCTGTGTGAATTAAAATTAAATTGTTGCTTTATTATGATTAAATATTGATATTGATGTCGTAAATGATTTATGATGCATATTTAATTACCCTGGTTGCATACCATGAATAATCGTGAAAAGCGTTTTTCCCAAAATTAATAAGATACTAATGGTGTGTGCGGCCACTATATATGCATCTCCTTCAGGGTTCGGAAAAATCATTCCTGAAACTTTATTCTGAGTTCGAAAAAATCGTTCTCAGTACTTTATTCGGGGTTCGAAAAAATCGTCCCCAACACTCTGCCAGGGTTCGAAAAAATTATTCTCGGCACTTTATATATTTGGGGTTCAGAAAAATCATCCACATTGAACTCATTTGGGGTGCATATCATAAGTGTGTCGTGGGGATCCCACAACGTGAACAGTTGTTAAATAAAAGAGACCAACTAGAAATACTAGGAAATAGGCGATAGAAAACTAAATGCATTTTCATGCACTGGCATGCATGATTTCTACTTACTGAGATTTTTGTCTCACTAGTTTATGCATTGTAGGTGAGCCTGTTGATGATTGAGTTTTGTGATATGACTGTGCAAGCTGTGGAGCTCCTACAGGGTTTTGAGCGGATGCACATAGATGACGACCTGTTGGGCTAGGCCGTGGGTTTATTTTGTTTTCGCTGATATTTTGTTATGTAATATAATAAGTATTGTGACAAGTTTGGATGGTCTGAAGTGTTGTCAAATCAATTACGTATGTTGAACTGGTGTGATGGTTTTGGTTATAAATATATTATGTGAAAAAAAAAAAATGAGTGCAGATTTTTATAATAATGATATTTATGTTAATTAGTATTTGAATTATAAGTTATGTAAGTAGATCGTGTCGTACTATTTCTCTCACCTTACTATATATTAAATTATTATACTCCTTAATCCACGTGCAAAAAGTAAACGAATACATTTCAAGGGGAGGAGAGAGTACTTAACAGTAAGTACCCCAAAATATTATTATTTTTTATTTGTCTTATGAATTGTACATGAAATAATTCAATTATACGCCTCCGCTTTTTTCCTTGATAGAGTATCACTTTTTATTTAAACTGTTATCACTTTTATTCATCTTATCGATTGTCCACAAATTTTTTTAATTTGATACACCTTTTTTTATTGGGTATTTTTTTAAGTGTTATCACAAAATCATTCTCCTTTCATTCTACATAATCTTTCACTTTGTTTATATTTTTTAACTAACTTAATTAGCTTTCAAAGTCTATTGTATAAAGTTAAAACCTACCCTATCAAAAATTCAAAACAAATATTATATTATTATTTATGATTTCAAATTCCACAAAATCTCAAAACAAACATCACCTAATTAATTGAACCCAAACCCAAACCCTGCACCTAAACTACTGATCTCCCTGCCATTCCATCAATAGCTAACCTCCCCATCCTTCGCTGACCAGGCAGTGAAGCTCTCCCCCTCCACCCCACAGCTCTCTGGCAATGATAGAGTTTCCATGAGGAAGACTGCCTCCAAGGCCGTCTCCTTCAGCAGCCTCTGGTACGGCCCCGACCGTGTCAAGTACCTAGGCCCATTCTCCGGTGAGCTCTCGAGCTACCTCACTGGCGAGTTCCCTAGCGACTACGACTGGAACACCGTCGGACTCTCGAATGGGCTGTGCCTGAAGCTCTCGGATGCGTTTTCCTGGAGCTGCTGTCCCGCAACAGAGTGAAGTTCGACAAGGCAGTGTGATTCAAAGTCAAGTCACAGATACGGCGCCATGTCGGATCTGAACTCGGCGTCCGCCAGAAGGTACGAGAGAGCTTGATTTAAGGTTGAGAAGAAACTGTTGTTTGAGGGAGACAGAGGATTATCTTGGCAGATAAATTTAATTTCTAGAACATCTATGTCGATGGTAGTGGTGACTTTGATTCTTCTGAGATCGGCGCCGGCGATAGAGTTGCAGATTCTGGATGGCGGGGAGGACGAAAGGACTTACTGAGAGGTGTCGTGTCTGATGGGTAGGTGGTTTAGGGTTCAATTAATTATTTTTAATTTTGGGAAGAGGCAGAAACTATGTCGTATCAAATGCCCACGTGGAGGCCCACATGCCACGTCAACAGTCAAGCAGACCTCAGCTGCCCGACGAGTAGGGGTGTGCATCGGTCGGTTCGGTTAATCGAACCGATCGAATTTCCAAAATCGAAAACCGAACCGAAATATTTTAGAAAACTAAAACCAAACCAAAATATTTCAAAATCGATGCAAACCGAACCGATTATTTCGGTCGGTTATTTCAGTTAACCGAAAATCGAATTTTTTTATTATTATTTTTTCATAATTAATTTTTTTATATCATTTTATTACATTTTCATTACTTAAAAGAAATATCTTTAATATTTGTACAATATAATAATAATATTATATATATATATATATATAGGAAATGTATATTTAATTTTATTTTTTTATAATAAAAGTGTATAAGATCTAAAGAAAACATGTAGAATAAATGAAATTATTTAAGTTTGAAGTAAATTTTGATATTAAAAATTAAATAATACTTTATTTAAGATAAAAAAAGAAAATTAATTGTTGGTAATTAATATATATATATATATATATATATAATTAATAAAAAGTTCGGTTCAGTTTTCGGTTAATCGAACTTTCAAATTTCAAAACCGAAAATCGAACCGAACACCGAAGTTTTTTATTTTAAAAACCGTAAATCAAAAACCGAACCAAATTGTTTAATTCGGTTCGATTTGGCAGATTTATTCGATTTTGTCCAAAGTTTGCACACCCCTACCGACGAGTGCGAATTGTTCCAACATAAAAGGTCATAATTTTATTTGCAATTTCATAAAAGTCAGGATTAATTTGTAATAGGTTGAAAGTTCAGGATTTTTTAGGCAATTAACCCTTTGTTAATTGTGAAAAAAAAAACTTTAAAATTTCAAAGTAGCTATTTTTAAAAATTTTCAACTTTTTTTTTTTACTAATTCTAGTGACTTTATTAATTTCGAGACTATTAAGCATGCTATGTGTGTTGGAGGGGGGGGGGGGGGGGGGGGGGGGGGGCATTTTTAAATTTAAGGGGATGCTAGATTTAATTCTACAATGACAGCGGTAATGGATATCATTGAATAATTAATATGATTGATCTTTCCATAGTGTAGTCAATTAAAAGTAATAAGAGAACTGATAAATAAATAGTAAAACAATTTTCAATGCTACAGGCATAATAATTACTTAATGACTAGTGTTCTGATCATATCATGACTTTTTAGTTTTTATTTTTTATAGAAAATGAATGATTTTCTTTTGTTAGAAAAAAAAAATCCATGAATTGAGCAACTTTTTATGAAAATACTTACTATAAAATTTATTATAAAAAAGATTGTACAATGTACAATACATATAATTACTTATTCCATTCTGAAACTTTTTTCCATTGATCTGTAGACTTTAGTTTATTATTGCTGAAATAAAAACCGTCGTCCCGTGACGCCCAATAACGGTCATGTCCAGTCGCATTTTTCCCATTTGATTCAAAAACAACCAAAATTTTATCACCATATGGGGACCAAAAGTGGCAAAAGAATAAAGTATTTTTAAAGAAGTTTTCGCAGAAATTAAAACCATATTCTTGAGTTAAATCGAGCATGAAGACCAAGATCATCGTCTTTAGATTGACAGCACACTTTCAACTTTCCTTTTGAGAGCGTGTTTTGGACATGAATTCTGTAATTGTCTGCAAGAAAGCAAGATTGGGATGGTAGGACAACGTTGGATATAATTATGAAACTTACAAGGAAGAATATGACACACATTTTTTTTAGGTTGAAATTATTTTCCTGGAACTGGTTATATTTTTAAAAATTCAGTGTAGTTATTTATATTGAGAGAATTATTCTAAAATCATGGCATGATAATATGCATTAAAATGTAAGTTACACTAGACAGAAAAAAAAATGGTGATAATTAATCGGATCTGCACAAGATTTATTTGGATTTTTATAAAAAGAAATTTAATGCATGATTTCAATAATTTGATTATATGCTTATGATTGGCTTGTGCAATCAGTAAATTTGCCAAAACCTTGTCTGGAATTATTCCTATAATCTTTAAAGTAATATATATAATAGCTTAATTATTGATTTTTCCAATTATTAGGATCTTCTAATAACAATTCCTAATTGCATATAGAATCTACTTGAATACGAACTATTTAATTTAAAATATGATTTTAAATGTTATTGTGGAGTTAAGTTGACATATTCACGTGTAATTAAAACGCATATTTGAATTTATAAAAAAAATTTGGACTTGCGTGTGAGAAGACGTTAGATTATTTTTATGTTAATAGTTATAACTTCATATTAAAGGTTTTTTTTTTTGTTTGGTTGGCGTTCGGATTTTATGGGCGTTCGAGTGCAACAGAATAAACACATCTATGTAATTAACACGAGCTTACTTTTGGAAAGGAAAAAAATCAAAATGTGGAATTTGAAGAGTAAAAGTAGGTCATAAGAAAATATTTAACTGATTAAAATTAATGACACTCTATAAGTAAGACAAGCCAACCCATTTATAAAGTGATAAAATATGATTGATGGTTCAAGTATTTTAATATTGAATCATATCATAAATATTATAACATCCCATAATTATACATTTAATCATTAACAATCATATTTTAACACGTTTTGGTGACCATCTTACATAGGAACCGTCTCACAAAAGACAAAATACTTGTGTCTAAAATGAAATACGTATGTGTATTGGGACAGAAGGAATATTAGAATAATCACCCGTTTGCCAAACAATAGTTCAAACACCGCTGGGCAAACTCGGCCATTCCTTTAAAGAACAGTTACAACACCACCAGTCGAGTTCCTGAAATGGTGATTTTTGTGGTGCAGGCACGAGGAATCGATATGCAAGGGTGATGAAAGCAACACTGTTTTTCTCGAGTGCCAAACACAACATTAATGTAAACAAGATCTTCAAGTTTATTGTGGCTAGGCTCTTTAACTTACCTTGGAATGTCAACAGGAATTTCTCCAATGGTGAACCAATCATCGATTTCTGAAGCCTTTCTGCACTTCCGTAAATGATTATACATGCCTTAAAAACATCATATGAATCACCCTAATGATGCATTTACAATAGCAAAATCAATCCTAGTTGCTTCCACATGATCATTCAATAATGAATTTTTGATGATTTCATGTCACTATCATTTTTTTACCTATTTCTTCATCATGGTATCCTATTTTTCGACATAACATATTAGATCATATCATTCGCTACACAAACCCCCAAAATATTGTCATTCTTGCCTTAACAATGTTTCCACATGATAATTTCAAGAGATCTTTGTTTAAGTTACAAATTAATGGAGCAAAATATAATTGTAATAACGAAACTACATATTGATTACAATAGCAAGTAATGCAGATATCATTATCAACCATAGACCCTATGAGAAGGTTTAGGCAATCATTTTGAGATAACATTGAGATAGTAGTACTGTGCTTGAAAACCAAGAAAGTCATGGCGTGCATTATTTAGACATTGTCACAAGCAAGTGATACTCTGATCCTACAAATTTCTTTTCAACATGCATGTCGCTCTCGCTTATTCACTCCGACTGAAGAGAAGGACAGAGAGATGCTATTCTTTGCCCAAGCCTATCATGAAGTCAAACTAATCGAAGCCAGAAATCTAATTTAGCAATGGCTGAGGGGGCATAGATGTTGCTGCTTTAAGTATATTACCAGGAAGTAATGAGGCATGGTTAAAGGTCCAAAATAACGAAATGACTCACTGATTTCCAAATCCCTCAAATTCTAGAAACTAGACTACAAAATCCCAAAGCCTGAGTAGATGTAATCAGCAATTTCACGTAAAGGGTTGGTTTAAGGGAACACATGATTTAATGAGCTTACTACATTACAAGATTGAGGTACAATGAAACCAAAAGCAGAAAGAAGCTATTAAGTTAAGTCAGGGTACACCTTACACCTAACTCTTATCAACTAAGTAAATTATGTCAAAACAACTTGGTGCAAAGATGAATGACTCTCTCCAAAAATTTGAAATGATAAGCAACCATCCAGTGTTGTCAAGAAAAATTCTGGTTTAGATTAGCTCGATAAAAGATACGGATAGCTCAAACTAAAGAAAAATCTGCTGCCCACAAGTACAACACTTAAGGGGCAAAAACAGCTATCACCTTTTCAGAATAATTCCGAAAAACATATCATATAGCAACATCAGATCAGCATGAATCAACAAAAAACTATGAAGTGCATGACATACAGATTAAACTGGTGCAAAACATTTTAAATGCAAAATGTTATCTTAAGTGTAAAAAGCATACTAAAATGGAAACCAGATGAATTCCATTCTACGTATAGAGAGATCAACTTTCATATAAAACATTACAATCACACAAGCTTCACAAGAAGCAGCTCAGAACTTTTTTATTTTCCCAAAAAAAAGCTCTTTCATAAACTCAAAATCTCTAAATAATATCTTCCATGGGGGGGAAATATATAAAAAAAAGGAGATCGAATATGTATCACAAGAACAACCTCTAGGCACTCTTGATTACCGTACAATGCACACTTATTTAAATACAATTGTTACTTGTATGCCACACACCGTTTAACCTCAAATACTTAAATTAGTACAACACCAAGCCTATATGACAATACCAATTGCTGCACATTGAATCTATTCAATCTAAACTCCCGCTTCTTGATTAGATTCAATGATTAGGTTCAATGTTAATTGACTAACCTCGATATTGAAATTTATCTATTGTTAAACACAAACTTTAAGCTTTCCTAATGAAAGATTCAAACAAAATGAAAAGATGTTTAGGAAGACCAAGATACACAAAGGATTAGAATGATTCTGTAAATTATCCAATAGGATTTTTTATTTTTCTTTTATAAAAAAATAATTCGAATTGGCGCTTGCAGTTAGTAGAAATGATCAAGTAATTTACTCACAATCAAAGTCTCAATATTTCCAAAAAAAAGGTGTGGATGGCAGGATAACCAAAAATTTTTACCACCTATTCTATCTGATGTTCAATTTCGAATTGGCCATCCTACAAAATACAAATTCAATCATAATAATTACCTCTTCTCGAAAACAAATGGAGAGGCTTAAGAACACAAACTCCCATCTTAGAAAGGCTCCCCAAAGAACTCAATCCCTCTGATCAACATTTGTAATATCCACCATTCCCATACGCTCATTTTCAGGCAAAACAGACCAGTTAGGAGATTGCACTGCCCTTAGCCATCGAAAATCATCCACATTCGCCCAATTCCCAGTCTCCTCTCCAAGATTTGCCTCCATTAGATCCTTCTCCAAACCTTGATAACTCAAACAATATGGAGCAAACTTAACCCCATTACTATCCTCAATTATGGGTCTACTCCTCACTCGCAGATAAAAGTTGCAATTTTTTGCATTATGAATCCTGATTTGGTGAGACGCCAACATAAACACACACCCTTCAGCTCCCTCAATCAAAACTGAACCCATCACCACCCCTGCATAAATCTTGCAGTTTACCAGCTTGTCCATGAACAATGCCCTCAAACACCCCTTCAATCTAACTTCACAATCCCTCAAATCCGACAGAGTGAATTCCCCATTTCGGGCATCGGCCTCACTACCGTTGAATTCCTTCGCTAAAACCTCGTTCTCTCTGTTTCTGAACCCAGGCGCATCGCTCAAATCCCTAAACCCAAATCCCAAATTCAACTTACTCTCTGGCTCACACGCGGCGGCATCCTTTTCAGCAGGAACCACGGTTGTGGATTTCTTAGAAGGTTTATTCTTGAAAGAGAATTTCTTCTTGGGAATGACGAGGGAAGTGACGTCATCTAGGGTTTGCCTGAGACTATCGACGGCATTGAGGCACGTGCGGACTTCGTAGGGCGGCAAGAAGTATGAATTCTCAGCAACGAGCTTCTCGAGGGCTGAGATTTCGAGAGAGATCGCATCCAGATCAGGCTTGTGAATCGGGTCGGTTTGCTGCCGGATTTGGGAGAGGTGGGATTCGATTGAGAGCTTGGATCGTGAGAACTGAGATAAGAAAGATTTAGTGGATTCAAAGGAGGCTGTGGAGTTGTTGTTGTCGAGTTTCTCAGACAAGCGGGAGTGGTGGCGGTTGGATAGACGCTCCAGCATTGCAGCGTGCTTGCGCTCGAGTGCGGCGGCGGAGTCGTGGGGTGGTTGCTCGTCGTTGTCCATTTTTACCGGCTCAGAGCTGCTGTTATTTCTTCTAAAAAATATTTGGAGAAAGAATTTGCGATAGGCAGGCAGCCTGAATTCTGAAATCTCTTGATGCTCCATAGTCTATACTGTTATTTCTTTTATTTTTTTTAAATTGAAATTGTCGAGAGTATTTTTATCTTAAATTTCACATTTTATAAAGAGTAATAATTTATATTTTTAATAATAATTTTTCATATATTAATAACTTACATAAAAATAATAATTTAAATTTAAAAAGTAAATAATTATAGTAATTCATTTTGTGTAAAGAACGGGAGGAATAATATACATAGTAAGTTTTGTGTAAGACCATCTTATGGTGACACAGTCTCACACTTTGCCAATGTATATATGAATTGCTGCTTGTCAAATTTTAATCTCTTTCTAATTGCAGATTAATGTGGTTTTAATGGGATGAAGAAGGATTAATCTATGTTAAGCTAACATACAAGGAGATGATTGCCCCTTAAGTCAGGCGGTCACTTCCTCTCATATTCTGAGGGGCTAGTAGGCTCTTAATGGGCTATTGGGTTGAAAAGCTCAATACATGAACATAAGTAAGGCCCAGTTTCGGAAATCATACCACATGAATGTAATCACTTATTTTTAAAAAAATAAAGATTGAAAGATGATAGTTAATTGTAAAAATAAAATGATTTGAATCTTCATTCTTTCTATGTTTATCTTCTACTTTTAAATTTCTCTTGAATTTGATGTGTCTAGAACATATACTACTATTAGGGTTGTGCACGGATATTGGATTTAACGAAATCGTACTGAAATCGTACCGAATTAATTCCGAATCGAAAAAATTGTTGACTTTTTGATTTTTTTCAAACCGAACCGAACCAATTTTTCGTTTGGTACGGACTTAGATATTTCTCATTTTTCCGTACCGAATATTAGATATAACCGGACCGAACTGTACCGTACCGAAAAACCGAATTTAAATTATGCATTAAAATTATATATAATATATTTATCTTATTATTTATAGTTTATACTTTATATGTCATGAATTAATTAATTTTACTCTACTAATTATAATGTAATCATAATTAATAAATTAAAATTATTTATAATATACTACCAAATAATAATTTAAAAATATATCTAATGCTCTAAATATTTATTTATTAGTGTATATTAGAAAATATATATTTCATAAAGTAAAATAAATTTCTAAAAAAATAAGAAATAAATAAAATAATATGTTCAAAATATTATTTCAGAGAATATAATGAATAAAGTAAATGGTATCTCCAAAGTCTAAATTTAATCGTAAATTTAATAAGAAATAATTACTGATAGGTACACACTTTGTACCCCTAATTACTACTAGATACATTGATTTAAAATAATTATTATTTAATACAAAATATTAAAGTAAAATACCAAATATACCCCTAAACCCATATACTTTTAAAACACTAACCCCAACCTCCACCCACCACCGGACCACCGCTGCCGCTGCCGGACCGCCGCCGCCGCCGGCGGAGCTCCGGCGGCCGGTCGCCGGAAAATCTGTTCGTCAGAAAAAAAAAAAAAAAAAAAAAAAAAAAAAAAAAAAAAAAAAAAAACTGGTCGCCGGAAAGCTGCCGCGCCGCCGCCGCCGGAGCTCCGGCAGCCGGTCACCGGAAAAACTGCTTCCGCCGGAAAAGAAAAAAGAAAAAACTGATCGCCGGAAAAACTGCCGCCGCCGGAAAAGCTGCCGGACCGCCGCCGCCGGACCACCACATTTTTTTGCTGCACACACTTTTTTTTTCCTGCACACACTTTTTTTGCTGCACACACTTTGCTGCACATGAACTTTTGCTGCACACAATATTTATGTGCAGCACATTAATAGGGGTAATATTGGAATATCACTATATATTTTTGTACCTAGTAGTAATACTTTTGTATGTTTGTATCTCATAGTAATTTAGGATTTTTTTGTGTACCTAGTAGTAATCCTCCCATTTAATAAATAATTATTATATTTTATATTTATTTAATGAAGATAAAATGCAAAAAATAAATGATAATCCATATTTATGTTTAAAATATTAGTATTAGATAGACTTTAATTAAAATACGCCTTAAATTTAAAGTTAAAGGTTTTAAAAAAATCTACTAATTTTCTTTATCTTAGTACTATTATTATTTAAGGCAACACATAAGGTCGTGTTATATAAGACTATTTTATATTTTTTAAGTAATTATCCATTTTTATTAAATATATTATCACTTTTCATTAAAAGTTTATCATTCTTTATTTATAATATGAATTGTTTATGAAATAATGCAATGCATCTCTAACTTTTTATCAATTCGAATATAATTTTTTATTCAAATACAATCTCTTCTTATATGTCTAATGAAACTCTTAATATGAAATATGAAGCAGTATTACAGAAGTATTTTCTTATTTTTAAAGTATTATTACCTTTTATTAAAAAAAATATAATATTATCTTCAATTCGCTCTGCACAGTCAAAATCCATTTTTCCGAAAATTCGTTCCAAACCGAACAAAATTTTGGTACGGATTCAATATTGAATTTTTTCTTTACGGATTCAATATCGGATTATTTTTAAAAAAAAAAAACGATCCGAATTTCGGTACAGATTTTTTAAAAATCCGTACCGATTCCCGATCCGCATACCCCTAGCTACTATATGTTTGTATTGAATGAAAATGTATAATAGCTTCTGAAGTTAAATGGAAGTGAAAGCAGTTTAGGAAAAAAAAAACATTTACCTTGACTTAAGCTCACGAATTCTTTTAATAAAACATTGTAGAAGAGATTCCCTTGGCCCCAACTGCAAAATTATGAAAGAAAATTTTTAAGAAATTAAAACATAAACAAAAGGATTAAAAGGTTGTCATTTCTGAAATTCTAACAAAAGAAAAGAAAAAATATTGGAATTGATATATGTTTGTCATGTCGATAGGTGATGTACCAATAAGAAAGAACATAATCGATACTTTCCTTAACAACCTACTTTTTCATTCAGCTATGGTACCATATATTGGTTAACAATTAACATTTTCATGATGATCCCAATTAATAGCTCAACAATGATGATTACCAAAACCAAAATTTTCATTAATTTAGTGACGATCCTAGTGAGGGAAAAGATTCTGTTATAATTGTTCTTCTGTTAATATGTTAATGTGTTTCACTGAGAGAAAATATTATGTTATATTTGCTCTTCTGTCAATATCAAACAACCGACAATGGTGAACCTACTGAGGAAATGATTCCATTATAACTTCTCTTTTGTCCATATATTAAATATTAATGCGCCAAGGCACAGATATAATCTAGGGCCACTGAGATTAAGAAAGTAATTACTTTATATATGAAATTTTTTTTAAAAGTGTCTAGTCTAGTGAAATAAGTGTGATTTAAGTGTTTGGAGAGGAGGGTTCTAATGTCTCAACATTGCTCTGTCCAAATTTACTCTCTTAAATAAAAGGGAATAACATTTAACTAAAATGCATATAATCTATCTATTTATATCTATCTATCTACATTAATTCATCACTGTCTATTTATCTATCTATTTATACTAATATAAAAATAGAGTGGACGAGTCAAAATTGAACTTAAATTTTAACCAAATTTCCCGCCCATTTCCCACTTTCCCCTATTCAATCTTTAATTTTAATCATGTACATTATTTTCTAAAATTACATTTGCACCATTAATTATGTGCACTTATTAATAAAGCAAACATATAATCTATTTTCTAAAATTACATCTACACCATTAATTATGTACACTTATTAATAAAGCAAACATATAATTATATAATATAAAATTATACAATTTATATTATATTTAATTAATAATTGTATAATTTTAAATAAATATTTAATAAATATAATTAATAAAACTTTTAACTATTAATAAAATATATACTCCCTCCATCCCCCAAGAGTTTCTTTTTTTTGTCATTTTGAGCGTCTCACCCAAAGTGTTCTCTTTCCTTTACATACATGTGACCCACACACACTCTAATATAATTAAAATATGAGGCCTGCACTCCCACTAATACAATTACCCACTACACATTAAATAATAATACTTCTTAATACACGTGCCAAAAAGTAAAAACTACCCATAGTGTGGGACAGAAGGAGTACAAAATTTAAATAAAATAATTAATTTAAACAATAAAAATATATAAAATTCGTAGAGTAATTGAATATTAAACAAATTTGAGTTACTCGCAAGTATTTATAAATGGATATAAAATGGGTACAAGTATCATAATAAAATTTTCAAAATTAAATAAATTTTTATTATGTGAACCCATCTAAATTATCAATTTAAGTTTCTTTTCAACAATTTAAAATAATATTAATAACACAATGTTTAATTATTCATTGTAACATAAAAAATAAAATTGATCAATAAAATGAAAAATGAATAAATAAACACTCTATTACATATATCATGTCTAGGGATAATAATGAGATTGGTATTTATGGGTACTCTGCCTGAATCCTATAAGATGAATATGGGTAATTTTAAATGGATTTAGGATGGGTGTTTAAGTAGTTAAATACAATCTCTTAGATTTTGAATGGTACATGTAATCCTTCGGTACCCTATAGATAGATAATATATTTCATATTATTAAAAAACATACCCCCAAAAAGTCACTAATATAGTCACTAATTATCGTGTCTTTCATCCTTCACAGGGGCTGGGCTCATAAACAAAAATAGAAAAGCTTGAAGCCCAGTAACATTAAACTTGTACTGCGTTAGTAATACCATGCAACTACTCGTTTTAAGAAAAATTAGCTAGCCCAATTCCTACTGATACTAAAGTCGTTGACTTTGAATTCAAAAAATAAGTATATTTGTCAATTTTTATTTTTAAAATTTAGTGATTATTACTAATTTGCCTTCTCTCATTGTAATTTTTACCAATTTTCAATGCTGATGTTAGTAATTATATATTACGAAAATTGATTTTTTTATTGTATCAATTTGATACAATATGTTTTACATATATTTTAATGCCCGCGATAGTATAGGCGATAATGCTGCCGGAGTATAGGGCGAGATAATACAGAGAATGGAAGTGAGTGAGGAGATGAAAAATGTGAGGTTATTTAAAATTCAGAATATTCAGCATGTTTTAAATCCTGTATGATGAACAACTCAATTTGCAGGAGACGATTTCGGCATTCAATGTGGTTCAATTACTTTGTTTTATGTTTTTCGTATTTTATGATATGTATTCAAAAATAAGATAAGTATGCAGAAATAGTTTCATAACAGTTTTAATATTTGGGGGGACTCTTATCTTATCCATCAAACAAAGTTTATGAGATTAGCACTATAAATTCAGAAATTTTCAATAATATATTAAAAAAATTTTGGAATATTTAATTTTCAGTAATGTCTTCAAAATTTTTTAATAATATTTATTCGCCACTATCAATAAGTTTCAAAATATTTTAAAGACCAAGTGCACAAATTAGTAGGAATCTTTATATTTTTATTATTGCATTACAGATCATATCTTATGTATTTAATAATAGTGGGTAAAAAAAATACTAATCAAATCTTAGCATTCTTCATATTTCAACGGTTTTTATATTTTTTAATTAAAATATAATGTTTTATAACAAAATATTATATCTTTTGAAAAAGACAATTTTTTATGAGACTTATTTACATGTTAAAATATATTTATTATTTAGATAAAATATGTTTAATGATTGTTAAAATATGTTTTTTAAAGTATATTAATATGCATTAAAATATTATTTTAACATGTTATAATATGATTTATTATTAACTTACTTTAACTACAAATAAACATACTTTATCTATAAAATAAATATAATGAGTTGACAATGAAGTTGAGCCATATCTCACCGTCTCACAAATAACCCTTCTCACCCAAAATTTGTACGCCCGGAAGCAGCACTAGATATCACTCAAATGAAGTGATTATTATTGAGACTTGAGAGTGTTTTTTCGACATAAGGCTCTCTCAAGTGAGTATTATTATTTTTTTCTAACTCTTAGAAACGTTAACGAGGAAAGATATCACGAAGAAAAGAAGTAAGAAAGATAAAATGGACGGTGAAGTATTAAAATATTATTATAAATCCTTGTTGAAATCGTGGTCCGGACGAATGTGTGTCATGGTACTAATTAGTTGTTTTCGGGAACAATGTAGTATGACGTTTTTGGGATAAAGAGTCCGATGAAGTCAATGGTTCATCCAAGTCTTAGTCTTCAATTTATATGCGATAATAATAACAGAGACTGCTTTAATATCTGAAATTACTTTCATGGTATTTTCTCCTGCTAATTTATACATCTATACCTTTGATTGCTTTTCTCTACTAATGAAGTCTTCATTAATATCGAGTTTAATTTGTGTTTTAACTCCTCAATCATTCAATTGAACTTAGAATTGGTGCATCCTAGCTGCATAAATTATTAATTTAGGTGGGTGGTGGGCGGTGGAGCTATCCCAAATACGGTGGTGTTGAGGTTGTTTGGGCGGTGGTGGAGGGTTTTCCGACGGATTTGGTGGCATATTCTTCTCTTTTTACGATTAAGGTATTATTATGTTGTTGTCATTTTAAGGACAAAAATTAAGACTATGCTTTCTAGATTTTTATTTCTATTTGAATAATCTTAACTGGATAGAAATGAAATTTTGGGTGCAAATCTAGATCTGAGAAAGGCAAGTGATTTTCCAGATCAGATTACAACTTTGGGTATAATTTTCTGCAGTAATCATTTAGCTTAACTTGTATATATGTTTGCATAGTTCCTCTAATGCTATTCTTGAATTACTCGTGCTATCTTCGACATAGTTGTTTATAAGGTTATTTTTTTCACAATAATTTGAGCAGGTGAAGATGGCAGAGGCTGCTGTATCTTTTCTTCTGGACCAGCTTTCTGTCTTGGTACGAGAGGAGCAACAACTACTTGGAGGGCTTGAACGAGAAGTCGAGTACATCCGAGATGAAATGGGGCAGATGAACGAGTTCCTCAGAGTTGCTATTGAGAAAGATGAAAGTAATCCAAGCCTCAAAGAATGGATTAGACAACTCCGAGAAATCGCCTATGATGTTGAAGATGTTCTTGACAAATACGTGTTCCGATTTGGAGGACGTGATGCAAATGGATCCAGTGGCTGCATTAAGAAAGTTTATGCTTCAGTTAGAAATTTTAAAGCTCGGCATCAGATTGCTTCTGAAATCGAAGCTATCAAGTATAGATTACAGCACGTCTCCACAAGTCAACAGAGGTATAGAGATATGAATGCTGGCATGGGTCAAGGGTTTAGCTCTGTTGTCCTGAAAAATGAATGCTTTGATGGTCGATGTGATGCCTTATTCTTGGATGAAGATGATGTTGTGGGCATTGAAGAGCCAAAGAAACAGCTTCTCGAGTGGATACATTCGATGGATGATGGACTTGAGGTGATTTCAGTTGTTGGTATGGGAGGAATAGGTAAAACCACCTTAGTAAAGAAGGTGTACGACGATGAATCAATTAAGAGGGTGCGTGTATGGATTGTTGCTTCAGAATGCAAAGATATCAAGCATCTCCTTGAAAATCTTATTGAGAAGCTCGTTCAAGAGTTTAAGCAACAAGCACCTCAAAACTTAAAAGGCATGAGTGTTGATGACATGAGAGAGTTCATTTATGAATTCCTCAAAAAAAGCTACATGATTGTGCTTGATGATGTTTGGAATATATCTACATGGGATGCTATCAAATTTGCACTTCCCAAAAGAGGTACCCATGGTTGCATCATCATCACCTCGCGTTTTCTAAACATAGGGAACGCTGCTTGCAGTAACAACGACCACGTCTATAATTTGAAGCCATTAACAGAAGAGAAATCGAGGGAGTTGTTCTACAAGAAGGCATTTCATAGAGGTCCATGCCCTCATTATATAAGGAAATTTGCTGAAAATATATTGAAAAGATGTGAAGGTTTGCCATTAGCAATTTCTATAATTGGTTGCCTCCTAGCTACAAAGGACAACAATGTTGAAGAATGGGAAATGTTTGAACGAAGTCTTGGTCATGAAATACAGAGTGGAGGTAGTCTTGAGAAACTAGGGAAAATACTCTCTTTGAGTTATGGCGACTTACCCTATTATCTCAAGTATTGCTACTTGTACTTGAGCATCTTTGCAGATAGATTGCTGGAGAAGGAGAAAATCATTCGATTATGGATAGCTGAAGGATTTGTGCAGCCAAGACAAGATAAGACTATGGAAGAAGTAGCAGTTGACTATCTCAATGAGCTTTACACCAGAAGTCTAATACAAGTGGCAGAGAGACAGATTGATGGAAGAGCCAGAGCATTTCACATCCATGACTTGCTACGAGATTTTATTATTTCAAAGTCGAGTGAACACAACATTGTAACTATATCCAATGGAGGGGAGATGCAGTGGCCAAGTAGGATTAGGCGCCTTGCAATTCAAAAACCTTTCAGCTGCCCTGTAGGGACAAACAACTTTGATTGTCTTCGTTCGCTTCAATTGTTGTGCTCAAGTGATACGGAACTTGGCTTGATCAATGGGTTGGTTGGCAAATGTAGGCTTTTGAAGGTGTTGGACTTGAGAGGAGCTCCATTGGAAACTATTCCAAATGAAGTTTTCAAGTTATATTATCTCAAGTATCTAAGCTTGAGACGAACAAAGATCAAACTGATTTCGAAGTCAATTAAGTATCTTGTGAATTTGGAGACACTAGATCTCAAGAACTGCAAAGTGACTGAACTGCCTGTTGAAATACTAAAGCTCCACAGACTTCGACATCTCTTGATATATAGGTACAACGCCATCGGTGACCCTTTTGATAACATACAGAGTTTCAAGGCTCCATGTGGCATCGGAAGAAGTTTCCCATTGCTATTAAAACTTTCTTGTGTGGATGCAAATGCAACTGATGGCATCAAAACGGTGCGAGAGATAGGGAAGCTTACACAGCTGCGAAGACTAGGCATTGCAAAGTTGAGAAGTGAAGATGGAAGGGAGCTCTGCTCTTCCATTGCAAAGTTAACCAATCTTCGCTCGTTGAGAGTTGGTGCAGCTGAGGAAGGTGAAAAGTTAGACCTAAACTATTCTGTCGACCTGCCATTTCTACGACGACTTGATTTGAATGGGTGCATGGACAGAGTACCAGAATGGGTAGGGTCTTTGAATAGCCTAACCCAACTAACTCTAGCTTGGAGCAGATTGAGGGAAGATCCACTTAGCAGCCTTCAAGATTTGCCTAATTTAGCATTCTTGGATATTCATGGTGCTTGTGTTGAGGGGTTGAGATTCAAATCTGAAGGATTTCCGAAGCTCAAGAAATTGTGGCTGGAAGAACTGAAATGCTTGAAATGGGTGGTAGTGGAGGGGGGCAGCATGCCCCTTCTTCAAGAATGGATTATATTGGATTGTAAACTGCTAGCGGAGACACCTCAAGGCGTCGAGCATTTGATGAACGTTGAACGAGTCGAGTTCCAAAATATGGGAAGTGCATTTCTTGAGAGAGTTGGTGATGAGAAAAGAAGGGAAGGGGATAATTGGAGACTTGCTCGTGTTCCAGATCTTCGCTTCTTTCATCTAACTAATGAAGGGAAGTGGAAATTGATACAAGTTTAGGGTGACAAATTCACACAGTGATCATTGTATAATCTTTAGGGCATGTTTGTTTGCTGTAGTAAATTAATTGTAAGGTTGAATTATTGCAAATATATTATATTACTCATACTTGGTCATAAGAGAATTGTTCAAATCTTACACCACAAGTCTGGAGCTAGATTGAATTTTCCACCAAATAAGTATTTTTTTTATTGTTCACATCATCAATATATTTACCCACTTTAACATGTTTAGCAATCATATTATCATCATACATCCAAAAAATGAAACAATTAGATTTCTCTACATATTTACCATCACACATAACCATCAGTATCCTCTCTAGGCTCCCCCTTCGGACCATTTCAATTTGCAAGTTTGTTTGCAAGACATGGCACGATCTACTCGAGACGGACGTGTTCGTCCGGTCTCACCTTTCCCGATCAGTTCCGGGGCTATTGATCATGCAAGACAGGGTCTTCGAATACGAAGATGGACTAGAGTTGGAACGCCACGAGCTTCATTACAATCCAATAACCAACTTCGACCACACTGCGTTCATCACTCCTCCATATGTTTATGTGGATGTACAAGGCACTATTGATGGTCTGCTCTTCTTATGGAGTACTTCTGCCACTGAAGACGATGCTCTCTGGATCTGCAACCCCATCACTCTTGACTATGTCGAGTTCCATTGTCCTCCGGAGTTTCTCCATCATCATTGTTCTAACAAAGTGGTCGTCACACATGGTTTCGGGTCCAGCAGAATGACCGGCCAACATAAGATGGTTCGGATTTCCCAGAAACGCAATACAGGTGATCAGACAGCAGATCAAATTAGCAGCCCTGAATGTGTGGTTTACACTCTTGAAACAGGTTCATGGAGAAGTGTCTCATCCGGGGCTCCACTTGACTATGGTTTTTCGAGCTTTGGAGTGTTCTTTAATGGCAGTCTTCACTGGTTGGTGTATGATTCAGAGGAGTGCCAATGGATTTCTTGCTTTGATCTCGAAACAGAAACTTTCACCACATTGTGTTCTACTCCTAGAGGTGATCCTTTTGAGAGGCTGTTTGTATTGGGAGATTGTTTGTGCCTATGTACACATTCTATCGAAGGCATTGTTATCTGGTCGATGAAGGAATATGGAGTCGAGGAATCTTGGACGAAGGAATTCGTCATGGAAAGGCCCGATTTCGGTGGTGGTTTGTATGATGTGGTTTCTCCCCTCAAAGTGTTTAAGGATGGTGATGTTTTGATTGCATGGGAATACTTCCTTTTCTATTACTCCAACAATCCCAAAACTACTCATCAAATTGATTTGTATGAACAATACACTACTGATAAATGTTTCTTTGCAATACCTTTCAATCCAAGCTTTCTCTCACTTAAGAGCTTTGCAATGGAGAATGTAAGATCTCTTTGGTTTTTTCAGTATTTGGGAGTGTTTCTGTTCTGTTGATGTAGATTGTTGCTAGAGTTGTCAATAAAATATAGTCAGAAATTTGAGATTTGGAATGAAAGGGATTTTAAATTATTTGAATCAAATGTAGTTTAAAATAACTTTGATGATTTGATATCCTTATGGACATTATCAATCCACACTCTGCTGCCATAAATTTTAATTCATCGTCAAACCCTATTATCCAAACACATCCTAAAGCTTCCATCTTCAGTCAAACAAAAAGGAGAGAAACCTAACATTTCAATCCACATTGCATTTCATAGCTTTACAAATGTGTTCAGTGAAAATTCAGAATAAAGTTAAGAACAAGATTTAACACAATCTACTACAAAATGAGCCCTGCTATGGAATAAAAGCTTGGCATCACTATATTCAGGCGCTCTAATCTCGACGTACAATTGCTAGTGCTTGCTCGCTGCATCGTGAAAAGAATATTATTCTGCAGAATTCTCGTGAAGTAGAACATATTCGCGGCTGCAATAACAGTAAAACATACATGAAAACAATGAGCAGAAGGGTAATAATAGTTATTGCTGGAAAGAGCAGTGGGACCTATAGAAGAATTAAGCGCCACAAGCAACAATAAACACAGTGAAATACATGCTATAAGAGCTTATATTGAAATGTAAAAGTTAATTTCACAAATTAGTGCAAACAAACCAAACCCAAATCGCAATACAGTATGTAGTTATATTATGATTTTAAGTTTAAACTAGCAGAAGACATAACATTCAATTAAGGAGTTTAGTTCTTCTCAGTCCAGTTATCTAAAATCATGAGAAAGGGGCATCGGAGTGTCAAAAGACAGAAAAAAATTAAAGGAGATCCGGAATGAGACTCGTGAGATTCATTTACACAGCTATAATACCAACTTATATCCTCATACAATATGCATATGCTAGAAAAATTCTCGCTTAAGATTTACATGGATTAAAAATGCATCAATCACACAAGCAAACCTAGTGTCATGGGGAATTTACAGTCTATGCAAATTCATTTGAAGCCTTGTTCTACTAAAAATAAAGTGCAGTCACTTGTAAAACAGCTCACTACATAAATAATGGGCTCCATTTCGTCAAGGCCCTTCCTGGATGTGCTAATAATTATCTTGTTACAGACTCAGAACGACAAGGACCAAATAATATTTATTGTTTGTAACATATTTCACAGAATAACATAAATTGTATCAATGAGGTTCATTTTGAACATCAGACGCTCTTCAGAGTTCAGTCAGAAACCCAGACAAACAAAATAATTTTATGGTTGCAGCATATTCCAAGTCCTTTCTCTATAGTGTGACTCAAGCACTGAGAAGTATTAATGTTGCATAGTTGCCTATTCGGAATGCAATTTTGAAACAGCAGATACTATAATGACATCATCCATGATTTAAAGAGGATGCCAATATGAATATATTTAAAATTTAAAGAGGAAAGCATAGTAACTCATGTAGACATGCGTGCTTTTGATTTTTTCAAGCACCTAAAATTAAATTGATGATCCTATAAGTAGCCAACCTGCTATTGCCAAATTTGATTGTATCTTTTTCAAAAAGTTCATAGTACCGCTGAGCTTCGATCGGTTCATCCTGAAAAATGGGAAAATTAATACCAAGTCATATCACATACGGTGACACCAAAATTCATATTTAATTCCATTATCCTGAGATACAAAGAAAAAAGGAGAATAAAAATAGAAATGAAAAAATATTTTGGCAATTTGCTCACATTAATATGGGTCTTATTTGTGCTTCCAAGATCCATCAAATAAGGCCTAGAACATTGAAAAGTATATAGCAGAACTTATTAATCAGTTGGATATAAAACATTGACATTGATATTTAACTGGAGTCAAATGCAGAGATTGCTATTCGCACCTCACTCGTTTTGACATAGTACCATCTGGGTTTTCCTGCTCTACTTGCCTTCAACCAACAACAGTTATAAAAATAAATATGTAGGATGTACACAAAATAAGCAAAAAAGGATGAGAAAGAAAAATAAATTTCAAATTTTAGTCTTACCGATACTGAAGAACAGCATGTTGTTTGCTGCAGGAAGGGTGGTCAGTAGGGATGTCTGCAACCCTTCTCTCTCTACCAAAAAGATAGCAACTTTGACGATGCACATAAAGGGGCTCTGAGTGTTAAAAAGCATAATGATCAGATGGCATTATTGTATAGATGTACAACTTCATAAACATGGTTAGTTGTATCAAGAAATGAGCTGTTCCAATCAAGGTGAGAGGAGAAACTGGCACAAAAAAATTAAACATTAAAACAGAAAACACATACGTCATTTTCTTTAGAATCACTTTAATCATCTGAGAAAAATTCATAAAATTAAGGTACAATAGTGGCAAATCAAGATGGAAGCAATCGAATCAAATATGAAATAGAATTTGATTCGACAATCAATAAAAATGAATTTAGCGACAAAATATCTAGCAAAGTTTACCATTAAGCACTTCACCAGCCTTGAAAACATACAATCGCCACCTTATATCTGGTTTCCGAGCATCAGGTGGCTCATTAAACAGCAGTGTTATACCTGATTCAAATATTAAATGCATCAGGAACAGTATCACATATTTTACATGGTCATGATGAGTTGCACGAAATGATTCTCACATGTACTTCACAAGAAAGAAAAATGGAACTAACACCTTAAACAGAGTCAATACAAGTATATAACTTCTAAAATACTTATTAGTTACCAGGTTTTAATGCATTATCTCATCACCAGTTGCTAAAAATTTCTAGCAAGAAACATGAAACAGCTCCAATCTTCATAATCAGAAGCACATTTGGTAAGAAGAACATAAAGCTCATCTTTTATAAATAATTAGGAGAATTTATATCAGAAAATAAGCAGTGTGGAGAGCCGCAAAAAACATATAAATAACAATCTGTCAAAGAAAAGTAAGTAGGGTAACCAAATTATAAACTGCATCATCTATGTAAGAGCTTCATTCACAACAACATATATAGGCGCTCCAAAATTAACTCCAAGTTCATCTGTCAAAAACATACATAAGTTTGGATTCACAAGGCAGAAATGCCAGAATTAATAAAATTTTAATAGCAAAAAAATTATATTCAGCTTTTGTACACATATGCATGAGACACAGCACAGTGATATAGTACCTGTATGAAGATATAATTATAGTAACAGAACACTTTGATGAGGGGTTTTGCACCTCACTAAAGCACAACTGAACACTAATAATGAGCTATAGACTATAAGCATAGTTACAAAACTTTGTAAATAGGCAGATGCACTGTTCAGATGATGATGAAGAAATAAAATGCTCAACCACAATAAGGATACAGTGGAAGAATGATGCAGTTCATTAAACATTAAAGCCAAAACATAAAACAAAAACTATAATGTTAGTCATGATGGAAAAAATAATAACAAGACCACGCAGCACATACAAACATATGAAAAGACTCTGAAAAGGAAGCTGATGCAAAAATACAAATGCAGTTAATGTAATGAAAGTCTGTAATAAAGAAAAGAATCTCATAATCACCTCTGACCCGATTAGTTTCTGCAGCAAGTTTTCCTGACAGCTCAAATGACGGCTTTTGCTGACATGCAAAACATGCAGTGCTATATTAGGAATAATAAGAGTTTTACACATGCAAAACATGCAGTGCTATATTAGGAATAATAAGAGTTTTACAAAAAGTAATGCACATAAGGTATGGAATTTGAAGATTAACAAAAATAAATGTATAAAATAAAGGCTTGACAAATAGTAACATTGGAAGGAGCTTACTTTTTCCTTTGCTTCCAAATTCTCTTCCACAGCCTTCATCTTAGCTAGTGACTCATTGCCGCCATTACTGCTCAAACAAAGGATGTGAAGTGTACCTCAAAAAATAATCAAGCAGAACCTAGAGAACTTGTTTAAATGTTTAATAAATAAACCATAAACCAGAAAAAAGCTAGATTTGAGCAATTAGTAATCAGATTCTAACAGGATTTTAGTTATTTTCCATTTTTTTTTTTTTTTAAATCTCCAAATAATTAGGAACAAGTCTAACAGGAAAAATCAGGGATGCCTTAGAACCCACAAGAATTATCAAATCTAAATTTAAGGATTTCTAAGATATGACGTTAATAAGTTACTCACCGCTCCTCAGTAACTCTTGAGCTCGTCAGCTGCAGACATTCAGAGAATGATCAGATAATCTCCTAATTAAGTTTCAATCACACCCGAAACAATTTAATTAATTATTGATCAAGTAGAGGCTCTTCAGAAATATTAAGAATGAAAACTAACAAATCTCAAAAGAGTGATATTGTCCAGCTAATTAACAAAATATGCAGCAAATATCTGAATACGTAAAAAATTTGTTGTTTTTCTAAAGATGAAAAACAAGAGTTAAGACAACCAGCATGCATTACTTCCAGGCATCTCATCACTGATAGTAGCCTATGATGCCAAATGACCTTGTTATAACATTGTAGAATTCCTAATGTTACTCAGTCAGTCCCAACATAGGAATATAACAAAAATGTTGTCTTGCACATCATCAAATTGGCAAAATAAGTATTAAGGACTGATGAGAAGTTTATTTAAATGAGAAGAAACGGAACACTGACTTACCATAAAATACCACAGAAAAAATCTTGAGATTTCACATAAAAAAAAATCTCATCAAATAATCAGCGTACTTTTACACCATTAACTTTGGTGCACACCACAATATACAGGTTGCATTTTACTACTTAGAAAATGGTGCGAATTCATAAATGGACAGAAGCTGCCTATACAATAGACAGTATTCTTAAATGCCAACTATAGGGATAACAAAAATTTTAGTCAACCATTCAACCTATCCACAGATGAAAGTAGTTGAGCATGATTAACACATTATTCTTTTATTATGTTTGATTTTAGACGACTGACATTCTCATAAAAGGGGACAGCACAGCATAAAACATTTATTTAAGATTATTTGATAAAGTGAACTAATTAACTATGTTAAAAAGGAAAATGGAATGAGTCAAATCACTGATATATAACCTAATTACAGTTACAATAAAATGCATCCTTAACAATTTTTCAAGTTCATCTAGGATTATATATAAACTAAAAGCCAAGACTAGAAAAATAATAATAACAAGAAAATTGGCATTACTTATATGTCAAATGGACAGAACAGAATTGGACAAAGAAAGTATTCAAGCAGTAATTATAATCTTTGTGGTTCTCGTGCCAGATAAACTATAGCTGTTAGAGGTGCGCCTCCAACAGGGATACAAGTAAAGCACCTTATCTTAGACAGAAGCAGGCGCTGTTCTGGAAGTGTGCCACTGCCACACACACAGTATAGCTGCCTTCCAAACATGTATTACATTTTTAAGATGTGTCTAGTCTACCGTAAAAGACATATTACCATTCACAACCTCTTCTACCAAGAGTTTTATTGTTCTCACAAACTTGAAACAAAAAAAAAATCGCATCTCCATTCTTCCACAAATAATATTCCTAGATTATGAAGAAGACGATCATTATCAATAATCATCTTGATGCTCTCTATGTCATTGACTTAAATTGGAACTTTGCAGTACTGTCTTAAAGATTTAAAGTGGAACTTTGCAGTATTTTACTCATATTTACATTATGCATTCATGTTCAATTTTTGTTATTTATGAGTTGTTACGTAATATTATGTGTTTTCACCTTTAAAAGTTAAATGAAATTTGAAGCTGATTATGTACACATGTTCGATGTGTTATTGTATTATTTATTTACGAGTTATTTATGTATCATTATGTGATATTGCATGGTTTTTACTTTTATTTGGTTAGGCAATCATGTGCCAAGTGGCAAGTAGGATATACTTAGGTACATAATTTGTAGAAAAAATTAGGGCAGCTGCTCAAGAGCTGCGTGCCTCAGACTCCAACAGAGCCCATGCACCTCTTGCCTTTAACAACTATGAGAAAAACATATGTTACCAACACACACACACACACACATATATATATATATATATATATATATATATATATATATATATATATATATATATATATATACACATTGTAAGAAAAAATGGACAAGGTATAAGGAGTGGATATCACCAGACACCTCATCATGTCCTCTATGGTTAGAAGCACGGGGCGATCTTGATCTTCGTTGACCCCTGTGGTTGCGATCAGAAGGAGAATGTGAGCGTTCACGCCGTGACCTAGAACCACCGTCTGCACCATCCCTTCCCATCATCCTATCTTTTCTCTCATTTGGCAAATATCTGTCTGAATCCTTCTCCTCACGTATAGACCTGTCACTCTTCCTCCCATGGTTTTTCTCATGCTGCCTCCCGCTCCCTTTCTCAGCATCTGGTTCAGCCTTAGAACTTTTTAATCTTTTACTGTGTGGTGAGATAGGTGGTGGGGACCTTGATTTCTCATGTTTTGGAGACCTCGCTCTGCTGGATGGTTTTTGTCTAACTGGAGAGCAAGATGGTGACTTTCTATGTTTTGGGGATTTTGTACGAGAGGGTTTCTCTCTCACTGGTGAACGAGCTGCAGGGGACCTTGATCTACCATGTTTTGGTGATCTATTACGACTTGAAACCCTGTCTGCATTTGAAATCCTTTGTCGAGCAGGAGACCTTTCCCTACGAGAGGGACTTCTCCTACGAGGTGACCCATCAGCTCTAACAGGAGATACTGATCTGTTGCGTCCCATAATGAGTATGTATCACATCAAGAAAATTTATCTGAACAAATAGAAAATGTTTCACGTGAGAAACACTCTTCAACAAAATATCTGCCCTTGAATTATATTTCTCATATCCAACATCTATCTTTACCTACACAGACTATGACATTAAAACATCTAAAAATCAAATCAAATGTCAGGTCTAATATGCCCAATTGACACATCAGAGGGAATAAATGTCGTACTTATTGAATCCTTAGCAATTCATGCAAGGGCCAACTTCAAATTGTTTGCCAAACACTTACTGATACAATTTAATGAAAATACTAGAAAAGTAAACGTTTTTCTTTTTATAATTTAACAACATCCAAAGTTCACAAGTCACACACAGCAATTATTTGATGAGACTATAAGCTTTATACTTATAAGGACTGAGACACTCTAATGAATGAGTTTCAATAAAAACCATGGTAGTCAAGGGCGTGGGAACATTACAGACACAGAGATACTGAAGCGTTTATTGTTGCAAAGCGCAATAAAAGCTTCACCAAAGTAAGGAGCACCATTCTAATATCATCATTATCAATTCACACTAACGAAAATTAAACACACAAAAGAAAGAGGTATGATAGAATTAGTCATTGAAGGTAAAAACCAAGCAACCCCCTAAAAATACTAAAGCAATGCACTTAATACAGATTTCGAAACTCACATGCAAATGTAGTCAGTTTTCCGGCGGCTCCGTCAATTGAAGCAAAGTGAACAAGAAAATACAGAAAATGAAGAAAAATTCACAAGATAAGATGAGCAACTAAAGCAGAAATTAACGAGAAAACCACCAAATTTTAAAAAGAGAGAGACTACCTTCGAGCTCGCGCACAGTTCGTTGTTGATTTTTGGGGAATTCTTGCCCTAATTTTTCTCCTGATTGTAGATAGATGGGCTTTTTACTGTGGCCCAATCGATAATTCAAGAAAAGTGAGCCTAATAGAAGACATGTTATAGAATAGATAAATGAATCCACGCCCAAAACGAATAAGATTTTCTGTAAATAAATAAGTATAAAAAGAAACGCCTAGAAGAAAAGCTGAAGATATTGTAACACTAAATTATTGATGATATTTTCCGGAATAATAAGGTTAGACTCTAAGGTATATATTCGTAATGAGTTGGTTTCTTGTGCATCCAAACACTCAAAACGTTCAAATCTAAAACATTTTATTTTAGGCAAATACTTGTATAATTCGGTTCGCATTGTAACTCGTGGTTCCCCATTTCAACTCTATTATACTCTAGTATTTTGCTAGTATAATTTAAATTAAAGAGATACTACATAATTTACATCGTAAATATGATTCACAGGAAATTAACTCTTTGTTTTAAAGGGTATATATTCAATTCATATTGGTATTTTTTTCAATGGAAGAATCAGTTGAAATATGAATGATATTAATACTTATATATTTTATTTTATTTAAAAAATTAAAGGCTATAAATTTTTATAATAAAGTGTATACTAACATTTATTTAGTACTTGTTACAATTTTCTGAAGTTGGATCTGATTTAAAGCAAGTTTTATGCATATGTAAGTATATGATTTTTTATTTTTTATTTTAACTTTTCAACTTAATCAGTGTCAATTGCCATACTAATAAAAATATTTTTTACTATATCCTTTATAATCTAAGTTTTAATCAAATCGGGTATGTTTATCACTTTATTGTCCCTTATTTGAAATACAAAATGTCTTTAACAACTTTATGTGCATCATATACAATTCGAATTTTTTGCTTTTGACTAGTTACGAATTTGGTCCAGCCCAACCAAAACCTGCCCGATCTGGCCCAGATCCAACGCAAACCCACCAGAAATTTGAGATCACAAAATGATTTTCCTAGGCTATTTATTTACAAATTTATACAAATCCTCAACATACCTAGGGATTTATTAGAATTTTATTAAAATTATTATTATTTATTACTAGAGTTTATTATATTCTCTTCTTATTTTTCTTATAATCAGAACTTCATTAACAATCAAACAAATACGCAATAATTTTAAATAATTAATACAGAAAATTATTGCTCGCACTGAATATATTCAAATTTTACTCTTTTGAACATGCAATATTGCTCTTCAAAGTGATGCACAATAACTTTTTTGAATGACGAATATAGCTCATATTCAAATTCTGATTTTTCATACTTTTGTTGAGATGAATTAATTTGTTATTAAATAAATAAGTGATAATTTATCAATTTAAAAACTAATATTTTCTCCGTCCACCCCTTAAAATGTTCACCTTTAATTTTGATATTTACGTTTAATGATAATAATATAATATTTTTAAATAATAAATAAAGTATAAAATATGTTATTTGTGAAAAATAAATGATATTTCTTAAATTAATGTGTATTTTTAAGTTTTGAAGCATTAGGTTAAAATAATATGAGGAAAGAGAGAACAATATTCAAAGTATTTCATATTCTCGAATGTAAACTTAACATGTAGTATACTAACTATGTTAGAAGCGTCCCTTTCATTTCATGCATGAAAAACATGGATTTGGATCTCTCCATTTTTGCCGTTGGTGCATTTCGTCAATTTCTTGCCACATCATCTTTTGTATTAATTACTAATTTAACGACACTTTTTTCTTTTAATTCATTTTTTTTCTTTCTCATTAATTATTATTTATTACAATTTTAATAATTATATCTAATAGTATTTTTGTAAGGTTTAATATTTTTTTACTGGTGAAGTTTAATATTTTTTCTTAAGATTTTTAGTGTTAATTTAAAAAGTATTATTGTGATTTATGGTATATTTTATTTCTAGCGTTTAATATTTATATTTAGGGTTTAGTGTTAATTCTAAATGTATAATTATAATTCACCCCTATGATTTATAAAATATTTTATGTTTAGGGTTTAATATTTATTTTTAGGGTTTATTGTTAATTTTATTAGTATTAATTAATTAATTAAAGAATTAAAAAAATGATGAATATCATATAAATTTAAGATTAATTAAAATTAAACACAGATGTGGCAAATTATTAGGGATAATGTTTTTTTTAAAAGGAAATTTAAGAAATTTAAAGAGAATTATAAATATAAAATTAATTAGTGGGTGAGGTGGCTTTATAAGTATCGTAGATTTTTATGAGTGATTTAAATTTAGAGAAATTTATGAAATTGACTGTCCTATCAAATGGAGAGATCCAAAAAACATACACGATACACAATTCAGACCAAAGATTTCTCCAACCACCGCCTGCCAGATACGGAATATGAACATTAATGCAATTTTTTAGAGCATGCTGCTATTTATTTGGTCTGTAATTTAAAATAGAGTTCATATTAATTTGTATATTAACATGTGAAGTTTTTTTTTCGTAACGAGTTATATTAGTTTTAATTTAATAATTGTATACATCCTACATTGCATTTTAATTTTATGTTTTCTTTTTGCATCAAGATTAAAAAATATAACATTTATATAGTAAGTAGCTGTATTAATTAATGTTGCATATGAGTCACATGAAGATATAGAGTATTAATTATTTTTTGTGGGTCTCATCTACCTAAAAGATAAATTTAAATATTGAAATAAAATGTTTAAATTGAGAATATGTAAAGATTGAAATAAGATTAGAGGAATATTTGTTTTCTAAATATATACTTTCTTTGTCCATCATCAAGGTAACCATTTTTTTTCACTCACTTTATTGTCTCTTATGTATCATAGTCTTCTTAGTTGACTTCATCCATTTATGTGGTGATTATTGGAATTTAAAATGAATGAAAATGTCACTTTAAATTTGTATTCATTAGATTAAATTGTGTTAATAAAAATGTATGATCAAGGGGTGTGAAGTATGACATTTCATGAAAAGATATTTGGATTTGAATTCAAAATCAAATCTAATGGTTACATAAATTTATATAAAAACGCCTTTAAATCTATAAATAAACCATCCCTTCCTATAATTCCATACTCGAAAATACTTTCATACACTTGAACCACTCAAAACAATTAATGGGATAATCAAATAAAATGAAGCCAAGTTGCAATAACAATTTGTAGTGTATTCATAAACGTCTTTGATGAGCGTTTTTATGCACTTCAATTAAATCATCATATGTGAAGGAATATCAATGGTAGCGGCAACCAACCAAGCTTTATTATCGAATCCAAAAGGACAATTAACTATTTATTTTCTAATAATAATTACTAAACTAATCAGAATAGGGTAACCAATTTTCAAGAATTTGAATTCAATTAACTAAGATACTGAAATAATAAATAACTCAATAAATAAAAGTAAGAAAAATATCAAGAGTAAATCAAGAGATGAGCAACAGTTCTAACGTATCGGGTATAGATTAATTAATTTGAATTCCTAAACTTCCAATTGTTTATTCATGCAGCATTAATGAAAATACACCACGTAACCCTGTTAACCCACCAGATATAATCAATTTTAAGCTAACAGTATATTCTAATTTATTTCCTAAGGTGCGTGAATATTACCAAGCCCCCTTCCTGGATACTAATCAACGCAAACAACAATACTTCTGTATGGCAAGTTTGACTAACAAGATATTCTCTGGAAGTACTACAAGGTTTTATTCACTTCCTACTTGAATGTCTAATTGCATTGTTCCACTAAACAATTCAAGTATCTAATTCACCAGTTCACGGAATTAAAGTGTTTATAGCGAAACTACCTTAAACCCTATCAGATAGATAATATCAATCATGAACGCACACAAGCTAACATAATAAACCAAGCATTATATCGGATGACATGAATTTACTATAAAGACGTTACGAAGCAGATAAGCAAGCGTAACTAAAATAAATAAAATCAGAATGTCAACTGCATGAAATCACAATTTTGGTCTAGGTCTCCAAATCAATTTAATCTAATCGTCAAACCCTAGAACTGTAAAGAGAATTAGCCCATGAGGTTACAGCAACACTCATGGCTATGCAATTCATAACACAAATCGAGACAAAGAAAAAAAAAGATTAGAAACACGAAACACTAGTGTCAGCGAGATCAGCATTCCTTCTCCGTCTCTCCGATGGTCCGATCTCTCTCAATCTGCACTTGGAACTCCTTAAGGATGGATGAAAGATGAAATCTGATATGGATTTGATGTGTGAGGGTTTCTTATGTGAAAGTCACGATGGGATCTGATGGGCTCTCCCTCTTGTGTGTTGTTTCCCTTTTTTATATCTTGTGTTATTTTTCAGGGTTTTTTAGCGTTGAAATTACACCAAAACACGTTCTGGAAGTAAAAAATATATTGCTGGATCGAATAGGCCGTGGCTGGACCAAAAAAAGTGCCACTTGGCACTCAACTCGAGCCGAGCTGCATATGAACATGTCAAATTGGTGTCGAGCCGCACACGGCTGAAAAGATGATGTCCTGAGGGTTTTGTAGGACCCCAGCTCAACAAGGTTTGACCACCAAGCAGTGGGACTCTGGTCCAGCTCGCCCCGAGCAACCTGCCGAGTTGCAGACTGCATTGCGTGACCTCACTGTTTCAAGCATAACTTTCTTATACAAACTCCGATTTGAGTGATTTTTACGCCAAAACGATCCTCTTCTATGGATTTCCAACCATATATCACATGATCAATTTGGTCTTCTACAAGAACATAGAGAAAATATGCAATGTGGACGTGTGTTTTTCAGCATTCCTTCACACTTTCACTCTTCATTCCAACTTTGAACTTTTGATCATTTTTCTACCTAAAACACAATAAAACACCTCAAATGCACATTTTTCTCAAATATATGGACATGTAAGAGACTTGTGCTAATAAACGACCATAATTCTCACAATAAGGTATTAAATCGGATACTAAAACACTCTGATTTTCACTTTCCATAGCTTACTTCTAAGGTTAATTCATAATACAATTTGATTCGTCATTTCTTGTGATTTGTAATGCTATTATCACAAGATATGAGTCGTTGTATCTTGAAGATACTTGCTATCAAACCATAAGCATCAGAGCGGGGCAATTTCATCTTTAAAGAGAAAGAGAATAACTTTTGTCTCAACTCAAATTCCATTTCCTATAAATTTTTCTATTATTTTTTTAAGTCAACATATTATATATATCAAAATTTAAAATTATCCAACCGATGTAATATTAAAATGTATTCCGAATTGAATTTTTTCCTAGCCTAAAGTTGATTTCACTTGCATGTCTTCTAAAATTGAAACTTAAACCAAAAATTGCCAAGGTTTTTCATTTCTTTCCCATTGCAATTTCATTTAATAGGTTTGTTTTTGGGTTTTCAAATTTAGTTTTTTTTTTATTTTTTAAAGCTACATTTAACGCTCACCTTTTATATTTTACATATTCTCTTTTTAATCAATATCTTTCCTTTTCCTATTTCTTCTTTCATGTATTCTCCATATAAATTAATATCCTCCTACACATTAATCTCCTTATATATTAAAGAAGGAAAATAAGATTCTAAAAATAGATTGTGAAAATGTGAGGTGTCAAAATATAATGAATTTGACATTTATGAAAAGTTTAAAATTGTGAGGTGTCATATTTTAGTTGGATCAAGATGTTAAAGAGGTCATGGGTTCAAAGCTTTTTGGTCACATTATAATAATTTTTATTGTGTAAATCTATTTAGCTTATCTATGTATGTTGGAATAACCATTGATTTACAAGTAATGAAAAAACCCTCTTGATCATTATGACTCTCAAAAAAACATTATATAATGAACCCTTAAATAACATTGGTATTTTTTAAAAAAATTTTAATTATCAAAAATAATTATTAGCTTATTGTAATTCATTTTATTTGTTAAATAGACTTGATATCTCAATTAAAGCTATTTCATTGTTTCAATACAAATTTTATAATCTATTTATATATGTACATATTTTTTTTAAAAAAAAAGATAAACATAATTACTATGTAAAAATAATGTATTTAGAATGGAATTTTATTTTTAAAAAAATAATTATTACTTATTGTAATTCATTTTATTTGTTAAATAGACTTGATATCTCAATTAAAGTCTATTTCATTGTTCCAATTCAAGTTTTATAATCAATTTATATATGTACATGTTTTTTTTTAAGATATAAACGTAATTACTAAAATAATATTTTTAGAATGGAATTTTATTTTAAAAAAAATTCTAAATTAATAAGGTATTACTTAAATATTATGTTTGACAAAATTTTTTTTAAAAAGTAACCATGAATACGATTGTTAATTTCTAAACAAAATTCACCCCACAAATCAAGTACTTTTTACTTAAACATATATATTGTAAGAAATTTTAGTAACACCATAAAAATTAGATTTATGGAGATAAATATACATGTATAAATAGAAAATAACCTCTGCAATATGAGGTATTAATGTGTAAAATAAATAGAGAGAATGCATATTTTTCATTCAATTAAATTTATATACTTTAAGTATTTTTTTTCTTGGTCAAATAAAATATTATACTTTCAATTTCTATTTTTTAATTTAAAAATAATAAATAGTAAATAACAAATATGAATACCCGCTTCGCATGTGGGGTATTGATACAAAGTGAAATTCAATTTAAAATGACTCAAAATAAGTAATTTACTTTTCAAAATTCTTAGAATTTTTTAAATCAAATTTTAAACATCAACATTAACTGAAAACAAGCATATCTTTGTATTTTGGAAACCTCAATTAACATATTTCATAAATAATAATAGTTCTCACCTAATCCAGAAGTGAATTGTGTAGACCATAATCTATAACACAAAATCAGAAAGTAAATATTAATGCATTTTTCCATGTTTAATTAATTAAAAGTGACAAAGGCATTTCCACCAACCCCGTAAAATCAATAATATCGTACATTGACCCCAGAAAACTACCAAAAACCAAAATCACAGAATTTCCATTTCTCACTTAACCAAACATGGCCTTGTCTGCCTCTTCCGCCACCACCGCTCGCACCTCTCAACCCCACCTCCCCTTACATATCCGTTCGACTTCCTTTCCGCCGCCAAGCTTCATCAAAACTACGCCGTTTACCCCCTCCAATTCCCGGTGTCCTCCAATCTCGGTTTCCAAGATGACGGCGACGGCGATTGACAAGGAACTCGAGGCGGCGGAGGCTCAGGCTCTGCTGCGCCCTGATTCTTTTGGTAGATTCGGGAAATTTGGCGGCAAATACGTTCCCGAGACTCTAATGTATGCTCTGACGGAGCTCGAGGCTGCCTTCAAATCGCTTGCTGCGGACCATGAATTTCAGGTGTTAATTCTGTTTTTTTTCCTTTAATTTCGATCGAAAAAATTGGTATTTGAGAAATTTTCGAAGCTTGATTCTTCTTTTGTTATGAACTTCAATGTGTTGTTGGAGAATCATGTTTGATGACAAATGACATTTATGTCGAGTCTCTTGTGGAGCATTGCCTTTTATTCAATTTCGTTTGGTGTGAACAGTAGTATTTGCAACTCTGCTGTCTGTGATTGCTTGATACGCCATTGCAACGAAATTGAGTAGGCAATAGGTTCAAACACTTGCATGATGTATGCGATAAACTGTATGAGTGGTTTGGCCTTTAATTCCTTCTGCAGTTTTCTTAAAGATGTTTATATGTAGAGTAAAAGGGAAGCTGAGTGACATCGGAATGGAATGTGGTAGACATCCTGAGTTCTAATTCCTTAATAGATGTCTTATGTTAAGATGTTGCTAATGAAAATTGAGAATACAGTAGTTATGATGTATTATGTAATGGAAAATACACATGATGTATGTGAGTGAAAAATGCTTAACTAGCAGTGACTTGATTTCCGGAGTGTCGGTGCATATCATCACTCCTGAATGAAAGGATGTTAGTTCTCGCTGGTCATTGGCAGCACGGGATAATTCAGAATGACTGTTGCATTCTTCATAAAATAAAATTTTCTGTATCATTTTCTAGTTAAAGTTATTGAATGTTTATTGGATCAATTACAGAAAGAGCTAGATGGAATATTGAGAGACTATGTTGGAAGAGAAAGCCCACTTTATTTTGCT
This sequence comes from Pogostemon cablin, assembly GCA_023678885.1. Lineage (NCBI taxonomy): Eukaryota > Viridiplantae > Streptophyta > Magnoliopsida > Lamiales > Lamiaceae > Pogostemon > Pogostemon cablin. The sequence continues at coordinate 23,202,563 of CM042973.1, forward strand.
GAACGGCTCACGGAACACTACAAAAACTCTGATGGCAAGGGACCTCACATATACCTCAAAAGGGAAGACCTTAATCATACTGGCGCCCACAAAATCAACAATGCAGTTGCCCAAGCTTTGCTTGCAAAACGCCTTGGTAAGCACCGCATCATTGCTGAAACTGGAGCTGGTCAGCATGGTGTTGCAACAGCTACTGTTTGTGCTCGTTTCGGCTTACCATGTATTATCTACATGGGTGCTCAAGATATGGAGAGACAATCACTTAATGTCTTCAGAATGCGACTTCTTGGTGCTGAGGTTTGTTATTCTAGATCTTTAATTTTATTGTTAAATTATCCTTCTTGCATTAGACTGTTGAGGTGTGTGTGTACTGTGTATATACACTTTCTTTTATGTGGATTATTGTTACCTAAAAAACTCTTTAGTACCATAGACAAGAAATGAGCGATTAAAACTACATTGTTTTCAATTTTTAGAGCTTTAAAATTTTCATATTTGATCATCATCTCATTCAGTGCTTTCATGAATAATCAAGCCTGACTTTAATGCATGTAACATCTGTAATTCTTGATAAACTTTCATAATAGTAAGCTGGTTATATAGTTCTTATCGAGTTGACTAATGAGCATCCAAAGTGTAGGTGGTATGTTAACTTGAACATTTTCTCTGTTATTTTGATCCTGCCATTGATAGCGGCCATATCCATAGACCTTATTTTTGAGTTCGACTCATTTATTCCATGAGGGACTATTACACATTTATGTTGCTCGTGTGACCCTTTCAGTTAATAATATTGGAACTCCTTTTCATATAGTCATTTTCTTATGTCACATTCAGGTTAGAGCAGTTCATTCTGGGACTGCAACTCTGAAGGATGCTACATCTGAAGCTATACGAGATTGGGTCACTAATGTGGAATCCACTCATTATATACTGGGATCTGTTGCTGGCCCACATCCATATCCTATGATGGTAAGGGAATTCCATGCAGTCATTGGCAAAGAAACCAGAAAACAGGCCTTGGAGAAATGGGGTGGCACACCTGATGTGGTTGTTGCGTGTGTTGGCGGAGGTTCAAATGCAATGGGAATCTTTCATGAATTTATTGATGACAAAGATGTTAGACTGATAGGTGTTGAGGCTGCTGGTTTTGGCTTAGACAGTGGTAAACATGCTGCCACGTTGACCAAAGGAGAGGTTGGAGTTTTGCATGGGGCTATGAGTTACTTGTTGCAAGACGATGATGGCCAGATAATCGAGCCACATTCTATAAGCGCTGGGTAGAAGCAAACTCTATTCATTGTCAGAATAAGATGAAATTCAGTGCCTACATATTTATGACTTAACAAATTTTCTTTTTTGTTGTAGCCTGGACTACCCTGGAGTTGGACCGGAACACAGCTTTCTGAAAGATATCGGACGAGCTGAGTATTATAGCATCACTGACGAAGAGGCTTTAGAAGGTCGGCAATGATACCTGTTATCTATTATATTTATGTTAAAGTTTGTTCTAGAGATTCGCCCTTTTATGTTAATTTATACTGATTCTTTGATTCTTTCTGCCTTTTTCCTTCTTCAACGAATGTGCATGAACGAACTAATTACGTGGTTGTTTGTTCATACTTGTTTACACAATTTCCTCATGACCTTATGTGTGTGCAGCTTTCAAGAGATTATCGAGGCTAGAGGGTATTATCCCTGCACTGGAGACGTCTCACGCATTAGCTTATCTGGAGAAGCTATGCCCAACTCTTCCAGATGGAGCTAAGGTTGTTCTCAACTGCAGTGGCAGAGGAGATAAAGATGTTCATACTGCCATTAACCATTTAAAGCTTTAAAGGTACGATCTGATATGGTTTTCTTGAACAAAGTCGAAAATGCCGGGGAAATCATCATAGAGAAGCATGTTGATGTTTGTTGTCTGAATTGTGTTCTTGTAACGTGAACTACATTTGTTTCTCATGGAGTCCTGAAGGGTATTTAGTTGTGTATCATACTGAGAACATGTGAAGTTTTCTACCAAAATAAATGATAAGATTAGAATGTCTCCTTCAACTACAATTCTTTGGGTTTATCTCTTGTTAAATCTTGAAAGATAGTTAAATTATGTTCTTTATCTTTATTTTTACAATCTAGTAAGCATAAGAGATATCAAAATATAATCGTTATATTTGAAGAAATGGGATGGAGACATCATGAGCTTAGATAATCACGATGAATTTCAAGAATGACGATTCATTAGACTCTACAAATGTAATAAAATTGCATATGTTTTGAGATTTCTTTTTTTTTTTTCCTTCTTATTTTTGGAGGAATTTTAAGAATGGCATATCATTCCAAATTTACTTCAATGAGGTTTTTTTTAAATAAAATAAAATAATTTGGGTGGTTTCTTCAGAAATGATGTTAAATTTTAATTTGAAGTTTTCTTAACTTTTTGGTTTGATTCTCAGAGCTTTTTGAGTGTCTGAGAAATAAAAAAAAAATATTGATGTCTCTTTCATTATAAGTCAATTTATTTAAAATTTTAATATAACGTGTCAAAGTATTATCTTAATTCAATTTTATTTTTCATCATGAGAGCTGTTTTCTTTAGAATTAGATCAAATAAATTCTACTTTATCGTTTCAATATAATTAATGAGCTATACTTATTTATAGATACAACAATAGGCTTTTCTAAGCATGAATTTTTTTTATATTTTTTCAGACTGAAAAGTGAAAACTATCTTAACAAACATAAAGTTAGGAGATAAAAAAAGAAATTCTAATATAGTCGCAAAACTAATGAAATTTCATTAATTAAAAATAAGGGTAAATTATCAAAACCCCACTCGAGGTTTGTCAAAATTATCAAATAAACCCCGTGGTTTGAATAAATTATCAATTACCCCCTTTAAAAAATATTTTTCTTTAAAAAAATAATAAAATTAAAAAAAACAATGTTAAATATATGGGTTTTGATGTCATTTACATCCTTCTTTATTTTAAGAAAAAGTATATTTTTATTAATGTTCAAATAAAAAACAAATTAAAGGGAGTAATTGGTAATTTTTCAAACCGCGAGATTTATTTGATAGTTTGGACAAACTTTGAGGGGGGTTTGGTAATTTACCCTAAAAATAAAAAATGAAATATATTGATATAAAATTTAAACAAAACTAGAAAATAAATTGCACCATTTAGTGCACCATCAAAATTTAAATTATTTCAAAGTGCTAAGTGTCGTATTTTTATTTGTCAAATTAATTATAATTATTACTTTTATTTTCAATTGATGCATATTAGAAGTTGAATTATTATTATTATTATTATTATTATTATTTCAATTGAAATAATCTCGTGATTTATTTTACAATTAATCCAATATTAATCGATAATCACTTGTTTTTTCGCAATAATTGTTCATTAAAATGTAATCTTGCAGAAGTTGCTGTACTTATAATTCAATCACTATTAACAATCAAAATATTTTTGACCCTTATAACTATACCATTTTGTAAAACAAGTGTGAACATTTTCTTTTTGAAGACTGTGTAAAATCAATAACAGTCCAAAAACCTTATTAGTTGGGTTGATCGGAGCTGATAATTTCGATGCTCCCTTCATTTTAATCTAAATGTTTTATTATTATTAATATTTTTTTCCCTCAAAACTAATTTGTTTTCGATTTTTTAGTTACAGTTTTGGGTTATATAATTCATGCATTGTTTTAGTTAGTTTTAGTAAAATGATTACATGAATTTCATATACTTCTTACACAGCATCACATGCTACTATCTCACACAATTCACTTCATATTCTCACACATTGATTCGGTGTGTGTAAAAATGAGTAATAAATTTAGAATTAAATGAATAAAGTAAGTATTTTCTTTTTTGGAATGTAAAATGTAAAAATTTTTATGAAATATTATAAATAAGGAATGTATGAAGTGTTCTCAAAACAAATGGGGGTACAGTCTACATCATCTTCGATCGGGTCCATTCAATTACATTAGATTTACTACAGTCTACATCCTTTCAATTGCATTAGGATAATTACTAGTTACTACAGTCTACATCCTCCAAAGGATGTATGTTAGCTGGATTGGTTAAGGAATACTTAAATATATATAAAAGTTATTCCGTATAGATCTTGGAAACTCAAAATCAGTTTTCAAAATTACAAATAAATATAGCCGAAAATTATTGAAAGATTTGCATAGTTTAAAATATTAGTACTATATATTAATGTACAAATAAAATAAAATAAAGCTCAAATGAATTCAATTTAAATGATAAACCCTAGATCAAACTAGAAAACAATTATTTTTAAAAAACAATTATAAACACCAGTTGTACTCAAAGTTGTCCGAGTATATGATACAGTCTATGATGCACAAAGTAAAAAAAAAAAAAAAGTAAAATATTTTATGGCAACCAAAATACAAAAAAAAAAAAAAAAAGCAAAAGATTTTATGGCAACTAAAGTCCAAGTTGACCCACGCACACCACTACCAGTACCACTTAAAGTCGTCCAACATTATATGAATCTGAAATTGAGCACTATTTATCCACCAACAACGATTTAATGGTATACCCCACCATTAAGGGACCCCAACGCCCCTACCCTGGGGATTGGTGGAGGAAGTAAATCGCAGGATGTGCCTCAAGTGGCTTATAGGGATGACTCACTGTTAAACTTGTGCTTGCAAGGGGCCAAATCCATGCCAAAGGCAGGATTCGAACCCCCATCCTGCAGCAACCAAGCTCAGCTGGAAGGCCAACAATGGATTCAAAACGAATCTCTAATGAAGTTTTTAAGAAAAGTCAGATTCGAACCCTAAATTAATGGGATAAATAAGGAAATTATTTATTTACATAACAAAAACTATAATAACCATTTAAAATATAATACAGTAATTAGAATTTCTGTAATTTTCAAAAGATAATAATCATCTCATTGTCATATTTCGAAAATGGATTGCATACAATACACTCGTGCGTGTGATTTTAATACATAAAACTGTCACTTTCGAAGGGAGGGTTATTTTCTGAAAAGGGCATCTTTCTCACATAAATGAACTAAAAAAAAAAACTTAAAAATGCAAAGATATATGTATACTGTACTATATATTAATACTAGTAGATGCAAGAAAAGACGCTTATTCGTGTGTGAAATCAAGCCACAACCACATCTTTGTGATAATTATAGATGATTTATTTTATCCATACACAATAACAAATCCACCTCTTATCCATATATTTGCTTTTCTACAAATCCTCCCTTCATCCATTATCCATATTTTTGCATTTCTCAGTTCCGGTGTAATAACGTACAAAACAAGAACCCTAGGCAACACCCACCTAATCAAAAACTATATCGAAAATTAAAAATCCTGTTTTTCACATTATTGTACTTACTATCTACAAATAAAGCCGCTGCTGTTCCACTTCCTCTCAACTCTAAAGCCAGCATAAATCTTCATCTGTTGCATCAGTTTATGCTACTTCAATTGTACAGGATCTTGCATCCGGCGAGCCCTTCACTGCTTCGCCTGCATGAGACAACCCGACAACATTAGGTTGATTGCCAAAACAGGAGAAGCAATTAGCATCTTTCGGATTAGAATACAAGTTGGACGACAAAATCTGAGTACAACTTCAGATGAAGATGGTCAGAATGATAATATGTCGGAATTCTGGCTCTGGGATATTACAAGTCATAACAGAACGTCCTGACTCAAAGATTATACAACCTCGTCAGTCTGAATCCGGTTCTCACAGTTACGACAGTATGTACTGACTTGAAGATTATACACCCTCGTCTCAGTAGAAAGACACATGTAAATGTGATAATATGAAATAACATCAAGTAAGCCTCTATCCGACTGCTTCAGGTAGCTACATCTATCAAATAATTTCAGTCTACTGCTAAACAGTTTACAAAACCATCTCATCTAGCATTTTGGTGATTTCTTATGTATGGGGGCTAACCCACATTTATCGTATTTGCGAAACAAAAAAAAGGTTATGACAGCTCTAACATCTTGTGGGTATATAAACAGGCTAAAAATCTAAACAAAAGGCAGTATGGTGCAAGTAAAGCGACTTAATTATAACCAGCAGTCCAAAATGACAATGCACAAAGCCATTAAAGTGTAAAGATCAAAAGATATGAATATCAAGATCAACTAATCAAGTAAGGGGTAAGAAAGAAAAGTCTAAATATTTACTTTCTACCATGTTCTGTTTTACGTGCAGAGTTGAGTGTACATTATAGAACACACAGAAATGCAGCATGAGATTGTAAACAGTGCAATAAACACAATATGACGACAAAGTACAATGTCAATGCAGCAACCATCATTTGTGCAAAGTCAAATTTTTCTGGAGTGGAAACAAGTGGATTTCAAAACAGAGATGTTATCAGACAAAAACCATAAAAGGTAAGAAAGCGAAATACCTGAGAATACAAGAAAGTTCCAAGAATTGCAATTGCAGCTCCAAGAGCATTGACGGGTTGTACAGGTGTCCGGAAGATTATGATAGATGAGACAATGACAGAAATACGTTTCATTGTGTTTCCGACGCTAAATGTCAAAGGAGATATCTCATCCAGTGACATGTATGATACTTGATTGTAGAGGTGGTAAAATACACTTTGCGCCGCCATCCACCTACAAACAAATACAAACCACATAAAATATAACCAAATATGATGGTAAAACACAACAGAAAATGGGATGAAAAACCAATTCAAACAACTAAACCTCTAAAAACCATGCATAGTGAGGAAATATCATAACAGCAATACAGGCAACAATACATTATATTGCTAACCACAGTTTGCAAACTGAATTCGTAATCATGAATTGATTTGATGTTATTGTTGATTATATTTATGACTTATAGCCACAATACGTACCATTTCAACATTGCATAGTTCACAGAGTCTTAGATAAATTATATAAACCAAATAAAACAAAACACAGAGTAATCAGAGTGGTAGTCTTGTGATTACCAAATGATCTGGGGTCCGATTTGAGCCGAAGCTTCTCTGAATCCTGTAACCCACAACTGTGGTCCCTCCACAGCAAATGCAAACGGGGTTAGTATCAAGAGAGAAAGCATAGATAAACAGGCATAATAGTTCATTCCGCTGATGGATTTTCCTTTCATGCCCCTCTTGGAGAATATGTTCCGGAAAACAAACGCCAAATTTGATATCATGGCCCCCATAAAACCTGATATTGACAGAAAACAACCACATGAGCCATTAGAAAGCAACATGTATTTCCAATCAAAACCCTCATAATTCAACACAATACTCAATTAACCAAAGATACCAGCACCCACCACCCTACTTGAACAATGAATCACATGATTCAACAGAGTTACCAATTAAAGTGAAAAACTGCAAGTTGGCTATCAATTATTAACTACAAAAATAACCCCCCACCCCACCACATGTTCCTGCCGGTTGTTAATTTGAAAATTACCAGTCATGTTGAAGTTGAGTTCGGTGAGAGCAGCAAGACCACATCCTCCGATGATCGGAAGCAGAGATAAGTAAACTCCCGGTGGAAAGGTCTCACCCAAGATGAATCTTGAAACAAGAACACTAAAAGCAGGTTCACCACTCTTGATTATGTGAGTGAATGAAACTGCCACTTTTGACATACTGACAGTAGCTGCTACATGCCCAATTGTATGTGCAACAGCAACCTAACATTAATAATCATCATCAATTCAAGAAATTAAGCAGAAATCAGCACCAAAACCATCCCTAAATCAGATCACAAACCCTCAAAACAACAAAACAACAAAACAAAATAGACAGCGACCCAGATCAGAAAATTCAGATACAAGAATACAAACAACCCCAGAAAGCAAATTCACTAAACAACAAAAGAGATGAATTGACAGAAAGCAAAAAAAACCCCGGATCACAAGATTCAGCAAAAAAATAAAGCATAATCATACCGGAAAGAGGGATTTCCAGAAATCGAGATCAGTCTTTGGGACTTCCGCTATCCTCAAAGCCCAGGAAACCAACATGATGAGTGATCCAGCAGCCAACGAAAGCGTCGAAGTTAACCATGGAAAGGGATACGCATTCAACACCTTCTTATTATAAATATTGAAAATCACATTCAACCCCCACCACGTCGCGAAGTAAATTCCGATCTTAACTTTCCTCGCCGCCTCAGATCGCGCCGCCGGAGACTCCCCCACCGGCTCCGATCGGTCGGCTTCATACGCCTTGCACGTGATCGAAGATCGCTCCTTTTCTCCCCCATTGGACAAACACTCCAATCTCGAAATGTGGAGCGGCTTAGATAGGGCAACAACGGGGCTCCGGCGGGTCAAATCCAAACCCGGCCGTAAAGAAGGCAAACCCGCCGGAAAGCGGGTCTGCAAATCTCTCCTGGGGTGGAGAAATTCGGAGCCATGGATTGCCAAAACTGGTTGCTTGAGAGAACAGATCATAGTAATACTAACCGAAAATCAAAAAGGGTCGACGAATATAAATACAACGAAAGTTGAGGCGAGGATTTTGATGAGGGTTTGACTGAAAACAGAGAGTACTCCGTAGTTGATTTCAAAGAAGGTTGGTGGTATTTATTATGGTATTGTTGAAGCTTAGGTTTGTCCAAAGGACAACGGTGGCTCTTCTACGTCAGAAAAAGCCTGAAGAACCAACCACCATAGCCTACGCTCTACACAACTCGGATTCGCACTTTCCAATAATTCACCAATTACTGCTTTTCGATTTCGACTACCCTAATTCTCAATATTTATATCTCCACCAAATCATTCTTATTATAAAGTGGATGGATTTAGGGTAATCTAATTTCGTGATTTATGCATATCATGTTGTAACAACAAATTTTGTATTTATAATAAAATAAATACAATATTGAGTACAAAGATAATTTCTTGATGGATGTAATTTGAAGAAGATGTAAGCGGGTTACAATCTCAATCAATCCTCTGATTCTTCTCTCGAACCAATTTGGCTTTGACTTGACTTTGACTTGACTTTGACTTGACTTGTGATTCTTGACTTTGACTTCTTTGACGAAGTGTATGCTGACTGTGTTGATAGCTTGTGTTGACTTGACTTTTGTGTTGAGTCGGATCTTCAAACGAAGCTTGTCCGAACTCGAGTGTGTAGTCTTGAACGTTGACCCGGAGGCGTTGAACCATTGCTCGGATTAAACGTTGACTGAGAGCTTTCTACGAAGAACACTTGATCTGGGGGACTTGGAGCCTTGATCCAGGATTAGTAGCTGTTCTTGATTTGAAGCTTGAAGATGCTTTGAGGCTTGAAGCTTTAGAGGCTTGAAGACTTGAAGCTTTGTTGAAGATCTTAAACTTGAAGCTTTAGAGGCTTGAAGACTTGAAGATCTTGAGTGTGAAGCTTTAGAGGCTTGAAGACTTGAAGCTTTGTTGAAGATCTTAAACTTGAAGCTTTAGAGGCTTGAAGACTTGAAGATCTTGAGTGTGAAGCTTTAGAGGCTTGAAGCTTTGTTGAAGATCTTGAACTTGAAGCTTTGGAGGCTTGAAGACTTGAAGATCTTGAGCTTGAAGACTTGAAGCTTTGAAGATTTGAAGACGCTTTGAAGATCGCTTGAAAGCTTGAAGATCCTCGAACGTTCTTCGCTCGAAGCTTTGAAGGTTTGAAGACGCTTTGAAGATCGCTTGAAGGCTTGAAGATCCTCGAACGTTCTTCGCTTGAAGCTTTGAAGATTTGAAGATCGTTCTTCGCTTGTTCTTCGCTTGAAGATCTGGAGGGAGCTTTACTCGTGTTCTCGATCTCTTCAAGTGCGTCGTCTTCGAGTACTTGAATGTCTGTCTGTCTCTGTCTCTGTCTGTGTCAAATGAATGGTGGAGACCCCTTTTTATAGGTGAAAAAGGAGGTCCAGGCCACCTTTGGGCCTCACTTAGCGGGCTTGGGCTTCAGCCTGACTGAACCATAATTGGGCCTATCTGATTTGGGCCAGATTTAGTTTGTCTGGGCTTGTTTGACTTGGGTCAGACTTTATTTGACTTGGGCTTGATTGACTTGGGTCAGACCCCATTTGACTTGGGCTTGATTGACTTGGGTCAGGCCTCCTTTGACTTGGGCTTGATTGACTTGGGTCAGGCCTCATTTGACTTGGGCTTGATTGACTTGGGTCAAACCCCATTTGACTTGGGCTTGATTGACTTGGGTCAGGCCTCCTTTGACTTGGGCTTGATTGACTTGGGTCAGACCTCATTTGACTTAAGCTCATTTAATTTATTGGGCTCAAATTATTGATTAATTTACTTTAGGAATTAATTTATTTAAATTCCAAAATAAATTAATATGTAATCAGAAAAATTCACGTGTCGCCATTTAATTGGACCGTAAATTTTAATTGCTTACAAATGCCCCCTTTTGCGATTTGTTTATGGATAACATGTCTTGATGTGAACGAATCGCAAAAATATTTTATAATATTTGTAATGGGGCTTGAGAAGTTACTTTATCCAACAAAGTTATAAAGTCTTGACCCAACTTTTTTTTTTTTTAATAGCCCATTTTACTTTCTTAAGCCCAACTCAACTTACTTCCCTGCCTTAGTCCAATATTACGGGAATAAACAGATTTATTTCCTGCTGATTCTTTAAATCTGATTCCAATCAGTCTGCAATCAATCTTTCCTTAAATCAATCAATTTATTTGCAGTAAAAGAAATCTGGGAGATTCGCTAATTACTTTTCCAATCAATCAGTTTTATCTGTTGTAAAAGAAATTTGAAAGATCTCAATTACGCAAATCACTTCCATAACTTGCTGCAGGCTTATCACTATATAATAAGAGATACAATGTATTTGTTTTCTTTCATCCGCAAACAGTAAGAACTAAAATTCTTGTCTTTTTATTTCCTTTCCATTTTTTTTTATTGCATCTAATGTATTCTGTCTCCTACAGCTTTCTTTTGGAAGATCATTATTGAAAGATTATCGTTGCAGCACGCACGGCACAACGAACTCATTGCCTCAAGGTGAACTTTCAATCCATCTTTTAAATCCTCTCTCTTTCTGCCTGTCGTTTTTTTTTTTTTTTTCTTTTTTTGGAAGATCATTGTTGTATATTGACACGACAGACTCATTACTTGCTGCCAAGGTAACCCCACAACTCTCCTGTCCTTAATTCACTTCTGTCTCTTATCATACATAATTTCACACCCATCATTTTAAATATAACTCAAAGCATATTTGAATGTTTGAATCATCACACCACATTAGACTTGCTTATAAGAACATATACCATATCGAATACTCCGTGTAATTCCAATAAGTTGGGTCGATGATGTGACTGGCGAAATGCTTCCAGACTGATCGGGCTGATAGTGGTGATGATGGATGGAAGATGGCGAGGAGTAACGACGGCTAGAGTGTACCAGGTAAGGGTCGAGGTGGTGATCATCGGTGAGAGATGGCTGCTCGATAGCGATCATGCGGCTGCAAGCATGAAACAGAAGCATCAGAAGACTGAAGATTTCTGTGAACGCCGGTGGAGATGCGCGCAGTGTTTTCTGGCAACAATCAACAACACACGAACGAAGATGGGTGTTGGATAGCGGTGAGTCAACGGGAGTGGCTAAGCAGCGGCGATCTTCGGCATCGAACCCGGCTTCTAGAGAGGTGTGGTCTTCTTTGGTGTGGAAATTTGGCGGCACTTTTGACCTTGGCAGCCGCGGAGATGGCGACCGAGGGTGGTGTGTGTGGCTCGCCCATAAAGCTTCATTTATTCTTTCATGCCAATCTCTTTTAGACTTGGAGACCACCTTCTTCAGCAGACTGCATAGGGTTTTGTTGAATGCTTCAGCTAGACCATTGGCAGCTGCATTATACATTGACGACTTCCTTTGTTTGAAGTCGAACTTTTCACACAACTTATCGATCCAGCTGTTGCTGAATGGCTTTCCATTATCGGTGATGATATAGCGGGGAATACCATATCTGTAAATGATGTTGATCCGAATGAAATCAGCAACATTTTCTTTCTTTACTTCCCTCAAAGGCACAACTTCAGCCCATTTGGAAAAGTAATCGGTGGCAGCAAGGATGTAGAGATGACCACCAGAAGATTTTGTGAGAGGCCCCACCACATCTAATCCCCAAGCATCAAAAGGCCATGAAGCAACTGTCGGGTGCAAAGGCTCCGGAGGTTGATGGATCAAGTTCCCATGAAATTGGCAAGCCTGACATTTTTGTGCATACTCCATGCAATCTTTCACCATTGTTGGCCAATAATAGCCCATTATTTTGACTCTGAAGTGTAGCTTCGGCCCAGACTGATGAGCACCGCAAATTCCAGAATGAGCTTCCTCCATTGCTTGAACAGACTCTTCTTTACTTAGGCATCTCAAGAAAACTCCATCAAATGATCTTCTATACATTGTGCCTTTGAAGTAAATAAATCGAGGTGCCCGTCGCCGAATATCAACCCTTTGGCGTGGCTCATTTGGCAATTTATCATACTTGAGATAATCGATGAGTGGTTGACGCCAATCCTCTTCTTCAATTTCGAAGACCTCCACCAAATGATTTTCGACTTCTTCATAATCATCATCCTCGAGGATTGGTGGTACAACCCAACTTTTGCACACTGAAATTTGAACTTGCGCCTCCGGCATAGCTATATTTGATGCTAGCTTGGCGAGGGCGTCAGCTTGCTTATTCTCTCTTCTGGGTAAATGCTCGATATCAACATTACCAAGCCAGCTCATCAGCTTTTGAGCATACTTGTGGTATGGGAACAACTCAAGCTTCCTTACTTTATACACCCCAAGTAGTTGGTTTATCACAAGTAACGAATCACCATACACTTTAAGGTGTAATTGCTTTATATCGACGGCCATCTCTAAACCAAGTATGAGTGCTTGATACTCGGCTACATTGTTAGAGCAGTTTTCTGTTAAGGAAAATGAGAATGGCAAAACTTCGCCACTGGATGTTACGAATACGACTCCAGCACCGGCCCCTTCCCTATGAGATGCTCCATCAAAATACATTTTCCAAGGAGAAGCTATCTCCACAGCGAAAGCATCTTCATCAGGGAGTTCATCAGACAGTTCCCATTCCGCAGGCATTGGATGATCAGCTAGAAAATCTGCCAACACTTGTCCTTTTACGGCCTTTTGAGGGATATATACAATCTCAAACTGTTGAAGTTGGAGATACCACCTGGCAAGCCGATCTGAGAGTACTGGCTTTGACATGACGAACTTTAGTGGGTTAGCTTTTGAAACTAGCCGAACTGTATGAGCTTGGAAGTAATGTTTCAACTTCTGAATCACGAAGATAAGGGCCAAGCAGATCTTCTCAATTGGTGAATATTTCAACTCATTTGGAGTCATGGTTCTACTCAAATAGTAAAGGGCAGTTTCTTTTCCATCATCATTCTCTTGTGCGAGTAAAGCTCCAACGGAACGTTCTTGAGCAGCTAGGTAGAGAATTAACGGACGGCCAGGTATTGGTGCACACAATACTGGTGCCTTCATCAAGTAATCTTTAATGCTATTGAAAGCATTATTGCAAGCTTCATCCCATTCAAATATACTGCCTTTCTTCATGAGATGACTAAACGGTTGACATCGACCGGCCAAGTTTGATATGAATCTTCTCAAGTATGCCAATTTTCCTTGCAGACTTTTGAGTTCATGGATGTTCCGAGGCATATGCATCTTCATGATTGCATCAATCTTCGCCTTCTCAATCTCGATTCCTCGACGGCGAACAATAAATCCAAGAAATTTTCCAGATGTAACCCCAAATGCACACTTGAGTGGATTCATCTTGAGTTGATGCTCCCTTAAACGCTCAAACACTCGCCTTAAATCATGGAGATGATTTTTCTTTTTCTTTGATTTCACCACAATATCATCAACGTAGCATTCGACGATCTTATGAAGCATATCATCAAATATCTTCTGCATGGCTCGTTGATAAGTGGCACCAGCATTCTTTAAGCCAAATGGCATCACATTATAGCAATATATTCCTTTCGGAGTACGAAAGGCTGTTTTCTCTTGGTCTTCGGGAGCCAGACCAATCTGATTATAGCCAGATGACCCATCCATAAACGAAAGAACCTCATGCCCCGTTGTTGCATCTATCATGAGCTCAGCAATTGGCAGTGGAAAGTCATCTTTCGGACACGCCATGTTCAAATCCCGAAAATCAACACATACTCTGATTTGCCCATTTTTCTTTTTCACTGGCACGATGTTAGAAATCCATGTAGGATACTTGACTTCTCTGATCTTGCCTGCTTCAAGAATCTTATTAATTTCATCTTCAATTAATGGAATTAACTCTGGTCGAAATCGACGCTGCATTTGCTTAATTGGCCGAGTTCCCTTTTTTATGGACAAATGATGCACTGCGATCTTTGGATCCAAGCCTGGCATTTCTTTATGCGACCATGCAAAGACATCCCGAAATTCTCGTAGAAGGCTGATATATTGTTCTTCTTCCTCATTACTTAGCAAGGCACTTATGTAAGTAGGACGTGAGTCGCTTTCGTTACCTAAGTTGATTTCTTTCAACTCATCGACAGTGGCTTTCACACCCTCCTCAAATTGCGGAGGGGCATCCTCGGCATCCACTTCCTCCACTTGAGAATCCTCAAGAGCAGTGATATGGTTGGTGGAAGCTACACTTTCTTTATCATCATCATTGTCTTCTTTAGTAAAGACAATTGTCTGCATCTTAGCCTTCAACTCTCTTCCACATGAGACTGTCAAGATATTTTGCCTCTTCATACGAGAAGGGATTCGACTTCGGAGTTTTGGGAAGCTAGGAGACTTGAAATTATTTTTCTTCCCAATTTTGTTCCTTTCACATGGTCCGAGTCTTTCGAAAACACTTCCAAGCCTTTCGAAGATAGAACTCTTCTTGATTTTCCTTCCACTTTCATCAAAAATGTCTTCTGTGGACGAAACTTCTCCTTCTGTGATATAATTTGCGTTTGCTCTTCTGATTGCTATGCGGACTGGCTTTTGAGGGACATATCCCAAACCTGGCTTAGCATTCTTGACAGTGTGGCCACTATTTTTCAACATTTTTTGAGTGGCATTGAACCCATGTTCAGATGAGATGACAGTCTCTTGAGGCAACTTGCTCATCACCGGTTTCTCCTTTGGTTCATACCCAGCTTTCTTAAGGAGTTTGAAAGCTTGCGGGCCATATGACTTAGATATTTCTGCTTCAAATACTTCACCATGCTCAGTTTTTGCTCCTTCAATAGGACGTACGAATCCTTTGAGCGGTGGAGAAGAAGTCTTACCTTCATCAATTTTTGTTAAAGGCAATGTTAATTCTTCCAGGGCCTCAAGCTCTTTGCCTTTGCTCTTCTTGAGAGTGGTGGATGATGTGCTACCTTCCTCCTTTATTTGTTTACTGCCCCCATTATCTTGTGCTGGGGCTTCTTCTCGGTTCACTTCCTTTGTATTCTTGAAGAAGTATTTAGCATCAGCAAAGTAAGATTCAGCTTCAGTAAACGGCTTATCATCGCCGAATACCCTTTTCACACTGTTGCCTTCACTATACTTGAAACACTGGTGTAATGTAGAAGGGACCACACCATTCTCGTGCAGCCATGGGCGCCCCAAAAGCATATTGTATGAAGTTTTTGCGTCTATGACATGGAAGAGCACAGTTGATCTCATCTCATCAATCATCAAATCTAGAACAATCGTGCCGAGAGTCCTTTGCCCTTCATGATTGAACCCTTGGATCATCAATCGGCTATGATTGAGTTCATCCACCGGTATCTCTAACTTTTTCAACATTCTTAAAGACAGAATGTTTACTGCTGAGCCTCCGTCAACAAGTATACGCTTTACTTGCAGCCCTTGCGTATAACCAGTTACAAATAGAGGTCGGTTGTGAGGCTGTGAACCCAACAACATGTCTTCATCTGTGAAGGTCACCTTCATAGAATAAGTTTTTTTCTTGTTCTCAACTCGTTCATCTTCATTGCCCTCCTCACTCACCGCATGACAAGAGCCTTCATTGTGAACTTCTTTTATGGAAGCGAAGTTTGTGGCCGCTTCATCCTCCAATACAATCTTTCCCTCCTTAGCCAACTGCATGATCTTTTCCTTAAAGATGAAGCAATCATGAATGGGATGACCCACCAATCTATGATACTTGCAATATTTTGGGTCATTGGTTCGACTTGCTTCCTCTGGACGTTTCATTTCGGGGAGTTCGATGAGTTTATCTTTCATCAGATCATCAAATATGCCAGAAACATCAGAGTTCAGAAATGGATACTCTTTTTCTTGCATCTCCTTCAGGGTCAACCTTCTTTGCCCCCACTCTTGGGTAACTTGTTTTCCTTTATCTTTCTTGTCATCTCCATTCTTTCGAATCTTAACTGTAGCAGTGTTTATGGCCATTGATTCTTTATTGGAGTTTCTTGCATAAGGTTTGCCCCCTTTCTTGGCTTCTTGTCTTTCTCTGGACTTGTAAGAATCCGACACTGGTGAGTGTTTGATTCCACTGGCTGCCATGCTCAATTCCATATCATGAGCTCTCGTAGCCAACTCCTCGAAAGTCTTAGGCTGAATCCCTTTAAGTATGTAGAGTAAATTCCACTCCATCCCTTGGATGCACATTTCGATAGCAGACTCTCCGGATAATCGGTCTTTGCAATTTAAACTCAAGTTTCTCCATCGATTGATATAATCAATCACAGGCTCGTCCTTCAATTGGCGAGTATTAGTTAGCTCAGTCATGCTAACGGTTCTCCTCGTGCTGTAGAAACGATTGAGGAATTCATATTCCATTTGTGCCCAACTGTCGATGGACTCAGGCTGCAAGTCGATATACCAATCAAAGGCATTTCCTTTGAGAGAGCGAACGAATTGCCTCACCATATAGTCTTCATAAGTACCAGCATCATTGCACGTCTCAATGAAATGTGCCACATGCTGTCTGGGGTTTCCTTTGCCATCAAATTGCTGGAATTTAGGAGGCTGATAACCAAGTGGCAACCTTAAGTTATTCACTCTTTTTGTGTAAGGCTTAACATAAGTGACGGTAGGCTTGGCATTCTCTTCAAACCTTTCTTTTATTGTTCCAAGTATAATATCTTTGAGTTGCTCCACTTGGAGCATTCCATCAGCTGAAAGTTGCACTCCTCTTTCAGTTTGCTCTTTTTCAGTAGTTTGGCGTTTTGTGGACTCTTCCATCTCACTCTCGTCCACAGCTCCTTTTCCGTTTACACGGCTAGTCTCCGCAACGTCTCTTTTTTCCATCAATTGGGAGATTTTGGTGTCTTGAGCTTCTATATATTTCGTGAGCCCTTCGATAGCTTTCATCATATTTGCTAATTGCTCCTCAATAGTTGTAGTGCCGGCCATCATTACCGGGGCTGCAATTGAGTCCGATGAAGAGCTTGAGGATGAACGAGGATGTGAGCATGCAGAATCTTCATCACTATCCTCTTTTATGGGTAGCTGTTTTCTTGAAGCCATTTCAACCGAAAAGTTAGAGCCGGAGGAGGTCTCTGACTGAGCTTTCATTGACATACTCCTTGTAACAACAGCAACTTGTTCACTCAACGAGGCGGAGAGCTTGGAGGCAGAAGTCCTTCCTACTGTGATCTTGACAGGAGTCATGTTGTATCTTTGTAGGGAGAAGAGATGAGAGGTAGAGATTGTCCCACTGGGCGTGCCAAAATTTGTAACAACAAATTTTGTATTTATAATAAAATAAATACAATATTGAGTACAAAGATAATTTCTTGATGGATGTAATTTGAAGAAGATGTAAGCGGGTTACAATCTCAATCAATCATCTGATTCTTCTCTCGAACCAATTTGGCTTTGACTTGACTTTGACTTGACTTTGACTTGACTTGTGATTCTTGACTTTGACTTCTTTGACGAAGTGTATGCTGACTGTGTTGATAGCTTGTGTTGACTTGACTTTTGTGTTGAGTCGGATCTTCAAACGAAGCTTGTCCGAACTCGAGTGTGTAGTCTTGAACGTTGACCGGAGGCGTTGAACCTTTGCTCGGATTAAACGTTGACTGAGAGCTTTCTACGAAGAACACTTGATCTGGGGGACTTGGAGCCTTGATCCAGGATTAGTAGCTGTTCTTGATTTGAAGCTTGAAGATGCTTTGAGGCTTGAAGCTTTAGAGGCTTGAAGACTTGAAGCTTTGTTGAAGATCTTAAACTTGAAGCTTTAGAGGCTTGAAGACTTGAAGATCTTGAGTGTGAAGCTTTAGAGGCTTGAAGACTTGAAGCTTTGTTGAAGATCTTAAACTTGAAGCTTTAGAGGCTTGAAGACTTGAAGATCTTGAGTGTGAAGCTTTAGAGACTTGAAGACTTGAAGCTTTGTTGAAGATCTTGAACTTGAAGCTTTGGAGGCTTGAAGACTTGAAGATCTTGAGCTTGAAGACTTGAAGCTTTGAAGATTTGAAGACGCTTTGAAGATCGCTTGAAAGCTTGAAGATCCTCGAACGTTCTTCGCTTGAAGCTTTGAAGGTTTGAAGACGCTTTGAAGATCGCTTGAAGGCTTGAAGATCCTCGAACGTTCTTCGCTTGAAGCTTTGAAGATTTGAAGATCGTTCTTCGCTTGTTCTTCGCTTGAAGATCTGGAGGGAGCTTTACTCGTGTTCTCGATCTCTTCAAGTGCGTCGTCTTCGAGTACTTGAATGTCTGTCTGTCTCTGTCTCTGTCTGTGTCAAATGAATGGTGGAGACCCCTTTTTATAGGTGAAAAAGGAGGTCCAGGCCACCTTTGGGCCTCACTTAGCGGGCTTGGGCTTCAGCCTGACTGAACCATAATTGGGCCTATCTGATTTGGGCCAGATTTAGTTTGTCTGGGCTTGTTTGACTTGGGTCAGACTTTATTTGACTTGGGCTTGATTGACTTGGGTCAGGCCCCATTTGACTTGGGCTTGATTGACTTGGGTCAGGCCTCCTTTGACTTGGGCTTGATTGACTTGGGTCAGGCCTCATTTGACTTGGGCTTGATTGACTTGGGTCAAACCCCATTTGACTTGGGCTTGATTGACTTGGGTCAGGCCTCCTTTGACTTGGGCTTGATTGACTTGGGTCAGGCCTCATTTGACTTAAGCTCATTTAATTTATTGGGCTCAAATTATTGATTAATTTACTTTAGGAATTAATTTATTTAAATTCCAAAATAAATTAATATGTAATCAGAAAAATCCACGTGTCGCCATTTAATTGGACCGTAAATTTTAATTGCTTACACATGTATCTTTGGGATCATATGTTCCATTTATCCAAATAAATTGAATCAATTCAAATATTTGTATTGTTTTCTAATTTTTATTATTATGGTATATGATGATAAAAGGATATGTATGGATAGGAGGACAAAATCTTATATTAGATGATTGTATATTAAATAAATGAATGATAGTTACGTAGATAAATTATATTTTTTTAATGGTTATATAAGTAAAATATGAATTAAAATATTTTTTTAAATATGATGAATAATCCATTTAAGTATGATTTTATACATTTTTAATATCTTTAAAAAAAATTATTTTTTGCCTACTTGTTGTTAGAGCTGTTAAAATTATAAACAATCGAGTTTGGTTTTGCTCTTTTAAGGCTCGAGCTCAACTAAATTCATAACTATACGAGCTTGATTAGATTTGTGATTACGCGAGCTCAAGTTCTAGCTTGTCTTATGCTCGTTTTTGTTAACGAGCCGATCTCAACTCGATTCAATAAGGCTCGATTATTTTAATAATAATTATTAATAATATTATTAATAAATACTACTCCCTCCATTCCATAGAAGTTGACACACTTTCCTTTTTGGTTTGTCCCACTAAAGTTGACACATTTCCTTTTTAATACATGAGACCCACATAAAAAAATTAATCTATTCTCATAGGCCCTACATATCACCTCTAATACAACTACCCACTACACATTAAATATTATTTCTCTCACTTCACTTTACATTAAATTATTATATTCCTTAATCTCCGTGCCCAAAAAAATTATACCAACTTTAATGGGACGGAGGGAGTATTTAATTATAATTTTATGTAAGTAATTATTAAATTAAATAATATTTATTAATTCTATTTAATTATAATTTTATGTAACTACTCGAGCGAGCTCGAGGTCGTTCTTAAACTCGTTTCCTAATTTAGTCGAGCTCAGCTCGATAATTACTCGAGTCGAGTTCGAGTATGCACTACTCAGGCTCGTTCGGCTCGAATAATAGCTCTACATGTCGTCTCCAGAAGCCTCCTCATGAAGAAAATTTTATGTGTTAAATTGTAGTTAATTTTACTTATTTAATTATTTATTACTCTCCTGTCCCCTTGATACGTATTTATTTTGTCATTTTTGTCTGTCCCAATACGAATTATCCATTTTCTTTTTTTGAGTTGATGTGACACATAAGGAGCTCAACATTAATAGTACTTATACAACTACCTACTACATATTAAAATATTATTTCTCTCATCTTATTACACATTAAAATATTATATTGCTTAATCAACATGAATAAAGTGAACAAATACATAAGGAGTATATATTTATTTGATGACAATTTTGGAGTACACCCCTACTTCCATACGATTTATAGATTTAAGGGATTTATAGTTATTCCCCGCAATCAACCAAACTATACTATTACCAAATAGAAACTTATTAGTATTCCTTACTACAATTATTACTATGTTTTCCTTTTCCATTCTAATCAAACTATACTATTACAAAATAGAAACTCATGAGTATTCCTTACCACTATTATTACTACTATGTTTTCCTTTTCCATTCTAATTCTTTACTTGAAACCAAACGCCCCCCTTAGGATAGGGTTTAATAGTAATTACCAAATTTAAAAAGTTAACTTTTAAATACTCTCTCAGTGGATTTTAAGATATCCATTTGCTTTTTGTACGTGGATATAGTTTTAAGGTATTTATTTGCTTTTTGCACGTGGATTAAGGAGTATTATTATAGTAGATAAAGTGGGTAGTTGTATTAGAGGGAAGTGATGTGTAATATTATGTACTTTTTTACTAAATAGAGAAAATTGATACCTTTGAAGCGGACGCCAGGAATAGTGAAATTAATACCTTAGAAGCGGACGGAGGGAGTATAATCTAAGGGTGGGTATTTATTATTATGATACGGATAAAAAGTTAACTCATGTGACACGAATAAAAAGTTAACTTACGTGAGATGGATAAAAAATAATATTATTATTAATGAAAAGTGATACTAAATTAATGAAAAATGACAGTGGTGTAGTAAATTATTTCATATACAATTTATTACATAAATAAAAAGTAATAATATTTTATAACGAAAGTTGTAATATTTTATAACAAAAGCATAAAATAGTCCCACAGTGAGACGGTCTCACACAAAACTTGTCTTTTTCTTTTTAACTTTTGATGATCACAACATTTTGTTTTATGCTAATTTTTTTCTCATTTTGAACCTAGAATGCAAATATAAATTGTTTAGGATAAAAAGTGCATTAAAAAAATACAAACACTTGTGTAAATCGAATTTACATACGTTTATATGTAAATTTTATTATTCTTTAATACATGAAAAATTACTCTTTAAACACATAAATTGTTACTCTTTAAAATTAAAAAATTACTCTTTAAATTTTGTAAATCCTGATTTTTCGATTACTCTTTAGTACATAAAAAATTACTATTTGGAAACATTAATCACTACTCTTCTGTATAAAAATTATTACTCTTCAAAAAGTAATTTTTTATATGCTAAAAAATAATTTCAAAAAATAAGTTTACATGTAAACCCGATTTATGTGAAACACACTCTTAAAATAATTATTATTTAAAACTTCAAATATATTGAAATCATTAAAAATTAAGATGTATCCTATGAGACTAAAAAAGATAAAAGAATATGCTTGGAATATACTATATTTCCCCTTGATTCTAGATATAAACCACTAATAAATCCTACTCATCAATTTATGGGCCTTATCAGCCTCTAATGTAAATAGAAGTCTATCTATTTCATACTTATAACAAATTATTATTATTAAAAAAATTATACTTTAACAAGTGATATATAAACTCTTGCATATTTAGCATAGGGAATGATTGTAATTTATAGTATATATGGAAAATTAAAATTTCATAAGATATCCACAGAATTATTGGAAGAATAATGTGTCATGTAAGAAAAAAATTAAATGCTCCTCGTTTAAATGAATTTTGTTAGGCTTGAACGACCATATTTCCTATTTAGGTCTAAATGACTGTAGATGGGCCATTAATATGTTTAAAAAATTGTGTAAAGAAAATCAAATTACGCAACAAATTACGCAATTTGACTTGTATAAATTTAATTAGAATATTCAAACTTCATTTGATTAATAGTTTAAGCAGCTCAACTATATAATAGTATTAAAATAAAATAGAAATCCAACCATTCAATTCATATGACTTGTATAAATTTAATTAGAATATTCAAACTTCATTTGATTAATAATTTAAGCAGCTCAACTATATAATAGTACTAAAATTATACTTAAATGTATAATTCAACATACTTTAAAAAATATATTTTAGCTATAAAATAATTACTACTTTAATGATGGATCGACCCGTTATTCCATTTGTCTAGGAAAGCTAGCCATGCTTTATGGTGAATACTGTCAGGTTTAAATGCTTTGAGATCGTAAAGACTGTAATATTCCTCAATAAGGAAGAATCATCGTAATTTATGACTTCGTAAAGTATTTAATTTAAAGTAATCTAGCATCATGATAACATCTTTTCGACTTTGTATAACGCGGGTGGAAGACCAACGAAGGAATTTCATCTAAGGTGTGTGGGAATAGCTTAATAAAATTCCCTTGAGCTCTACGGATGACTAAGAAGGCAGGATCAAAGCTGGCTTTGTCCACCACCTACTTGCTTCTACCTCCCAACGATAGAGGAGCAAAACGTTCTATGCTACGGCACTTTCTTCTCTTATGATATAAAGAGGGAAAGTCTCATAAAAAACTTTATATTCATTTGGTTTGATTAATGCCCCCAACTTATCCTTCCAGCTTTTATAGTTTATTTATCACATAAAACTTTTTACACTTAAAAAAACACCTTATTCAATAACTAAAAAAACTATTTTAATTAATTTCATATTTATCATTCATTTATTAATTTCTTATACTCATAACATTCTTTACTTTTATTTATCACTAAAAATAGTAACGAAATACTCTTAAAAGTCAATAAAACTAATAAAAAAATAAGGTAAAAGCTCCTGCGCCTCCGGGGACACGGAGGGATACTCCGTGTTCCCATGTGAACACAACTCTCCCCCTCCAACCCTATTTAAACCTATGTATTGCTAGGGGTTTAAATTGCAAAGAACATGGAAATTGCAAAGGTGCATGGAATGTGCTGCGTGCGCCGGGTGTACAAGAACTCCACTCAAAAAATAATTATACATTGATATTAAACGTGAATGGAGCGTGAGACAGAATTATATTTTTGGTGAAAATTCACTCAAATTCCAAAGATTATGAATAGTCAACAAACTACAGCAATTTAGTTAATTTGATTTGTAGTATAATAATATCTTCTTGAGCATTCATTTTTATTAACATGTGCAACAATGCCTATGCATGCCTTGGAACACACAACTTGTTGGGCTCATCGATTTTTAGGCGATGGAAGAAAAATAATTTTATTTACTACTACTCGCTACTCTATTTCACAAACTGCTTCATATACATGTTTATGTTCTACGTTATTTTTTTAAAAAATTAATTTTTTACTAATATTATTATCTTTAGAGTATTTTAGTATTTTTAGATAATAAAAAATTACTCCATCCGTTCCGGCGTAAGAGGGGCTTTTATTTTTTTGTACGTAAATTAAGAAGTACTCCATTATTATTTAAGGTGTAGTGATAGTTATATTAGTGAGAGTGTGGACCCCATATTTTAATTGTATTAGAGGGGTATATATTTCTCATGTGTGTAAAAAAAAAAGGGAACTCTTTGGGTGTGACGATCAAAATGAAAAAAAAAGACCATCTATGAATGAGACGGAGGGAGTATAAAATAATAACATGTGTATGAAAAATAAGTAATAAATTTGAAATTAAATTAACTCTTAAAATTATTGGATAAAATAATGTTGCCTTTTTTAAAATGTGATAAATTTTTATAGAACTAACAAATAATGAAAATGTGAAGAATTTTGTGAGGTAAATATTCACTATTTAATACTCCATTTTTCTTTTTTTTTTTAACGTCAACATGCATGAAACATTGACAGTGTCACTATCTCCTTAACAAGTTACCCCTATATGTATAAGATGGAATCATACATCCTCCATTTTGGAGAAGTTATCATATTTTTTTTTTCACGGAGATTAAGGAGTATAATAATAATTTAATATATAATAAAGTGAAATTAATAATATTTAATGTATAGTGGGTAGTTGTATTATAGGTATGTGGGCTCATGAGAATAAATTAATATTTTGGTGTGAATCATGTATACCTTAAAGGAAAGTGTGTCAACTTTTATGAGAAATTGAAGTATTATTTTTTCAATACATATTTATTACTAATATAAGACAAATATTTATATGTTTATTGCAGCATTTTATCCTTCGTATTTTTAGATTTACTAAATGTAGCACAAACTAAGTTATTTTTTTTTTAATTAATTAGACATAAATGTCCTAATAAAAAGTATATATATGATGCACTCTTTTAAAGTAGGTAGACTGTAAAGAATATGTTTAGTGAATTATAAAAAAAATAAAAAAAAATTAAGGAAAATCTAATTCAAACTTCGCACCGATTTTATTTTATTTTTATTACCACAAGCCACATAAGTAGGTGCTAGGTCAAATGGTGTGCAATTGCACTGATACAAAATAAGTCTACTTACAGTGAAATATAAAATACGAGGTAGAGAAATGTCATGTTAAATAATAGAAAATGAATAAAATAAATATAATTTATA
Organism: Pogostemon cablin; assembly: GCA_023678885.1. Taxonomy (NCBI): domain Eukaryota; kingdom Viridiplantae; phylum Streptophyta; class Magnoliopsida; order Lamiales; family Lamiaceae; genus Pogostemon; species Pogostemon cablin. Next base: position 23,227,584 of record CM042973.1, read on the forward strand.
TATTTAAAAATCGACTCTCAAAATTGATTAAAATATAAATAAGAATGATGACAATAGTAAGGAACGGTAATAAATATTGTTTATTTTGAGAAATTATTTGGTTGATGATATAAATTACTATATCATATATAGTTATTGATTTTTGTTTGATTTGTAAAAAAAAATTGGAATTTTTTTATTTTTTAGGAAGAATTACTCATAAATACACATTTTGTAATCCTAATTAATTATAAGATACATTGATTTAAAAAAAATTAATCTCACATACAAAATATTAAATAAAATACCAAATATAACCATAAATCCATACTCATACTCTTAAGAGTGAAGATTGCGTGTGCCCGGACGCACGACGTGTGACTTTAGAATTTAGTATTATGAATAAGGATACATTATTTTATTCTAAAGGGTATACATTTTAATTAACATGGGTACACCATTTTTGTTCTAAAGGGTATACACTTTTCATTAATATTTTTTATTTTTCTTCACCAAATAAAGGGTACACATATTTATACTAAAGGGTATACAATTTAACACAAAATTTTAAAGGTGCGCCCACACTTTTCTTTAATATTTTTTTTATTTTTCTTCATAAAATAAAGGGTACACATCTTTATACTAAAGGATATACATTTTAACATAAAATTCTAAAGGTACACGGAAAGTGCTCCGATGCGCACACAAGTTTTTGCCTACTTTTAAACCACAAACCCTAAATCCTCACCCACCGCCACATTGCCGCCGACCGATCGCCGAACTGCCGATCGGCCGCCGGATCGCCGCTGTCGTCGCCGGACTACCGTCGAACCACCATACTTTTTTGCTGCACACACTTTTTTTACTGCACATATTTTTTTTACTACACACACTTTTGCTGCATACGAACTTTTATGTGCAACACATGTATAAGGGTAATATTTGAATATTACTATATATTTATGTAGTTAGTAATAATATTTTTGTATATTTATATTTCATAGTAATTAAGGATTTTTTAATGTAACTAGTATTAATTCATATTTTCTAATTCCATAGTCAATCCATAATTTAAAACCTCCATACCAAAACACTCCCTTAATCACATTTCAATTAAATAATGGAGTAAGCCTATTTTAATATGTTAATTCAATATTAAGATATAATAAAAAGTAGAAAGAAAGGGATATCCCTAAAGGCATTCTACCAATTCTTTGAACCATACTATAATCCTTCACTTTTGTCCCTTTTATTTATTTATTTTAATTTTATTTATTTAGAACAATAATTGTTCAACCCAAAACAATAAATAACATCTTAATTTCAACCATTAAGGTACATTTTAATTTTAAAATTATCATACATTTTACCATATAAAATATTTTATATTTTATTTATTATTTAAAAATATTAAAATCAAAATAAATTATCTATTAAACAATAATGTGTAACGTAAATGTGAACCATCGAACAATGATGTGTGATAGAGGGGCTAATCTCTTCTCTCTTTTCATATGGATTATTAATAAAATAGATTATTAATGAAATAGTTTAATTGATACTTAATATTTTATTGATTACATATTAATTTTCTATTAAAAAAAAGTGTTATAAATTCATATATCCATCTCAAGTTTTGTAAAACAAATAAAATATAATAATATATTAAAAAGTTACAATCGAAAAGTAAATTATGTCATAAACTATTTTAGTTATAAATAAAAAATAAAATATCTTTAAAGAAAATGAATAATATTCTTAATAAAAATATATAATTGATTAAGAAAAGTAAAATTATCTTAAAACGAAACGATTTTGAAATGTTATTGTTTGGTGTTTAATGTAAGAGTATTATTCAATTTTTCATTAAAAAATAAATAATTAAATTGTATACATTTTTGTTTATAATTGTATATGTTTTTGTTTAATTATATTTGTATACGTTTTTAGAGTGAGTGCACTGTATAATTAGCCTAAAATAAATAAACATCTCCCGTAGCATTACCACCTCTCTCAATTTTCACAGATTTGAAAGATTTTTCAGATTTCGCAAATTATGCAGTTTTGAGAATTTTTCACTTTTCGCAAATTCATTACTTTGGACAAAATTGAGGACATCATTGTGTAGTTAGAGCTTTCCTCCTTCAGCCTCTCTAGCTCTCTCTTATCCAATGCCTTTTCCAAATCCTCTTCTGTGTCCTGTAGATTTGCAGAGGATTCTGCAAAGATTGCAAGATCCTTTGAGTTCTCTGTCATCTCATTCCATTCCTTTTCTTCATTCTCCAAGTATACCGCTCATGATCCTCATCATTGTTTTGATGATCTTCACCTAACTTCATGAGGTGAAGTTTGTCCGTCAAACTGCAGATGATATTGTGATCAACCTGAAAAAATGAAGTTTGTCCGTCAAACTGCAGATGATGGTGTGATCAACCTGGAAAAATGAAGTTTGTCCATCAAACTGCAGATGATGTTGTGATTAACCTGGAAAAAAAGAAAATAGTTATTGTCACAAATAATAACAAACTCCAACTTGGGATAATTGGAATCAAATCTTATATTCGACAACAAAGCTATAAACTCTTTGGTGTTAGAGTGTATCATTCGAATATATTCGCTAATCAAACCTTATTTTTATTTCTTATTAAATTGTAGATTTCCTTCGAATTAGATTCGAATTCAAATAAATAATATTCGGATTGGATTCGAAAATATGTACACTTTTTTAATCTAAATTTAAAAATCCTAATAAAAATCATTCCAAAAAAATATAAGGATATATAAAAAAAAAAATCACATTAATATACCCACATTAATTCACACTCTGCATTACTATAAAAAAAGTTACAAAATGTAAAATAGGTAAACATATATAGGGGGATAGGATAGTAATTTACAAAATGCCATATATCCCCCCTCCCCCCACCCCCCAAACTTTAAATTAAAATCAAATATAGTAAAATTCTTACACAAAACGTAATACCACATATAACGATGTATTTGTGAGAATACATGTAGGATAAACTATTCTATACCCTAACAATCAATCTTAAGAGAAAATATTGAGATTTTTCTCCCCACATACGTGTCACTCATCTAACGCGTGTAACCGGAGATGTAACACCAAAATGTAACACGACATCCAAGATCCCCAACCAAATGTCATTAGTCTAAACTAACTCCTTCATTAATTAAGGATTAATTAATCCACAAATTCATTACTCCAAACAAATTATCACCAACTGCTTGCATTGAAAATTAAATTGTCGCCGTTATACACTCTAAATTAATGATCTCTCAACCGTATTATCTTTTTTTTTTAATGCATTATAATTGTTATCTTTATATATGATAATGTGTTATTCATAACATCATACATGTGTCTTCTTGCTCTGGTGGTTTTGGGGGTGACTTTCATTCATATTCATGTCGGAGAGGATGTTGTCGTCCAGCCTTGTAAAATGTGAACCTCACCTCATCAGAGCTGCCGATCGAGGTAGGAACTATCCACCATTTTCATCTAATCTTTTGATGCATTCCTTAAGCACCAATCTGGAATTATTTATATATAATCAAATTAACCATCATATTTTACATGCATGCATGCGTTAATCACCGAAAGAAACGTACGCTACATAAATCTTGTCATATTTGTTCATTGTTTTTCTCAATGCCGTTATATTCATGGCAGATTATATATATACTCCCTCCGTCCCAGGTAATGAGGGCCGGAGACCTTATGTTAACTATAAGGTCTCCGGCCCTCATTACCTGGGACGGAGGGAGTATATATATATATATATATATATATATATATATATATATATATATATATATATAATACATCAGCAATAAGAACAAAGAACTAGATAGTAATAATTACTTATTAGATTAAACTAAACAAAAATAATATTGGATTAACTTATGAGTAGCTTTGCAAACGCCTCAGGCGCTTATGGTAGAACTTGACCAAAGCCCAACTTAAAAAAGGCTTTCGTCGCGAATGCTATCTCATAAGCTGAGGCTTTTGAAAAGCTACTCGTAGGTTAATCTAGTTTATATTTGTTTAGTAATTTAATTTACTAAGTAATTAGTTCTTTGTTCTTGTTGCTGATGTATTATCTATCTAACCTGCCAAGAATATAAAGGCAATGAGTAAAACAATGAAGAAATATGACAAGATTTATATAGCTTTCTTTCAGTGATTAACGCATGCATGCATGCTAATAATGATGGTTAATTTGATTATGAATAATTACAGATTTATTCAAGGAATTAATGTGTCAAAACAATATTAATTTTACTATACTTTCACAAATCCAAATCTCTCAGCAATTATATATATAATCATAATATTGGGGTTAATTACTATACTGTGGTGTATATAAACCTTATCCTAAACGGTATTACCCGTGGTTAAGGTTAGCTAATTCTAAGGAAGTTTTTGGTGGTGTATTTACATACTGCTTGAGGAGAAAATCAACTACTTTAAAATCTCTCTTTCATATGGAGTATTTTACATTTTGTTACTATTATACAAATTGATCTTTGTGTATTTGAGTGCACAAGATGTTCAGTTCATCTTACTTTATTTGTATAGTTTTAAAATTACTATTTTTATTGAAAATTACATTTGATGAGATTATAATATCGGTTGTTTAATTTTTTATATTAAAGCAATGGCGTGAGCGGTGCATAGACTGTGGAATGGGCTTCTCAAGTGATGGGCTATTGGGCTTTGATGAGATTATAATATCGGTTTTTTTAATTTTTTATAATATTTTATTTGCTTGGGCACAATCTTACGTGGCAGGCATGAAATTTGTTTTAAGAACCATTCACTTTGCATGGGCCCCACTGAACTTTATCATAGCCTTAACAAACATGCTAACGGGTGTAACACCCACTTCCAATTATTCCCCTTTTGTTCTCATTTTTCAAACCATAAAATAACATTTAAATGCATTTTCAACTAAAATATAAGGAAAGTAATAATCATTAAATGCTCAAATATGAATATACTTCCCATAAAAATGGTGCTGAATTAAATCAAACCTTACAATTGGCAGATTTTCATACTCGTGACCTCTTTGTCGTTGAATGTATATATTTACTTTTTACATATAAGTTAATATGTATTATTATTCAGTGTGTAGTGAATAGTTGTATTAATAAAATATGTGATTTTTATATTTTTACCATATTATTGGTGTATAGTTTTCATATTTCTAAATTAAATATATATATATATATATTATGAATGAATTAAAATAACAAAATAGATATCTTTATTAGAAATGATTGAGGGACTATTTTAAATAATAAAAATATAACAATGAAGCAATAATAAATTACCTTATATACTTATTTTTTTGGGATTTTGATTTTTTAACCTTGTTGCATGCGGAGGTTACGCCAGTTGAGAAAGAAATTTAAGATGGCTAAATTAAAGGAAAATTATATGCGCTCTATACCCCAGACTATTTTAACGTTCAACGTGAGTTTCCGTTAGTTTAATTGACGGAATTTCAATTAATAATTTTAATGGGACCAAAACTATTAAAAATTAAAAATAAAATCTCTTGTGAGACGCTATTTATATGGGACGATTTGTGAGATGTATTAAAGTATGTCTATTATTTAGATAAAGTATGTTTAATGATTATTAAAGTATGCTTTCTAAAGTATGTTGGATTATGTTAAAGTATGATTTTAGCGTGTTATAATATGATTTATTATTAACATACTTTAACTACAAATAAACATACTTTATCTCTACAATAAACATATTTTAGTAATGGTTCGACCCGTTTCACACCCATCTAAAAAAATTTGTCTCACAAGAGAGCGTCTCAAAATTAAATGTGACTATTTATATGTGACTAAAATTGCAATTTTCCTGAGGTGTATATGGCTATTTAAGAGTTTTCTTTTGTTTAAATTTATCGGCAAAAGAATTTTTTTTATTGAAGTATGTATGATCAACAACAACATGAATCATAGTTTTACGAGCATTCCTCAATATTCTCTCCGTCCCGTCAAAAGAGGGTCTTTTGCTTTTTTGCATGTAGATTAAAGAGTATTATTATTTAATGTGTAGAAGGGAGTTATATTAGTGAGAGTGTGGACCCCTATTTTAATTATATTAGAAGGGGGTGTGTGGGTTTTATATATGTAAAAAATGAAATAAGACTCTTCAAGTGAGACGATCAAAATGGAAAAAAATACTCTCTTTGAATATGACTGAGGGAGTATATGTAATAAAAAATATAATACCAAAGCTCTAGCATATTGATCTTCTAAGTTTAATTCTAAAAGAGTGCATCACAATAGGCAAGTGAAAGGGTTACGACTCCACATATCATAACTTGAGTCGATTAAAGTTTCAGATTTTTAATCTTGATTTCGAAGCTTATCGTGCACAAAATTAGAATTTTATAACAAAAAATTTACTATTTTTCAAAATCATAACTAATGTGTTCTAAGTGAGCGGATTATATGCAGATTATAATAATGCAAGTAATTTATGGATTCAATTATCGATAGGATGGATTTTAAAAGGAATTGCTTCTGTGGGAACCAAAATGGAATCATAGCTACTAATGAGAATTTTCTAAGTAAAACTGAACAGTCCTAATTGTATTTCTTACTACTATGTATACATACTTTGTAACAACAAAGAAATACCGTCTCAACGACACATGAGTAAAATGGGTCGCCACAAAATATGAAATTTCGTCACAAAATGTACTGTTACATTTTTGTACTATGATATTTTCTGCATTAAAGTTAGGTATTCGGTGCACCCGGTTGCAAGGGTGCACAAATATGTGTATTAACTTTTCATTCTATTTTGTATACATGCTATTCTATTTTGTATGCGTATTTCTAAATAATTGTATACTTTTTTCATACTAAGTATTTCATTAAAAAAACTAGCATCCATATGTGTATAACTTTTTATTCAATAGTGTGTACATATTTTTTAATAATTGTATATTTTTTTACATTTAATTTTTCATTAAAAAAATTAACAATTAAATTGTATATATTTTTTTCATAATTGTATATAATTTTGTTTATATTTATATACGTTTTTTAAAGTGGGTGCACCCTATCTTAAAGTGCACCCGGATGCACAGTATAATTAGATTCTGCATTATGTCTTGACATGTGGCCGAAGTAAAAATTAAAAGCTTTTACTCCTAAAATTATGTCCCATAACATTTTTGTAATAATATTTTCTGCATTATGCTTTGAATGTTTGACATGTGACTGAAAGATAAATTTAAAACTTTAACCCTAAAATATTGCTCCATAACAATTTTGTAGTATAATATTTTCAGTATTATGCCTTAAATGTTTGACATGTGACAGGAAAAAATTAAAACTTCACCCCTAAAATTTATACTCCCTCCGTCCCAACTTAAGATTTCCATTTGTTTTTGGGCACGTGGATTAAGGAGTATTATTATTTAATGTGTAGTGGATAGTTGTATTAGTGGGTGTGGGGGCCCATGTTTTAATTGTATTAGTGGGTGTGGGTGAGTCCCATATGTCCAAAAAAGGAAATGAGACTCTTTAGGTGAGACGACCAATATGGTAAAATGTAGCAATGATTGTTATTTTTTTTGAAAAGGAAAATCAAAAGCGGGATAAGAGTCTTTGTTATATATTCTCTTCGTCCCCTTGAAAGATATTCATTTACTTTTTGCACGTAGATTAAGGAGTATATTAAATTAATGTATAGTAAGGTAAGAGAAATAATATTTTAATGAGTAGTGGATAATCGTATTAGTGTTGAGTATGGGGCCATGTGTAGTGGTTGTGGGTCACATCAATTCAAAAAAGGAAATTGATACTTTGTAATGGGACGGACCAAAATGAAAAAATGGATACGTATCAAGGGGACGGAGGGAGTATTTTTTTCGAGATTGTTGGATGAACGACTAACGTAAATCTTATACTCCCTCCGTCACACTTATTTTTACCCACTTTTTATTTTGGAGTGTACCACGTATTTTTATCCATTCCATTAATGGTAAAAATACATTACATATCTTATCTACTTTTTACACTTTATTTATCAATTTCAACAATTTTATTTATTTTTTTACGCTTTATTCATAATTTTCAATAATTTTATTTACTTTTTCTCTCAATATTTTATCCCTCCGTTCCACCGAAATGTCACAATTTTACTATATGGGGCGTCCCATCTAAATATCCACAATTTTCCATTTTTAGTAAAAAGGTACAACATGTGACCCATCACTCACTACTAATACAACTACCTACTACACATAAAATAATAATATTCCTTAATCTACGCATAAAAAGCAATCGGTGATGTTTGGGCGGGACGGAGGGAGTACCAATTTATTCCTATTTTTTCTTACATTATACTCCCTCCGTCCTGTTTCAATGTTATACTTATTTTTTGCACGTTAATTAAGAAGTATAATATTTTAAAGATAGTGGGTGGAAAAATATAATATTTAATGTAAAGTGGATAGATGTATTAATGTTGGATGATATATTAATTGTTTTAGGTGGGTCTCATATTCCAAAAAGGAAAAAATTAAACATTGAAGTGGGACGCGCAAAATAGAAACGAAAACATTGAAACAGGACGGAGGGAGTATATTAAAAAATAACACTTCTTAATTTACGTGTCCGTACAGACGGGTAAAAATACCCGGGATGGAGGGAGTATATTTTGTGTTACATTTCATTATATTAATACATATAAGAAATAATACATTTTAAAAGAAAAATATTAATTAAAAAAAGTGTTTAAATATTCTTTTTTCTTATATGTATATACGAGTGAAACATGAAATGTAATTACTTTCGCTATAAAATGTAATCACTTTTTCGTATGTTATCACTTTTTATTTATACTATAAATTGTTCATAATTCACTGTATCATTATCGCTTTTCATCGATTGAGTATCACTTTTCATTAACGATGTTATCACATTTTATTTGTCTCATGTAAAGGCTTATGTGAGACGGTCTTACACAAATCCTACCCTAAAAAAGGCAAAGACTTGTGTAAAAGAAATGAATTTTATATTTATAATGGTAGGTCTTGTGTGAGTCCATCTCATGTAAGTCCTTACATGAGACGAATAAAGAGTGATAACATCGTTAGTAAAAAGTGATACTCAATTGATGAAAAGTGATAATGATATGCAGTGAACTATTTCATGAACAATTTATAATATAAATAAAAAGTGATAATACTCCCTTCGTCCAGCGTACGAGGGTCATTTGCTTTTTTGCACGTAGATTAATGAGTATTATTATTTAATATGTAGTGGATAGTTGTATTAGTGGGAGTGTGAGTCTCATATTTTAATTGTATTAGAAGGGGTGTGTGGTTCCTATGTGTATAAAAGGAAAGGAGATTCTTTGGGTGGGACGACCAAAATGAAAAAATGGTCTTCTTAAACTGGGACGGAGGAAGTATTTTATAGCGAAAATGATAATATTTTATAACGAAATATTATCACTTTTTATTCGTTTTAGGGCTTCACACAAAGACCAAGTCTTTGGCTATCTATAAAAAGTGAGCATATATATTTCTATGATAAAATTTTCGACTTTTATAGTATTTATGTCGAACCAAAGCATGACCCATGGAAGAGTTCAAACACAAAATTACCAAGAATTTAGTTATTTGTAATAGGAACACTAACTACATCACACACGATTGTTGAATCTACTTGTTCAATATTCTAGACCTAACTTTTTAATTTAACATAGTGCCTCGACTAAACCCATGTCCTCTCGTTAGTCTATTCGAAATCTATTGAAATCACCATTAATTAATCAATAAGTACGTCAATTTGGATTAACTCGTTGGATCAACCCACCCTAATCCACAAAAATCCACTCAAAACTGCCCTACATGACCAACACCGCAAGTACACCAAATAAGTGGATTGCAACTGCAGTACCCTGTACGCTTTTTAAATTTTCTTTTCTGCATGATTTTAAGGAGATATTTAAAAATACCCAAAATGATTTTTAAGATCTTGAATTTGATATCAAACACCGTCTGAAGGGGCATTGATTATCTCATTTGCCCATATTATGCCCAACCAAACGAGACAGAGTAAAGAGTTATACAAATATAACGAGAAAGTTTAAGATTTTTCTTTAATAATACTCCACTTATGAGATGTACAATCTAGTTTCCCTACTCCACATCCATGTTCATCTTGTATTCCATGGGGTGACACATCAATCTCTGATCGTGAGATGTAATACTAAAATGTGGTTGGTCCCATCCGGTGGCACCAATAGTAATTCACAAAAATACACGACAATTTATTCAATTTGTACAAATTAGATATCACACAAACATGGCAATTGCCATTACGAACTCTCCATTGGAGTTGCCTTATTTCTCACTTTCATCAAACAAATAACGAATCTAATTAAAAATAACAACAAAAAAACAAGCCAAGAAAACATTAATATATCAACAAAGAAAATTAAAAATAAAAATCAAGAAACCATCTTCAACTCCAAACATGCATGCACATCATCACATGGCTAAAACAATTGATGAACCAACGAAACCCGCAACGATTCCCATAAGATTTGTGACCATGGAAGAAGCACCGTTCTTCGGATGAGAGGACTCGTCGGACGGGGCCTCAGAGCCAGGGGACGAGTCCTCCGAGGGAGCTGGAGAAGGCGGAGATGGAGACTCTTCGCCAGCTGGAGCTGGAGACGGGGGCTGATCCGAAGGCGAGGGAGGAGGGGACGACGCAGTTCCGTTGGAGTGGTGCTGGCTTCTATCAGCCATAACAACCACTACCAACTTCTCATTCTTGTGGCAATTGTCAGCCACTCCACTTATGAAGTAGTGTGGTCCAGAATGGTCGAATTTATATCGAGTGTTGCCATCGGTGTACTTATGTAGGGGTGATTCAGTGTTGCAGTTTGTGTAGTCTTCTTTGGTGACATGTAGAACAGAGTCTTGATCACCATTGTAGACAAACACTGCACCAAAAATTCATTGTGTTAGGTATGAATGTATATATATCATGTTCTAATTGGGATGGGGATGGAGCTAGAGAAAATCGACTCCTTTAGTACTTGCCTAGTGGCAATGCTACTTCATGTGTATGTTCATGATTTTAATTTTTTTGGGATAGGGAGTTGATCTTCTCTCAATTCTTGATCATCAAATCGAAGTGAGAGAAGTTCTACTTCATTTCCTAACCCCAAGAATATATCAAGTACTCCCTCCGTCAACGTTACTGTAAAATACGAAGTTTAAGAAAGATTATTTTTTTATCAATTTTATTGACTTTTAGGGGTATTGTAGTATTTATAAGTAATAAATAAATATGATATAATGAGAGGTTATTTATTTTGAAACTTTTTACTATTTTTAGAGGATGAAGAGTCTGATGAGACAAACAAATGAGGAAATAATGAAAAGTCTATTAGGACGAAAGGAGTATTTTTTAAGTGTAGGAGTTAGTTTTCTCTAGCTTCGTCATTATGATGAAGCGAGAGAAAATTGACTCCTATGCCCTAAGTGGCAATTCCACTTTAGGTCTATGTTCATCAAGTTTTATACTTTTTTTTTCTCACTTCATGATCATCATGGAGTGAGAAAAAATTGACTCCTCATCCAATCTTCAAATGGCAATGCCATTTGATCGGGTTTATGTAGTCAAGTTTTCAGGAACGGAGGAAGTATTAAACTTACGCAATGTGTCACCAATCTGAAACCGGTTTTTTTCAGCCCATTGATTGTAGATTGGTGTATTGGAATCAGAAGGAACTGTCCAGCCTTTTGAACCCCCAACCTTGAACTCAAATGCATGGCTTCTCTGGATCAGAAAACAGATGCACACAAACCCGAAAACCCGAAAAATTTCCTTATTTGTTTGAGCCATTGATGAAGAAAATGAACTCAAACAATTGGGATAAAATGCACCTGAAGGAGTTGTAATTATTTGGTTGAAGTTGAATGGATGAATGAAGGTATTTGTAGATGAAAAGAAGTGGTACAGAAGCTTTAATTTCTTTATCTTATTCTCTTTGATTTCTTGGGTTCCAGTGCAAAGCATAATACAACTTTTTGGTATGATTTTTTTTAGATTTCTGAACTATTTTAATCAACCAGTTAAGGTACTTTATGCTTTGCTTCATAATTATCAAGAATCTTCTAGACTTGCAGTTTGAGAAATGGTATATATCTAAAGCAACCTGATTGATTAACTAGGAGTTCTTCATGCTGATGGGTGGCAATTAATTTATTAGGGTGTGCCTATTTACACACACACACATTAGTTATTATTACTATCACTAAATTATTTAAGACGGGAATTCCTAGGATTTTAAATTCCACAGTAACACTTTTCAGTTTTAAACCCTCTTAGTAAGCCTTAAAAAAAAAAAAAAAGATTATATTAAAAAAAAAGAAGTAAAGAGATATAAACATTAAACACCAACCATTTCATGCCCAAACTCTACAAAATGAAGTTAACTTCTTAAAGTGTTACTAAACCTCCTTCCTAAAATAATTTTTTCCACGGTTGAATAATACTTTCCCTAAAGAAATGAGATTATTCATGGTTCTTGCCTTAAAGATACAGCCTTCCCACTTAGTGGTGCCCTAATTTATTTAGTGTTGTTTTTATTTATTGTTTTTAATACTTTTATATGAATAATAAATATAATTTATATCATCGATTACTCAATTTCTTAAATATCATTAATTTAGTTCACGTAAATATTACTTCTCGATGTATGTGTTTAAATTTATGAAAGTAAACAAAACTAATTCTATATTAGTTTGCTAAAGAAATATGTGAAGTAAGAGATCTAAATTTATAAATTAATTATTTTTATATTTATGAATTTTATAAATATTATTTATTCCAATATTTACTCATGAAATGATCAGATCACTGCTTATTGTGGATGAAATGCGTTTTTCTAAAGTAATTATGAGTAATGATGAATTAAAATATGCTTTTAAAATATTATATTATGAAAATACAAATCTATTTTAATTACTAATAAACATATTTTACATAGTATATAATAATCATACTATAAATTGTACAGTCTCACAATCCATCCCATATGTACCTCACAATCCATCCCATATGTACCGTCTTGCAATATTCAATCATATTTTATATTAATTAAAAAGATTTATACATTTTATTTATTATCCATGAATAAAACGTATTATAACGTGCAATCCACGTGCCTTTAGACTATCTCACTAAAAAATTGGCAAACGTTAGCACCATTAAAATTCTATGAGAAAAGAAAAAAAAATGGTAATCCTATTATCAAGAAAATGAATTTTATGCACTCTAGCTACATCCTCATCGAGTATGAGTATTAGTGAGATAAAATCTCATTGACAATCGAAATCGAAGAAAAAGATAGAGAATGAAGAAATATGGTAGTAAGGTGGGATCAATTGAAACAATCTGGTAATAATAAAAAATAGTCTTATGTAGACAATAATATCCTTTATTTTTATATAATTGCACAATCCACAATCTTATTTGTTTTCTTACACAAACGAATTAATTTAGAAAATCACAATAATTTGGTAATTACAGCAAAATCCCATAAATGTTTCTCACAGCAAAATCCCATAAATGTTTCTTCTTAGATTTAATCAACCAATAGAATTCCTTTTAAGTTTTTAACTACAAATAAGAGAATTGAACAAAAAAAGATTAATCCTCACTCTCCCCCTGTCTCTCTCTAACAATGACCATGAAATACCTCCCTCTCTCTCTGATCATCCTATGTTCTCTCTACCATGAGGCAAATAGCTTATGCCTTTTCAAAGTAATGAAACTTCATATCTTCAATGATCTCTCTGATGGAATAATTTTTGTTCATCGTAAATCCAAGGATGATGATCTTGGAATTCATTATTTGAAAGCCCAACAAGATTATAATTTTAGTTTTTGTGGCGAACCCTACTCTACGCTGTTTGTTTGCCACGTGCAATGGGGCAGTAAGACAAGAATGTTCGATGTTGCCCCAGGGCATAGCTCAAGTGGTAGAGGGGAGGGTGGAAAGACCTTCCAGCTGAGCTTGGTTGCTGCAGTGTGTGGGTTCAAATCCTGCGATTTACCTCCTCTACCAATCCCCAGGGCAGGGGCGGTGAGGGCCCATATTGGTGGGGTACACCAAGAATGTTCGATGCTTACAATGGTCAATGAGCCCTACTGAAGGGTCCATGTGCTCCCCATGAATGTAAATGGGCTGCTAGAACTGATGGTCTTTATTTACAAGGGTTAAAGAAATATGATTGGCTATGGTAAATAAAAGTCCTTAAAAGAAATTCAGTTAGAAAGAAGACTCAGACAAGATAACCCACGACCAGTATAGTGAATATGATACAGTAGTCATAATACGATAATAATTTTGGACCACCAATTGCCGGTAACGCCCTGATTCCAGCAAGATTATAAATTTTTGATCAGATTGGACTGAAATTGGACATAATGGACCAAAATTGATAAAGTGAATACTTAAAAGGACCAAGGATTTAGCCCGACCATTTATGATATTTTCTCGTCATACTATCATTCTTCCAACACTTAGTTCAAAGACTAGATAACAACATAAATGTAAATCAGTACCAACACACGAGTGATAACATAATAAAACACAAAAAGACTGACCAAACAAGCACCCTCACTCAAGAGAGGTGCCAACAAAATGAAAGTTTCTGAAGGAACTTAATACTGAATACTAAAACCACCTTGTTTTTCCATAGATGATTCTTCAGAGCTTCAGCTTGAATCCAACAGAGAGAAAATCATCCCTGCAAACACATCACAAGAGCACTAGTGTTCAAAAAGCAAAACAAAAGTGGGGTTGAAATGGTTCAATTGCATGGATATTCAGAAGAAACCAACAAGCTCAATAAATAGAAGAGATTGTATAATTGCCAACTGACAAAAATACCTTGTCTTCTTAATCTCCTTTCCCTTCTTGCTCTGTCCATCCTTCTTTTCCTCAGTAGCTACTCCAGCAGGGGTATGAAGCGAGACAAGGCTCGCAACGCAAACCTCAAAGAAAAAGGGCGGCTCAAGATGCCTGGCATCAACCATGGCCAAAAAACCTCTTAAGTATGTAAGTGGCTCAGTTTCCTTCCTAAAGTTGTACCAAACAAGGCCTATTCTGTCAAAGTTCACCAGAACCTCATCTTTGCTCTCCGAAAAAGCCAATGGAGTCACCAAAGAGCAGTCAGCGACGGGCGACTCAAAGCGCAGTAATTTCATCCAAGAATCCTTCACCCCGTATTCTTTCATCACCCAAACCTCGCCACTGCATTCTTTTCCAAGAACAATCCCCGAGAGAAGCCCTCCCACCACCTCCACAAATGATAAAGAACAGCCGTCAGTACTGAATTCCGGTAATGGCACCTCATAGTGCTTCTCCTTCACAAGATCAAACGCCATGATCACTTCAGCCTTATGACAATGTTTCACAACTGTATGCAGAGCATCATTTGTGTAAAGCCCCCACCTTCTGTTATTGGGTAATACATATGGAAAATTCTCAACCCTTTTCCAAGAATTTGAGTTAAGACTATAAATCTTAGTCTCCAATGGCAATGACTCATCATCTTCCTCATTACTGGCCTGGACCACCCTTACAACCTTATAGTCATTGTGCTTAGAATCATAGCCCAAAGCTATGAGTACCTCGTCAGGGTCTGGGAAAACTGTGGGTGCAACGGGCAACATGTCAATTTTTCTTGTAGAGGGATTCCAGAGATAAATGATGTTGGATCCACAAGCCCATTGCAGGAGCACACAACCGAGTAGGGATGGATTCGGGTTTTGCCGATGTCCATTAACGCGAAGGAATCGAGGTCTAGGCAATACAGTTGGTTGGTATCGACTAAAATGGTGCCATTGGAGTGGGTTTCAGAGGATTGACGGAGATGGAGTTGGATGAAATCTTTGCTGTCGATCAAACAGCACCACGACGTCGAAACGCAGCAGAGATTTCACCGGAAGATAGGTGAGGATGTGCTTGATGATATCTGGAGGAATATCTGACATTTTGGAATTGATTAGGGTTTTGGAATTTGACGCATGACTGAGAATTCAAATAGAGTCAGTAGAGTTTCTCTTCGCCTAATTTTCCATTTCTTAAGCAACCATTTTACGCACTACTGTAATCACGTCCCTAAAAATAGGATATTATCCTCCATTTATAATCATTTTAGCATATATTTACATTTACCTTATTATTAAATTAAATTGGGTGCCACAATTACAGGTAAATGATAAAAACAGAATAATAACATTTTAATAAAAATAATACTCCCTCCATTCCATAATATTTTTTATACTTTACTCGTTTGTTTGTCCCAGAAAACTTTTTACGCCAAAAAAAAAAAAAACATCATTTTATTTAACAACCTCAAAAGTTACTTTTATTTCAAAATTGTCACTCATTTTTCACACACGTATCATTACTTTATACTTTTTTATTACCTAAAAATACTACAATACCCTCAAAAGTCAATAAAGTTGATAAAAAAGTACAACTTTTCTTAAACAACGTGGGACAGTAAACGTGAAAAGTATTATTAGACGGAGAGAGTAATAGTGTAATAAAAAAAGTAAGGAATAATAGTATACTGAACTATTCAATGAATAAATTAATGTATATTCCCTCTGTTTCAGAAATACATTCATGTATTTGGTGGCACGAAGTTTAAAAAAAGTAACTTTTGTTGTAGTGGTTTAAGAAAGAAAGTGAGTATTTGGGTAATTGAATAGAATAAAGTATATGATATAATTGTAGAAAGGAGGTGATATTTTTGTAATATTGTAGTATTCAAAGGTTATTGATATTATGTATTGTTTGCATTTTTAAGGGGTGAAAGTATTGTGTTGGGACTTATCAGAATAAAAAGTGTGAATGTATTCTTGGAACCGAAGAAATAATATTATTTTTAATAGTAAAAAGTTATACTAATTAATTACGAAAAATTAAAATTTAAAATAATCTCACACAAGATTATCCTTAAAAATTAATATCTCTACAAATTTTATTAATGGGTGGCTATTTGCATCCCAAATTTACTAAATATACCCATGATTTAAATTAAAATATTTTAATTAATATTACCAAAATATCCTTATGTAATAATATATATTAATAAAAACATTACTAAAAGTACCCAAAACTAATAAACATACCCCACTTTAATTATAATTTTATGATCACTTTAATTATATTTTAATGACGTGGATTTCGAAATCAAAGAAATCTCAGTGAAACAAAATTACTAAATAATCAAGCCATGTTCTTCAACCCCAAAAATCTCGACGGCGGCGGCGAACGTGAAGATCTTGACGGCGAGTTCTTCCTTCACCATTCCGGTGCTCGCCTTGTTGCCTGAGATACTCCGCGGCGGGAATATGGCGGCGAATTCGAACTTCAGGGTGGGCAGGTCGGCGGCGGGGACATTTTTGGCGACGGTGGCCCGTGTTGGCGAACAAGAAGAATGACAGTGCGTCGGCGATCTTGTGTGACATTACTAGGCCGATGGCGAGGCCGCCGCACCGGAAGGAGGTCACCTGTACGGCCATGCCAAGTCCCTGCACATCATCCAATTTATAGGGCAGGAATCTATTAATGAGTTTGGGGTCTATTTTGATGATAACATCGGAGAGATGCAGGGGGCTTCGGCCTCGACGAAGGGTAGCTCTGCATGTTTATGGGTTGAAGAACATAGCTTGATTGTTTCCCTGGAGATTTCTTTGATTTCGAAATCCACGTAATTAAATTATAATTAAAGTGGTTATTAAATTATAATTAAAGTGAGATATGTTTAATAATTTGGGTATATCTATTAAAGTATTTATTATGAATATATTATTATACAAGAGTATTTAAATCATATTAGTTATAATATTTTAATTTGAATTATTTTTTAGGATATGTTTAGTAAATTCAGGGTGGAAATAGCCACGAATTGTTTAGGGGTGAACAAAGTATAAAGGGAATAATTTTGGTGAAATTTTTTTTTTTTTAATTCCGTGTAATCGGATCTTTTAAGAAAAATTGATCAGAAAGATTAAAATTATCTTTCCTCTTTCTCTCTCACTTCGTATCCTCATACGGCAATCAATCAAAGAATCTCTTATCCCCCCTAAATCAGTCTCTACAAATTTTATTAATGAGTTGTTTTGGGTATATCCTTAACTATTTATAAAGAACGCATGTTGTTATGGTGGCCAGTTTCCAGCAAGGTGCCGGTAAACATCCCATGAGCTGTCATCCACGTGTAAGCCCCTCTCCTCTCCACCGCTCTGCTTTTTCTTCTTCGTTTCGTTTCTCTGCCCAACCCCAATTTCATTTCTCTGTCTCAATTTTTCGTTCCTGGCCTGTTGTCTTCGCGCGTCTTCGGCACTTACAACTCCTAGCCTTCACTTCCGAGTAGAAGACAACGACATTAAGGTATCTTCCACACTCTCGTCATCATACTCCTTTTATGTGTTTAGGCATACGGATTATCACTCTGTTATGTTAGGTTTTAGCTTTTAAATGTCAGTGTTCGACAAATTGTTCTAAAGAAAAGTGCTTTTAAATGCCATCCATTAGGTGTTCGACAAATTGTTCAAAAGAAAATAAACACTGTAGACATTTTTATTGTATATGTACTCGATTTTAGCTGGGTAATCACGGCCAATTCTAATCCTTTTCTATTTTGCTGCCTTTCTTTGTTTCCAGTCTACATGTTCTTTTGTCTCTTCGTCGCTGCAGCTGTAATGGCATAGGTAGTATTCCATTTTTCTTATGCTCTGTTTTTGTGTCACGACATGTCCTATTTCACTGCATGCAACTTGGAACTCAGTACTTGAAGAGAAACCCCCATCCTCTTGAATTGTGGGTGCCGTGGCTTTGCTGAAATGGATTGCTATCTTCTTTGTTAATTTTGTCGATTTCTTTGGCTAATTGTCCTATTTAGGTGAGAAGAGTCGGCCAAACTTATGAGAGAATTGATACACAAGTACTTTATGTCTGCAATTTAGCTTAATTTGTGCATATGAGGTGCTCAACGAATGGCCTACTTAATTATTTGTTCAAAAGTGCATTCCCCATAATGTTTTTGTGGAATTTTTGTCTGTTACTTGTTTAGCTGAATGCCTCAATCAGGATATTTATCAGTGTACTATATGTGACATTAGGGGCTTTAGCTGAATGCCTCAATCAGGTTATTTATCAGTATACTATATATGAGATCAGGGACTGTACTGCAGAATGATTTGACCTTGCCATGCTTTTAATTCTTTCATTTAAAGCTCAAGTGTTATACTTGATTTCCTCTTTCATTAAACGCTTGTAATATAGAACGACATGACCTATGTGTAAATGACATGAACCTTTTATAGTTATCCTGAACTTGTAGTCATGAATTTTAGAGTAACCTAATGCTTAAACAACTCAATTTGTTTAATATTTTCATTGTTGGTAGCTATCCTGCACAGAAAGTCTCTGTGATACCCTATGCTTCCGGCTTGACATCGCCTTGTTTGTTGCCTGTAACATTCTGGTCAATCCTGGAGTCTGAAATCATCCCTACTATTATCTGAAAATGTTTATTAGAATGTAGAAATGGTGATGCTGAAATTGATCCTTTTGTGGAAAATTTTATACTGGAAGATTATCAGTCTAGAGTCCTCTTCGGGTAAGGTCCAAAACTGTATGCTGAAGACATTTAGGCACACTCAACTGGCTATCTTTTGAGAGAGTTGGGTAAGGTCCAAAACTGTATGCTGAAGACATTTAGGCACACTCAACTGGCTATCTTTTGAGAGTGTTGGTCATGTACTCATGTTCAGTTATTATATAATGAATTATCATAAGTTACTTTTTGAATTTTCATTATTTTTTGTTTGTAGTATTATATAATTTTCTCCTTTTCCTTTGGTAGGTCATATTCGATTTAGTTCCTCACATAAAATTTCAAGATGCAATTGAACTCCACAGCATGCAGCCTATTACTTCGAGTCCAGAAGCTTGGAAGAAGTGTGTGCTTAAGTTCACATTATTAAACTTGTTATATTTTCTAGGTTGTTACATGTCCTTTGGGTTTTTTAATTCTGCTATGGTTAGTGGAACTGTTTAGGACTCATTTTGAGAATATAATTGCTGGCACTATTTCTATATATATATATATATATATATATATATATATAAACTCCAATATATTTTTCCCATTTTATTATATCAATACACACATAAAACCATGTGTAGACATATGAAGACCTACATAGCATCACTTGTCAATTTTATTATTATTATTTTTTGGTGGGTTATGGGGTGGGGGGAGTAAGGACTATGAGGTCCGACCATGCCTCGAATCATGTGGTTCTGACAAATACTTCTCCTATTTTTTCTTATGATTATGAAAATTTATTTTGAGACCCTTGCTTCTCTATCAATCTGAATGATATCTAAAACAAGATTCTCCTACTTGTTCCAAAACAACTATACTCATTATTCTGATGACTTTGTAACTAATTGTTTCAGAGGAATATCCAATCAATGCAATTATTAGTTTTGTTTTTGTAAAGCATGTTACATGTCTCCCACATCCTTGCAAACTAGAGGTGCCCTTTTTTAATACTTAAACTGTTAATAGTTTTGGCTACAAGGCCTGTGTTATCATGCATTATAGATTCATGGTTTATTTAGATTTGTCTTTAATGGGAATCTTTGTTTCCCGCAACATGTTTGGTATGCAAGATGTTGAATTTATCCACATTTGATATGCTCTTGAAACTGCTGTTGTTGCATTAGGAGTGTAACAACAAAATTTGTATTTATTAAAATAATAAACACAAAAGATATTACAATGATAATTCGAGATGGATTAAACTTGAGAATTTAAGTAAAAAGTTTCTAGCTATCCTCTGATTCCTCTCTTGAGTTGACTTCTTTGACTTTATCAACTTTCTGAGCCGGATCTTCGGATGAAGCTTGTCCGTGCTCGGGGTTGACTTGAAGCTTTAAAATATTTATCCGGAGGCGTCGAGCCTTTGTTCGGATAAAACGTTGACTTGAAGATTTGTTGTGAAGAATGCTGTTCAATTTGGTAGAACGTTGACTTCACGGAGACTGCTGGATGAATTTGATATGAAGAACGCCGGATCGGAGGGGCTTAGAACCTTGATCTCTGATCGGAGGCGGTTGGATGGAAGAACGCCGGATCGGAGGGGCTTAGAACCTTGATCTCTGATCGCAGACCGTTCTTGATTTGAAGATGCTTGAAGATCTTAAGTCTTGACTTGAAGATGCTTGAAGATCTCAAGGGAGCACTGCTCGTATTCTTGATCTCTTCAGAAGCGCGTCTTCAGATGTTTTTGGTGTGTCTGGAATGAGGACTGAAGACCCTTATTTATATGTAGAGAAAATAACCACTTGAGAGATATTTTCTCCTTTAAAAGATATGTTGGGCTTTTTTCCTTTAATTAAGCCTGCTGGACTGGATAAGGCTTAATTATCAATTATTTACTCATTTATTTTAGGAATTAATTTATTTAAATTCCTTAATAAATAAATAATTAATTGATAATTTTTTCATTAATTTGCCACATATTTTATTTAATAGGCAATAAAATTCAGGTGCCTACAAATGCCCCCTCGCACTTTGTTCACGGACGCCTTTGTGTTGAAGTGAACAAATTGCGACACTCCATTATTGATCAACATGACTGAATTTTATTGCTTGTCTCAGCAACTTGATACGAATAGCCTGAATTATGACTGAACTTAGTGAAGTGCTAAGCGGCTACGTACCTCTTCACAGAGAATCAAGTCATAACGTAGTTCAAAAGGACATGATTTGGTTTGAATAGGGGGTGCCGTACACAGTTTATACTCGTGCGGGCCAGGAGTAACATGCAGTTTATGCTCGTGCGTTTAAGAGCTTTGAACTTGAATTTGCTGACAATTTATACTCGTGTCAATGAGTCTTCAATTTGATTTGTAGACAGTTTATACTCTTCCCGAGGAGTCTTGAACTTGAATTCGCTGACAATTTATACTCGTGTCAATGAGTCTTCAATTTGATTTGTAGACAGTTTATACTCTTCCCGAGGAGTCTTGAACTTGAATTTTCTGACAATTTATACTCGTGTCAATGAGTCTTCAATTTGATTTGTAGACAGTTTATACTCTTCTCAAGGAGTCTTCAACTTGAGTTGGAAAGTTTAAGCTCGTATTAAGGAGCATAACATGTAGAGAGTTCCATCTCTTCTCAAGAAAATTTGATTTGAGTGGGATAGTTTAAGCTCGTATCAAGGAGCATAACATATAGAGAGTTTCGTCTCTTCTCAAGGAGATTTGATTTGAATTTGATAGTTTAAGCTCGTATCAAAGGAGCATAACATATGGAGAGTTTTGTCTCTTTTCAAGGAGATTTGATTTGAGTTTGATAGTTTAGGCTCGTATCAAAGGAGCATAACATGCAGAGAGTTTCGTCTCTTTTTAAGGAGATTTGATTTGAGTTTGATAGTTTAGGCTCGTATCAAAGGAGCATAACATGCAGAGATGTTAGATAGTTTTAACTCAAATCAAGGAGCATAATGTGGACAGTTTTTGCTCGTGTCGGGGAGCATCATGTGTAGATAGTTTTAACTCATATCAAGAAGCATGACTTGAGGCTTTTTAGATAGTTTAAGCTCGTATCAAGGAGCGTTGACTTGAGAAATTTTAGATAGTTTTAACTCGTATCAAGGAGTGTGATGTGGACAGTTTTTGCTCGTGTCGGGGAGCATTGACTTGAGAAATTTTGAGATGGTTTATTGCCCCCAGTCATGGGATGCGTTGCTTTCTCTTGCATTAACTTCATTTCTTTGAATCTTTATTGACACCGGCTTCTTTGAATGTGATTCCTCCTTGAGAGGTTCATCAAATGAAATGTCTTCATATTCATAAGAGTTGTTGCTTGGCAATTCGAAGTCACTTGATGGCATACTTAACTCCATATCATGAGCTCTTGTAGCTAGTTCTTCAAAAGTCTTTGGTTGAATCCCTTGGAGGATGTATCGCAGACTCCATTGCATCCCTTGAATGCACATGTTGATGGTAGAGACTTCGGACAATTGATCTTTACAATTCAAGCTTAAATTTCTCCATCGATTAATATAATTGATTACTGACTCTTCTCTCCACTGGCAAGTGTTAGTCAATTCGATCATACTAACAGTTCTTCGAGTGCTGTAGAAGCGATTAAAGAATTCTTTTTCCATTTGCTCCCAGCTGTCGATAGAGTTAGCTTCCAAGTCGACATACCAATCAAAAGCATTTCCTTTCAGTGAGCGGACAAATTGTTTGACCATGTGATCATCAAAGGTTCCAGCATTATTGCATGTCTCAACAAAGTGTGCTATGTGTTGTCTTGGGTTGCCTTTGCCATCAAATTGTTGAAATTTAGGAGGTTGGTAGTCAACTGGCATTTTCAACCTGTTAATTCTTTTCGTATATGGCTTATTGTAAGCAATAGAAGATTTGGAGCTCCATTTGAACTTGTCTTTTATTGTCTCTAGTACGATGCTCTTCAGTTGGTTCATAGGAAGCATTCCATCAGTTGAAATTTGTATCTCTTCCTCAACTGGATTTATTTCAGAAGGATGGTGCTTCGCGGAGTCCTCCTCTTTGTCTTCATCCTCTACTCGTTTCTCATTTGCGTGACTTGTCTGTGTTATCTCCATCTTTTTCATCAGTTTAGATATCAACAGACCTTGTTCTTGGCTTTGTTTGGTGAGTGCAGCAACAGACTGAGTCAAGCTTTCCAGTTGTTCTTCGACAGACGAAGCATTTGTTGTCATGGCCGAGGTTATGGATGAGTCATATGCCAGATTTTCTGTGGATTGAGGAGTTGGGCAGACATGGTCATCTTCAGTACCATCTTTGTCGTCTTGCAATGGTTTATCAAGAATGATTCCCACCACGTGGTTTGTCTCTAAGGAGCCTTTTGGCATACTTCTTGTAACGATTTTAACATCTTCAGTCTGCAACTCAGAAGGCTTTAATGCAAAAGACCTTCTTACAGCAATCCTGAGTGGAGTTGTTCTTTGAATCTCTTTAGTTTGCAGTTCTGAAGATTTTAAGGTAGAAGACCTTCTTATTGCAAGACATACTTTGTGTCTTCGAACTTTTGATGAAAGGAGATGAGAGGTAGAAACTGTCCCACTGGGCGTGCCAAAATTTGTAACAACAAAATTTGTATTTATTAAAATAATAAACACAAAAGATATTACAATGATAATCCGAGATGGATTAAACTTGAGAATTTAAGTAAAAAGTTTCTAGCTATCCTCTGATTCCTCTCTTGAGTTGACTTCTTTGACTTTATCAACTTTCTGAGCCGGATCTTCGGATGAAGCTTGTCCGTGCTCGGGGTTGACTTGAAGCTTTAAAATATTTATCCGGAGGCGTCGAGCCTTTGTTCGGATAAAACGTTGACTTGAAGATTTGTTGTGAAGAATGCTGTTCAATTTGGTAGAACGTTGACTTCACGGAGACTGCTGGATGAATTTGATATGAAGAACGCCGGATCGGAGGGGCTCAGAATCTTGATCTCTGATCGGAGGCGGTTGGATGGAAGAACGCCGGATCGGAGGGGCTTAGAACCTTGATCTCTGATCGCAGACCGTTCTTGACTTGAAGATGCTTGAAGATCTTAAGTCTTGACTTGAAGATGCTTGAAGATCTTAAGTCTTGACTTGAAGATGCTTGAAGATCTCAAGGGAGCACTGCTCGTATTCTTGATCTCTTCAGAAGCGCGTCTTCAGATGTTTTTGGTGTGTCTGGAATGAGGACTGAAGACCCTTATTTATATGTAGAGAAAATAACCACTTGAGAGATATTTTCTCCTTTAAAAGATATGTTGGGTTTTTTTCCTTTAATTAAGCCTGCTGGACTGGATAAGGCTTAATTATCAATTATTTACTCATTTATTTTAGGAATTAATTTATTTAAATTCCTTAATAAATAAATAATTAATTGATAATTATTTCATTAATTTGCCACATATTTTATTTAATAGGCAATAAAATTCAGGTGCCTACAAGGAGCATTGGGAAAAAGTATCACTGATGGCACAGCAGATCAGCAAATGGTCTTTTGCTGTTTGAAAGAACTGAATTACCATTCTGATGCAATCACTAACACTTCGCGCAAGGTATTCTAAGCTTTGCGTGCATCACATGCCTATTTTTTGCATTTAAAAATTCTCGCAGAAAATTAAAAAATTGAAAATACATTGCCCTTTTGTGTGTAAAAAGTTGTTTTCTTATTAGATCTCCACCAAATGGAAGGATTGGGTGGAATACTCACCACTAAATGTAAAGTACCTGCAAACTGAATTAATTTTTATTTATCCCTTACTTTTGTATTTTGTTGCATCATCATTGTTATGCAATATGAAACATTTCACCACTTTGTTTTCTCTTAGAATTTAATTTATGAGGTAGTTCTGTAATGTATTTGGTCTATAATCTGTATGGGAAGAACAAGGCCTAATGCAACTTGGATGAACCAAGCATTTTGTTCTCCAAGTGTTGGTAAGTCTTTTTTGTATTGGTTTCTCTTTTCCATGCCTACTATAGACCTTATTATAAGCAACCTTTCTAGGGAGCTGTTCGAGGGAATGGTTCAACAACTGTTTCTGCGATAATGTTTTTTGCACAGATGGTAACCATGGCAGGCTTTTCAGCATTGTGTGTGTGTGTGTGTGTTTCTCTTTAAATAAACCATGAGTAGTACATTGTATTTGTTCACTATTTCTTTAAATTATTGTCAAGTTGGCATTCCAATATTCGTCACAGCTGGCATTGGTGGAGTTCATAGGCAGGGAGAGAGAGCAGACCTCTTTGGTAATGATAGTCCATGACGTGCTATCTCATTTATGCATGCGTGAATGTGAATATTTGTGATATCCAATCTTGATGCCTGTTTGTGAATATTTGTGATATCCAATCTCACCACCTTGACTATGTGCTTATTATTCATGTTCTCTGATATCAGGTTAAACAAGGAACCACCAAATCTCATTTTCCAGAGGAAAGATAAGGGTGGAATCAATCTTACATGTACAATTACCCCCACATATCTTGATCGAGAAACATTGAAGGCAATTACTGAAACTGATATAAGTTGGTGATCAAATCGACTATTGAGTGGTGTACCATTTGGGAAAACCGTTTAATACTTGGATTGCTAATCACTTGATTGTCGTTCTATTTCGTGTTCATGGATGATTATTTGTCATTTCTGCTTTCATTTGGTAGTTTTCTTCAAATAAGATGATCTTGTTGCAAATTTCTTGAATAAGGCCAAGTAGATAAGCAACTCAAATTTTATTCAAGAAGGCAAGAGTGTAAAATTTATGCCATTTTAGATCAGTGTCTCTCTTTTCCCATGGGAATCTCAACTAACACTCTCAATGGCTGGATAGTTGGAAAGCTGAATATAGGAGCTGCTAATGTAGGATCATACGAGGAGTCTGAATTGCTTAAACAACATAACTTGTACTTAACAGAGTATATTTTCTAGAATGGTAAGAATAATATGTTATGTTATACAAGGACATTCTCATATGGAATTAACAATGATGTATTAAATTTAATCACGAGAAAGTTTTAGTTTCATTTGCGTGTATCTGGACTTGAACTTTTTTAAAAGATGTGACGATATTTTCCTATTCAATTTTTTGTATAGACTTTAGTTGTATATACCTCTTTGTCAACCCCCTCTTTTGTGTTTCATGCAGTCATTCAATGGACTAACACTTATAATATCATACAGGATTTTGGCAAATCAGCAGTCTGCTGCTCGATCAGAAGAGCGGAAGGCTCTGTACATATCTGAACTGGAAAGAAAAGTTCAGACCCTCCAAACTGAAGCAACAACTATCTCTGCACAACTGACACTGTTACAGGTGTATAATTGTAGAAATGCTCACTATTTCTGTTTTATGTTTCAACAGGCCTTATGCATAAGTACCATATGGTTAGAAATATTCAAATATACAGCATGAGTGCTTATAAATCAGTTTTTCAACAACCATTTGATAATGCAGCAACTTTACTGGCTATAAGAATAAAACTTTTTGCCCCTTTAGACAAGGAACCAAAATGATAGCTTCATCATTAATTTTCAAGTAAGCTTTAACAAGTTTCTCCCCTTGTTTGCTCCGATCAATACCAAGGCTTTGAACATATATACCTGTGAGTCTGCTCTGCAATATTTATGTACTCATGTATTGATTTATTCTGTTAACAGACTTACTTAAATATAATATGACCAAAAAATATTGATTTGTTGAATATACATAAAATAAATTACCATAACAAATTGAGTGAGAGAGCTACATTGGTATATGATCAAATACATTCAAAATATAATGTTGTCACAGAATTTGGTAGTTTTAGGTTTTCCTAGATGGTGGCTGAGTAATGAACACCATGGAATAATTGAGGATGAACAAAATTTCCTGCTTTTGTTATTATTTCACCTTAATATAAGGCTTGATATTTCAGATTCCAAAACTTGTATTTTATGAATGTAGAGAGTATAATTTCTTTATGCTGATAATCATCTTAATTTTGTTCAATGCTTTGGACTGACTTTAGACAGGAGCAATAGATAGAAATTGAAGCATTGGGAGCAATTCTTATGGATGCATGGGTTTTGAAGGTCTCTATGTTCTGCTTTATTTATCTTTAGTTTCTTTGATGTGTATCGACTGAACCTAAAAATGTAACTTAAATCAATTATTGACCTCCTTACCAGAAATTCAATCTAATGAAAGTGGTCTAAGCACTTCAAATTGCTGCTTCCAGATAACCCTTAATCTCCAAGTTAAAAAATGCCTCCTGATAACTCTCAATTTGTCTTTTGTCTTTTTTTTTTTTTTTCTCTCATTGCATTGATTTGTTCTCAGTTATCACTAACAGAATGATGATTACTAGGTTGCCACGAGTACTAAACCTCTATTTTTTTACTTTTATTATAAACTTAGAACAATTTAAGACTGAGATTGAAGAGTTCAAAGGGGAGATTATAGCTGATCAAACTTGGCTATGGATATATGTTGAGACGTGGGAAGCTGATATAAAGCTGCAAGATTACATGCTTAAGACAAGAGATCTCATTTCAAGAGTTTTGCATCTTGGTTAAGTAAGCGAATCTGCAGTATATACTTAAGATACAACATTCAAATTATGCATATGATCATATGAATACTGTTTTGCATCTTGGTGAAGTAAGCGAATCTGCAGTATATATATACTAAGATACAACATTCAAATTATGCATATGTTCATATGAATACTGCATTCTGTGATATATTACACACATCTGTGATATATTACACACATCAGCTAATTTTGATCATTGCTAAGTTAATCAAGTTTCTTTTTAAAATTGTATTGGACTTTCCTAGATTATAAATTGTAAGGATTGCATATTAAGAAATACCTTACTGTTATTTGTGCTGAATCTTGCAAAGATAAATGGAAGCTTGAAAGTGTGCTTCTTGTATTCGATTGCATGCCCCCAACATTAGCTTTTACTCTCGATAGCTATCTTCCTTGTCTCACACAAGTGTTCGCCATTTACCGATTGAAGTACATTTAGGTATCCGGGCCAGTGCCTCATCACATGAGGTGCCCCATACCTAGTCAGAAAGACTAAAATTCTCTTTTTCCCTTTCTCTCTCGCTTCGCATTTCTCACACGCAATCAATCAAAGAATCACTACACCCCCACAAATCACTCTCCATTAATCACAACCTCTATCTTGACTAAGAATCATTTCACCTCATAAGTCACTTTTTATTAATCTCTCTATACATCTAGGCACATGCAAATTTTACCATAAATTAATAATTTATATGATGTTTGTTTTGAGTTTAAATAGAAATAAGAAAGATAGATTTATAATGGAGTGGATTTAAAATAAGGTACATTTTAACTTTTTATTGAATTAATTAATGTGTAAAAGCAACGGGTGATAGGCGTATAAGATAAGTGAGATTAAAATATTCCATCAATCCTGAAAAAAAAAAACATTTAAAAAAAATTCTTATTAAAAAAAATCAATATACACACTTCCATGCTTGGTGTGTGTTTGAAAACATAATAAAATATGAGCTTTAAAATTTAAGCTGATAAGAAAAATAATGAACCGCTCCACTATTTCAACCAAACATATCAGTTAAGTACTTCAATCGAACACAATATATTGTTTTGATAATCCAATTGAATGCAATGTTAAATCTTAATTATCACGGAATTATGTTTATTAATTATAAATATTTTAATTTAATTATTTTTTAAGTACGTTTATGGAAGGTAAGGTACGAATAAACGCCCTTATTCAATTAAAATTTTAATTGCCAACTCTCTAATTTCTATATTACTACTAGTACCATTTTTGTTGTGGCTTATTCATTTGTGTAATTATATGATTGATGGGAAAAAAAAATCTAATAAATTTTAAATTTAACTTTCACCTCCCTTCTGAATATCATAATATGACACAAAATACTAGTATATATGTTAATAACAACACAAGTAACTAGACCATAATATTAGACTAGTTTGTGCGAAGTTATTATGTGTCTTTTTCTTTCCCTCCAGATATGTGGACCCCTGCTTTCTATAGTTATCAAATTTAGTTTCTAAAATACTAACACATTTATAATGCATTTGAATTGATCCATCGTCCAGAAAGTTGTTAAAAGTAATGAAAATCTCAAATTTCTGAAGTTTAACGCATTTTTTATTTTTCCAATTTTATCTCAAATTTGTCTTCAACTTTTTTTTCCCTCCTCGCTCGGATCGTTCTTTTTTTTTTAATAACATAGACAAAGTAGAATGACGATAAAATAATAATAATAATTTTTATAATAATATTGGAGAGTTTTTGAGATGATGATGTGACATCTCTCAAAAGTCTCTATGCTGACGTGTAGTTCACACAATTTTTTGACTTTTTTTAATGTTTTTATTTAATCTTTTTGTCCTGTTTTCCTTTTTGATTATTAATTCTCCGTGTTTTTTAGATGATGATATGATACCCTCAATTAATTTAATGATTTACTTTAATTAAGTCTAAAATGATTAACATTAATTATGCAACTTTAATTCATCAATTTATATTCAATTTGCTTTAATTAAGCTTAATATAATTAACATTAATTATTCTGAATTTAAAATCTTTAATTTATTACACGTTCTTTTTAAAATCTTTAATGATTTTTTTAATGGCATAGCTAAGAAACCTCCTAGATGATGTGTCATTTTTACAAATTTTTGGGATTTTAATATTTTTTTTTATGTTTCCTTATTTGATAATAATTATTTTCTCTTATTGTGATTAAATAATAAATAGATGCTGATTTCATGAAACTGATTGACATTTATTTTCTCTTATTGTGATCAAATAATAAATAGATGCTGAGTTCATGAAACTGATTGACATTTATATTTAATGATGATTTTGATGTAATTTAGTATTTATTTATTTTTTTGTGTGTTTTCCTTATTTGATAAAAATTATTTTCTATTGTGATCAAATAATAAATAGATGCTGATTTATTGACATTTATATTTAATGATGATTTTAATGTAATTTAGTATTTAGTATTTTTTTTGTATATATATATATATATATATATATATATATATATATATATATATATATATATATACTTGAATCAAGTGGAGAGTTTTTCTATGTTGATGTGGCATAACTAAGAAACCTTCTAGATGATGTGTCATTTTTATAAATTTTTGGGATTTTAATATTCTTTTTTTATGTTTCCTTATTTGATAAAAATTATTTACTCTTGATTGTAATCAAATAATAAATAAATGTTGATTTCATGAAACTAATTGACATTTATTTATATTTAATGATGATTTTAATGTAATTTAGTATTTATTTTTTGTGTGTGTTTTACTTATTTGATAAAAATTATTTTCTCTTGATTGTGATGATGATCAAATAATAAATAGATGCTGATTTCATTGAGGTGAAATCACTATTTTGCATTTTCTCTGTCTCTATAAATCATTGTTATACTTTTTATGTTATGTTTTTTTATTTAGTTCTACTTTTATACTTTTATGTATTTACTAATTTTTTAATGAATTATATTGATACAATTCTCATTCATAATTTTTATTCGTTTTTTATACTTAATTTAGTAAAATGTGTTGCCGCTTTGGAAGATTCTCCTCCTACAAATGCAAAAGCTGGCAAGATTGAGAGGAAGAAGAATGAAATAATCCAATCCAAAATTTCAAACACAATTCAATTTGATTTTCTAGACCATAATCATGTATATTTTCATTTTCTGTAAATTATTATTTATTTACTTCTTTATTCTATAATTTTTTTCGTTCTTTAATTAATTTGGAATACTTTTATTAGATCTTAATATTCATTTTTTTATTTATGAATTATTAAAGAATCATCATTATTGCAATCACATTTTACATATTTACACTTATTATTATTATTATGTAGAGTACTTTTTTTTCTGTCAGATTTCCTAAATAACTAATCAAATTATATAAAATTTAGATTTCCATATCTACAATAAATTTCCTACTTAATGTATGTACCGCCCATTATTTTTACTTTTGAAATTATTTTATTTTAATTGAAATTAATTAATGTATTTTATTATTATTATATAAACACAATGCAATATTTTATGCATTGATACATTCAAAAAATATTATATGCATTGATTTCTCTTATAAATTTAAATGAATATATACCAATGATACATATTAATTCAATATTTTGTATTTTATTAATTCATGTCTTTGTAAAAGTAATTCATTTTAAAATATTCAATATACATGATTGAAAATTATATTTATATTGAATAATTTATATTTAATTTATAATTTTCCATAATAAAGTATTGATTATTTACGTTAATAAATTATGGATAATGTAATAAAATAAATAAAATATATGATATAAACAATTTAAATAAGAGAAACTACATTCAATAATTACTATTTAATGAGCATCTATATAAATTATAGATATATTGATTGTGATAAATTAATCTTTTAACTATGAAATAAGGTTTGTCTATAACCTTTTAATTTTAAAAGTTAAATCATTTAAAAAAATATATGAATTTCGACATATGATGTAATATATACTATTAATTAAATCAACTTTTAGTATTCATGTGATTTTAGTCATATTTAGTCAAAATATATGAATAAGTATGATGGAGAATTTTAATATTTATTTATATTTTTAGTATTTTATATAAAATAAAATATTTTCTTTATATCAATTAAAAAATACTCCCTCCGTCCCAATGAAATGCGAACAATTATCTAATATTTATAATAAGGTAATTACCTAATGTTTATAATAAGGTAGTGTTCGCATTTCACTGGGATTGAGGGAGTATTTAAAATCAAAATTTATTTATACTGTATGAATACTTTATATATAATATTATTTAATTTATTGTTATTGATTGATTAAAGTAAAAAGAAAAAAACAAAGATAATTAAATATAACTACAAAAAGAAACTTAATACTATTGCATGTTAATAAGTTTTTTTATTTATTATTTAACTAAAAAAACAAAGATCTTCCCAATGATCTTATTTTAGGGTTTTGTACTAATTTCACAGTTTTAATGACGCTTTATTTGGATATTAATTTTTTATTTTTTTATTTTATTATTTTACGCCAACTTAATTTAATTGTCATTGAGCTTATAGATGGTTCTTAAGAATTATATACCATTTACCCTTATACATTAACACATAATTTTGTTCCAATCAATTTAATGCTAATATTAGAATTTAATATATTGTACTAGTAATCAATCTTTCTTTATTTGTATATAAACATATACCCAACATAATGAAAATTTTAGTTTAGATCATTATAATTTTAATCTTTTATTAAATATCATAATTAATGTTTTCTTCAAATTTAAAATCAAATTCATCTTATTTTTATTTTATCCAACATTCACATAAAATAATTGCTGGCATATTTTACATGTATCAACACAAAATAATTCTGTCATATTTATAAATGTGACAATCATAGATCAAACTCAAATTACATTCTTGATCAAATATTAATTAAAATTTTAATTCACTTTCATATGTTTATTAATTTTTTCTAATTTATATTTTTCCGTAATAAAGTATTAATTAATGGATTATGTAATAAAATAAATAAAATATATGATATAAATAATTTAAATAAGAGAATGACATTCAATAATTACTATTTAATGAGCATCTATATAAATTATATGTATATTGATTGTTATAAATTAATCTTTCAACTATGAAATAAGTTTGTCTATAACCTTTTAATTTTAAAAATTAATCATTAAAAATTTATTATTATTATTATTATTAAAAATTATATTAATGGATTAAGAATATTATTATTTTTATTAATTAAAAATCACTTATTAAATTAATATTAATTGTTGATCTAACTCTTAATATGATATTTAGTACTCCATATTTAAGTAAAAAAAAAATCAATTTGAGTAATAAATTATTGGGAGGATTACTACTAGGTACACAAAAAAATCTTTAATTACTATGAGATACAAATATATAAAAGTATTACTACCAACTACAAAAATATATAGTGATATTCCAATATTACCCCTACAAATGTACTGCACGTAAATGTTGTGTGCAGCAAGTGTTAGTGTGCAGTAAAGTGTGTGCAGTAGAAAAAAAGTGTGTGCAGCAAAAAAATGTGGTGGTCCGGCGGTGATCCAGCGGCAGTGGCGGTGGTCCGGCGACTTTTCCGGGGGCCGACTGGCGGTCCGGCAGTGCTCCGGCGATCGGCCGGCGACATATACCGGCGGCCGGCAGGCGGCGGTTCGACAGGTGGTCAGGTGTGGTCCGACAGTGGGTGGGGTTTGTGGTTTAAAGGTGTATGAGTTTAGGGGTATATTTGGTATTTTACTTTAATATTTTGTATATAATAATAATTATTTTAAATCAATGTATCTAATAGTAATTAGGGGTACAAAGTATGTACCTTGGAGTAATTAATCCTAAATTATTTATATTAATTAAATTTTATAACTATATAAATTTAATTTAAAACTTTTATTAAATATATATTTTTATAATTATATAGATAATATCTTATTAAAATACAAATTCCCATGCATTGCACAAGTTCTGTACTAGTAATAATAATTAGAGATGAATTTTGAATTAAAAACAAAAATGTTTTGCTTTAGAATGATAGAATGTTAGAATTTTGAGTCTTACTAGAGTGCACCTGATACACCGGTGCACCTATAAAATTTAAATCGTTAGATTTTATGCTATTTAATTTTCACATTTAAATTTAAATTTAAATTAGTAACTAACTTTATGAACTAGGTAATTACTATATTATCCTACATTAAAGCTATAAATCATGGGGTGCACCGGCGCACTAGGTGCACTCTAAAATTACCTTAAAATTTTAGTTAGCTAAAAAAAAGGACAAAAAAATCGATTATGCTAAACGTGTCATTTTAAGAGTAAAAATTTATACTCCCCCATCAGCCGAATAGATGGACATTTGTTTTTTTATGTAGATTAATGAGTATTATTATTTAATATGTAGTGGTTAGTTGTATTAGTGGGGGGTGTGAGTCCCATATATTAATTGTATTAGTGATGTGTGGATCCCATGTGTAGTGTGTTTAAAAAGATAAATATATACCTTCGATGCGGAAGTCCAAAATGACAAAATTTTCACTTATTTTAGTGATGTTTGTGGATCACATGTGTTTAAAAAGAAAAATGTATACCTTTGGTGCGGACGTCCAAAATGGCAAAATGTTCATCTATCCGACGGACGGATAGAGTAATAGTAATTGAAAAGAGTCACGTTTCTTGTGCCACCTGTTGCACAATGTGTATAAGAGTATTATAACATTTTGTTTTAAAAATAAACATTTTACTTGAGTGTATAATTTTTCATTAAAAATGTCGAATAAAATATGAAGAGTATAAATATTTAATTATTATTTTTAAGTATATACTAATACTAAGTAATATAATATTTAATATTAAAAGATACATCTTTTAGAAATCTTCAAATTTAAGGGTACGGTGAACACGCCATACATTGCCAATTGAAAATAAGAGAGATCTCATCTAGAAATAAAGTATTATTGGAGGGGGAAATTTGTTGTTATTAGAAGATGATGTGATGTATTGTAGTAATAAAGAGAAGAAAAAAAAAAAAAAAAAAAAAGAGAGAGATCTCTTCATGGAATGTATTGTAGTTGGAAATTGATATTCTCACTCCTAATAAACGTATTTGTGTTAACCAATTCACGTTGTAATTTAATTTTATTGAAATTATTTTTTAATACATAAAATTAAAATGTTATAATTTTTAGAGTGATGAATTATTACATTTTAAAATAATATTAATTTTTAAATTATGATGTATTGTAATTTTAATTGTATTTTTATTTAGACGAATATTTTTCATTCAAACAAATAATAAATAATTTTTGTAAAATTTTTTTTAAATGTAATTTTATAAAATTAGGATGGATGATGAATCGAGTTCACATAATACAAGCCATATTTTTGATGAATCGAGTGAACATAATGCAAGCCATTTTTTTGTTGAATCGAGTTCACATAATACAAGCCATATTTTTATTATGAAAAAACAAAAGTAAGAAAGTCTTAAAATTTTGATTTTTTTTAATTACATGCATCTTATGCATCTTATAATAGTTCACAACATCGTTGTCACTTGAGTATCATTTTTCATTATAAAAGTTATTTTTTTTATCTATCTCACGCAAGTAATTTTAAACGGTCTCACATAAATCTTTGTCCTCTACTTATTATGTCATATATTCACAGTCCAATAAGTGAGTTTGATGTGAATTGAATTAATATATAAACCTTTTTATTTAAAAACTTTAAAGACTTATATCTTTAAATATTATAAACCCCAAGAATAAACATTAAATTTTAGTGGTAATACATGACATAAACCACTATTTAAATTCAGTTCACACGAGTATTTTTGCCTTTTTCCAATTGAGAAATGATTATTTTTACGTTGGGCAAGATTTGTGTGAGATCGTTTTACAGACTATTTTACATTTTTGTATCGCTTTTGATTAAATATTTTATCATTTTTTATATAAAAAAAGTGATAGATTATCACTTTTTATTTATACTATAAATTTTTTTTATGAAATATTTCACTGCTCAATTATCCTTTTTTAATAATCTACTATCACTTATTATTATTTTTTTAAATCAGTTTTCAATAAACTACTATCACTTTTTATTCATGCCGTCACTTTTTAGCAATGGGAGTTGGTCTCACATGACTCTTTTGTCATATATGCTTGGCTTAAATAAAATTGGAAAAATCTCAATTGTGGGTGGATAAAATATCTCAACAAGTATTTCGATAATAAACAATTTTCAATTTTAAAATCTAAGCAATTACTCCATCCATCATATTTCAAATGACACACTTTTCATTTTAGGTTGTCTTACAAAAATTTGAGCATTCTTAAAAAAGTAAAAAGTCAAACACAATCACACTTCTCCATACACTTTATTTACAAAAAAATCATTCCTACCTAACACACCTAACATATTTTATCATTTATTTATTACAAAAAAAACTATAATACTCCTAAAAATTATCACTTTCTTAATCTCTTTGTCGGAAAGGGATGTAAACTTTCCTAAAACAGAGGGAATACATTGTATACTGTATATTTGTTCTTGTTAAAATTAAATGAAAATATTCTTATAACTTTTAATAAAATAATTTTAATTAATAATCTGTCCATAAATGATTTCACCCATTTTTCACATTAAGAAATTTGTTACTTTTCAAGATAATTTATTTTTTTAATAATAAATAATAGAGTAAAACTTAGAAAAAGAAAACAAATTATGCTTGTACTTGAAAATAAAAGTTGAATGCATATTTATTAGCAACGTTTGTATATTAAAAAAGTTGTAAAAATTCAGAGTTAAAACTGATCTGGTGCACCTGGTGCACTGAACAATTATAACTATTAGATTAAGTTTTAACTTAATTTTAACTACTAAATAAAATAAAAAAATAAAAAATAATGTACATAACTACCTACTAACCCTTAATTTATATTTATAAACTCTCGATGCACCGATGTACTTTATAATTACCCAGAAATGCATATGTAAGAATTTGTAAGTAATGAAAAAGTTGTATTTTTTGTTGACCTATTTTTAATTCAATTAAAAGAAAGGGAGTGACTATTTACACCTCGGGAAATACTTGACATACCCCCATTAAAAAATTAAATTTAAATATTATTTGAGTAATAAGACTAAAATATCCTTATATTTTTTAAATCTTAATATTTTTAAATTAGGGCAAAATTCATTCTTTCGTCCTTAACAATAATCTGCTTCTCTGACAGGGATTCCTCCAAAATCCAGCGCCATAGAACTTCTCCCACATCTCCTTATCAACATCAATCACTTCCCTGTTCTCCAGCAACGATTTCAGAGCAGACACCATGATGACGTGGCTCGGTATTGGGTGCAATTCGAAGAACTCCTCGTCGCAGCCGCACGCATCTCCAAAATTATAGAATGCAATTGAATCCGAAACCCTCAATCCGTTTCGAATCGAACGAAATCGAATGAATTACAAACCTGGAAATGGTCAAAGAGAGGGGATAAATGAGGGGCAGGCGTGAGGAACATGTGCTATTGTCAGAGGAGGGAGGCTTTAGCTTTTAATTATTTTGTTTATATACATAAATATTTTACAGAGAATTGGAGAAAGAGAATGTGCCATTCTTTCTGTTTATTTCTCAATGTATTTTATTTGATTTCACGAGAAAATTTGTAGCTAGTCAAAATTTTGTTTCTTAAATCTTTTTTTTTTTCTTTCTCGTCACTTGTATCATGGCACAATACATTAAGAAGCTGGAGGTTTGGAATACAAAGTTGATGAATCGATGTCTGATCCTATATTTGTAGATATCTCAAATTCCAAATCGTAGAAATAATTCATGAAATGGAAAAGTAGATTTAAATTAAAAGGACATAATAGTCTTGAATTGGGGTATGTATAGTAATTATTTAATTTTTAATAATATTTATTGGGGTATATATAGTAATTGGGGTGTGCATAGTAATATTGGGGTGCAAATAGACACCCTAATAGAAAATGTTATTAAAATTAAAATAAAAATCAACCAATTCGTCGTTCAAATAAAAAACCAAACCAAAACTCAGGTTTAATAGGTTAGGTTTCGAACATAGCACCTGAACTGTACGGAATGCTGGTTCGTGCAACCGCGTGTTTTTTCTTTAGTTTTCATCCTTATTCTGTGGTACACCCGGTGCATCGGTGTACTGATAGTTATTGATTTGTTTGTATTTCTTTATTAGGGGGTGTGAATTTGTTTTGGGAAGAACAAAAATGAAAGTGTGAATTTTTTATGGAATGGAGGATTATTTAATTATTGGTGTTTGTTTCTTCTATAAATTTGTACTAATTTTGTATGCAGGTGGAGGCTAATTGCAAGGTGTTTCCACCTTCTTTTTTAGCAGTTGAACTATGCCCCTGAGATCTTAAACGACTTGTGATAGTAAATTCATTGTGTTA
Organism: Pogostemon cablin; assembly: GCA_023678885.1. Classification (NCBI taxonomy): domain Eukaryota; kingdom Viridiplantae; phylum Streptophyta; class Magnoliopsida; order Lamiales; family Lamiaceae; genus Pogostemon; species Pogostemon cablin. The sequence goes on from CM042973.1 coordinate 23,266,306, forward strand.
GCTTAGTTTAAAGATCTTATCATCCTTCCATCAACCTTTTGAATTATAAATTTTAGTATCTACCAAATGTGAATAAAAAACTCGTTCATCTATTATAATTCAAAATTTTGAAATGCTTATTAATTTTCATAATTTATATTTGAACTAATCTAGTAATTAATGTTCAGCTGTTATTAAACTGAATATAAGTCAACTCAATTTCTTAATTATTCTCTCTCTCTTATTTTTATTTTTGCTAATTGCAGTTAATAACCCCTTTAGCATGGGTATCTTCAATTCTTCATCTTTACATATAATCAAAGGATGAAAAAAAAAGAAAAAAAAACTCTTCTAATTTTGTTACAAAAGTTAGTTTCTCAACTAGGGCATTGTTGCATATTTTCATTTAAGCCACCTATATAATACTCCATTAATATTCAATTAATAAAGCTCGTACTCACCCAACATTAGTAATTGAGTTTCAACTATACAATAAAAAAAGTAGTTTAGAGGAGTAAACATCATTTAAAGTGAGATGACATATTTATTACCAGAAGTTATACTAGAATATTATGGCGTGATTGGTACAAAGTAATTAGATGGAATGGAATCATAATTCCATATTGTATTCCTATTCTAATGATTGATAAGTTTTTTTAATGAGAATCACCATTCCATAAGGAATGTGTATTCCTTTAAATATGAGAATGATGATTCGTCTTAATTAGATGTGTTTAGCTATTTCATGTATGTAGGAATCAAATTAAAATTTTCATTTTAATACAAATAATATATATTCATTTTTTTTTAATTTATAATATTATCTTTCATTTCAAATGTACATAAATTCATTAAAATAATATTTTAATTTTTTTAAAATCTTATTTAATTATTCAATTAATATTTAAAATATATGAAATAAACAATAAAAAAATAAATCTTATTTAATATAAAATGAAGTATCATGTAATAAATTTAAAGGATTAATTACTAATAGGTACACACTTTGTACCCCTAATTACTACTAGATACATTGATTTAAAATAATTATTATTTAATACAAAATATTAAAGTAAAATATCAATTATAACCTTATAATCACATACACTTTTAAACCACCATCCCTACCCTTCACCCACCCATCCACCGGCGTTGACAGACCGTTGACCGTCCTTTGACCGGCCGTTGACCACTGCCGGACCACCACATTTTTGCTGCACACACTTTTTTCTATTGCACACACTTTACTGCACACGAACACTTGCTGCACACAATATTTATGTGCAGCACATTTGTAGGGGTAATATTGGAATATCACTATATATTTTTGTAGTTAGTAGTAATACTTTTGTATGTTTGTATTTCATAGTAATTAAGGGTTTTTTTGTGTACCTAGTAGTAATCCTCCAAAATTTAAAACATAGAGCATATGTTATTATAATATGTCTTGTGAATTTTTGAATTGATATAATTTTTTTAATATTTAAAAGATTTTATTATTATATAAATATATTACTAAATAAAAATAAATAAATATTTCTTATATTAAAATATAATTTAGTTATTTAATATAAATAATACAATAATTACACTATATTATAGAATATCAGTGAAATTGGAATTAATTAAAAAATGTATTTTTCGTTACTTAAGTTATTCCCAAGTAATACCAATCATGAGAATTTTAATTTTTAATTATTCATTCTCATCTTTATTCCATTCAAAAGCTCATTCCATTCCAATATAATTCCATTCAATCATATCAACCGTTCATTCCATTCCAACATAATTCCATTCAATCATACCAATCATGCCGTTAGTCATTAATTATATATCCCTAATTCATTTATAACAGGGCAGCGTTAAATAGATTATGAGAAAACAATCCCCTTTTGGAGATTGGTTGGAGTTGGGTGAAAGTGGCTGGTAGCCGTTTGAGAAGAGGGCCCCATCAAAACCTCTAACCTTTCTGCAATTCAAAAAATATTTCTGTTGGATTTGAATTTTATTGAGAGGGATGAAAGCTGACAGTGAGACCTTTGACTTGTCTCTCCTCTCTCTCACACTTACCCACAAACACATGCACAAAACACATACACTGTCTGTAGCTTTGTTTTAATATGCAATTCTTGAATCTCCCAAGTTTGCAATAGGGACCTCTCTTTCTATATCCAACTATTTCTTTACCATTTGGAACACTCATCCCCCCCTCTCTGTCTCTCTTCTTCTCCAGTCATCTATCTCACTCCCCCCGTCTCTCTCTCTCTTAAAAGTTTTGTCTTTTTTGCTGGTTTTCATATACTAGAAAAGGCTGAGCTGCTGAGAAATTAAAGTGGAATTAATCTGAAGAGTGAGGAGGATGAGTGCTTCCAAGTTCATCAAATGTGTGACTGTGGGAGATGGAGCTGTAGGCAAGACCTGCATGCTCATTTGTTATACCAGCAACAAGTTTCCTACTGTTAGTCTCTCTCTCTCAATTTCTTCTATGTAAATTGTAAAACCTGGGATTATTCAACATTTTTTTATACTTGGTGTTTCTCATTGTCCAATTTCTTGGGTCTCTCATTGTTTAATTTTCATCTTAACCCCCCACCCACCTTCTTTTCCCCCAAGAACTGACTATTATCCTCTCATGTTATTTTTGTTATTTCTTGGATTGCAGGATTATATTCCAACAGTGTTTGACAATTTTAGTGCTAATGTGGCTGTGGATGGCAACATTGTCAACCTAGGACTCTGGGATACTGCAGGTTTTAACAAATTTCCTTAATCTGCTAATTGAAACCCTTCTGTTGCCATTTGGATTAAGGGATTTGAAATTAGTCATGAATTTCAAACCCATACTCAAAAGTCAATCCTTCAATCTAAATGGGTTTGTTCAATATCCTAATTTGAATGATTTATTTCTGTGAATGAGTGAAGGTCAAGAGGATTATAGCAGATTGAGGCCACTGAGTTACAGAGGTGCTGACATATTTGTATTAGCTTTCTCTTTAATCAGTAGGGCTAGCTATGAAAATGTCCTCAAGAAGGTATACCTTAATTAGTTCATAATTCTTTTTCCATCTCTAATATACTATGAAATTGGTTCTCTATCATCATCAAACTTACCATTATACAATCTGGATTGATCCCATTTCAGTGGATGCCTGAACTTCGTAGATTCGCCCCCAATGTTCCAATTGTACTTGTAGGAACAAAGCTTGGTAAGATCTCTAGCTTCACTTGTATTGTAAAAGATGTTACAATGTTTGTATTTGTGTGATAAAACAACCTTAGATTGTTCCGTTGTCTATCTGGTGTAGATCTTCGTGATGACAGGGGATATCTAGCTGATCATATGGGATCTAACATCATTACCACTTCCCAAGTTAGTACTCTTCGTCGTAGTTTCTTGCATCGAGTGTTTAACTTACTTTATTTATGGCAAATTCTTCTTTGTTTTTTTAGTGAAAAAGTTAATACAAAAAAGTTATGCACTTATTAAGAAATGCATATACACTATTGAATAAAAATTAATACACGTATGGGTGCATAGGATATCATTTCTTTCTTTATTGACGAGCGATTTGGATTTGTAGGGGGAGGAGCTGAGGAAACAGATTGGTGCAGCAGCTTATATAGAATGCAGCTCAAAGACTCAACAGGTGGGTGAATTAGATTAGGATTCTTAAGCTAGTTCATTCTGATCAATGTCCAAGAACTTGGATAATGAGAATTGAGAATGATTACTTTTGGGAAGCTGATTACATTAACTTTCAATCAATTTTGCCAGAATGTGAAAGCTGTTTTCGATACTTCGATCAAGGTTGTGCTTCAACCTCCTCGGAGGAAGGAAACGGCGACCCGGAAGAAAAGGCACACCAGTGGTTGCTCAATTGTGTAAGTTGCACATTTTTCTCATTTATTCGAAATGCATATGATTAATCTTGAATAAAAGATGATGAACAACTCGACTCGATTAGAAAACTGGAATCTTCTAAAGTGGGGGGTTTTTAGGATCTGAATTCAGAACTTTCTTGAAATAATGGGAAACATAATAGTTTCAAGTGATATTATTAGAATCAAATTTGATTAATGTTGTTTGTTTTTTGAATTACAGGAGAGGAATCGTGTGTGGTGGGTGCGTTGTTTAGTGTTTGCTCATCTGGAAGTGATGTGGGTTGTTGATTTAGAGAAGATGTCTAATGTAATCATCATCATGTGTGCAATGTGTATGAATATTACAGAGGGAATTGTTCATTCTCTTAGCCTGTAATAACCATGTCTATTTTGTTTTAATTTTATTAATTTGTCCACTCTACTCTCTGGAAATTATGTATTATGGGATTTGATTCACTGCGGCAATGTTTGATTTAGGATCATCCATCACCCCCTAGAATTTGTCCTAATTGTCAAACATACCCTTGATTATTCTGATGGCTTCTTCAAATTATCAAAACAAGTTTGTGATAATTAACTCAAGAATAAATTGCAATAATTAAAACCAAGGTAATTTTAATACACTAGATGCTTCGTTATGCAAACTTAACTAATCAAGAGGAGCATGGATTAAAATTGATGGAGTAAAATAAAAGATATATTACTAATCTTGAAATAACATTTTAGTTACACCATCAATTTTGCAATTTCCTTCCTCGATAGTATTGAAATTGAATCATGTATAGAATCTTACGCCCTCAATCCTATATGCAATTTTCTTCCTTCCAACCTAATTAAATCTTGAAATGAAACATATACAGAACCTTACTCCCTCCTTTATGCACATATTTTTGGACATGATTTTTTTTTTTTTAAAAATGTTTTTTGGACTGGAGATATAAATTATCTACTAGTATTTCAAGTATTTCAATGAAATAAAATGGGCAACGGTGTTAATTTTTTACTCAATAAATTATAAGAATATCTCATCTCTTATACAAAAATATAAACCTAAAAAACAAATTAGTAAATAAAGCATTGACAAGAGAGAGTGGATCTCCTCAAAACATGAAAACTTTGAAATGGTTGAACAATTCCATTAACTTCAGATAAAAATAGCATCTCAATCCAAGTAAATAACACAAATCAAATTAAAAGTAATAACACCAATACTAACTTTGGTTTGAAGTAAAATGAGTGCTGCTGTTTTCTGTTTACTATCAAGTCTTTCTGGATCTCCAAGTGAATTCATAAAGCGTCTCATTTTTTAAATCCATAGTCGAAACTTTAACATCTTCAATGAAATGTCGCCAACATTTGTTTGAGTAATATCTGCAGCAACTTGGATTCTCTTCCCTATCCATTATCATTCCACTTATCTACTGCAATCAATGCTCAACATGATAATTAGTTCATCATTTAAAGTTTATCAATCAAGAATGTCAAATACACAAAGTCTAACAGTAGAATCCAAGAATACCGAGGTTAGTTCTTCGTTGCAGGACGTTAGTTGCAGACTCTTCCCATGGCATTCTTGCAGCCAATTATCCACAGATTTAAGAACACTAGTTGATGATGTAGTCAGTTCTAGCTTCAGAAAATAATCATCATCTTGAAGAACTCCTCTTGGATCTTCGAAAATCGACATATCCTGTAAACAAGAATTAGTAATGAGTGGATTATGGCAACAAAACAAGAATTTGATTTCCTCATGCCAATTAGTTACCGTACCAGCTTCGTGTACTTAATCAATTTGAGACCATTACGCCCATCAAAACCACCATAAAAGCCTTGAAACCAAGAATTCCAATCCCACAGAGGCTTCGTTTTCTTATAATCTAAAGAAATCTTTACTTGATTCAAACACGGAAAATTCATGGAGAGAAACGGGCCTTTGTACTCTAAAAGAAAATAGTTTTGGAGCATCAACACTAACTTCAGACAAATTCAAGCACTTGACTAACACCAAGCTCTTCAATTTGTCACCCCAAATCTTGATTTTCTCCAATCTGTTGCATTCATGAAGCACCAATTTCTCAAGAAGTGGACACCTATGAATCCAACCTTCAAGTGAAGAGTCTGACATCTTCTTGTCTTTCAACGTCAAGTTCTTCAAATTCTCAGTATATCCCAGGTTAAATCTGCATTTTCTAGGCTGATTTGCATGATACCAGAAGCTTTAAAGGTGAATAGATGAAGCAATATCAATTTTATCCAGCAAGTCACAATCTTCTACCTCCAGCCTCCTAAGCTTAACAAGAGACGAGATTGATAAATGCTCTAAATCACAACGAACAAGTCGCAAATCCTCAAGAAAACGGCAACTTTCTTCAACTTTCTTCATCATAGACGGATGATAAAACCACGGATCTCTAATAGAAAGTTGTCTTAAATTAGCCAACTTCATATCAGTGTGGGAAGAAATACAGTTCCAGATAGTTTCAACGAAATTATTGATGGCTCATCCCACAATAATAGTGGAAAACTAATATGTTTAGGCACATGAACATCCAGCTGCTTCACGTTTCTCTCAACGGCAGAACGTATCCAATCATCCATGAACACATGACTATTCTCCACGGATAATCTCACGTATGGATTCGAGAGGCTCAAGTCTCGTTGCTATGGCTTTGCCAACGTAAGTCTCGAACCTGTTCATCTGCAGGTCTCGATTATGATCTCCTCCTTCTCTGCTTTCTCGAAACCACTTCTCATCAAAATCAAACGAGTTGTACGAATTGAACATACTTTTCCAATTACTCGACAGAAGGGAAATTCGCACAAGATCTTTAGTACTATGGAGGAACGAAAAGATGTGGTGGACAATTGATTCAGGCAACTCCAAAATCCGATCAATCTCACCGTTCCGATCAACACCACGAAATTTTCCAGAAACCTTTGGCTTCTTCCAAACTCGTGATTATCTGAATCAACTCCCTTTCGCTTACTCGAAATCCCAACCTCCGTCGGCTCTGTAATCAAATCGTCCCGATCACGTCGACGCATAATTCTCAAATTTTTAGTAATGCAAGGGTGACGAATCTTTGAACTAAATTTAAGCTGACGTAATTTGCGCAGAAAATACAATAGTTTCATCTTTAATCTCATGATTCAACCTAACCTCTGCAGCGAAGAAAATTGGATTCGCTTAATCTAGGGTTGGAACTTCAACTCGTTGTGATTTATAGTTGCGTTGAGGCCACTTCCTCTCGATTATTTCGTATTTGGAGGTGGGGCCTGGCCTGGCCTGGCAATGGGGTTATATGGCCCAATAAAATGTCAATTGATATGAATTTCTTTTTAGGGATAGTATAATTTTTGGGCCCTACCATTTATTATTTTATAGTACATGGCATTGGCAATTGACTAGCCTTTTTTTCTCATAATTCGTGGGACCAGGTCCCCTCTAAAATTCCACCAAATTTCAATTTCGTGCAGTTACGCTTACTTGCTGTTTTTTTATATTCATTTTAATCTTTTTTTTTTGTTTTTATATATTTAATTTTAAGGGTATAATTATAATTTTACATTTGTGATTTATGATATATTTCACCCTATGGTTTAAGATATAACTGTAATTACACCCTTGTTTAGGGTATTTCACCCCTAAGATTTAGGGTTTAGGATTTAGGGTATAATTGTAATTTGAACACTGTGGTTTAGAGTATATTTCACCCATAGATTTAAGATTTAGGATATAATTGTAATTTTACCTATAGAATTTAGGATATAATTGTAATTTTACTCCTATGATTTATGATATATTTTACCCATAGAGTTTAAGGTTTAGGGTATAATTGTAATTTTACCCTTGTTATTTAGGGTATATTTTACTCTTAGGGTTTATAGTGTAATAATCATTTAAATATAGTAAACTTAAAAAATAAAAATAAAAACATTAATAAAGAGAATAAATTTATTGAGGACTAGGGGTGGACGGTATGGTATACCAAAGTTAGTTTTTGTACTATACCGTATACCATACCTAAAATATCGGTATTAGAAAAATTATACCTTTACCATACCGAAAGTTTCGGTATAACAAAACTTTGGTATAAGAAAATGGCATACCTTTTTCTTACCGATATTTAAGTACTTTCTCTGTCCCACTTCAATCTTTACATATATCTATTTTGGGCGTTCCATTTTAATCTTTATGTTTCACTTTTTATGTGAAACACCTAAAACAATTAATATATCACCATTGGATCCACATCCAATACTAATACACCTACACACTTTACATTAAATATTATATTTTTCTACCAATTGTTTATTAAAATACTATACTCATTAATCAACGTGCAAAAAGCAAACGTAAGTATTGAAACGTTCAAATTTAAAACAATTAATAAAATATAATAAAAGTAAGAGTTTAATCATAATGAGTGATTAGTGTACCTGATAACTATTAAGTTATAAATTAATTAATTAAAAATTAATACACACTCTTAGATTAAAATAAAAATAAAAATAATTATAATTATACTTTAAATTTAAAATAATAAACCCTATAGTGCTTACATGTATGTTCTCCAAAATTTCACTAAATTCAATGATGGGTCAATAGTTTTAATATATTAGAATTTCTTTTAAGTATATATACCTTACTAAAATAATTTACGGTATTTCGGTATATACCAAAATACCGCGGTTTTAAAATTTTGCATACCTTTACCGTATCAAAAAATTCAATACGGTATCATACCTTATCGAAAATTTTGATATACCTAACATTTCGATAAGTGGTATTTTTCGATATGGTAAGTGCGGTATATCGAAATTTCGGTATTTTTTTCCAGCCCTAGTGAGGACTATAGGTTCCACCAAAATTGGTGTAACTTACACCCAAGTTGCTCTCTTTATACATATTTTCTTGGGTCTGGATCTTCTGTGCTACTTTGGTGTGACATTTTTTGTGTCACTCCATTAAATGAGTGACACGTAGGAGAGATGAGAGATATTATATCCTAACCAATAAACCCTTAGGGGTAAGGATTTATTCAACCTGCCACGTGTCATTCTATTAAGAGATGTTACAGGAGATGTCACATCATAGTGTCACAGAACATCCTATGTCTATTTTCTTAAGCTTGATTATACTCCTTCCGTCTTAGCCATAAGATTCTATTTATTTTTTTCACGTGAATTAAGGATCATTATTATTTTATGTGTAGTGTGTAGTTATATTATTAATAGTGAGTGATGGACCATACATGATTTGTTTTTTGTACATGAATTAAGAATTATTATTATTTTATATGTAGTGAATAGTTGTATTAGTGGTACTAAAAGGGGAAAATATGAATTTTTAAATGAGAAATTCAATATAGTAAAATGAGATATTTTGGTGGGATGGAGGAAGTATTATGGGGGTGATAATAAATTGTACAGTATAAACTGCCGAATCGAAGCAAATTGTACAGTCTTTGATAAATTTTCTTAATAAACTACGATTTTTTTTTTCAGCAACACCGCATAGTAAGTTATTACGTTTTTTTCTTAATTGAAAACCGCATGCACTGCAACGACTATATTCTAATCAGATCTTAACTAAATTCATACATATATAAATTTTAGACATGATTTTTTTAATCTAAGGTTTTAATTTTTATATAGTATATAATATAATAATATATTTTAGGATTATAGCTCTTTAATATTTAATCTCATACCATATATTAAATCTTCAATAATTTTCATGATTATATATCGTAAATTTCATGTTGTGTTAACAAATACTAATACCAAACCGTAAAATAACAGGTCGAAATCGCTTGAAACCACGTAGTTCATCTTTTGAACAAATCCCTACATTTATATATAATTGAAAAACAAATCACCTATAATAATGCAATTTGGATTTTTTGAATAAAATCGCACCGTGAGCATCCCTAATATTACTCAATTCTCCCATATATTTTTCTCACTTTTATTTATGGCAAAAGCTCCTGCATCCCTAATATTACTCAATTCTCCCATATATTTTTCTCACTTTTATTTATGGCAAAAGCTCCTGCGCCCCCTGGGACACAGTCCGTGTCCCCATATGAACACAACACTCGCCCCCTGGGACACAGTCCGTGTCCCTATATGAACACAACACTTTCCCTCCTTATTCTATTAAAATCTATGTATTGCTAGGAAGTTTAAATTGTAAAGTACCGGACACAAAAGAGACTCACTATTTATTTATTTATATTCATCCCGATATTTTTAAAGAAGAGAAAGAGAAGAAAAGAGGAATTTGGAATCCTTGCTCCGTAATGGGTGCATAAATTTTTTTCAAATATGTTTTTAGTGTAATTTAGTGTTTTTGTTTTTGATCAATTCTTGTTTCAAATGTGTTAAGAGATTTAGGGCTTTATTTCTAATGGGGAATTATACTGTTTAATTTTCATCAAAACACATAAACTACATTATTATAAATCAAAATGTGGTGATTTAGTTGTTCAATCATTGTAATTGAGCATGACATTGATTTGGAATTGGGGTGTACTTTTCGACCCTAGTTGAACGTAGATGAACTATCTGTTCCGCCAGAGTTGAGGATGGTAGTGTGATAGTTTGTCTAACACTGGACAAAAATTGTAAAATTGTTCATCCAATGTTGGATGATTTTGGTGTACTAGTCAACATCTACCACATAGCATCAACTATTTCGTCCATAGTCGATTGAACAATTTAAAAACTCTTGTTCTTGGTTGGTCGTGAAAATCGCGACTTTACTAAGAAGTGCTTAAAAACAACATTTAAATCAATCAAAACGTTCAAAATAATGCAATTTTAGCCTTTTGGGTGCATCTTCATCCGACACTATATATCTTTGGAGAGTTTTTGGGGTTGGGATGGATTAGGCTAGGAATTTTCACTCTTTTACAGAGAAAAAAGAGAGGATAGTGTTTGTGAGGGATTTTAGAGTATGAATATTATGTTTTATGTTTTAATAAGTGAGTGTATTAGGTTTTATTTTTATTTTTATGTATTGAGAGTGAGTGTGTGAAGGAAAAATATCCACGCCCAAAGGAAAATACTTATGTATGTTCAGGGACACAAAAATTACTGTGTCCTCCTTAAACATGAAAACATTGCCACGGGAAAAATGGATGAACAGTTGACTAGGGGTGGCATACCGTACCGTACCAAAAATACCGACTCATACTGTATACCGTACCGAAATTATCGGTATTAAAAAAATCATATCGATACCGTACCGAAAGTTTTGGTATACCGAAAATCGGTATACCGAAATTTCGGTATACTATAGATCAATACCGTTTATATCGAAATACCGAAACATCCTATTTTATCAAAAATTACCGATTCATACCGTTAAAATACCGATTTATACCGAAATTATTATATAATATTTGAAAATAATTTAATCAAATAATTTATATTAAATATAAAAATAATTATTATTTTGATATTTGAGTACGGTGTATACCGAAATACCGAAAAATACCGAAATACCGATATATTTTCGGTATTCCGGTATATACCGAAATACCGATTTTTAAAAATTTATATATCGATACCGTACCGAAAATTTCGGTATGACATCATACCGTACCAAAATTTTCGGTATACCTATTTTTTTGATATTTTCGGTATTTTTCGATACGATAACTACGGTATACCGAAATTTCGGTAATTTTATCCACCCCTAAACAATTCAATTAAATTCAGATAAAAATAAATCTCAATCCAAGTAAATGACCCAAATTAAATTAAATTTAAAATAATAACACCAATACTAACTCTGGTCTGAAGTAAAATGAGTGCTGTTGTTGTCTGACTAGAATCAAGCCTTTCTGGATCTCCAACTCCAAGTGAAGTGATAAAGCGTCTCATTTTTTAAATCCAAATTTGAAACTTTAACATCTGCAATGAAATGTCGCCAACATTTGTTTGAGTAATATCCGCAGCAACTTAGATTCTCTTCCCTCTTCATTATCATTCCACTTATCAACTGCAATCAATGCCCAACATGATAATTAGTTCATCATTTAAAGTTTAGTATCATTCAAGAATGTCAAACGCACAAAGTCTAACTGTATATTTGAATCACAGCTCATAAGACCAGTAGGATGAATACCGTTGATAGTTCTTCGTTGCAGGACGTTAGTTGCAGAGTCTTCCCATAGCATTCTTCCAACCAATTATCCACAGATTTAAGAACACTAGTTGATGATGCAGTCACTTCTAACTTCCAAAAACTATCATCATCCTGAAGAACCTCTCTTGGGTTTTCAAAATCGACATATCCTGTAAACAAGAAACAGTAATCAGTGTGGATTATTGCAAAATACAAGAATTTGGTTTTCATGCTAAATGAGTACCGTACCCGGTACGTGTACTTAATCAATTTGAGGCCATTACACCCATCAAAATCATCATTAATGCCTTGAAACCAAGAAGTACACTCAGACTGAAGCAGCACATTGTACTTATAAGCTGAAGAAACCTTTACTTGATTTAAACACGGAACATTCATGGAGCGAAACGGCATTCTCCAGCCAATTTACTCTAAAGAAAGTAGGTTTGGAGCATCAATACTGACTTTATACAAATTCAAGCAATTGACAAACACCAAGCTCTTCAATTTCTCACCCCTAATCTTGGTTTTCTTCAAACTGTTGCATTCATGTAGCACCAATTTCTCAAGCAGTGGACACCTATGAATCCAATCTTCAAGTGAAGAGTCTGACATCTTCTCGTCTTTCATCGTCAAGATCTTCAAATTTTCAGGTTAAAACGGCATAATCTAGGCTCTTTTGCAGGATACAAGAAGCCTTTTGCATGATACGAGAAGCTTTCAAGGTGTATTGATGAATCTATATCGATACTCTCCAAGGGAAAATCTTGTACCTCCAGCCTCCTAAGCTTAACAAGAGACGAGATTGATAAATGCTCTAAATCACAACGAACAAGTCGCAAATCCTCAAGCAAAGGGCAACTTTCTTCAACTTTCTTCATTATAGAAAGATGATAGATGCACGAATCTTTAATCGAAAGTTCTCTTAAATTAGAGAACTTCATATTAGTGTGAGGAAGAAATACAATTCCTGATAATTTCAACGAAATTATTGATGGCCCATTCCACAATAATAGCGGAAACTTAAATCGTTCAGGCGCATGAATATCCAGCTCCAGCTGCTTCACTTTTTTCTCAAGTGCAGAAAGTATCCACTTTTCCATCAACAGATGATTATTCTCCACGGATAATCTGAACTTATGTATGCATTCCAGAGGCTCAAGTCTCGTTGCTATGGCTTTGTCGACGTAAGTCCTGAACCTATTCCTCTGCCTCTGCGCATCTCGATTACGATCTCTTCTTCCTATTCCTACTCTGCTTTCTTGAAACCACTTCTCATCAAAATCAAACGAGTTGTACGAATTGAACATGCTTTTCCAGTTACTCGACACAAGGGAAATCCGCACCAGATCTTTAGTACTATGGAGGAACGAAAAGATGTGGTGGATAATTGATTCAGGCAACTCCGAAATCCGATCAATCTCACCGTTCAGATAAACATTACGAAAATTTCCAGTAACCTTTGGCTTCTTCCTAACTCTGTGATTATTTGAATCAACTCCATTTCGCTTTCTCGAAATCCCAACCTCCGTCGGCTCTGTAATCAAATCATCCCGATCACGTCGACGCATAATTCTGGATTTTTTGGTAATGCAAGGGTGACGAAGACATTGAAGCTGACGCAATCTGCGCAGAAAATACAATAGTTTCATCTTTAATCTCATGATTCAACCTCTGCAGCGAAGAAAATTGGATTTGCTTAATCTAGGGTTGGAAATCCTGATTTATAGTTGCGTTGAGGCCATTTCCTCTCGATCATTCCGTATTTGGAGGTGGGGCCTGGCCTGGCCTGGCCTGGCCTTGGGGTTATATGGCCCAATAAAATGCCAATTGATCTGAATTCTTTTTAGGTCTGGCATAACTTTTGGGTAACTTACCATTTATGGCATTTATATTCTTAGGTCTGGTTATTATTAATGAGGAGATAATAATTTGGGTAAATTACCAAAATCCATTCGAAATTTGTCCAAATTACCAAATAAATCACGTGATTTGAAAAATTACTAATTACACCCTTTAAAAAATATTTTTATGTGAAATTTAAAAATAGAATGTTTAATATATAGGTCTTGATGTTATTTCCATCATTCTTTATTTTATGAAAAAATATATTTTTATTAATGTTTAAATAAAAAATAAGTTAAAGGGGGTAATTGGTAATTTTTCAAACCATATGATTTATTTGATAATTTGGGCAATCCTCAAGGGGTTTTGGTAATTCACCCTAATAAATTTTTTCAAAACCGCCAAAGCCTCCAACTTGAAACGTAACAGTTGATAATTCTTTGTAATAAACTGCGGCCTCCAACTTGAAACGTAACAGTTGATAATTCTTTGTAATAAATTGCGGTTAATTTTATTGTCCGCTTTAGTACTTTATTGTCCTCAAATAAAGGCTTCAAGCCCAACACACTCAACTTCAGGTTCACAACACACCCTTTAGGTTCACAACACACCCAACTTCAGGTTCACAACACACTCTCCCATCGTGAGCATTATAAACAGTTTGTGGATATTGTCCGCTTTGGTACTTCAGGATCTCACGACTTTAAAATGTGTCCACAAGTAAAGGCTTCAATCAGGTTCACAACACATTTATAATTAACTATCATTATCCTGATCAATAATAATTGATACTTAACTTTATCCATACATACATAAATTTTAGACATTACTATTTATTTTATTTAAGTTTTTAGTTTTTATACCGTTTATAATAACATGAGTCCATTAATTATAGGTACAATTTATCTACTTATATTACTAGCAGGTATAATGTCTAAATTAAAATACTATCCACTATAAATTGAACACATCAAATACCTCTTTTAATCCTATTATAAATTTAATTGTATTAAAAATTAATTAACAATTAAACTCTCTTTTTAAAATTATTTTTTAATAAAATTAAAATCAACCCATGATTTTAGGTTTTCTCCCTAAAAATAGGTGGAAGTTTACTACAATTATTGATTGAAATCCCGAATACTACCTCGACTTGTATACGTGGTATTCAGGATATTGGTGTTCAAAGTTTAATAATCAATTTTTTCTCACACCGTTCAAAAAAACTTTGATTTGTGTTCAGAAATTAGTTTGTGTTCAAAGTTTAAGTAGTTATTTTTTCTCACACTCACACCATTCAAAAAGACTTTGACTTGTGTTAAGAAATTTATGTATGAAGTGTTTAGGATATTTGTGTTCTAAGTTGTAAGTAAAATCCTTATTTGTGTTCAGAAATCGGTATAAAAAATATTTAATAATTAGGATATTTGTATTTAGAATTTAAAAATCTATTTATGAATTTTTGTGTTCAGAATTTAGATTAATAGAAATAAAGTACAACAGAATTTAGCAAATAGAGTACAAAATCTATCACATGAGACAACTTAAGCTTCACCTCAAAGTCCAAATTATTTAGGAAAAGAAATTAAAGAAAGTATACTAATGAAAAACGAAGTATAATCTCATGATTCTTTATTTGTATATAATTACCCCAAACAAATATAATGATAGGTCTAAAAGAGATTAATCTTGAGGGATCTTCGTGGTGTGAGAAGGCCACGAGAGGAATAACCCTTAGCCCTATCACTACTTTTACCCAAACGTCGCGTGGGGCCAAAGGGCTGTAAGAATCACACTCACACTCCTTTACCACAATCCATTTAACCCAATTAATACCTTGCAGAAACTTAAAATTTCACGTGAAATTATAAAGGGTCTTCACTATGGAACCTGTAATCCATCTCTGCATCTTCTAGAAGCATCTTGAATAATGGATGGTTGGCGAATTCGATCCTGCTTCTCCCCTTTCTTATGAATGAGGAAAAAAATAGGAATGAAGAATGGTTTGGATCGAAAGAGGGGTTAGACACAAAAAGAATGGTTTTGGTTAGAAGAGAGAGAACTAAACAGTGGGTTTTCTCCATAAACACTCTTAATAAATCCAATTATTATTTAAAGGCATATACGATATTTTAATACTGTATTTTGTAGTTAGTAGTAATTTATAATGATCAATGTATCTAATAGTTATAATGATGGAAAAATTGTATCTAATAATAATAATTCCTAATAACATATTATTAAACATCATAAGATTGAAACCGGAAGACTCCGTCATTCCCTCAAAACTATCCATTAGACTTACAACACGCTCTTGACAATAACTCGATAACCCTATCACAGCTACTTGTCACGTTTGAATCTAACTCTAGTTTTGGCCTATTCATAGGACTTTCGATTACAAAAACCCTCTTGTATAAGTTAGAATAAGAATCAAATGTTCTCTCTCCACAAAGAACAATGAAAATAACTAAACAAGACTCTTAAACAAAGATACACTCAGACTTTTCCAAAAGTGATAATCTCGAACTCTCATTGCTCATCCCTTTATAGAATGTGTGTGCTAGCTCTATCAATCTTCATTTAATCAAATCAATCCACAATCTTCTCCCAATCCTTCCAGAGTTAAGACCTTATCAATTACTCAATAAGCTTCCAATCAAACTTGATCTTCTTTCCTTGTTCATACAATCACTTGATAAGATCTCAATCAAATTCGATTTTCTTTCCTTGTTCATACAATCAAGTCCTGCAAAAAATAAGGTACCATACCATATATATAAATATGTGATCATGACATAAATTAAAATGACAATTAGACAAGCTAAAAAACCCCCCCTTGGCATGAGCTACATATTTGTGTATGATCACAACCAAAAAATAAAACATGCAAGATAATAAAAACCATCATAACCCCTGGAGAAGATTAAGTAGAGTTCAACATCAATCCAACAGAAAGTAAATAACAAAGTAAATAACAGTTTTTGGGACCACCAAACTCAAAATAGAACAAAGTTAATTTAATTTGTAGATGAAGAATCCTCTTCATCTTCAGCATCCTTCATAGCAGAATTCTCATCGTCCTCTTCTTCCTTAGCCATCTTCAACTTCATCTTGAACTTCCCACCAAACGTAGATGCACCCGTTGTTTTCTTTAACTGTCTCTCCCCCTTAGCTCGTGCCAAGGCCTCTATCAACTCATGCATGCGAGTAGCTTGATCATTAAGACGAGCCTGAATGGAAAGCAACTCCACCTTCATCTTTGTGACCCGTGAAAAGATAGACTCAAGAATACCTACAACAGATTCCATTTTCTCCTTTAGAGTGGCTACTCGATGAGAAATCTTTAACTCCGCAGGCAGATCTTCAAGAGTATCTACATCATCTAAGAACCTAACCCCCGCATCTGTCAAAAGTTTCCAAATAGTGCAAGAAAACGGAAGTAGTCTGGAACCATCAACCTTACCAGAGAAACCCAAGATGATATCAAACACACTCTGTCCATAATCCAATGAGCCTTTTGATGAGTGATATTTTCACCTAGATTTTAATGTCTTTTTATATGTGTTTTCGTATTATTTTATCTGTATTTTATGTTCTATTTGGTTGTGTTTTGTGTTTTTATGGAAATATGTGTGAATGAGCTTAAATCTATAATTTTCACTTTTTATTTGATGCTAGATATGATAAGGAAGACGTAGGAAAAAGCGGATCTCAATTCGGAGTTGAAACGAGGGAGAACGAGTCAAAACAGTGAAGAAATACAGGAGCCAGCACCAACACGGGCCGTGTAGCCAACACGGCCCTGTAAGCGATGGCCGTGCGGCGACACCTATTCGTTCAACACGGGCACCTTAAGGCCGTTTCCAGTCGCACGAGTCGTGTCGGCAGCACGAGCCGTGTCATCAACACGGCCCTGTAAGAAGAGGCCGTGTGCCGACATCAGAAGACACAACACGGCCACCTTATGGCCGTGTGATAGAGCACGACTCGTGCTGTGTAAGATCCTGGAAAAAAATCAGAATCCTTCTAGAAGCCTCCCAAGGGGTATAAATACCCAATACTTCAATATGCAAAGGGAGATCCGAAATTCCACCTTCCCCACATACCTCACACACCATTTCCTCCATTTTTCACCTTCATCTTCATCCATTCACCATCCTTTGGATCTACAATCATCCAACCATCAAAATCATCATCCAATTAAAGAAAAGAAGCAAGGAAGAGAGGAAGATAATTGGGGCAAACTCCGGAAAGAGCAATTGCCATATGTGAAGAAATAGCATTGAATACGGGACAATGGGCCATGGATAGAGTTGCGGGCTTATATGAAAAAGAGAAGATTGCTAAGATGGAAGAAGTGTGCTTGCAACAAGTGAAAAAGGTGGAGGTGCCTAATGAAGATGTAACCGACAAGGCAATCACGGAGATACTAAAAAGGATGAATGCTAGTATGCAAGTGACTCCAACATCTACACCAATGGTGAATCAACAAATGCTAGCTAATCCTCCGCATGTGATGTCAATACCTTTGATGAATCAACAAGTGTTTCCTAATTTTCAACAAGGTGTATCTACACCAAGTATGGGTCAATCTTCTCAAAGTTGTCAAATGCCTACCTCTATACCTCAACAAGGTATGTCCTCTAATTCTTGGAGCCCATCAGAGATGACACTTGAGGAAGTTGCCTTCATGCAAGGAAGGAACTTCCAAGGAAATTATGGTGGGAATTTTGGGAATAATGGAGGAGGATATCCACAAAGGCAAGGAGGTTGGGGGCAAGGTAACTTTCAAGGGAATTTCAATCAACCCCGGAGATATGAGAATTTGTCGTATGGGAATCAAAGTAATGCACTCACATTGCCACCGGGCATTCATCCGGGGGAGAAGGCTCCAAATGATGAAGGAAAGTCTACAATGTCTACATTGGAGGATAAAATGACTAAGATGTTTGAGTTTATGAAGCAAGAGAAACAAGAGAATGAGAGAAAGTTTGAATATGTGAAGCAAAGAGATGAGGTAAATGAGAATCGATTCAAAGCAATTGAGACTCACATTAGTCAAATGGCAAGTGAAAGGGGTAATGTTCATCATCAAGGGAAGTTTCCATCTACAACCATTACTAATCCGAAGGAGCAATGCAAGGTGATTGAACTTCGTAGTGGAACAAAATACGAAGGGCCTTCAATGCCAACGGAAGTAGAGGAGGTGGATTGTGAACTTGAGCCTATGGAAAGTTTGGGTGAAGAAGGGAAAGAGAAAGAAGTTGATATTGTTGAAAAAGGTGAAAGTACCCCTACACTTGAAGAAGAAAAAGTAAAGTCTCCAAAGAAATGGGAAAGATGTAGAGAAGCAAAACGGAAAGAGAGAGAGGAAAAGTTTGAAAGGGATGAATGGGGGATTCCTAAGTTGCCCATGGCAATCCCGTTTCCACAAAGATGCTTGAAAAAGGGATTAGAAGAGAAATTTGCCAAGTTTGTTGAAATGTTGAAGAAGATACATGTGAATATGCCTTTTGCGGAGGTCTTACTTCAAATGCCCAACTACGCCAAATTTTTGAAGGATATCTTGTCAAAGAAAAGAAGCTTGGGAGAGTTCGAAACGGTGAACCTTACGGAGGAATGTAGTGCAATCTTGCAAAAGAAACTTTCCCCTAAATTGAAAGATCCGGGGAGTTTCACTATTCCTTGTGAGATGGGAGAGCAAAGGAACTACAAAGCTTTATGTGATCTAGGGGCAAGCATTAACTTAATGCCCTTATCAATCTTCAAAAAGTTGGGTATTGGTGAGGTCAAACCGACGTCGGTTACACTTCAATTAGCCGATCGGTCGTTGACACATCCCAAGGGAATAGTGGAAGATGTTTTGATCAAAGTTGGCAAGTTTGTGTTCCCCGTTGATTTTGTGGTACTAGATATGGCTGAAGATGATAGTGTCCCATTGATACTTGGACGTCCGTTTCTTGCCACCGGGAAAGCATTGATAGATGTGGAGAAAGGGGAGCTAACTTTGAGGGTGAATGAGGATGAAGTCATATTTTCTTTAAGTGAGGCTATGAGGTATCCTAGGGAGGAATGTGGAAGAGTAGAGGTTATTGACGACATGGTTGAAGAGCATATGTATCACCTTCACTCCAAGGACCCTTTGGAAATCATCATAAGCCACTCTTATTCTCTTGAATCTATAAAAGCTAAATCTTCTTTTGGTGTAGAAAATGATGAAATAATTGATGAATTGCATGGTTTAAATGCTTGTAGGGCACTCACAAAAGAGGAAGCAAAGGAGGTAAAGGTGGAGAAACTTGATGAAAAGCCATTTTTGGAAGTGCAAGAGAAGAAGAAGGTAGAGTTGAAACCATTGCCGGATCACTTAAAGTATGCTTACTTGGAAAAAGATGAAACGTATCCGGTAATTGTATCCTCTTCCCTTAATGATTTAGAAGTAGAAAAATTGCTAAGAGTCTTAAGAGATCATAAGTCATCTATTGGTTGGAGCATTAAAGATTTGAAAGGTATTAGTCCATCTATGTGCATGCATAAGATCCATTTGATTGATGATGAAAAGTCTTGTGTGCAAAACCAACGTAGATTAAATCCTATAATGCAAGAAGTGGTAAGGAAAGAGGTGTTAAAATGGCTTGATGCGGGAATAATCTTTCCAATTAGTGATAGTCAATATGTAAGTCCTCTACATGTAGTGGCAAAGAAAGGTGGTATGACAATTGTTAGATCCGATACAAATGAAATAATTGCCACTAGAACTATCACGGGTTGGAGAGTATGTGTTGATTATCGTAAGTTGAATGAGAATACTCGTAAAGATCATTTCCCATTGCCATTCATAGATCAAATGTTGGATCGTCTTGCGGGGCATGAGTACTATTGTTTTCTTGATGGTTATTCCGGGTACAATCAAATATTGATTGCACCGGAAGATCAAGAGAAGACAACGTTCACATGTCCCTATGGTACATTTGCATTTAGAATGATGCCATTTGGTCTATGTAATGCCCCTGCCACTTTTCAGCGTTGTATGATGGCAATCTTTGATGGTTTAATTGAAAATATTATGAAGGTGTTTATGGACGATTTTTCCGTGTATGGATCTTCTTATGATATTTGCTTAACTAATCTCACGATTGTGTTGCAGAGGTGTGAAGAGTCGAGTCTTGTGCTAAATTGGGAAAAATGCCACTTTATGGTGACCGATGGGATAGTCTTGGGACATCATATTTCAAAGCATGGGTTAAAAGTGGATAGAGCTAAAGTAATAGCCATAGAACGTCTTCCCCCTCCTACTAGTGAGAAGGGGGTGAGATCGTTCTTAGGACATGCGGGCTTTTATAGACGCTTCATTAAGGATTTTTCCAAAATTGCTAAACCCCTTTGTAAATTGCTTGAAAAAGATTGTCCATTTAACTTTGATGATGAGTGTTGTGTGTCATTTCAGGTGCTTAAGGATGCTCTCACTTCATCTCCGATCCTCGTTACCCCGGATTGGAGTTTACCATTTGAACTTCATTGTGATGCTAGCGATCAATCCATTGGAGTGGTGTTGGGGCAAATGAGAGAGAAGAAGTTTAGAGCAATCTATTACGCCTCAAAGACATTGAATTCGTGCCAAATTAACTACACCACAACGGAGAAGGAATTTTTAGCCGTAGTGTATGCTTTTGAGAAGTTTCGACCATACTTGGTTGGAACACAAACGATTGTCTACACGGATCACGCGGCTATAAAATACCTCATGAGTAAGAAAGATGCTAAACCTCGTTTAATTCGTTGGGTGTTGCTTTTGCAGGAATTTGATGTGGTCATCAAGGATAAAAAGGGCATGGAGAATGTGATTGCGGACCATTTGTCTAGGTTAGAAAATGGAGGTGCAAATGAAGATTTGAAGCCCATTGGGGATGAGTTCCCGGATGAGGACATTTTACTACTAGAGGTCAAGCAAGTGAGTACTCGCATGGTGAATGTGCCGCCTTGGTACGCCGATTACGTCAATTTCTTTGTGTGTGGAATCAAGCCTACGTTGCTTAATGAGTACAAAGAAAAGAGGTTTCATGTGGAAGTTAAGAAGTATTTTTGGGATGAGCCGTATTTGTTTAAAATTTGCAATGATGGAGTAATAAGGAGATGTGTAGCGGAAGAAGAAGTTATGGGGATTCTTGAACTTTGTCACTCGTCTTTGTGTGGAGGTCACTTTGCTCATCAAAAGACGGGGGCTAAGGTTTTACAATCGGGCTTCTATTGGCCAACATTGTTTAAGGATGCAAAGAAGTTTGTTGTAAAGTGTGATAGATGCCAAAGGATAGGGGGAATAGGCAAGAGAGATGAAATGCCCATGACCTTAAGGATTGATGTAGAAATTTTTGATGTATGGGGGATTGATTTTATGGGACCATTTCCCTCGTCTAAAGGATATGTGTACATCTTGCTAGCTGTGGATTGTGTCCAAGTGGGTGGAGGCAATCTCCACGAAGACGAATGATGCTTTGATTGTGCAAAGGTTTTTGAAAAAGAACATTTTTGCTAGGTTTGGAGTTCCACGGGCTTTAGTGAGTGATGGAGGATCACACTTTGTAAACAAGTTGATGGAGAGTTTGTTGAAAAGATATGGAGTGAAACATCGAGTGGCTACACCTTACCACCCTCAAGCAAATGGTTTGGCGGAGGTCTCAAACTGCCAAATCAAGTTAGTTTTGGAGAAGACCATCAATGGAGGGAGGAAGGATTGGTCGGACAAGCTTGACGACGCTTTATGGGCTTATCGGACGGCTTTTAAGACCATTCTTGGTGTCTCACCGTATCAATTGGTCTATGGTAAAGCTTGTCATCTCCCCGTGGAGCTTGAACACCGTGTATTATGGGCTATCAAACGCCTTAATATGGACAAGGGGGAAAGTGGTCAAGCAAGGTTGTTGAAGTTAGTTGAGTTGGAGGAGTTTAGAGGAAGAGCATTTGAAAACTCAATTATCCATAAGGAAAATATGAAGAGATGGCATGATGCTAAGCTCAAGGAGAAGACGTTTGCTCTCGGGGATAAAGTGCTTGTATTCAATTCGAGGCTCAAGTTGTTTCCCGGAAAGCTTAAATCAAAATGGATGGGACCCTATGAAGTGCTTGAAGTGTTGAATGGATATACATTGAGGTTAAAAGGTCCAAATAATGAATTTGTGGTAAATGGTCATAGAGTGAAGCATTACCTATCTCCTTCTCAAAAGGAGAGGGTGTATGTGGTTACTCTCTCTTCTTAAACTTCTTTTGAGTATTGGTTTAGTGTAGATTTTTTTTAGTTTTCTTGTAGATTTGGTATGAAGGTGGTTAAGTTCATGAGAAACGCATAAGAGAAAAGACACGGATGCTAAAGGTGGAATGATGATTGTATGCCTCACCACTCTTTACAAACTTAAATTTTAACACTTGTGTTAATTTAAGTTTGGGGGGAGGTTGCGTGGTGGTCACACTTGATCAATTGGAGCTTAAAGTAGGCATAAGAGGTGGAGAAGTTCATGAAGAGCATTGAGAAAACGAATAAGGTATGTCTCACCACTTTTGCAAACTTAATTCGTAACTTGTTTCGATTTAAGTTTGGGGGGAGAGTGCGTGGGGTGATCTATACTTTGTTCAATTGATTGTGTTATCTTGTGTATATATATCATCTTTGTATCATCTTTGCAAAATGGTCATTTTTGAAAAAATTTGAATATGTTTCTCATGAGTTAGGATAGTTTTGGTGTGTTTGGTGGTGTTTTGAGCACATTTCGATCCATTCTTGATTATGAGTGTAGCATGGATAACATTGAGTAGTGTTTAAGCATGAATAGGGTATGTGAAGAGTGAAAAACAGGGCAAGGATGGAGTGAAGCAAGAAAAATGAAGAACAGGGCAAACTGCTACACGGGCCGTGCGCCGTGCACGGCCCTGAAGCAGTTGGCCGTGTAGCGGGATCAGAACATGCTACACGGCCAGAATGATGGCCGAGTTACGCAGCTCGAGCCGTGCAGGAGAAACGGTACACGGGCCGTGTTCCGCACACGGCCCTGTAACAGGTGGCCGTGTAATGGGATCAGAACACGCTGCACGGCCTCACTTGAGGCCGTGCTGCGTAACACGGGCCGTGCAGGGCTTGTTCCAGTTTTTTTAAAAGGGCTGCTCCGTACACATTCCATACGCACCCCTTCACCCAATTCACATGATTCAAGCACACGAAACTCCACCAAGGTTAGTGTTGAAAGAGTGTGAGTAGAGATTGTAAGTGTTCACATCAAATTCACATCTCCACATCCAATTGGTGAAAGGTATGAAATTCTTGAACCCTAACTTGAACATTTTGATATGAATTGATTGAATTGATATATGGGCTTTATTCTTATGATGTTTTCACGCTTAATTGATGATGTTCATACATGTTTTGAATAGAATTTTTGAATAAAGTGAATTAGGGTTCATGAGGAATAATTTGGGAATTGTGTGAGAATTATGAGTGTGAATAATTGTGTTGTGCCAATTGATGAATTACATGAGTATGATGTTTATTTGTAAGAGATTAACTTTAGATATTGAGGATTTGGGCATGAGGATATGCAAATTGAATGTTGAGAGGATGTTTAAATTTTGTGCATACCAAGTGTTCGATGAAATGTCTAAGAGAGGAATTCGTTGGAAATTGATGGTCAAATGTGAATAGCATTTTAAGATAATTGAAGTGAGGATTCATATGTGTGATCATGAGTAGAAATTGGTTATAATTGTTGATAGTTGTGATGAATAGGTGATAAGTTGTTAAGTGTGAATATATTTGATAAGTTGTATATTGTTTGTATATTGTAGATGGCTGAGAGGAGAGTTCGCCCTAGGACCGAGGATTTCATTGTGATAACCGACCCTGAGGAGTTATCTAACTTGGATGCCCAGTTGGTTATTGAAGGAATTCATCCACAAGAATTTGGAGTTGAGTTCGAGGATTATTGGGGAAAGTTTGTGCTTCGCTGGCAAGTTCTAGCTCCGAAGATCAAGGCTACTCGTTTCCAAGACACGGAGACGATGAGGGGACTAGGTATAGAGGAAGATCTGAGGAAGTTATTTCGCTTCTCTCAGATGGAAGCTTTCTTCGATAAGAGGCCGCCAACCTACTATCATCTCACTGCGGAATTCATGAGCACTTTACAGGTGAAGAAAGATAGAAATGGGTATCCACTGTGGGTGACTTTTCAGCTAGATAATGTGTTGAGGGAAAAGGTTCCATTGGCATTTTTGAATGAGTGTTTTGGGTGCCCGCCATGCGAATTCCATCGGAGCTTTTATGCCGAAGGAACTTTCAACCAACAGGAATGGTGGTCAAGCCTTGTGAATGATGGAACTGAGAGAGCAGGGTACATCCCTAGTGCTTTAAAGGGGACGGCCATCCGGAATCCTGTAATGAGGTACTTAGAGAAGATCGTCTCCAACACTATATTGGGAAGGTTTGAAGGAGGCTCAGTTGGAGAAAAGCAGCTCTACATCATGTATTGTATGTATAAAGAGCTACCGCTTAATGTTGCAGCACACTTTGTGCAACATGCGGAGAGAGTTGCAAAGAGGCAGAGTTCTCAAGGGTTGATGCTAGGAGGGATGATTACAATGATAGCTCAAGGAATGGGAGTTAACTTCGCAGGGATGGAGAATCGTATGGTTAGTGAAGGGTTGAATTACTCACAGCTGATGAGGATGGAATTTTTGACCAGGGTAGGAAATCAATACTGTTTAAGCCAGGAGAAGGGAGCTCCATTTCCGTTGCCAATGCCGGAGCTCACTACAGTTTATACAAGGAGAAGGCTTGCAAATTTGGCTATGGGAAGTGTGAACCATTCCAGAGTTGTCAAGGCATTTTATAGAAGAAACCGAGATGAAATGGAACAGGTTCTGAGGCAGGTTAGAGTTGAAGAAAATGAAGAGCTAGCCAATTTGAGGGCCGAGCAAGTGCCCATGGAGGGTGATGAGCAAGGAGAGCAACCGGAGCAGATTGAGTTTGAGGAGCAAGGCCCTGATCCACCACTGTTTGAGGAAGAGGCACCGCCACCAGTCGCACCGGGCCAAGGAGATGAAAGGTGGAACTATATGATGGATGAGGTACGTGACATGAGGCATGTGCAGCAGACATATGGGACTCAGATCAGGGAGATTCGCGAAGTCCAGCAAGAGCATGGAAGACACATTGAAGAGTTGAGAGCTGGACAACGAAGGAGGGAGTACTATGAAGAACAATCAAGGGTGCACTTCAACAACATGGAGGAGATGATGACCATGATGTTCAACTTCCAGTTTCCTGCGAACCCTCGAGCCTACATTCCATGGAACACCTATCGTCCACCTCCTCCGCCTCCGGAACAATGAGGGAGTATTTTGAGTGCTTGGCACTTTTGTCCATTCATCTAGCTATTATTTAGAATTTTGGAAGTATTATTGCTTAGACATTTGATTTGATTTGTTAGAATTTGATTGGATTGTACTTAAATTGTTGGTTTTTGGGAGGTTTTACTTTGGGATTTTATTTTCAGTTTTTTTTTTGTTGTTTGGATGCGATGGGAGATTGATCTTTATCGTTATGGGTTTGAGTTGATGTGCTTTATTTTCTTTTGATGGATGATTTGATTTATGCATGTTATATGTTTGTATTGTTTGTTGATCCCTTGATTAGTAGGTGATGTTTGTTGTTATTTTAATTCTTGTATAGGTGTGGTTTTGGTGGTATGTTTTGGGAAGGAGTTGAGTAATGTTTTTGAATATGAGCTATGATGCATTGTTTGTGATAGGTGATGGCAAGCAAGTTAATGGTTTCTACTTGTTAAAATTGTGACATGGATTACATAATTTGTTCAATTTTGAGAAGTATGAAGGTTAATTGAGTTTCTTTTGGTCCAAGCAAAAGCTTGTGAGAGTTGAGCCTCAACCGTGCCTCCATGGTTAATTATTGAAGAGAGGACCGGTTGAACTTAGACAAACTAGAACTTGCTCTTGGACTATAGGAACGAAGCCCGAATGGTTGAAATTTGTGAAATGATCTTAGGCCATCCTTGTTGAATAAAGTCATAGCCATAAAATTTCCTTACCTAAAACATTATCCCTAGTAAGCCACTTTGAACCTTTAAGCATATTTCTTGTGATATAAGCACATTACAAGCCTTGAAAACCCATTTAAACCTTATATATATAACCTATGTGTGGGTAATTGAGGATGATGATGGTTTACAAAAGGGAAGATGTGGAAAAATGTGCAAATGTATATGGAAAGAAAGGTGAGTCAAGAAAAAGGATGAAAGAGCTCAAGATAAAAGCAAGTGCAACTTCAACAAAAGTGAAAAAGGAGCAAAATAGAAAAATATGCTCAAGGAATACAAAAGTCAAAGACAAGAAGTATGCCATTTAAAAAAAAAAAGAAGCTCAAGAAATCCAAGGAATGATGATGCTTAGTGCTTGTGATTAAAGTAGAAAAGAAAGGAAGCATGAAAGTGAGGACATTGAAGAAAGGAATCATCTCTTCGATCAACCACACTTGAAAAGTCACTATTATCCAAAGTTTCCTACCTTACCAAAGAGCCTAAACATTACATCCAAAGATAAAGACCTTTTTGATCACTTATTGAAACTAAGGTGGCTTGTGAACATAGTCCATGAGCAAGCCTATGGTGAGTCGATTTTAACCGGTTGATGAGTGTTGATCAAAACCTTACTTCAAAGAGTGTTGAGTGAATTTGATATCCTATGAAAGGCTTGGATTGAAAGGGATTTGATTACTCTTTTGTCATGCTTGAGATTGAACTCGTTAATCTTTCATGTTATAAGTTTGATTATGTAGGGATACTTAACTTGATTTTGAAGTCCTTATTACTTGTGATGCGTTGTGGTTTATGTTCGTTAGATGTTCTCTAGGTGAAAATTTCTCCTCTTGTTTATCATTTTTAGTTGTTCGAGGACGAACAACACTTTAAGTTTGGGGGGTTGATTGTCGTCATTTTCACCTAGGTTTTAATGTCTTTATGTGTGTATTTTCGGATGTTTTTATCCGTATTTGTGTTAAGTTTGGTGGAGTTATTGTTGTTGTGAGGAAAGTGGTACGAACTTATAGAATTGTGTAAATGAGCTTGAATATGTGTAAAACAGGTCATGGAATGGACAAAAACGGAGTTGGGAGCGAAAGGGAGATGAAGAATAGGCCAGGCAGCTGCACGGGCCGTGCGCGGAACACGGCCCTGTAGCAGCTGGCCGTGTAATGTCATCAGAGCACGCTGCTCGCCCGGGGATTTGGCCGTGCGCCGGTGCACGGGCCGTGCGCTGCTGCACGCCCCGTGTGCGGAGCTCGGCCCTGTAAGAAGAAGCCGTGTATTGTCGTCAGAACGTGCTACACGGCCATGATCAAGGCCGTGTATTGCAGCTCGAGCCGTGTCCGGAAGCACGCACAAAACGCCGAAGTAGGTGTGCCCTACACGGGCCGTGTACTGCAGCACGGGCCGTGTAGGTGCAAAATCCTGTGTAATTTTCAGAAAGTTCCGGAAGCTTCTAGAAGGTCCATAAGTGATATAAAACCATGATTTGTGCGAAATTAGAGGGGGAGATACAGATTATATCAGATTGAGAGCAGTTACACACAATCCACACCACATTTCCTCACACACTAGATCTACAATCCATCTACACCATCTAAATCCATCAATTCACTTTGATCTTCATAAATCCATCCATACATCCATTCATTCCATCATCTAAGAAGAGAAAATCAGATTTGTTTGAAGAATTTGGCATGATCAAGGAAGAAGGAGTCTACCTTCAAGGGGAAGCTCAATCTCTTTTATTTTGCTACTTTCTTCATTTTATTGCTCATATGGAGCTTGTATTGGATTGTAGCCAATTTGCAATGAATATTTGTGGCTAGTCCTCAAGTGAGGCTAGCAATATGATTGGTTAGGAAATATGTAGATTTTTGCACTATTAAAGCTTGATGAATTGATTGTTATGATTACTTTCTATCATGAATGCTTATTCTCATTTGATGCATGATGTGTGTGGTTAAATTCTCTATGCATAGTGTTAGGATGGCCATTCCAATATTATGTGTGGTGATTTAATTGAATCATTGATTGTATTAGGTGACTTGGTTAGTATGAGGGGAGGAAAGCCATTCCCTCCAAGTGCTTAGAACCTCATGATAAAACATTAGTGATGAACTAGTGAGGGGAACCAACTTATGATCATAGTACCCATGAGGGAATTGAGAGTAAGACAATCTTAGGAGATTTAAACTTGTAAAAGAGTTGAGAACCTAATCACCTTGGCCATAGGGGTTAGGGGTACAATTGTGATTGCCCTTAGTATCATAACTTGAAAGTCATCAATGCTTGAGTAAGTGTGAAGTCTACATAAGACCTTGACCATGATGTTGCTAGCCTTGCTCTATTTTTAGATACACTTCATCCATTCCATCTCATCTTGCTACTTGATTTGATTGATATTTGTTATAATTAGTTGCTTGTCTAGTTCATTAGTTAATTGATAGAGTAATCATAGTTCTTAAATCAAAACCTTATCTTGATCATCCTTACAAAACATAAATCAATGGAAAATCCGGATACAACTTGAGTTTACCTTTTCCCTTGGGACGACAATACTATAAATTTTGCACTTGGTCACGCGTATACAACAGCGATAGAGTACACTTACTCTTGACATTTCACTAGAAATGCGACTAAGTTCAATTATAGATTGTGAAGAGATTGAAAAGTCCTTCATAGTTTAGAACCCTTTGGTAGGACATGTGATTGGTTTGATCGAGAGATTGATTAATTGTGTGAAGGGACTCTCATTTAAGCTTAGTACCTAGTTGGAATTGTTTAAGTGAGAACCAATCCATTGAGCTAATTGATATTCATATCCTATCCATCTCGAGAGGGAGTTTAGGTGATCTTAGTATTGGCCCTTAGTCTTCAATCCATGATACATATGAATTTGATACATAATTCCTAGAATTACCACTTCTTGATTGTTGTTAATCTCACTTTTAATCAATTTGGTAAACCACCTTCCATCCATCTATCTTATTTGCTAGATCATTGCTTGTTCACTTGCATTGATTGATTTAATTTCTTGTTTAATCAACCATCCATCTATGATTCGTCTTTATAAAATTACAACAAATGTGAGATCGCTTAAGCACTAGTGCCTACCTCCCTTGGGTTCGATAATTTCTTGCATTGGTCATTCTCCACTAAACTATGGCTAATCAAATGGCGCCGTTGCCGGGGAGACAACGGTTGCTAGTAGCTTGAAGAAGGATCGTTTTGAGTAATCTTAATAGAGATATTTTATTTTATTTTATTTTATTTGTTTACTTGTATTTGCTTTATAAAAATTTGTTCTAATTTCTCTTATCTTGAAGGTGTATGCAAACGAGGTCAAAAGGGAATCAAGTCGAACCAATTGATCTAGAGCTTGAAAACACTTTGAGGAGAAGGAGAAGAGAGAACAAAACCAAAAATAGTAATTCAATGGAGAACTTTCAAGAGGATAATCGCGTGGAGATAGAGCATGATGGGGAAGGAGGACACAATATGAACGTGCATGACAACGCACCTCAATTCAATGCAAATCTTCCTCAACAAGCCTATCAAAATCATGGAGCTATGAACAACCAAGCTTTGCTTCAACAAATGGTGCAACAAGTTCTAAGGCAACAAGGCTTTCAACAAGCTTATGCTCCTCCACAACAAGCTTATGTGCCACCACCTCCACCTCCGGTGCAACATGGAATGCAAAATGATCAAAGGGTGATCCAGGATTTCTTCATGCCGAGGACAATGCCATAAATGATGGGACCACCAATTCATGCCAACAACTTTGAATTTAAAATGAGCTTGATTTCATTGGTGAGAGAGCAACAATTTAGTGGAGCTCCAAATGAAGATCCTAATGCTCATCTAGCTCAATTCGTTGAGATTGCTAATACCGTGAAGATGAATGGGGTGAGCGAGGATTGCATCAAAATGAGGTTATTTCCATTTTCTTTGAGGGATAGAGCTCGAACATGGCTCTCCACTATTACACCGGGTACGTGCAACACTTGGGACGAGCTAGCACAAATATTTTTGAACAAATACTTTCCACCTTCTAAGACGCTTCAAATGAAGAGCTTGATCACTCAATTCAAGCAAATGCCTCAAGAGAGTTTTTATGAAGCGTGGGAAAGGTTCAAGGAAATGCTACGCAAGTGTCCACAACATGGTTTCCCGGAGAATCAACAAGTTGGATTTTTCTATCAAGGACTTGTGAATGGGCAAAGAGTGCTTGTTGATGCTTCGGCGGGTGGATCCGTACTTGGAGTGACTCCGGAAAGGGCCATAAATTTTTTTGATGAAATTGCTACTAATGTGTATCAATGGCCATCGGAGAGGGTAAGTGGATGCTATGGATTTGAAAGTTTTGATCAATGGCAACACTCGAGTGTGAAGAGTGTGAATGTTGAAGCACAAGTGCCAAGCATGGAAAAGATAGTGGCGGAGGTCATGAAGCAAATAAGCTTGAATCAAATTGTGAACAATCAAGGAGCGAATATGGTTGAGGGGCTACAAAGTGAGCAAGGTGTGATTCCTCTGAATGTAGTGAATGGAGAACAATGGGCCAACTCTATGCCACGTGTGGAAGATGTGTCGTACATGCAAGGAAGAAATTACCAAAGAAATTTCCAAAACAATTACCAAGGTAATTTCAACCAAAGTCAAGGGAACTATCCACCAAGGCAAGGGGGCTTTAATGGTCAAAGTAGTGGAAGCTCATACCCACAACAACAAAGGCAAAGCAAATTCTCTTACTCTAATCCGAGCAATACGGTTGCGTATCCTCCGGGATATCAACCGGGAGCTAAGGCACCGAACAATGAGGGAAGAGCATCAACCGATGAGCTACTTGAACAATTGATTGCATCAAACAAAGCTAGAGATGAAGCTAATGAAAGAAGATTCAAAGCTATGGAGGAAAATAATGAAAGAAGATTAAAAGCTATTGAGGAAAATAGTGATAGAAGATGCAAAGCTTTGGAGTATAATGTTGGACAAATGGCAAGTTCATTGAGTGCTCAACAAAAAGGAAAGTTCCCGGCCATAACCGAAGTTAATCCAAAGGCTCAATGTTTGTTGGTTGATATGAAAGAGGAACGAAAGGTTGAAGAAGGGTTGGTGGAAAGCAAGGTTGTTGAAGAAATGAAAGAAGAGCAAAAGCCTAAATGGATACCTAAGTGGAAAAGGGTGCAAGAGGAAAAGAAAGTTGAGGAGAAGATCAAAGAAGAGGATTACAAATGTGACTATTGGGGTATTCCGATCACTCCATTCCCTATTCCATATCCACAAATGTTTGTAAAAGAGGAGAAGAAAAAGGAATTTGCAGAGTATGTCATGTCGCTCAAGAAGAAGTATGAAGAGAAAAAGAAAGAGGAGCAACCCGAAATGAGTAAGTTGATGCAAAAAGGGGGACCTACGAAGGTTGGTGATCCGGGGAAGTTCATAATCCCTTGTGATTTTGAAGGAAAAAGCACCCTCGATGCATTGTGTGACTTGGGGGCAAGTGTCAACGTGATGTCTCATGCCACGTTTAAATACCTTGAAATTGGAGAGTTAAAACCAACAACAATCCGTCTTGAAGTAGTAAATGGCGAGGTTGTGAAGCCACTTGGGATTGTTGAAGATGTTGAGGTCAAAGTGAAAGGGTTAGCATTTCCGGTTGATTTCATGGTTTTGGAAGTGAAAGCGGACCCTAAAGTTTCACTTATTTTGGGAAGACCGTTTCTAGCCACCAGGAGAGCAAAGATTGATGTTGGTAGAGATGAGTTATCCTTGAGCTCAAAAGGAAAAAGTGTCACATTCTTGTGCAAGAAAGATAAAGGGATCAAGCCTCATCATACAAGGCCTCCGGATGATTTCGATGATCATGATTCTCTTCTCTTTGACAATTTAAATTCATTTCTTCATGATTATATGAAATTGTCAAATGCTAACTTGACTTCTTGTGATATTAATAGGATGAAAACATCGGAGCTCGATTGGAAACTCGACAAAGGAGAAAGAGAAAGTCCATTAGAATCACTTTTCAATGACGATTTGATGCTTGTAAGCAAGAATGGTGAGGTTGAGCTAGTGGACAAGAAGAAGGCCAAGCTAATGTTCAAAGTGAGGATGCGAGGAGAAAGTGGGATGGACCATTCTTTGGTCCAATGATCGTGAAATTCCGTCCGGCTTGAAGACGTTAAACTTAGCGCTAAATGGGAGGCAACCCATTCTTTTATTATTTTGATGCTTTTTGTTGATTTTGGTCTTGTAGGTGGATTGTGCTTGTGAGAAAAATGCATGTTGAAGAAAGGAGAAGTGCTTCATGGATTTGAGTAAAAATGTCACCATTTGTTGCAAACTTAATTCTCGACTCTTGTCTCGAGTCAAGTTTGGGGGGAAAGTGCATGGTGAACATAGCTTGAGTCGTGTGGATGTATTTACTTCTCCACAAGAAGATTATCAATGGAAACTACAAGGGTAAGTCCCACCACTTTTTGCAAACTTAATTCTCACCTCTTAGTTCGATTTAAGTTTGGGGGGAGAGTGCGTGGTGTGACTCACCACTTAAGTGTGTTTGATATGATGATATATTGATGATGATAGGTCTTCTTGTAATATTCACCCAATTTTAAAATTTTCTCATGAGTTTTGATTGGATTTTGGTATGATTGGTTGTGTTGAAGTGCATGTGAATCCATATTTTTAATGCAATTGTGGAGCTAACGGTGTTTGTTGAGTTTTTGAGCATGAATGAAGAGGTATTGGAAGCATGAATGGAGCTTGGAGCTAACGTTTTCTTTACCAAATGCCTATTGAGGGAGTACTCTACACCTTATTACTTCTAGTTGCTTGATATATTTTGATGTGGATTGATGTGATTAGCATGCTACTTCATGTGTTATGTTTTTGGGATGTTTATTTTCATTATTTAAGATTTCCTTTTCAATCAAGGTTGGGATGATTGTGAGCTTACATTGTTATGGATGATTAGAATGTGTGCTTTATTGTTAATGATGGTAATTTTTGTTTTTGCATGTTATGTGTTTTTGGTTATTTTTTTTTGTTTGTTGAGTCTTTATTTTATGTTTTGTGTGTTTTCTTATTTTTGTCTTGGTATGTTTGGTGGTTTGTTTAGGGAGGTTGTGTGTCATTTTTGAATATGAGTGATGATATGTTGTGGTAGTAAGTGATGACAAGTTATGATTAAGAATCTCTACACTTTCGAATTGTGACATGTTTTACTTAACTTGTTCAATTTTGAGATGAATGTGGTGTAATAAGTTTCGTAAGGTCCAATGCATAAGCTTGTGAGAATTTGAGCCTCAACCGTGCATACATGGTTTTTTTCTTCATGAGTGGATTGGTTGTGTTTAATAAGCTAGAACTTGCTCAAGGACTATAGGAACGAGCCTGACTAGTGGAGATTAGTGACATGATCTAAGGCCATCCTTGTTATTATAGTCATTACCATATATTTTCCTACCTTGAACATCATCCCTAGTCAACCACTTTGAGCCTTAAAGCCTATTTATTGTGATATAAGCACATTACAAGCCATGATTACCCACTTAAGCCTTACATATATACCATTTGTGTGGGTGATTGAGGAGATGGTAACTAGAAAGTTTGATAAGGAAGAAAAAGAAAAAAGGAAATGGTAAACAAGCAAGAAAAAGGATGAAAAGAGCACAAACAAGAATGAACATGCAACCTCATGGCAAGAAAATGAGCAAAGAAGCAACAATAATATGCTCAAGTACTTAAAAATCCAAGAAAGGAAGCATGAATCATAAGAAGCTCAAGAAATCCAAGGAAGTTGATGATTAGTGCTTGTTAGTAGCAAAGATAAGAAAGAAAGAAGGAAAAGTGGAGAAGTTGGAGAAGTTGATCATCTCTTCGATTATTTACACTTGATTAGTCACTCTTACCTATATTCTTCCTACGCTACCAAAGAGCCTATCATTACATCCTTAATGAAAGACCTTTTTGATCACTAATGGAAACCTTGGCGGTTTGTGAATATAGTTCACGAGCAAGCTTATAGCGAGTCGAGCCAATCGATTGATGAGTGTTGTTTTACCATACTTTAAAGAGTGTTGAGTGAAATTGATATCTATGTGAGGCTTGGACTAAAAAGGGACTGTATTACACTATCATTCTCTTTAGATTGAACTTGTTAATTCTTCATGTCATGAATCTAATGTTGTAGGATGCCTTAGCATAGTTTGTAATTCTTATTATTATTAATGTGTTATTGTTTATGTTCGTTTAGTCTTTTCCTAGGTGAAAATCACTCTCCTTGGTTTATCATTTTCGTTGTGCGGGGACGCACAACACTTTAAGTTTGGGGGTGTGATGAGTGATATTTTCACCTAGATTTTAGTGTCTTTTTATATGTGTTTTCGTATTATTTTATCCGTATTTTATGTTCTATTTGGTTGTGTTTTGTGTTTTTATGGAAATATGTGTGAATGAGCTTAAATCTATAATTTTTACTTTTTATTTGATGCTAGATATGATAAGGAAGATGTAGGAAAAAGCGGATCTCAATTCGGAGTTGAAACGAGGGAGAACGAGCCAAAACAGTGAAGAAATACAGGAGCCAGCACCAACACGGGCCGTGTAGCCAACACGGCCCTGTAAGTGATGGCCGTGCGACGACACCTATTCGTTCAACACGGGCACCTTAAGGCCGTGTCCAGTCGCACGAGTCGTGTCGGCAGCACGAGCCGTGTCATCAACACGGCCCTATAAGAAGAGGCCGTGTGCCGACATCAGAAGACACAACACGGCCACCTTATGGCCGTGTGATAGAGCACGACTCGTGCTGTGTAAAATCCTGGAAAAAAATCAGAATCCTTCTAGAAGCCTCCCAAGGGGTATAAATACCCAATACTTCAATATGCAAAGGGAGATCCGAAATTCCACCTTCCCCACACACCTCACACACCATTTCCTCTATTTTTCACCTTCATCTTCATCCATTCACCATCCTTTGGATCTACAATCATCCAACCATCAAAATCATCATCCAATTGAAGAAAAGAAGCAAGGAAGAGAGGAAGATAACAAGGGAAGGAAGGAAATCACTATTGAAGTGACATCAAGGGAGTTTCCATTCATTTCTTGTATTAAACCTCATAGTTTCATCATGTTTTGTAAGGATCTTAATGTCTATGTTCATTTCCTTCTTAATATGGTAGGCTAATCTCCCTTGTGAGATTAGCAACATGAGAGTTGTTGGATAATTTTGGGGATTTGTGTATTTAAGTTCATATGTTGATTGGATCTATGATTTTCTACCATTGATTATTAATTGCTTGAATTGTATTGATGATTTGTGTGTTTAGTTGCTCTAGATATGTGATTAGATTGAGAAATCAATTATATGCTTATGATAATTAAGTGAATCATTTCATCAAACACTTCATGTGCATTATAGATTGTGAAGAGATTGAGAAGTCCTTCATAGTTTAGAACCCTTTGGTAGGACATGTGATTGGTTTGATCGGGAGATTGATTAATTGTGTGAAGGGACTCTCATTTAAGCTTAGTACCTAGTTGGAATTGTTTAAGTGAGAACCAATCCATTGAGCTAATTGATATTCATATCCTATCCATCTCGAGAGGGAGTTTAGGTGATCTTAGTGTTGGCCCTTAGTCTTCAATCCATGATACATATGAATTTGATACATAATTCCTTGAATTACCACTTCTTGATTTTGTTAATCTCACTTTTAATCAATTTGGTAAACCACCTTCCATCCATCTATCTTATTTGCTAGATCATTGCTTGTTCACTTGAATTGATTGATTTAATTTCTTGTTTAATCAACCATCCATCTATGATTCGTCTTTATAAAATTACAACAAACGTGAGATCGCTTAAGCACTAGTGCCTACCTCCCTTGGGTTCGATAATTTCTTGCATTGGTCATTCTCCACTAAACTATGGCTAATCACCTTTGGTAGCAACACCATGAATAAAGCGGGCTTGAGAAATCGTCAAGTGAGACTTATTCTTAGAAGAAGTCCAGTTGCGAATAACAATCTTGTAAAGAAGATTAAAAGAGGTTGCCAAATCTGAGGGTGATAACCCTGCAGATGGCCAAACAGCAAGCTTGCCACCCGTGATAACTTTGCACACAGAGTTTAAAGAAGGAACCATGTTTAGACTAGACGAAGATTCTTGAACACCCATAACCCTCGAAATATCCGAGAGAGAAAACTTGCACATACGATTACGACAAAACACAGTATGATAACGAGGAGAGTCAGCATCACAAATATCAGGAGTGAGATTCGAGTAAAATTCTTTCACAATTTTGGGACAAAAGGATGTGAGATAAGTGACAGTACCCAGAAGACCAACAGACTCAAGCATAGGCATAATTCCAAATTTCTCAAAGTCAGACACACAGATATTTCTTTCAGAATGAAAAACCAATTCCAGAAAAGAATTATACCGATGAGCAGCAACAGAAGAGTAAAATTCCTTAGAATGAGCATTACCCACATCAATGGCTTCAATGACATCCTCCTGTGATGGAGAGTAGGGAACAGTGGACACAGGGACCAGAGCACCAGATGGAGGCAGTTTCTTCCTGGCGGAACGCCGTCGTTTTTCGACCGCATTCTCATCAACCTCGATAATTTCACGGGGAGAAGGAGATGATCAGTCTGGAGCTTTAGAGGATGGAAGGGCAGCGGTGGGATTCAACACAGGAGAAGACGATCGCTCGTGTTTCTGGCCGGTAGTTAAGCGGCGGAAGGCAGTTTGCTTTTAACGAACCATGGTGAAGGAAGATGGATGGTTTTAGGGTTTGGAAAAAGACAGATTGATATGAAAGATCAAATCGATAAGAGATACAGAGAGAAAAGATCTTCTAAATATATTACACGATTTTCAAAGAGTCACTGACAGAAAAATAACAAAAATAAAAGGGAGGGAAGATGCCTAAGGCGAGAAAGATATCAATTTGGCCCAATCTGAAATTCAAGTATAAGTAGAACATACATATGTTCTAAAAAAAATCCTCCATTTTTTTTAAACACATATATCAACACCTTATCACCCCAATGAACAAATATCCATTAGGTGGATTTATACTATGTTCACAAAAAATGATGTATGAAAAATAAACATAGGGAATTTTTATTTTTTAGGCAGCCTTCCTTATAACTCTTTTTTAAGCAGCAAAAGAGGCATCCTAATGTAGTGGCTTACACCTCGCTTTTCATTTTTTGTGTATGTAGCTCTTTTCAATAAATGAAGGCTTTCACAATACATCATTTCAAGCAGGTAGCCCTAAACTGCATGAGAGGAGATGTTCAAAACAAACAGGAATATCAAACAAGGACCAAAGAGATATCTTACATGAAAATGCTAGCCCTAGATGCAATAGGATTTATATAGAGAAAGTTCCCAGAGATTTCCTAATGGATATAAATTTTTGAGTATCCAGGCCTTTTGTGAATATATATGCCAGTTGTTTCTCAGTGGAAATGTGTTATATATCAAGAATTCCTTCTTCTTCTAGTTCTCTGATAAAGTGATAACGAATATCAATATGTTTGGTTCTTTGGTGAAGGACAGGGTTTTTGGAGATATTAATGGCACTAGTATTGTCACAAAAGAGATAGAGTTTTTCTGGTTTCAACTGATAATCAACCAATAGTTTGTCAAGCCAAATTAGTTGAGAAGTATAACTACCTGCAGCGATATACTCTGCCTCAGTCGTTGAAAGTGAGATGCAATTTTATTTGCGGCTAAACCAAGATACAAGATTACTGCCAACAAAGAAGCATCCTCTAGAGGTGCTTTTCCAGTCATCGGTGTCCCCTGCCCAGTTCGCGTCATAAAACCCTAGAACATTTGCATTGGTATCTCTTGAATACCACAAGCCATATTCTAATGTTCTAGCAACATATTTTATGATTCTTTGAACAGCCTTCAAGTGAGACTCCTTGGGCGAACTTTTGTACCTGGCACACATACAAACACTAAAAGAGATATCAGGACGACTAGCAGTTAAATAAAGTAAACTACCTATCATGCTTTTGTATAGTGTATCATCAACCGGTATTCCCTCCCGATCTTGAGACAGAGATTCTCTAGGACCAAGTGGTAATTTAGAATGCTTGGCATTATCCAAACCAAACTTTGTCACAAGATTCTTTGCATATTTGGTTTGGTGAATAAACATCCCTTCGGTTAACTGGTTAACTTGCAACCTAAGAAAGTAGGACAGTTCATCTACCATACTCATTTCAAATTCAGAGATCATGTGATTGACAAATCCCTTGACCTTTTTCTCAGAAGTAGATCCAAATACTATGTCATCAACATAGATTTGAACTATCATGATTCCTTTACCTGTCTTTTGAAGACATATTGTTCTATTAGCTCTCCCTCGATCATATCCCTTAGCAAGAAGAAAACATGTCAGACGTTCATACCATGCCCTAGGTGCTTGTTTCAAGCCATAGAGAGCCTTTTTAAGTTTGAACACATGATTTAGATATTCTGGTTCAATGAACCCTTTGGGTTGAGACACATAGGCTGTTTATTTGAGAACACCATTTAAAAATGCACTTTTAACGTCCATTTGATAAACTGTGAACCCAAGATGACATGCTATAGCTAGGAGTAATCTGACAGACTCAAGTCTGGCAACAGGGGCAAAAGTCTCATCAAAGTCAATCCCTTCTACTTGATTATATCCTTGAGCAACTAATCTAACCTTGTTTCTAGGGATAGTTCTGATGAGAGTGGAAATTTACGTATTTTCGATCTCACTTTATACTATTTTTATTAGAATAAGGCCATATAATCATGTGAGATAGCATTATTTACGTATTTTGCATGATTATGGTGCTACTAAGAGGTTTTGTTGAGTTTTGAAGGTTAAAAATAGGTGAAAATGAAGCAGAAATGAAAACGAGCAAGAAACGGATAGAAAAGACCCAACTCGAGTAGCAACACGACTTGCAACTCAAGTTGAGTTGGGGTCTGAAATTTGTCCAGAATCATCCAGAGAGCTTACTCGAGTTGCAAGGTCCAACTCGACTTGCAACAAGAGTCGAGTTGAGGGCAGAACAGAGTAAAAAATCGTCCAGTGAGCCAACTCGAGTTGGAAAGTCATTACTCGACTTGCAACTCAAGTCGAGTTGGGTCCCGAAGGCAGTCCAGTTTTAGAGCCTCGCAACACGACCGAACATGCGAGAGCACGAGTTGACAACACGAGTCGAGCTATGTTAACACGAGTTACAATATATGCAACTCGACTGGTGTTGGATACTCCCAACTCGAGTTGGGTTATTTTGGGGCAAAAATTAAGATTTTTAATTTCTTGTGCGTGACAACATGGAAAAACAGCTCAGTGGAGTAAAAATCGTAGCCCAAGGTATAAAAATGGATCAAGACACCTGAGAAAAGGACCGATCATTCACCACAGAATCATACCGTGAATTCATTTCACGCACCATCCGCACATACCCACACACATCAGATTTCATCCACCTATTCATTCCATCAGTCCAGAGGAGGATTCCGAAGCGGTTGAGAGAGCAATCCAATTGGAGAAACGGAGGGAGAACGTAAATCACGTACTATGGTTTCGTATTCTTTTCTTAATTTCTTCTTTTGTTGATTTTGTTATGAATTTGTTAGCCATGAGGGTTGTTTGTGATCTCATGGGCTGGAAACCTTCTACAGTTCTAAGGATTGAAGGTTAGGGTAGTTGATTTGAAAACCTAGATAAATATTGTGAATTTATGCTATTGTTGATTCTTGTTTATACGATTTATTCAGATTATGTTAAATGTTTGTAACGTCTTCATAGCATGCTATTGATGTTGCCCGTGATGCTTGGTATATTGTGTTAGCTTGTGTGCATACGCACTTAATATTGTCTGTTTGCTAGGGATTATAGTAGTTTGCCCGTGAATACGATAATCTTAAGGGCTGGTAAATAAGATACTTGATATTCTTAGTGGAACAATGCACTTAAGAATCAAGTAGGAAGTAAACAAGTTTGAGTATTACTTTCAGAAAATATATGTTAGTCGAACTGACCATCCGGAGGTTTATTAAGTTTGCCTTATTAGTATCTAGGAAGGAGGTTCAAAACTGTTCATGCATCATCTTGTGATGTATTTCTGTTAGAATAGCATGAATGAACAAAAGGACGTCTAGGAGACCAAATCAATTGCACTACACCTGAAACCTTAGAGTTGTTACTTCTCTCTTGATTCAATCTTGAATATTCCTTGCTTTTTATTTATTTTGTTATTTATTATTTCAAAACTTTAGATATTAATTCAATTCAAAAACTTGGAAATTGGTTACAATAGTTCTGGTTAAAGAGTAATATAAAATAAATAAATAGTTAGATGTCTCAGTGGGAATGATATAATTTTAATTGGGGTACTGGCCATTACAATTGACATCCCTATACTTGGGGATTTAATTTGAGTGCGCAAATTTTTCCTAACAAGTTCCATGCTCATCTGTTTTACTTTTGAAGATCCATTTTGTCCCAATGACGTTGTGCTCTGCAGGTCTTGGAACAAGTTCCCAAACATCATTTCTAATAAATTGTTCAAGTTCTTCTTGCATGGCAAGTATCCAGTTAGGATCATTCAAGGCTTCTTTCACATTCTTAGGTTCTGTTTTAGAAACAAAACATGAAAACAGAGAGACATTAATCATCTTCTAGTAATCTTTTCTAGGAACATTCCTGGTGCTGATTCTTGATCTAGGATCCCCTGTAATTAAA
The DNA here is from genome assembly GCA_023678885.1 of Pogostemon cablin. Taxonomy (NCBI): domain Eukaryota; kingdom Viridiplantae; phylum Streptophyta; class Magnoliopsida; order Lamiales; family Lamiaceae; genus Pogostemon; species Pogostemon cablin. The sequence goes on from CM042973.1 coordinate 23,307,999, forward strand.
TCCGAAGGATGATCCTTTTGAATCTTTAGAGGTGGATCTCTCATTCTAGGACTTGAATCACCTTCTTCTTCATAGTCTTTAGTTTGTAGGGTCTGATCGTCTTTTCTTCTTTTCAATAGAGACACTACCTCAGAAGGAACAGTATTTACCATTGGTTCTGCATCATCAAAATCAACATTAAATAATTCAATAACACACTGTGTTTTGATAATTAAAACTCTATATGCACGACTGTTTGTTGAGTATCCTAAGAAGCATCCTATCATGCTTTTACTGTCCAGCTTCCCTAGTCCTTCTCTGTCATTTAGAACATAACATTTACATCAAAAAACGTGAAGATATTTTAGGTTGGGAGTTTTACCTTTCCAAAGCTAATAGGAGTCTTACCCAGTTCGTGATGAACATGAACTCGATTACCAAGTTAACAAGCAGTGTTCATGGCTTCCGCCCACCATTTCATAGCTACTATTTTTTTGAGATGAGCATAACACGAGTCATTTCCTGAAGTGTTCTATTTTTTCTTTCCACAACACCATTTTATTGAGGAGTCTTAAGAGATGAGTACTCATGAAAAATTCCATTTATATCACAAAAATTATGGAACAGCTGATTCTCGAATTCTTTTCCATGATCTGATCTGATTATTTTACCAGGAATGCCCTTTTCTTTTTCAATCTGCAAGCACAAATTCTTAAAGGCACCAAAAGCATCAGATTTTTCTTTTAAAAAACTCACTAAAGTATATCTTGAGTAATCATCAACATAGACAAAGACATATTTCTTACCACTTACACTTGAAATTTGTAGTGGTCCTATTAAATCCATATAGAGCAGTTCCAGGATATGAGTTGAGTGAATGTCAGAATTAGAAGAATGAGATTTTCTAACCTGTTTGCCCAATTCGCAAGGTTCACAAATATGATGATCTTTCAACTTGAGATATGGTATTCCTCTGACAAGTTTCTTCTGAGAAAGAGAAACGAGATTTTCATAGGCTAAATGTTCCATCTTTTGATGCCATATTTCCAAATCATTGTTCATGCTTTGTAGGGCCTTATTGTTGCCTAAAAGATAGCAGTTATCTGATGATCTAGTACCTGCAAGAACGCATTTATCATTTTGATCAAAGATAGAATATGAGTGTTTTGTGAACCTGGCACAAAGATTCTGATCACACAGTTGACTAATACTGATCAGATTGGCTTTCATTTCTTCAACTAGTAGAACTTCTTCTAGTTCAAGTAGTCATGGAACATCCAAGGTACCAACTCCTATCACCTTGTTACTTTTCCCATCTCCAAAGGTCACACTGCTTCCATTTACTTGCTTAACATTCTTCAAATTTGATCTCATGCCAGTCATGTGTCTGGAATATCCACTATCAAAGTACCAACTATTACAATCTCTGCTTTGCAATCCTAGATGAGAGGACAAGCATGCCGAACATTCATCCACTGGTATCCCAAAAGGATTCCATTTCATAACTTTTCCAGTTGCAATATTATACTGCATCTTGTAACATTTTGGTCAAATGTGACCTTTTATATTACAATAATGACATACTGGAGGAGTTCTTGGCATATACCTAGATTTTGAATTGCTCACTCCAGTGGATGGAACCCAGTGTTTCTTGAGATTGGAATCAGGTTTAGTGAAGGTTCTTTTAGGAGGGAATTGGCTAGATTCCTTTTGAAAGGACTGAAGATGAAGTTGTGACTTTGACAAAATGGCAGAAAGAGATTGTGCAGTCCATGTGGAAGATTGTTCCATTTTACCCATAGGAATCTGACAATTCTTTAAAGCACGAACAAACACTGTTTCTTTTCCCTGATCTTCTTCAGATTCATATCCAATGCCCTTTTTTCCATATCCATTGCTTGCACTAATGACTTCATCTAACTTGGTTTTTCCAGTATTCAAACGATGAATAGATCAATTCAATCTTTCAAGTTCACATCGATCATTTTCTATCTTTTCATCTTTTCTTTTGATAACAGCCATCATCACTTGATGTTGCTTCATTGTCTTCTCAAGGTGTTCTTTGAGTGTTTTGATCTTAGCGTCTTTATCTTGCAGAGAAATGAACAGTTCCATCTTGAGAGATTTAATGATTTCAAGATAATACTCAACTGACTGATTTTCAAGTTTATTCTTATAAGGAGCTAAATCTAAAAGAACTTGATTAGCAAGCAATTTATTTTCAGAGATTTTAAGTTCCTTTTTAAGAAAATCAACTTGTTCTTCCAAATTCTTTGTCAATTTAATAGCCTCAGAATATTTATCATTCATGAGCTGATACATTGACCTCATATCTTCAGCCATTGGAGAATCTTCATTCTCAGAATCAGAGTAATCAGTAAGTCCATCAGTGGGTATTTCAGTAGCAGTAAGACATGAAAGAGAACTTACCAGGGCTAGGTTATTTGTGTGATCCAGATTCTCTTCATCTTCAGATTCAGATTCACTCCAGGTAGATTTGAGGGCCTTTGTTCTCCTCAAATAAGTTGGACACTCATATTGATAGTGTCCAGTTCCCTTGCATTCTCGACACGGATCTTTATCAATTTTTTATTTTGAAGAAACTTGATACTCTTTTCTCCTCCTGTTCTGTGATCAAAGTTCCTCTTATGATTTGATAGTCCATCCTTGAATTTTTTCATCATCCTTGCATAATTCTTTGAGAGGAGACTTATGTGATTTTCAAATTCAGTAACTGAGAGTTCTGAGGATCCCTCATCTTTGATGTTGTCTTCAGAATTGAATGCTACAGACTTGTCCTTGGTGATAGGATGATCAAAGTTTTTATTCATCTCAAATGTTCTGAGATAACCTATAAGTTCATCAAGGCTGAATTTCACAATTTTACTAAAGGTTTCCAAGGCCGTAACTTTCTCACTGAACTTTTGAGGTAAGGTCCTTATGAATTTCTAGATCTATTTTTCTTCAGGAATACTTTCTCCTAACAGATGAATTTGATTGATTATCGAAGAGAATCTTGATAATAGACATCAATATTCTCATTATCCTTCATCATCATCCCATCGTATTCAATCATCAGTCGTTGGATCTTGGAATTTCTGACAGAATCTGTTCCTTCAAATTGAAGTTTCAGAATCTTTCAAGCCTCCTTGGCTTCAACACACTTAGAGACAAGTGAATGATGTTGAACATCCAATGAGGAAAGAATGGCGTACAGTGTTTTATTGTTGGAAACTGCATCATTTTTTTCTTCATCCGTCCAACTTTCAGTTTTGAGTTTCTTGACGCCATCTTTGTCAGTGATAAAGGGATGAGTCCATCCTTCTTCTACGACCTTCCAGACTTCTCCATCGTCAATGGATTTTAAAAAGATTACCATCATGAAATTCCAATAGGAATAATTGGATCCATCCAAAAAAGGGGGGCGCACAGCAAAGCTAGTATCACGAGAACTCATGATATGAAGAGCAAAAAGAAATATAGGAATAAAAGGACAACCTGCTCTGATGCCAAATGTAAATCTTAATTCTGATGCTCTATAAACAAATATGAAAATAACTTGTTATAAAACATCATAAGATTGAAACGGGAAGACTCTGTCATTCTCTCAAAACTATCCATTAAACTTACAACACGCTCTTGATAATAACTCGATAACCCTATCACAGCTACTTGTCACGTTTGAATCTAACTTTAGTTTTGGCCTATCCCTAGGACTTTCGATTACAAAAACCCTCTTGTATAAGTTAGAATAAGAATCAAACATTCTCTCTCCACCAAGAACAATGAAAAGAACTAAAGAAGACTCTTAAACAAAGATACACTCAGACTTTTCCAAAAGTGATAATCTCGAACTCTCATTGCTCATCCCTTTATAGAATGTGTGCGCTAGCTCTGTCAATCTTCATTTAATCAAATCAATCCACAATCTTCTCCCAATCATTCCAGAGTTAAGACCTTATCAATTACTCAATAAGCTTCTAATCAAACTTGATCTTCTTTCCTTGTTCATACAATCACTTGATAAGATCTCAATCAAATTCGATCTTCTTTCCTTGTTCATACAATCAAGTCCTGCAAAAAATAAGGCACCATACCATATATACAAATATGTGATCATGACAGAAATTAAAATGACAATTAGCCAGGCTAACAAATCACATACAATATATCATTGTTATGTATTGTAAATTTCATGTTTGTGTTAACAAACACCAATATTTACACTAATTTATAAATGCCAAACCACAAAATAACTTATAAGAACCGTTTAAAATCGTATACTTAATTTTTTTTAATAAACTGCCAAATTTATGTATAATTGAAAAACCAACCGCTTACAGTAATCAATTTGAAATTTTCTGAAAAAATCTTAAAATCGCACCGTGAAATTTTCAGAATATTTTCTTAAATTTCATCCCATATTATTTTTCACTCTATCAAATTTTTAAAGAAGAGAAAGAGAAGAAAAGAGGAATTCTGAATCCTGGAATCCTTGTTCATTTGGTAATTTGAAAAACAAGAAATATAGTAATGGGTGGCAGAAATCCTTTTCAAATGTGTTTTAAGTATAATTTAGTGTTTTTTTGCATTTAATTAATTCTTTTTTCAAATTTGTTAAAAAATTTAAGGCTTTGTTTTTATTGTGAAATTATACTGTTTAATTAATCAAAACGCATAAACTACATTATTTTAAATTGAAATAGGGTTGGTTTAGTTGTTAGGTCATTGTGATTGAGCATGATATTATTTTGGAATTTGGGTGTACTGTACGACCCTGGTTGGACGTCGGTGAGCCATCTATTCGGCCAAGGTTGGACGATGGTAGTGTGATAGTTCGACCAACACCGGACAACAATTCTAAGATTGTTCTCCAACATTGGATGATTTTTGGTGTACTAGTCGTTCAACGTCTACCAATTAGTATCAACTTTTTTGTCCGTCGCCGTCGGTTGAACAATCTAAAACCTCTCGTCCCTAGTTGGCCGTGAAAATTGCGACTTCTATTAACTATTAAGTGCTTAAGATAACATTTAAATTAATCAAAACGTCCAAAATAACGCAAATTTAGGCTTTTTGGAGCATCTTTATCCGACATTATATATCTTCGATGAGTTTTTTAGGTTGGGAAGGATTGAGTTAGGGGTTTTCACTCCTTTACAGAGACAATAGAGGGGATGAGTGTTTGTGGGGATTTTAGAAGTGTATGAATATTATGTTTAATGTTTATGTATTAGGTTTTATTTTTATGAATTGAGAGTGAGTGTGAGGGTGACTTGTTCATTAAGGGTATATAATAGGTTTTTTCCGGCTCGTATTGGCACATCAACTCCTATGCCAAATTGTTAGGCTCGTATTGGCACATCAACTCCTATGCCAAATTGTTAGATGGACGACACGTAGGAGAAAAGAAACTATATTCTAAACCTTAAACTCTAGGGACAATGGTTTGATTTATTTCCCCTCTTACGTGCCAATCACTTAAAGGAAAAACAGAGGTGTGGACATCGACATCCTAAAGGAAAATACTTGTATGTTCAGGGATACAAAAATTACCGTGTCCTCCTCAAACATGAAAACTTTGCCACAGGGAAAATGGTTGAACAATTCGATAAAAATAAGATCAAAAATAATTAGCTCTCCATTGCATCTCAATCCAAGTAAATAACCCAAATTAAATTAAAAATAACACCACCAATACCAACTTTGGTTTGAAGGAAAATGAGTGTAGGTGTTCTCTCTGTTTACAATCAAGTCTTTCTTGATCTCCAAGTGAAGTGATAATTCTTTGAATCCAAAGTTGAAACTTTAACATCTGCAATGAAATGTCGCCAACATTTGTTTGAGTAATATCTGCAGCAACTTGGATACTCTTCCCTCTCCATTATCATTCCACTTATCAACTGAAATCAACGGCCAACATGCATTTCAAGTTTATCATTCAAGAATGTGAAATACACAAAGTCTAACAGTAGAATCCAAGAATACCGAGGTTAGTTCTTCATTGCAGGACGTTAGTCGCAGACTCTTCCCATGGCATTCTTGCAACCAATTACCAACAGATTTAAGAACACTAGTTGATGATGCAGTCAGTTCTAGCTTCTGAAAACAATCATCATCTTGAAGAACTCCTCTTGGATCTTCGAAAATCGACATATCCTGTAAACAAGAAATACTAATGAGTGGATTAGGGCAAGATACGAGAACTTGATTTCCTCATGCCAAATAGTAATCATACGCGCTTTGTGTACTTAATCAATTTGAGGCCATTACACCCATCAAAACCACCATAAATGCCTTGAAACCAAGAATTCCACTCAGACAGAGGCTTTGCTTTCTTATAAGCTAAAGAAATCTTTACTTGATTCAAACACGGAACATTCATGGAGCGAAACGGCATTGTCCAGCCACTGTACTCTAAAGAAAGTAGCTTTGGAGCATCAATACTAACTTCAGACAAATTCAAGCACTTGATTAACACCAAGCTCTTCAATTTCTCACACCAAATCTTGATTTTCTCCAATATGTTGGATTCATGAAGCACCAATTTCTCAAGAAGTGGACATTTATGAATCCAACCTTCAAGTGAAGCGTCCGACATCTTCTTGTCTTTCAACGTCAAGTTCTTCAAATTCTCAGTATATCCCAGGTTAAATCTGCATAATCTAAATCTAGGCACTATTGCACTTTCATGATACCAGAATCTTTCAAGGTGTATTGATGAAGCAATATCAATTTTATCCAGCAAGTCACAATCTTGTACCTCCAACCTCCTTAGCTTGAGGAGAGACGAGATTGATAAACACTGTAATCCACAACCAACAAGTCGCAAATCCTCAAGCAAAGGGCAACTTTCTTCAACTTTCTTCATCAAAAACGAATAAAAGACCCATGGATCTTTAATCGAAAGTTCTCTTAAATTAGCCAGCTTCATATTAGTGTGAAGGAGAAATACAGTTCCAGATAGTTTCAACGAAATTATTGATGGCTCATCCCACAATAATAGTGGAAAACTAATTTGTTTAGGCACATGAACATCCAGCTGCTTCACGTTTCTCTCAACGGCAGAACATATCCAATATTCCAAGAACAGATGACTATTCTCCGCGGATAATCTGAACTTATGTATGGGTTCGAGAGGCTTAAGTCTCGTTGTTAGGGCTTTATTGACGTAAGTCTCGAACCTGCTCCTCTGCATACCTCGATTGTGATCTCTTCCCCCTCTGCTTTCTCGAAACCACTTCTCATCAAAATCAAACGAGTTGTACGAATTGAACATGCTTTTCCAATTACTCGACAGAAGGGAAATTCGCACCAGATCTTTAGTACTATGGAGGAACGAAAAGATGTGATGGATAATTGATTCAGGCAACTCCGAAATCCGATCAATCTCACCGTTCCGATCAACGCCACGAAAATTTCCAGTAACCTTTGGCTTCTTTCAAACTCTGTGATTATTTGAATCAACTCCCTTTCGCTTTCCCAAAATCCTTTCATCGCGACAATCAACCTCCGTCGCCTCTGTAATCAAGTTGTTCCGATCACGTCGACGCATAATTCTCGATTTTTGGGTAATGCGAGGGTGACGAAGACGATTAATCTGTGTACAACATTGTAATCTGCGCAGAAAATACAATAGTTTCATCTTTAATCTCATGATGATTATTCAGAGAAGAAAATAGGATTGGTTAATCTAGGGTTAAAACTTGTCGTAATTTATAGTCGTGTGGGTTTTTAACATATGATATGGCCCAATTAATTAGGTTTAATTACCTGCATTTTCGTCTTACTCCCCCTTTACACGCCTTTATAAAAATGGTATCTAATATCCTGTAAATTAAATAATGGATTTATAAATTTATGATTTATTTTAAATTTAAATTTGAATTTGATATTCACTAAAAAGTTTTTGCCGAAGAATAGAGGGAAAAATGTCGATTTTCATTTCCCAAGTAAAACTTTGTCAAATCGAAGTATTTATCCATCACTATCAGTAACTTTAGCAGTACAGATTTCATTTCAGTAATGGTATGGGTATTATATCCCATGTTTGATGGGCCCAAGAAGCCCAATAAACTCTATTGTATTTAAAGCGGAAGGTCCAACCCCAAGGTGGCCCAACCGGTGGGCGAAAATGAAAAGGGGATTAAGGCGGCCCAAAAGGGTAATGACATCACGGAGGCCCAGCCCAAGAAAGAATAAAGACGAGCCCACCTAACAAGGCCGAAGCCAGGAAATGCCCTCGGCAGGAAACCCCAGCTTTCAACCTTCTCCTGACCGAGGCCTCGGATGAACACCCTAGCACCGAAAGCCAACATGCCCGAAGATCAGAAGAGGACGGCGAAAGCAGGGCAGCAAAGGACAAACATCATAATGAAAGAGAACGAGTACTGCAGGCTAGAAGACAACGTTAACCGGAAGAAGAGGTATCTTGGGCAGCAATCCTAACTAGAAGACAACAGTTGACTGGCGCGCTCTGCTCTAACAACCAATGGGAGGCCAGCAAAGGACGTAGACACCCTGCAAACCCCCTGCAGTGCAACAAACGACGCTCAGACTCCTCCTGCAGATGGTCAGCGTATCAGACAGCTCCATTAAAGACGGCTTGTCTTCATCCAGATGGCGCAAGACGATTGGCTCGGATTTAGGGTTTTAGGACAATATAAATAGCCTCCCTCACAGGAGAGAGGCAGGACATTCAGATTCACTTTAGAGATTACACTTGTAAGAATTTGGAAAAGACGAGTGTTGTTCTAAGGGAGAGTAATAAAATTGATTGTGTTCTTTGGTGGGAATCGGTTCTTTGATAGGCTTTAACATCTTTATTTGTCTTTATTTGTGGTTGATTGTGCTTGAGGGTATTCGTTCTTGGTTCCGTTAATTAAAAACCTTAATCCTTAATATACTAAATTAACGAGTCAAGAACAACCGTCAACATCTGGCGCCGTCCATAACAAGAGTCAGCAAGGACTGAAGGAACCTCAGCAGCAGAAAAGGGAGTATCCTCACCCCACAACGAAAGTTTTCCGAGATGGCCCAACAATCCAGGACCAGCGTCAACCATTTCGGGATTGGGTTCCAATGTAAAAGCAGAAACAAAATCGATGACCTGTTGATTAAAGGCAATCCGAGATGGAGACAGAGGATCCAAACGCTCCTCCGAAGATGACGAGGATGAGGACAAGGATGACCCGGAACTACCGAGCAAAGAATCGATTGAACAGGAAGGGGATCTAGGGAATCTGGGAAGAAAAGAAGAACCCTCGCAAGCCATATCGAGATAATCGTAAAGGGAAACGCGGAGAGAGAAAAAGAAGAAGAAACCCTAAAACTACAATAGCGATAAGTCCAGAAGCGCAAAGGGAAGTAATCAGGGAAAAGAAAGGAAAAGAGGAAGAGGAGAGAATAATACCTGGAAGAATAACACGAGCACACCAGATAAATAGAATGTTAACCGCCAGCAAAATCGAAGGGAGAAAAAAGAGGAAGCAAAAAAAGGGAAACTGGCAGAAAAAGATTCAAAATTCAAAATTCAAATCAAACAGTTACACCCTCAAATACCAGATATACCCTCCCACCGGAACAAGAATATCTTAAAACGGAGCATATAACCCAAGAAGGCAGGAATGTATCAAGAAAGAGGCAACGATTGAAAACAACAAGGAGCCGAGATGGAAAGAACCCTAATATCGTGATCACCGAAGCATGAGGGACATAACCCGCGAAGTACTGTTCGACCCTGAATAATCTCAAGTCATGAAATTATTCAGGCTCGAGGGGCTAATGTTATGGGTATTATATCCCCCATGCTTGATGGGCCCAAGAAGCCCAATAAGCTCCATTGTATTTGAAGAGGAAGGACCAACCCCTCGGTGGCCCAACCGGTGGGCGGAAATGAGAAAGGGATTAAGGCGGCCCAAAAGGGTCATGACAGCATGGAGGCCCAGCCCAAGAAAGAATAAAGACGAGTCCACCTAATAAGGCCGAAGCAAGGAAACGCCCTCGGCAGGAAACCCTGGCGTTCATCCTTCCCCTGACCGAGGCCTCGCATGAACACCCTAGCACCGAAAGCCAACCTGCCCGAAGATCAGAAGAGGACGGTAAAAGCAGGGCAGCAAAGGACAGATATCATAATGAAAGAGAACGAGTACTGCAGGCTAGAAGACAACGTTAAAGGAAAGAAGATGTAGACAAATCCCTCAGATTAGGACGGGGCATCCTACAGAGGCGATTGGAACTACGAACACCAGGCCGCACACGTCGCACCGGCGAATCGTCGGAAGTATTCACTTCTTGAACATCAGGCGAAGGGGAAGTGCCTTCACCGGATATTTTCGAAACTCGAACAAAGAATTAAAAATTAGGGTTGTGGCGAAGCGGCAGACGGGAGAAAGTGGATTCTCAGAATGCACAAAGATAGCGAAAATTCCAGAAATCACAAAGAAATCAAGGGAATTAAGTTAAAGAAAATTAAGAATATAGGGAGAGGATACGAAAGATTTGAAATTCAAAAAACCAAAGAAGAAACTGCCTAACAAGGCAAGGGGCAACAGGCATCATCATTAGAAACTATGGAATAAAAACGGCTGGGATCCAACAGCTGGGAGAATGAAACCTTACAACTTCTAAGAAAAAAGGAGGGCCCAGATTAATCCACGCAAAGCCTGACAAAGGACGTGACATCCCACGACAGAAAAATGGCGATTATGCTTGAAGTAGAGGTAAATTACCAAAACACCCTTAATAGATATAGTAATGGAACAGAAAAGACACTTCATTCATAAATAAATGAGTTACAAGGGAACGGAGATAGTCCAAAGTCCTATCAACCGATAAATAAAAGGAATATAAGGGGAATGCAGAATGAACCCTCAACAGGAAAATATACTCTATTCAACACTAGGGGCTCGGGGATATTTCACTGATCAGCTAGAAAAGTTTCGGGATCGACCGTCTCTGTAGACTGTAAATCCCCACTTCACGATGCTATATCTTCGGAAGCACCCAGGGGAGCATCAGCGGTCGCTGACCTCGACGAAATGTCAACATACATGATACGATCTGAGGTAGGATCGACCTCTGAGACAGGTTGAATTGAAAGAGCCATAGCAGCCTCAGTAGGTGGAGCTTCGGAAGTCTCGACAGAAGTAGTCTGGCTAGGAGTATGTGCACCACCGAGATTAGGAAGCTCAGTTTCAACAAGAATCTTTTGAATAGGCCCCACTACAGACTCAACAGGGGGCACGGCGGATGGATCCTCAGCCCTAGAATCGCCCTTGGCGAGATCCAAAACACCTTCAGCAAACTCCTCATCGGATCCACCCTCCTCGGACTCATCGGAAGACTCTTTAGGGATATCAGTGATAAAGTCAGAATACTCACCAAGCATCCCAAAATCAATATCACCCTTCAAGGTTTCCCCAGGAGGCATCTTCTCTTCACTGATGGCTTGATGGAGAATATCACGCATGTCGTCGAGGCAAGCAGGATAGGGCTTCCGAGCAGAAGCCTGAGCAAAAGTGAAGGCGCAAGAACAGAAGCAATGAATCATGTTCTTCGGGAGAAGAACATCCTTGTAGTGCAAATTGTCGGCCTCGGAGAGAAGGAAAGCATCCTTAACCCGCCCCACCTCAGCTAAGGCCGCATCGCGCTCCCTCAAAACCTCGGCAACAACACCTTCAGACGCCTTAATCCTCTGAGCATGAGAAACTTCAGACGCCTCTTTCTCTTGCTGCACCCTGTCAATTTCCTGTTCTGAGGACATCCGGAAAGCTTGGAAATTATTCTGAACTCGAGATAACTCGGCTTGGAGCTGATTCTCTTTCGCTATGACCTCTTCCTGGGCTTAACCTTCAAAGCGGCAATCTCAGCCGAGAGTACCTTGTTCCGAAGCTCCAGGGCACTTTTCTCTTCCACAGATCTACCTAACAGATTATTATACCGTGCGGAGGACATCAAAAGTTCCTTGGAGCTCGACTCTCTTGTCTTGCTCAACCCTCAACTGACCCTGGATTAAAGCCTCGGCCGCACCTGCCTCGGAGGCCTTTTTCTCAGTGTCCCTAACCTTCTGAGTGAGCGAATTAACCTTGTCTTGCAAATGGGAGTCGCTTCTTTCTAGCTCAAAAATACGGTGTAAGGCATTAACAGCGTGGAGCTCTAGTCGTCCCGCATAACTGGAAATGCTGTAAAGAGAATCCTTGGCAGACATATTCTCCATGTGTCCGAGGAGTTCACGGGTACACCCCTTGAAAGGGAAGGTGGCAGCACGAGCCAAATAAGCCGGGGCATCAAAATCGAACAAAAGCTCTTGAGTTCAGAGGAAAGTCTTCCCAGCCTCGTCAAAATGCCCATACTTCGATAAAAGTTCCTGATCAACTACTAGGTCTATAGGGAGGAACGGAGTAGCATCATCCTACAAGGGCAAAGCAGGAGGATCACCCTCAGAGGAAGAACTGCCATGTGACCAAAATCGCAGAGGAGTCTTCCCGTGGTAATACCACCACATCTCAGAAGGGGAACAACAAGGCGCCGGATCATAGGAGGTACCACCAAGGGTCTGCTGAACCTCGGAGGGCATGGCACCACTCGAAGGGCCCAAGATAACAAAAGGAGAGCGAGTAAAGGCATCTGGAGAGGGGGAGGAGCTGATATCACAAACTTCAACTGCATCCTGAGAAGCCGCAGAGGAACCGACGACAACAACACCCGCATCATCATCTCTGGTCTTCTTTGAAGGACGTGTAAGAAGAGCAGTGCTGTCGGGAATGTCCTCTTCGGGAGTCTCATCCACCAATTTATATTTCCGCTTCAGAGCAATGGACTTAGGGGCTGCGGTCTCGGACCCTCCCTTCCTTGACTTCGGGGCTCGAGGGGCTTTCTTAGAAATCTTCTCCTGAATACCCCTAGTAGGTACCTGGACGAGATCAACTTCCAACCTCCTGGAGATGAGATCTGAAACCTCCTCCATCCTAACAGAAGTAAGGGGTTGCACGACAATTGGGACTTCAGAGACCTTTGGAGAAGAAGTCTGGGAAGCTTTCTTCTTCCCTTTGGAGAGCACAGCCCGTTGGTGAGCAGAGGGGAGAGTACCCATGCGGCAGCGTCAGGCATAAGACATGGACGTTTCCCTTCCCCTAAGCATAACAAAAGGAGAAAGGAAGATTAATGCGAGAAAGGGGGCTATACGGTAAACCCTCCAGCCGGGGAAGTAATCACAGATGGACTACCTGGCATGGCTATAGACGTGGTGGTAAAGCCGGTTTCAAAAAAGTTGGACCCTCGGAGAACCCACTGATAACTCCGCCTCTTCTCGGAGAGTTTACGAATATGGCGGAAAGCTTCCTGAAACCTAGCCAATAGCTTCTTGAGGGCACACGTATCCCCTACTGCACAGAGTAAAAGAAAGAAATATTAGAATGTCCCATATAACATAAAGGAGAACCGATAGAAACATACACGCACTGAGGACAGGCTTGAAGAAAGAACTTCGGGGAGCACGGTGGGATTTTGAGGGTCCCCAAGATCATATACAGAATCTCCCCTCCACGACCCGTGAACCCAGAACAAAGGATTCTTCCACCCTTTAACGGAACTGGGCAGAGAAGCAACAAGGTTGGTGTAGCGCGGCACCAAATAATAATATCCTTTAGTCCTGTTATTCGGAGTGAGCCGGTACAGAAAGTTGATCTCAGCAGCAGACAAGAAGGAATACTTTCTCTTCCGGAAGAAGACCAAAATCCCCATCAATGCTGCCCAACCATTGGGAGCCAGTTGAGCCGGGGCTATACTCCAAAATTCGAAGATATCCCGAATATAGGGCTGGAGAGGAAACCTAAGACCAAGTTCGAGTTGCAACTCATAAGCCGCCACAGTGTTCAGCGGAGCGTAACACATACGCGCGTCGGGAGAAGGAAGATAAAAGTCGATGCCCTCCCCATACTGAAATTTGCCAAGAGCAATAACAGGGCTCTTCCGTAACCAAGAGTCATCAAGGACTGAAGGAACCTCAGCAACAGAAAAGGGAGTATCCTAACCCCACAACGGAAGTTTTCCGAGATGGCCCAACAATCCAGGACCAGCATCAACCATTTCGGGATTAGGTTCCAATGTAAAAGCAGAAACAAAATCGATGACCTGTTGATTAAAGGCAATTCGAGATGGAGACAGAGGATCCGAACGCTCCTCCGAAGATGATGAGGATGAGGACAAGGATGACCCAGAACTACCGAGCGAAGAATCGGTTGAACGGGAAGGGGATCTGGGAAGAAAAGAAGAACCCTCGCAAGCCATATCGAGATAATCATAAAGGAAAACGCGGAGAGAGGAAGAGAAGAAGAAACCCTAAAACTACGATAGCGATAAGTCCAGAAGCGCAAAGGGAAGTAATCAGGGAAAAAAAGGAAAAGAGGAAGAGGAGAGAATAATACCTGAAAGAAGAACACGAGCACACTAGATAAAAGGAATGTTAACCGCCAGCAAAGTCAAAGGGAGAAAAAAGAGGAAGCGAAAAAAGGGAAACTGGCAGAAAAAGATTCAAAATTCAAAATTCAAAATTCAAATCAAACAGTTACACCCTCAAATACCAGATATACCCTCCCACAGGAACAAGAATATCTTAAAACGGCGCAGATAACCCAAGAAAGCAGGAATGTATCAAGAAAGAGGCAACAATTGAAAAAACAAGGAGCCGAGACGGAAAGAATCCTATTATCGTGAGCACCGAAGCATGAAGGATATAATCCGCGAAGTACGGTTCGACCCTGAATAATCTCAAGTCATGAAATTATTCAGGCTCGAGGGGCTAATGTTAAGGGTATTATATCCCCCATGCTTGATGGGCCCAAGAAGCCCAATAAGCTCCATTGTATTTGAAGAGGAAGGGCCAACCCCTCAATGGCCCAACCAGTGGGCGGAAATGAGAAAGGGATTAAGGCGGCCCAAAAGGGTCATGACAGCACGGAGGCCCAGCCCAAGAAAGAATAAAGACGAGCCCACCTAACAAGGCCGAAGCCAGAAAACGCCCTCGGCAGGAAACCCCGGCGTTCATCCTTCCCCTGACCGAGGCCTCGGATGAACACCCTAGCACCGAAAGCCAACCTGCCCGAAGATCAGAAGAGGACGGCGAAAGCAGGGCAGCAAAGGACAGACATCATAATGAAAGAGAACGAGTACTGCAGGTTAGAAGACAACGTTAACGGGAAAAAGAGGTATCTTGGGCAGCAATCCTAACTAGAAGACAACAGTTGACTGGCGCGCTCTGCTCTAACAACCAATGGGAGGCCAGCAAAGGACGGAGACACCCTGCAAACCCCCTGCAGTGCAACAAACGGCGCTTAGACTCCTCCTGCAGATGGTCGGCGTACCAGACAGCTCCATTAAAGACGGCTTGTCTTCATCCAGATGGCGCAAGACGATTGGCTCGGATTTAGGATTTTAGGACAATATAAATAGTCTCTCTCACAGGAGAGAGGCAGGACATTCAGATTCACTTTAGACATTACACTTGTAAGAATTTGGAAAAGACGAGTGTTGTTCTAAGGGAGAGTAATAAAATTGGTTGTGTTCTTTGGTGGGAATCGGCTCTTTGAAAGGCTTTAACCTCTTTATTTGTCTTTATTTGTGGTTGATTGTGTTTGAGGGTATTCGTTCTTGGTTCCGTTAATTAAAAACATTAATCCTTCACATACTAAATTAACGAGCCAAGAACAGCAGATAACAAGTAATATAGTGAGATTTATGATATTCTTGTTCTTACATGTACACTTATAATTAGATCTTGTACAGTCAATCCCCCATTTGATAAAAAAAAAAAAAGCTACAGCACCATCTCTACTAGAGTGTTGGCACTTGTATACAACAAAAAATTAAAGAATAATTAATTTTACATACAAACAATGGCATCCAACCATATTTCACTCCTCAGTACTCCACACCAGATCTGAGATGGGATTCCCATGAAACTACCCCAACTTGTTTAGTTCAGACATCAGGTCAAGAGATAACCGATGGACGATCGCGCAGGCTCTGTTGTGTCGTCTGTCACGTGTTTTTCGCCTACAAAAACATTATTGCAAAATGGGGAGTGAGGGAAGAAAATGAAAGATCAACCACAAACAGGCGAAAACACCAGAGGATGGTGAAGTACCTTCTTTAGGTACTTCTTGTGAAGCTTCATGGCACCTGTACAAGCTTTTCTTGCGTCGATGCTGCCAGTGATATCATTCAATATCTGAAAATTTAAGCGTTACGCTCCTTATCAGTATCATAAACGGGCTGATAAATGGACTTGTACTAAAAGGTTATCAGAGGAAAGGCTGCATGGTGCAGTTTCATGGATTGTTTCAGATGTGTACGAGTGAGAGAAGTGATGAAGCTAACCTGAACGACATCGTCTAAGCCCCGGGCTTCTGTTAGCAGCTTATCGCTCTTGTCCTTGAGGACACTGGCAACGAGGAAAACTGAGATGGGGAGAGTTGCAGCTGCTCCATTCTTCATGTTTTCTCTTTCAAATTTTCCACACTGCTTCCTTGACTTGCCCTTTCCTCTTGAGGTCTCTGATCTTTCACCACCTGATTCACAGTCCTCGTACGTGTTGAATAACTCAGGGTCGTACTCTAGAGCCCACATCATCTGTCGGAAAGTTGAATCAGAAGACGGGAGAGCAAGATACAGAAGTGAAATGAATTGTAAAGGACCAAGATTTACAAGTTCAGGTTTGGAACAGTGCTGCATTTTTTAGAAATTATAAGGAGATATAGATTACACAATTGTAACTTAGAACCAATCACATGGATTACAATATCAGTGTCTCTTGGGATCTTAGGCATACAAGAGGGAGAGAGTTCATGATCTTCTACTTTGCAGCTTACTCTAGCAATTTGTATTTGAGTGAGGATAACAGACACCTTATCGTTCGTCTTAAAACATTGAAAACAAGCAGTTATAGGATGACATGTGAGATGTGAAAGTTACCTCCCAAAGGTATAATGAATCTCCAAATGAGAACTCCCTACGAAACAAAACCATAAGCATTCGGACAGCAAACAGATAATCACCACCACCTAAGGTTTCTGTAGACATTTGACAAACACATTTTTTTGGTGAATGAAATTATCAAACTAGGATTAAATAAAATAAAATAAAATAAAATAAAATAAAATAATAATAATAATAATAATAAAGAGGAAGGATTAATCAACCCTCTCTTAAACTGGTCAATTGCAACCACCAATTGCTCAGAGTTGTTTATAACTTCATCTTGGTAGAATATTAGAAGCCATTTTGCATACATTTTCAATTCAAAAGTTGAATGAAAACTTGGTATAGATAGTACCTAAGTGCTGATGAAGTTTAGGATCAATAACTTGAGTTACTATAGCAAGATTACTAAGCTGCGACTCCACACCCACTGTTCGCTCGGTGCATCTGAAATTTCCTCGCTTTGGAGGAATTATTATAAAAAACAAATAGAGAGAGGGCTCTCATCTTACAAGTGTAAACAAAGATTTCAAATGTGGTAAATGAAGAAGTTGAAAATATTATACCAATTTCCTCATCAAACGTTCGAAGCACCAGAATGCATCAGCTTCATTCTCAAGGATAATGATCATTGGAGAGCAAAGATCACTCATTCCTGCTCAGCAGACAAACATCAGAAACAAACGTACACATAGTTACAAAGATTGAAGGAGAAACATATATAAGAGACTCACCTTGGCAATATCCCACATCTGAATCAAACCAAGAGTAGACAGAGAGGATATCCCAAAGCTTAGACAGATTTTCTTGCTTCTCAAAAAACTTCAGTGTCCGGTCAGTACGAACCACATCAAGACCTAACGTGGATATCGTTAATCGAAAAGAAGAATGAAAAAAAGAACTCGTTTCTTATAAGATGGGAAAATGTGTATAGTTTTTTTTTTTTTTTTTGACAGGAGAAAATGTGTATAGTTTAACTAACCTATTTGATGTAATGTAAGTTTCCAACTGATTTCTCTTTTGTCCATAGGACCATCATCATATGGCTGTTTTTGCTCATCAGCACCTATCATTGCAACACAAAACTTCACAAAATCAATAATAAGATTGATTTTATACAGATATACTCTTTGATCGGCAATGAATATTTACCATAAATTTGTTGAAGTACAATGGGATCTTGAGTTGGCTGGCCATCTTCCGAGATTATTGGTGCAGTGATGAGCTTTCCGCTTCCAATTAAAGGAAACATCTTTTTACACACTTCTTTCAAGATTTCATACTTGACTCTGAATGGTACATAGATAAAACACATAATGGTAAATTCAGCAGGTATCACTTTGAGAAAGTAAACAACACAAGTATCAGTTGATGAATGTAATTATGGAAGTAAAGTGGTTTATGGAAAGAAAAGAACCTCCTACTCTGCCGTATCTGCTGTCTTTCCTCGCGAGAGCTCAAAGGATCATAACAACCCAATAAAAATTCCCATACTTCACCTCTAATTGATGGGTGAATCCCCTACTTTTTGACAATGAAAAAGCAAAAAATTACCTACATTATCATAGTTTTCATCAAAAGTAGTAAGTTCTCATATATTAATGGAATATCTGGCTTTCTTAGATAGTCCTAGATGATACAAAAATTCAATAAAGAGAACATAACCCAAATGGTAACTTCTGATCAAAAGATCTTGAGAATTTCTCATCAGAAACAGATAATTAACTGAAAGTTAAAGTAAAAGAAGACTCTTTTTCTCTCGTAAAAGAAGCTATCATAAAAAGCAATAAATCCAGAATAACAAGGTAAAATCATTAAGGAAAAATGTTTATTAAAACCTTATTTAATTAACAAGTTCAAAAATATCTGATAATCAGTAGCAATAAACACTATCCAAAAAAAGCCTTACCCCTCGTTGAATTCGACCAAGTGTTTTGCCTATATCAAGATAACCTTCAGGAGTAAAAGCAGCATTCCATTTCCGGGCACTTAAGGTTTTTCCAGCCTGATTATGTAAAAGTAGTTGATCGGGATCAGAAGCAAATTATAAAATTTGGACATAAGTGAAGTAAAGGAGCAATATTTCTTATGAAATCGGATACTTGCATTCACATCTGACTTAACAGAATAAGCTTGATGAATTCAACTAAAATCCTGATCTATATCCATGACAAGCGATATAACACTCAAACTAGCCATTTTATCTCTTGTTTGGGAATCTCTCGATTTAGTTTCACCATGTAGGCAAGAAATGCCCATAATCTCGTCACATAGTATATATTCAACAAACTGAAATGATAAATATAACAAAAAATTGAGCTATACAATGCCACAACTAGATAGCTTTGAAAATGTAATTTCACTCTAGTTCTATGCAAATTCAGATTTTTTTGACAAACTTATTTTTTCTTCCCCCACAATATGATCAGCTTAACTACTTCTGACTAGATAGCTTTGAAAATGTAATTTCACTCTAGTTCTATGCAAATTCAGATTTTTTTGACAAACTTATTTTTTCTTCCCCCACAATATGATCAGCTTAACTACTTCTGAGAATCCACCACGCAGAAAATATATAATGATTATCTAATCTAGAGCTTCCAAAATCAACCCAGATACAAGAATTGTAAACATTTATTCCTCCTAGATATTGTGAACATACCATACATAATGTTTACAAGGATAACATGACAAATTGATCAGCTGTGAATTAAAGGATCACCTCTGTTTTCCATTAACTTTGTAAAAAGAAAAAAATAAATTGAATGGGAGAAGCCCTCATTTTAAAGGTAGTCGTTCTGTTTAATTATCCATAGCCAGAATTCAAGAAAGCTTCTCAAGCATTTTCACAAATACGTAAACATCAATAAAGACCACGTAATATGTCAACCATTAAAAACAAACCTCCCATTCTTGAAGAAAGAAGAACATACAAGAAACAGAAGAGATTGAATATGAGAGAGAGAGAGAGAGATAACAAACCTTGATTCTGAACTTGCTTTCAGGAACATCAGTGCATTCAGGGCGCACCTCATAATAAGAATCAGCTGGAGTTCCAGGGTCCCTCCACATCATTTTTCCAACCCACAATTGAACAACAAATACCCTTTTTCTGAAGAAAATAATCCCAAAAATTCTGGTAAAGAAACTCGAGAATTCAGAAACCTAGATTCAATTCCTTTTTGAGGACCCTAAAAACCAAGAGAATGAGATACCTCTAAAAATATGCGAATGAAGAGAAAAATGTTATTTCTGATCAAAATTAGAGGTGGGCGATGCAGGTGAAGAAGGCGGTTCTGAAAATGTTCGACCCGACCCGCACACCCTCTCCACAGACACCGCCCGTTTTACGCGTTAGGATACGTTGATGAAGTGGTTAATATCTCTCATCGTTTTCTGGTTGAACTCCATTGATGAGTGTTATGTAGTTCGAGCGCACAACACAGGGAACGACAATGGCGGGGAATCGACCCACTCACCATTATTCGCGGGCTATTCAAATGGTAGAGCTGGAGCGTCCGCCCCACGCGACTCACATTGCGACGACGACAATTAGTTTGTAGTAGGATATTTGGATCCATTTATCGCTCCTAACGGGTCTGTGTTTTCTGTTATTAGCATTCATCGTGAAAAAATTAAGAAATAGTATTATTATTTAATATATAATGGGTAGTTTTATTATTTAATGTGTAGTAAGTAGTTGTATTAGTTAGGGTGTGGATCCCATTTTTAATTGTATTAGTGGATTTATGTAGCTCTCATATATTCCTTTGAATGAGACGGAGTGAATAACTTTATAATGGAGAATTATATTAATATTATGGGTGGGTATATAGATATGGTATTAATTTATTTTGTATGTGGAGTATACAGTATATATTCATGAAACAGAGAGATTACATTTTTTTATTCTGAGGAGTATTTATTTAAATAAATAAAGAAAAATATTATTTTATTTTTTATTTTGAAATGGTTTTTTTTTTTTTTGGGCTGGACAATTACCACTCAATGTTTTATTGAGGGCATCCGAAATCCTAATTTCTTTTTAATAAAAATACACTTTTACCCTTATGTTCAAACATGAATTGCTTAGTATACCCCATCATTCCTTTGTCATATTGATATGTGTGTTTTTCAACTAAACGTGGATTCTTTCATAAAATAAATTTCTAACAGAAAATGGAGAAACATTAAACCTGGAGAGCACTGACATTCAACAGAAAAAATTCACAAAATAAAAAAAGTTGAACAATCGTAACTAGGGGTATGCGGATCGGGATTTGGTACGAATTTTTAAAAAATTCGTACCGAAATTTGGATCGAATTTTTTTTAAAAAATAATTTGATATTAAATCCGTAAAGAAAAAATCCAATATTAAATCCGTATCGAAATTCGGTTCGTAACGAATTTTTGGAAAAATGAATTTTGATAGTGCGGATCGAATTGGATCCAATTTTTCATGAGAAACGGAGTTTTGCACAAATAAATACTTAAAAAATATCAATTTTTTTTAAAAAAAAAAAACTAAATTTCCCATATCCAAATGAGAATTAACGGACAATCAAAATAATCATTAAACAAATTCAAAGTTTTAATATAATCATAAAAGTGTTGTAAATTAAAATTTAATAATGTTAAATTTTTATTATTAAAAAATAATTAACATATATTTACATTACATAAAAAAATAATAATTATACATATTTCTTTTTAATAATAGATAATAATACTTTAAAAAGTAAGAAAATACTTCTGTAATACTGCTTCACAGTTCACATTAAGAGTTTTATGAGACATATAAGAAGAGATATTATTTGAATAAAAAGTTGTATTCGAATTTATGAAAAGTGAGAGTGGTGCATTGCATTATTTCATAAATAATTCATATTATAAATAAAGAATGATAAACTTTTAATGAGAAGTGATAATATATTTAATAAAAAATGATAATTATTTAAAAAATATAAAATATTCTTACATAAGACGACCTCATGTATTGCCCTAAAAAATAATAGTACTGTCCTAAAAAATAATAGTACTAAGATAAAAAAAAATTAATAATTTTAGATTTTTATTAAACCTTTAAAGTTTATTTCAATTAAAGTCTATATAATAATATTTTAGATACAAATATGGATTATCATTTAATTTTTGCATTTTATCTTCATTAAATAAATAATGTAATAATTATTTATTAAGTTTACGACTGAATTTAAACTTTAGAGATATAATTATTTTATTTATTATGTTTTCTGAAATAATATTTTGAACTTTAAATATATTATTATATTTATTTCCTATTTTTTTAGAAATTTATTTTACTTTATGAAATATATATTTTCTAATATATAGTAATAAATAAATATTTAGAGCATTAAATATATTTTTAAATTATTATATGTAATTATATTATAACTAATTTTAATTTATTAATTATCATTACTCCCTCCGTCCCGTCCTTATGGTTACGTTTGTTTTTTGCACAGGGATTAATGAATATAATATTTTAATTTGTATTGAGATGAGAGAAATAATAATTTAATGTAAAGTGGGTATGTGTATTAGTGTGATGTGTGGGCCCATGGAGAGAGAAGTAATTGTTTTGTGTGGGTTCCATATACTAAAAAGAAAATATAACCATTAGGATGAGACGCCCAAAGTGAAAATATGTAACCATTAGGATGGGACGGAGGGAGTACATTATAATAAGTAGAGTAAAATTAATTAATTCATGGCATATAAAGTATAAACTATAAATAATAAGATAAATATATTATATTTAATTTTAATTCATAATTTAAATTCGATTTTTCGGTTCGGTTATATCTAATATTCGGTACGGGAAAATGGAAAATATCCAAATTCGTACTAAACGAAAAATCGATTCGGTTTGAAAAAAGTAAAAAAGTCGATATTTTTTTCGGTTCGGAATTAATTCGGTGCTGTCTCAGTACGATTTCGATTAAAAATATCCAATGCACACCCCTAATAGTAACACTTAAACACACAAAGAAGTAAGGATTAAAAATTGTAACTGCCCAACGTCAATCACCAAAAGCTGGTGAAGGGGAGATGCGCAGGTGGTGCTGGTCAAATTCTACAAGATTGTAGACATGTGCCTAGTACATGATTAGTTAGAAAATATTTTTCAATTGTATTGTCACTTGGCATATTTTTATAGGATTATCTTTCTCAATACTTAGCATATATACCACATTCTGTAACTTCTCATTTTAGAACTTTGAATAATGAAAATACAATTTTCCTTTTTTGTCTTCTTCTACCTTAGTTAATTCTAATTCTGTGATGAAGATCTACTTCTTGTTCTATGATATTTTCTATATTCCATAAATTCTACAGGGATAGCAAAATTTTCGCATAAAAACATATAAGAACAGCAGCTGACATGGCGGTGGATTGAGAGAGGAGAAGAGAAAACAAAAACCCTAAATATGAATGCAGTAGCTCTGAGGGAAGATTGATTCAAATTCATTTCCGTTACATGGTTTCAGTTGTAAATTGTATGATTAATTATTGCCGGTAGAGTTGAATTTCGTGAGAGAAAGAAATGGAAAGACAGAGGAATAGATGTTGGGTGTGTTAGGCTAAAGTTGGGTGTGTTGGGCTAAAGACGTAATTTTATAAAGGATTTTTTAAGAATCCATATGCCCTCACTAAAACATTGGATGACAATAGTATTTCCTTTTTTTAAGTACTTGAAAAATATGTTAATTATTAATTAGAGTTTTGAAGGTTTTTTTTTTAATTTCGGACTTAAAAGATGTAAAACTATCATATGAGAATCTAAAATAATAAAATTACATGTGGGTGATTTTATGATTTTAGATTTAGATTCTGAAATAGTAATTTTATATCTTTCGAATTCTGAATTAGTAAAAAAAAAAATTCAAATTCCTAATTGATAATTAATCTATACTTCGGTCCTAAATTGAAAAAACTTCATTTAAAAAAGAAAATTAAAGATATACCTCTCCATTTCATTTCAATGTATAAAGATATACTATTAATGATTTTGTGTGAAACACATCTAGTGAGAAAGAAAATATTACTATTAAAATGAGACATCCAAATTAAAAATGTATTAAGATTGAAATAGGACGAAATGTAAATTTTATACCAAAAATATTAACAAGTATTTTTTTAATATATAAGGTAAAAAAAGTAAGGTTTGTCTAAGATTTCTTTCTCGGCCGTCGCAGACTCTCGCCCACTGTCATCCATGCTGTATTCGTTTCGTTTTTAGCTATTGATCCCATAATTATTTTATGTGAAGCTCAAGAAAATGTTACGATTAAAATGAGATATTCAAATTAAAAAGAGTCCGATTTTTTAATGGCCACTTTTGATAAAGTACAATTTAAAATAGTCACATCTCTTAAAACCAATTTTCACTAGCCACTTTCAAGTGGATTCCCCAAATTACCCCCATAACTGTTACCCAAAGGACGAAAATAATTGAGCCATCATCATGTCAGTTTTGACTGCAATAAATGCGGGGTGGGTGGACCACATTTTTTGAAGTTTTAAATTTTGAATTTAAGATTTTGGATGTGGGTTGGTGGGGTACATCAATACCATCACTTTCACCTTTTTCTCTCCCTTCATTCTTTGTTTCTTTCTTTCTTTCTCTCTCATATTTCGTCCAACACTCTCTCTCTTCTTCTCTCCATTCGTCCAACACCCTCTCTCTTCTTCTCTCCATTCGTCCCAGTGAAGAACAGTGCATTTCTTGGTGGAGAATTCTCCATTTGCGGTCTCCAGAATTCACCATTTGCGGTCTCCAGAGTGCATCAAATTGAAATGGCAAATTTTCAGGTATGTATATAAGCATTGTTATTGGCATGTTTAAATACGTATAATGTACTGTGTCTAATGTTATGTAAGGTGTTGAATTGGCCTTTACTGTAGTAGGAATGCAGTGGTGTTCATTTATTTTTGGTTTTTTTAAATATTATCTTGGCTGAGTAGATGTTTTCAGTAGGCCGAATAGAACAATTCTTCAGGCCGAATAGAACAAAACTTCAGGCCGAATAGAACAAAACTTCAGGCCGAATAGAACAAGTGTAGGCCGAATAGAACAATACTTCAGGCCGAATAGAACAATACTTCAGGCCGAATAGAACAAGTGTAGGCCGAATAGAACAATACTTCAGGCCGAATAGAACAATACTTCAGGCTGAATAGAACAAGTGTAGGCCGAATAGAGCAAAATATATGAGCAATGACATATAATTTTAGTTGGCCGAGTAGAGGTTTTCAGTAGGCCGAATAGAACAATACTTCAGTCCGAATAGAACAAGTGTGTAGGCCGAATAGAGCAAAGTGTAGTAATGACTTTTGTAATTTTGGTAGGCCGAATAGAGGTTTTCTTTAGGCCGAATAGAACAAATCTTTAGGCCGAATAGAACAAGTGTTGGCCGAATAGAGCAAACTGGAAGACTTATATTTTTAAATTTAATGAAATTTTTGTTGGCCGAATAGAGATTTAGAGATGGCCGAATAGAACAACTCTGTAGGCCGAATAGAGGAATTGGTAGGCCGAATAGAAGGAACTGTGGGCCGAATAGAGTAAATGTTTGTGTTCAAATATTTCGTTTTAGGGTTTTCATGAACTTATTGTTATTTTGCCCATAATTATGAATTTATGTCTTATTTAGCAAAAAAATATATATATGTGCAGGGTGAATGGAAGCGTCCTTCCATGCAGGGTCAACAATGCAGTATACATAATTACTGCAAACCTGGGGTCGTTATGGATATCATTCGTAGGCAGTTAACTAGGGTTGGGGGTAATCCGGAGGAGATATTTAAGAGATCATGTTTTGGTCATTACTGGGATCTCAGCGATGAGTGGAATGCGAATGCTCATCTGCACAGTCTCATGACCTGTGAGATCGTACATAGGGGGGACGATTTAACGGCTAGGTATTTTCAGGTTGGAGACGTGTGCCTTAGATTTAGCCGGGTAGAGTTCATGAGGATTATGGGACTCTGTTTTCGGGATAGACTCGGCTTTGATCCGAACGAGACGTATGGTATCCCGCCTGGTGGGTTATATGATAGGTTTTATGGTCAGGGTGAGAGACCTTTAGTAAGTCAGATTGCTAGTGACTTTGAAGGACGCAGATTTATAGGTGTTAGCCCTGAGGACGCAGTTAAGGTTGCCAAAGTCCTGTTGTTGTACTACTTTCTCCTTGGGTCAGATGTCACCAAGGTGGGAGTAGACAACTGGGTCTGGTGCCTAGTGGAGGGCGAACAGAGATGGGATTTATTCCCTTGGGGACAGCTCAGCTATATGACGCTTTCGCACTTTATGGACCACATTGTGACCAAAGTCCCAGCTAAAGCAAATCCCGATCGGTAAAGATACCACTTTTACGGGTGCACATTCGCATTACTGGTACGTGTTTTAGTAGATATATTAAAGTTATAGTGTATTTTCAATTTTAGTTGTATTAATTATCTGACATATGTGGTTTACGTGTGACAGGTTTGGGCGTACGAGCGTCTACCTGCCGTTGCTGCACCGTATGGCCATTCGTATGAGCTATCGTGATCCCCGTACGTGTGTCCAGGGAGCAATTCGTATGAGCTATCGTGATCCCCGTACGTGTGTCCAACAGCGTAGTGTTTCACCTTTAACGCTATATTGTAGCTAATGTTGAATCCAAAATCAGTCCTGATCTCATCTCTCATCGCACTAGGTCGGAGGCCATGAACCTTATCAAACTGCCTAACAACAAAATATTGACCGATTACTTTGGACGACACCTGTGTAGGAGCAGATTTGTCTGGATCATTTAAACAACCAAGATGTTCGACGAATTTAACCACTCTCCACAACCCAGGGCTCATTCTTGCGTGCAACTTAAATGGACAGCATGTTTGACCCTTCATGTTACATACAACGTTGTACCTTGTCGTGCTAGATCTTTCAACATAGGTCTCCACTCCGTGCCGCAAGTTATACATGCCTACTGCTGTCTGGATCTTCTCTTTTGTCTCAAATACACTGTTCTTTTCAATAACACCAGACGCATCAATCTCAAGGCCAGTCAGCTGATCTACTCTCTCTGCTTCAATCGGCATGCCTATGAATGTGGCAGGTGCATTAGTTTCATCTACAAATATACTTTAGTTCTATTTCTATTATAACTAAACATAGTTTCCATACCTGGAATCAACCAAGGACGGGTGTTGGGCCGTGCACTACGCAACTCTTCTGACTGCATTTCAGGACGGCGCAACTCACGATTAATCACATATTTCTTCATACAATTGGTGTCTTCTCTCCTCAGCACCATCATCGCTTTCGCTAGAAGACTGATTAGTATCCTGCTGTATGCGATCCCCTTCTTCCACCGTTCTATTCCCGGGGTCATCATCATCATCGTTACAACCGTCTACGTCCTCCGCACCCTCACCAGAGACATCACCAGATTCTGCATCTACAGATTCTCTAAAACCAGCACACTGCATCTCTGAGGCCGGACAATACTCCACATTCAAATCAAAATCATGCCTCCCAGAAGAATTTGCCCTCGTACATGGGTCATTGCTCGTACCAGCACCTCCGTCATCATAACCCATCCCTAAAACCATACTACTCCCTGCACCCGTGATAGGACGGAGTGTGACGTACATCATTCCGACATCATCAACACACTTGAACACTTCTGCCACACGTGCATCATTCTTTATCTTATATTTGAACAAACGGCCATTGTAATCAACTAGAGAATGAACTACATAACCCCAATGCCCCAAATCAGCTTGCACTATGTCATGAATTTCTTTTAGCAAGCTACTATAACACAAACTGGCCTCTGGCAAGAACAACCAGTTCACCACTCCACCTATATATTGCAATCCTTCCCATGCTCCACCCCAACATATCCCAACTTTTCTATAACTCATCTGCACATTTTTTCAAAAACAACTTTAATGACATCAACATTAAAAGATTAGATAATTAGTTGCATCATTAAATCATTAGAAAATTTGTACTAAATTTGTATTCTATCCAGTCAACAAATTAATGTATGCAAACCTACACTGTTTCAACAAAACCCTAAACCCTTGACACACCTTAAAATGTGTCAGTATTTTTTTCTTCTATTCGGCCAATTATTTCTCTATTCGGCCCAAAAGTGTCTCCTATTCGGCCTAGTAACTTGCTCTATTCGGCCAACATTGAGTTCTATTCGGCCTACCAACGGTTTCTCTATTCGGCCAACAGTTTCTCTATTCGGCCCACCAAGCTATTCTATTCGGCCCACTAACTTCTTCTATTCGGCCTACTAAATTTCAGAAAATAAAAGATCATTTTTTGGGCATTTCGGCCAACGGGTGTTTTTTTCGGCCCACAAAGTTGTTCTATTCGGCCTACCAACATTGTTCTATTCGGCCTACTAACTTTCTGAAATTTAAAGAATTTTTTTGGGCTAGCCAACGGTTACTCTATTCGGCCCACCAAGTTATTCTATTCGGCCCACTAACTTCTTCTATTCGGCCTACTAAGTTTCACAAAATAAAATATCATTTTTTGGGCATTTCGGCCGACGGGTGTTCTATTCGGCCCAAAAAGTTATTCTACTCGGCCCAGCAACTGAATATATTCGGCCTACTCACCATTGTTTAACAAATTTGAAAAGATTAATTAAAAAAACCAAGATGTAACATGAGTGGTGAAGATTTAAGAGAGAAAAACTTTTGAATGTTACAAAATTATTCTACAAGTCATACAATTTTTTCTATTCTATTATAAAAACGTTGAATAATTAGAATACACTCATGAGCCATGTCAACAATTATAAAATTAGGGCATCACAACTATAAAACTTGTTTTAACATACATTGTACACCTGCTACCCAAATATCTTAATTCTCTCCAAAATTACTGAAAATTTGCTCCCAAATGCCCAACCTCTAGTACAAAAAATTTTAATATGTGTTGGACGACCACCTCCATTTTCCAATTTCCACTATATATTATCCTCATTATTTTGTATGGATATGGGGGAGCTGCGGGAGCACATGCCTACATAGTAGTACTAGGTATTAGGTATTGTACTTCCACACTTTATTCAGAAATAAAGAAGAATCCGATTCCTTTACTGTACTTTGGGTCAAAAAAGTGTGGAATCTCATCTGCAACCACCTGAAAAGTGGGTCCCCCACAAGGGCATTTTGGCCAATTCATTTCAAAGTGGCTAGAAAAAATTATGTATAACAAATGTGGCCACTTAAAATTACAGTTATCCAAAAGTGGCCACTTTTTACCATTTCCACAATTAAAAATGTGTATAAATTGAAATGGGATAGGAAAGTAAATTTTATACTAAAAATATTAAATTCAATACACAGTACTATAACGGGTCGTTTGCTTGCCATGATTAAGGGGGGATTCATGCAGTATACCTCCTAATACCACATTTGTCTTGATGTATTCATAATACCGATGACCACCTTTTTTTGGTATTGTGTATCCCACCTCAAGAGGTGGGATACACAACCCCTAAAATTAATACCTAATTATTAAATGTAATTTTACCATTATACTATTATCCAATAAAAATAATAATTAATAATACAATTAATAATAATAATTAATAATAATATTATTAATAATTAATAATAATATCAATAAATAATAACAATTAATAATAATCACTAATAATAATAATAATTATTATTATTAATATTAATATTAATTAATAATAATAATAATTATTATTATTATTATTATTAATATTAATATTAATTAATAATAATTATTATTATTATTATTATTATTAATCATAATTAATAATAGAAATAATTACTGATAGGTACACACTTTGTACCCCTAATTACTACTAGATACATTGATTTAAAATAATTATTATTTAATACAAAATATTAAAGTAAAATACCAAATATACCCCTAAACCCATATACCTTTAAAACACTAACCCCAACCTCCACCCACCACCGGACCACCGCTGGCGCTGCCGGACCGCCGCCGCCGCCGGCGGAGCTCCGGCGGCCGGTCGCCGGAAAATCTATTCGTCAGGAAAAAAAAAAAAAAAAAAAACTGGTCGCCGGAAAGCTGTCGCGCCGCCGCCGCCGGAGCTCCGGCAGCCGGTCGCCGGAAAAACTGTTCGTCCAAAAAAAAAAGAAAAAAAAAAAACTGGTCGCCGGAAAAACTGCCACCGCCGCCGGACCACCACATTTTTTTGCTGCACACACTTTTTTTTTCCTGCACACACTTTTTTTGCTGCACACACTTTGCTGCACATGAACTTTTGCTGCACACAATATTTATGTGCAGCACATTAATAGGGGTAATATTGAAATATCACTATATATTTTTGTACCTAGTAGTAATACTTTTGATGTTTGTATCTCATAGTAATTTAGGGTTTTTTTGTGTACCTAGTAGTAATCCTCCCTTAATAATAATATTATTATTATTAATAATAATTAATAATAATATTAATAAATAATTAATAATAATATTAATAATAATAAATAATCATATTAATAATAATAATTAATAATAATATAAACAATAAATAATAATAATATTATTATTATTAATAAATAATTAATAATAATAATAATAATAATAGCAATAATAACAATAATAATAATAATAACAATAAGGAATTATTACTTATAGATACAAAATATAAGATAAGATTACTATTAGATACAAAGTATAAATTATATTATTATCAGGTACAAAAACATGTAATGTAAAGTCTTAATTACCCTTTAACAAACTTCAATCTCGCTAATATGGATCATCAATTTAACCAACTTCTTTACCGCTAATACGGGTATTCAGAATGATAATTCAATTTATCTCATAAGTGCTACGGTATTCAGCTTCACAGTGCCCATTTTTTAATTAGAAATACATTGAAACAAAATTTATACAAGGTATTCAGAATGGGATTTTAATTTCTCCAATATGTGCATCGGTAATCAACTTCAGAATACCCATTTTTTAATAGGAAATAAATTGAAAAAAAAATCTACGTGATATTCAGAATTGAAAATCAATTTCTTTCGTACGTGCATCAGTATTCAATTTCAGTAAGCAAATTGAATACCATGGATTGTGTATGCAAATTAAGTATGCAAATTGAATAATTATCGGAAATTCATCCCGGAACCCTTCACGCCACTGCAGCTTTGCTCGGTTAAACCTGCATCGGAGTCCGCCAATTCTTCTAGTTAAAGATAATTGCTAACTATCCTTCTTCTCACGGTTGACTAATCTTCAACCTATTTCCTATTTTTATGGAGAAAGTTATGGATAAATTATTTTTTAAATACAATTAAAATTAAAATAGAGTTAAAAGTGGTATTTAATGGGTTCAATTTGGATATTGTATCTAATAGTAATATTAGTAGATAAATTGTACCTGTAAGTAATGGACCCTAACAATAACAATAATACTAATAAGGGTAAATATGTCATTTTACTTATTATCCCATTTGTTAATACTCTATAACAAACATAAAACAACTAATATCTAGTTATCAACAATCCCATTTTTTCATAATACCAAACAACAATACGATTAATCACAAGTCAAACAAATCTCATTATACACAATACATTTATATCACATATCCACAAGCAAACGAACTCTAAAAGTAATTCAGATCAAGACATGCAAACCTAGATTCAAACTTACTCCCTCCATCCCGCACCAAGGGTGCATTTTGCTTTTTTGCACGTAAATTAAGGAGTATTATTATTTAATGTGTAGTGGGTAGTTGTATTAGTGGGAGTGTGAACCCCATATTTTAATTGTATTAGTGGGTGAGTGTGGGACCCATGTGTATAAAAAAAGAAAGAGAACCCTTTGGGTGGGACGACCCTTGGTTAGGGATGTAACCAAACCAAACCGTTCGCGAACTATTCGAGTCTCGGTTTGATTAAATGTTCGTTCGCACTCGTTCGTTAACCTTAACGAGCCAAACAAAACTTGAATTTTGGGTTCGAATAGTTTATCAAACCAAACTCAAGCCTAAGGGTGTTCGGCTCGAAAGCTCGCGAACATATTCGTTTATAGGCTCGCTAATGGCTCGCAAACGCATTCGTAAATTTTATAGTTATTCTTTAGAATTATATATTATTATTTATTTATTAATATTCAATAATTAAATATTTTATATTAAATCACACAAATATGATAATAACTTAAGTGATTATTTAAATATTTAAATACTTTTACCGTTTATAATTATATTTTGTTAGTTTGTTTATTTAATATTATGAATAATATTAAATGTTTATAAACAAAACATTCTTTTAATATCCAGGCACAAAATTATTTAAATGTTCATGAAAATGTATTCATAAACAAGTTACTTTATGTGTTCGTGAACATGTTCGCGAGTCTTAACAAATAGTTTGAATTCGAGCTCGAGTTCGATATTTTTTTTCTTGACGAGTTCGAACTCGGGCTCGAGTTTGATAATTTCTTAACAAATGATCCTCAAACCTAGTAATGTTCGACTCAGTTCGATTACATCCCTACCCTTGGTGTGGGACGGGGGGAGTATGCAGTACTTTCTCATAAATAAATCATCAAAAATAAAACTCCGTCAGAGTATAATTTAGTATTTACTGCCTAATTTTTTTAAATAAAAATATTTTATACTAACAAATTTATTTTTTTATTTATGATATTTATTTTTAGATATCTTTCAATATTTTATGGGTCAATAAATATTAGGTACAAAACGTATTTAGATATTGCTAATTCATACATTTGTTATAGAAAATTACGCACAGATACAAAATTTTATTATATTTTTTTCATATTACCCATACTTACTGAACATCAGTGTGCAATGTGTGAAGCAAATTAAAAAAATACGATTAAGTATTTATATGTATATACATCACTGTGCACTCATTTGAGATAAATAATTTTTGGGGAGAAAAAAATGAATAAACTATTTATATAAATATACATCAGTGTACATTATAAATAATTGTCGAAGATATAGTCATTGAATACAACTTAATTTGTACACACATGTGCACAATGTACTTAATCAATCTGAATTTTGATTAATTAATCGGAACCTTGTCACAAAATGAAGAATGAAGTCGCAATTAAAATAATGAAGACGAATATGTACATTGGCGTGCATTTAGAGAGAGAAATAATAGAAGTGACCGCAGAGTGAATTAGAAAAATATTTTTTCCTAAATTATTTCTTTCAAAATATGTACATCAACGTGCATTTACAGAGAGGAATAAAGAAAGAGACCGCAGAGATAATTAGAAAAATAATTTTTTCCTAAAATATATACATCAGCGTGTGTTTAGATAGAGGAATAATCGCAATGCCTATTGTGTCGGCTTGTCCTTTCATAAGTGGAGACAAAACAAAGCGCCCATAATAAAGGCGTTTATTGTCTTTTCTTGATTCAACACACTTCCACTGTAGTGTCCGAGTAGATACTGTAGTGTCCGAGTAGATACTGTTACTTTCTCTCGAACCATAGTAATAATATTTTATTTGATTGAATTATTTATTTCTCTGATTTCTCTTGAAATTTATTCACTCTTCATTTCTACACGTCTTTTTTTTTTTTTAGGTCTACAGTCATTATGTGGCATGGGGGTTACATCCCGCACAAAAGTTAATAGTATACCACTTCTACGAATAGCTCGTAACGCGGTGTCTCTTCCGAGACCGGGACCTTTTATCATGACTTGAGAGAATTAGGAAAACGATTTTTTCCTAAATTTCCTCTCCTAAAATCTCGATTGATAAGTATAATAATAGTGTACATCGGTGTACATTGACAAAAGAAAGGCCAATTCTGTATAAACGTTGAATATTAGTGTACATTAGTATATACTAATATTAAACGTTGAATTAAGTTTTGATGTGGTGTACGTTAGTGTTCAACGATGTTTTGTATAAACGTTGAATATTAAACGTTGTGAACAAGGGTAATGTTGGGAGAAAAATCGCAGTAATTATATTAGATTAATGTATTTATTAATAATTAGGTTGTAAATACACGTACCTATAATTAATAAACCCATATTTTATTGATATTATTTCGATAAAAATGTTTGTTTTAACTTTTAAAGACTTATAACGTATCTTACAAAGTAATTAATAATACTAAAATAAGTAAATCTTGTTGAAAAAAATAATTAATAAACAGTAATTAATGATACTAAAATAAGTAAATCTTATTGAAAAAAATAATTAATAAATAAATATATTAATATAAAAATGAAAAAATATATATATTTTTTAAATATTCATTGAATAAAATTTTATTTTTTTGTTTAAAATAAATTTTAAATTAGAAAAATAAAAATAACTTTAAGAAAAAAAAAAAGAATGAAGGGTGAAACTTGAATGGAATGATAGTGATACACTCAAAAACTTGTGGAATGGTAATTGCCAGCTTGGGGATATCAAATTACTAATAGTGTAGATTAAATTAAAAAAAATTTAACGGTTAAAATCGTCAAGTGCACTGTAATTGGACTCTATAAGCAACACTTGCGCATGGGATGGAATACGCTCCGCACAACTCTGTCGGATTCCGACAAGTCGGTTCTTCGCCGACGCCGTACCAATCTATACCGACCACCGGTGCCATAGAAATAAGTCAGACGAACTCATATCAGAAACGGACAAGAGGCCCCATAAAGTATGGGCCAGACGGCAAACTGACTAAAATTTTTAAATAAAAATATTTTATACTAACAAATTAATATATTTATGATATTTATTGATAGATATCTTTCAATATTTTATTGATATTATTTCAATAAAAAAATATTTGTTTTAACTTTTAAAGACTTAATGATACTAAAATAAGTAAATCTTGTTGAAAAAAATAATTAATAAACGGTAATTAATATACTAAAATAAGTAAATCTTGTTGAACATATAATTAATAAATAAATATATTAATATAAAAATGAAAAAAATAATATTTTATGATAAATCAATGAGGTACCACTTGTGAACATAAAAAAATATTTGTTATACTTTCGTAACATTTATACATATTGTTCTGAGAGATATACTCCCTCCGTCCCAACTTAAGAGTCTCATGTGGATTAATGACTATTATTATTTAATGTGTAGTGGGTAGTTGTATTAGTGGTTGTGGGGGCCATGTTTTAATTGTATTAGTGGGTGTGGGTGGGTCCCATATGTTCAAAAAAGGAAATGAGACTCTTTAGGTGGGATGACCAAAATGATAAAATGACCCTCTTAATCTGGGTGGAGGGAGTATAATTAAAAGAACTCACGAACGGAATGACATTAGAGGGTGACATTGAGGTAGAAGATCACAAAACGTGAGTATTATACTATGAATTGTTTCATTTAAATTAGATTCTTAATTTGTAAATACGAAGTTTCTGAGAAAATCTGAGTTCAATTCTTCCTCGTTCGTATTTTATGATGAATTTTTATTTAATAAAATATTAATATATATTGAGAATTTTATTAACATCAATATTTGTATGTTATGATATTTGCAATATATTTGTTAAATTTTTGAAAAAATATTTAGTCATTTATAAGTTCAAAAGATAATTATATTCATAAATATTTCATAGAGTTGATAAATTGAGCAAATTAACATATATAATAAAAAGCCAAACAAAATGATGAATTTAAAATAAAAGAGCCCTATTGTAATGAATTAAAAACCTAAAAACCAATCATCACTAAACAAACTTTAGTCTCCATTCAGGGAGAAATTTTAAATTTCGGGTGTGCATCAGTTTGTTTTTTACATTCATCATCTTATTGTGCTTCTTTCACACTTCACACACATATATACTAACCTTAAAAATCGCAAGAAATCATATTCCGAATTCATTTTTAGCCATTTATCCCATAATTATTTTGTGTGAAGCCAATCTACTAAAAAATAAAATGTTACAATGAGACATCCAAATTAAAAATGTTCCATGGGACAAGAAAGTAACTTTTATACTAAAAATATTAAATTAAATACACCATAGTATAGAGTAATTCAATCATGTCACACAAACCTAGATTCAAACTCCGTATCTTACACTTGTATTTCATAAACCATGCCCATTGCATATGCATCTTACATTTGTATTTCATAATCTAATATAAACCAATTTATTCTTATGCCCATTGCATTCTTACATTTGTATTTCATAATCTAATATATTCTTATTCTCATAGCATTTCTTACCCTTGTAGAGTTAAACATAAAACCACCGGGAACAATCTCAACTTCTAATAGCAGTTTTCGAAGGAAGATCGCTTTTAAGTTAAAAATTTGAAAATATAAAAACATTTCCATCAATATCTTTTAATAGTACGACCTTTATTTGCTCCTTTCCACAAATTTGAACTGCAGTATATAGCAAGAAAAAACTAAGGATCAGCTTGGTTCAAATTTCGACATGGTAAAGTTAATGAAAATCATTAATGAGGGTAATGAGAATGTAAATGGAAAAGATTGAAGGGGTGATGAGACTGATTGAGGATTTCGGATTTTCATTAGGTTTTAACGAATACTAGGAATGAAAATCAATACATTTTCATTCTCATTACTCTCTCATCACACCTTGCCATTTGCCCCCAAAAATCGAAAGGGTAAAAAGGTTACCAGGGATTCAACAAAAATTACACAACTAAAATCGAAATTATCCCGACATTCAAGACTGGTCATAATTTAACAAATTTCCACACTTGAATAGATACAGAACAAGTATGTGTACTAAGGCAACACTGGATAGCATTCAGACAGGAATGCCACGATTATTCAAACCCACCGACTCTAGTAAAAGTTCACTCAACATGTAACGACCTTTGCTAATTATAACAAAACACATCATAGTTCATACTCACATAAGATTATAAATTACTCGTGATATGGATTTTGATGTTGCAGCTCAAAAACCATGTATCTTGATATTATCCTTCTTCACGATTCCAGCCTATATCAAAAAAAGTGGATTAGCATACAACATATGAAACTTAATATTACAACACTCATGATCCTGTTAAGACATCACTACATATTCATATGAATTTCTGTAACTATTACTCTAACCATATATTTAAGCTCTCTCATAAAAGTATTCAACATTGGACAATCTATTCTCATGCCACTAAACAGCAAGGAAAGGGAAATAATGCAATCACCTGAACAAGGAAAGTAGAGACGTTCTTCCGCTGATCACCTTGAAGTTGAATAACCTGCACAAACAGAATTATTTGAACGTTTATTTATTTGATTAATAATTATGAAAAGCATAGTCATAAGAGTAAGTATGAACAGTTCACACAAACCTGGCCTAGTTCTGGATCCTGGACGACAGTTCCATTGCAGCAAAACTCCTTCTTAAGATCCTTCAGGATTTTGTTATAGCTGAACTCCTTCTTCAATCCTTGAACTGTAGTCAAGCTTTTACGACCATTCCTCTGCTGTATGCGAATATGAACGTAGTCCTTTGTACCGGCACCAGTATTCTCAGCATTTGCATCAGCAAAAGGATCTGTAAGTCAGGATAACACAATTTAATTGCTGCTACATCGAGGAAAGCCCTTCTAATCTCTTTGCATCTAACAAGGAATAAAAAAAATGCCACCTTTTCACTCACATACCAACAACTGTAAGCTTTTCTAGAAATTTCATTCACTGAATTCCATATTCCGCATCAGATATAAAACAAGATACAAGAGAAATGAGGGAAACAAACAACTAACAATTTAGACAAATGAATGAAATTAGCATACCAAAGGTGTAAGGAATCTAGATATCATGAACAGACATGAAAATTGACATAAAACAAGAGCAAATAAAACAAGTTAATGGGATTAGCATACCGAAGGTAGTGGGAATCTGGATATCAAGATCAGACATGAAAATCGCTTGATGCAGCAAATCCGAATAGAGAACAATGATATCACAAAGTAGATTAAAATGCTCAGACCTGAGAGAAAAAAAAAAAAAAAAAACATAAGTGATGAAGCAGCAATATAAGAAGACCAAATGCATACTTTAAATTATTAATGTTTGGATATGCCTTAAAGTATACTAACAAGTGATAATTATATTATATTGAAGTCTCTGACTTTCCAGTTCTAGCTTGGTAAAGTAATTTGTGTCTACATACTTCATATTAAAATCATCACAGCAAGGTAATATCAACAGTGAATTTGGTGGTTATTGAAGAACTACTTGTAGAAATCTTCAACTATAGTAGTGATACTCGGCACTTATTGTTATAAAATAGCTATCAAGATCACAAAAGCATTAAAATTCAATCATCCAAGCAAAAGAATTCTAGAGGCTCTCATTGAAGCTATAAGCTGTAAGAATTCAGCAGCTAAAAACAAAGGATAACATAAAGCTAGATCTAAAGACAACTTCGGCAGTAATAGAATCAACCATTACCTCTAACCCTAATTTCAAGAAACGAAATCTGCACGCTATAGCGCACGTAGAGAACTGATTGAAGTTTCTAAAGAGAAAATTATTGGGAAGGAAAAAACAAATTAAACCTAAAGAATCTCAGCTACAGAAGATTCCAGCGGGTGAAAAAGTAATTAAAGAAAACATCTTTTAAATCATCCCTCAGAATATATTTGATACCAAAAAAAAATCACATAGAATTCATCAAAGAAAGAAACACAAAGTAATATAAAGGAATCAATAATTCAATACCCATCAAATAAACATTGATCCAAAACCACAAATTTCAGGACAAAAAGACAAATTCTAGATCAAAATAGCAAATCAAAATTTCACAGTGTCAATTAATGAATTCCGACAAATTCCAATCATGCAGGACATCATAAGACAGCAGATCTGGAAGAAGAAGAGATGAAAGTAGGATGAAAGAGAAGCGTACCTTAGTCCGATTGAAAAGATGCTACGAGAGAAACCCCAAATCGGATGTCTGAGCAAATAGAAGAGCAAATGGGTAGAGAAAGTAGAAATAGAAAGTGCGGAGGAATAGAAGGCTTGTTAAAAGCGTGTTTTGGATTAGGTCGGTTGCGAAAAAGCGGAATATAGAGAAGAGTAACGGAAATGGAACAAATAAAACAAAGAGTCGCGTAAGCGTGGCAAGCGTAACAAATTCCGATGTAAGACTCCGTGAAATGTGATGTGAAAGGGATTTAGTATTACAGTTATTTGAAAGGAAATTTTAATATATTTAATTAATTAAACTATAAGCTAATTTACATGAATTTTGTAATTTTTTCACATTGTATATATTATTAAGATATATCCAAAAGGTCCAAAGATGTTAATATAGGTTGAGTGTTAGGGCTTTGTTTAATTTTGAAAAATGTAAGGTTGAGTTCGCATCTTCGATTTAAATAAAGTTATTTTTGCTCGAACCGATTAGTAATTTGCAGTCCTATAGGACCAACCTGCACATTAAAAGGAATGACCTGGTTAGAGTGATTTTTTTTATTATTAATAATATTAATGATTATTTGTATATTAAAAAATATTTTCAATTGATAATTATACTAATAATTTAATATCCTCTAATTTACTATCTTTTGTTGTTTTGTTACTTTAAAATAAAATAATTTAAAAATGAAGTGTATGGACATCTTTAAGTTGTTTTGTTACTTTAAATAAAATAATTTAAGAATGAAGTGTATAAGACCTTATAAAAAATAATATTGAAAATGAATTATCTCAATTTATAAATAAGGGAAAATAAACTT
Source organism: Pogostemon cablin (assembly GCA_023678885.1). Taxonomy (NCBI): domain Eukaryota; kingdom Viridiplantae; phylum Streptophyta; class Magnoliopsida; order Lamiales; family Lamiaceae; genus Pogostemon; species Pogostemon cablin. The sequence continues at coordinate 23,347,708 of CM042973.1, forward strand.
TTTTGTCCGCTAACTTTGCCCAATTTTGAATTTAGTCCATAAGTTTTTCACTTTTTGAAAATCGTCCATTATATTTGCAAAATTTTGAAAATCGTCCATTATATTTGAAAATTTTGAAAATCGTCCATCATGTTTATCAAGTTCAACAAAATCGTCTGTTTCAACATGTCATTAGCAGGTTATTCTAAAAAATAAAAAAAATATGTAAAATATATATATATATATATATATACTATTTTTAAAAAAATAGCCTCCACTAAGAATTTATATTATACTCTCTCCGTCCGCCCGAAAGAGGACATTTTGTTTTTGTGCACGTTGATTAAGAAGTATTGTTATTTAATGTGTAGTGGGTAGTTGTATTAGTGGGAGTGTGGATCCCATATTTTAATTGTATTAGTGGGTGTGTATGGATCTCATGTGTGTAAAAAAGAAAGTGACCCTCTTTGGAACGGACGACCAAAATAGAAAAAAGACCATCTTTCGAGCGGACGGAGGAAGTATCAATATTTAGTCAAATTTGTTCCACTTTAGTAATGAGATTAATATTGTTTGTTTGGTATACGGAAGTGAAAAATGAAAAGTGAGATAAAATTGATTAAATAAAAATATGATATAGATTAATTGAGGAGAAAATATTCAAATGACCTGCCATAGCAGGTCAAAGGACTAAAATGTTGAATTTTATGAAGTTAATGGGCTAATTTCAAAATTGTTATAAAATTAACGGACTAATTTCAAAATTAAAAAAGTTAATGAACCAATTTCAAAATGAATGAAAGTTAGCGGACGAAAAAATCTATTTTCCCTATAAATAATATTAACATATTTGGGATCCTAAAATTATTTTGATTTTTTTTAATGTTTAAACTTATAAATATACACTGTTAGGACATCATTTGATATATTTCGTATTTATTTTTTTATGTTAGTTGTATTAACTTTTTAATTTATTTTTTATTCTCGAAATTATTAGTGGCACATTTATCTAGAGGCCCGTTAGGGTTAAGCGTGCATAAATGGAGGTCCATTTAACATGAACTGTTTAGCTGGTAGTCCGTTTAGTCCGTTATGGCGTTATTCTTCGTTTTCTCCTACGTGGTTCTGAATTTTCTCCATTCTCATTCTCAAGTAAACAAACACTGATGAACTCTCTAAGTGCAGAATAAATGGATGGATGTATGGATCTTGATTTAGGAACTAGCAATGGGTGATGAAAGTGAAGAGTTATGGAATACTCCCTCCGTCCCCTTTAAGGGTGTCATTTGCTTTTTGCACGTGGATCAAGGAGTATTATTATTATTTTTAGTGGGTAGTTATATTAGTGGAGATGTGTGTCCCATTTTTTAGTTGTATTAGTGGGTATGTGTGGGTCTCATATGTATAAAAAATGAAATGAGACCCTTGGGGGCAAACGCCCGAAATGAAAAAATGATACCCTTGAAAGCGGATGGAGGGAGTATAATTTAAGAGTTGTTTTTGGAACTCTTCAAGTGTTCTTCTTATAGTTGAAAGCTCACAAGACTTGGATTCTACCTCAAAAGAGAGTTTTTTCACGTTAAAACACTTGTGCCGCTGGAACATGGCACTAGTCGTGCCATAAGTGGCATGGGTCGTGCTACACGGTGTTGGCAACTCGTGCTGCCCGTCGGCAGTTTGAGCGATCTCACCATTTTTATTATGATTTCTTCATCCAAACTTTGATTTAGGTGATTTTTGCGCCAAAATGATACTCTTTTCCTTCGCATTCTATTCATATAAAAAACTCAAGAAAATTTTACCATTTGAGGGGTGGAACAAGTTGTGAAAAAGTAGCACTGAGTTGTGGTGTGTTGGCATATGTGCGGGACGTGCTGCACGTGGGCGGCATGACCTGGCTCTCGTGCTGTTCACCTGGCCGGCACGACTTGATTCGTGATTGGCACGAGCCGTACCACTTCTTTTCTGCTCAATTTCGACCCGACTTCCGATTTTACTTTGTTTTCCACCTAAAAACACGAAATAACATTCAAATGCATCTCTAACTCGAATATATGAAACATAACAATATGATGCATAAATACAAACATAAATTTCACATAACGGTGTTAAATCAAACCCTAAAACATGCAGATTTTCACATTCATCAAGTAATTAATTAGGGAAAAGGGTCAACAAAGCCCTTAATCTTATCCCATGAGGGCAAATAAGCCCTTCACCCATATTTTTGTTCACCTGCATCCCTTTGTTATCCTAATTAGATCAAATATGCACTTTATCTTCTAAAATCTTATCATATTAAGAGTTCCGTTTGAAAATATTATAACGCCGTGTTCTGTGGAAACCGTTTCCACGTCAATTACCACTTCTGAACCAACCCTCTCTACCATTTCATTATCCTTCAAATTTCTAGCGACGCAGCGTACCAGAAACACTACCCAATTCGTCGTTTCCTGCTTTGATTCGCCTCTCTCTGAATCGAAAAGATGATATCCAATTCGACGGCGAAGATCGCCGCCGGCGATCTTATTTTCTATAGTGAAAACCTAAATTCTCAGGAAGATCTTCGCGGAGGAGTTGGGCGATCACAAGTTGGTGGTTATCATTGTTCACTCGGTTATGCTGGAGTCGGAATTTGTGGGTTCTGACGACAAGGCAAATTAAGCAGTTGATGGTTTCGATCCGTTTATTGCAACACAAGGGGAAACCATCGAAAAACAACAGAACACGGCGTTATTTTTTTTTTTTCAAACAGAAGTGTTGATATAATTAAATTTTAGAAGATAAGGGGCATATTTGATCTGATGCAAGTGAACAAAAATATAGGTGGAGGACTTATTTGCCAGATAAGATTGGGGGCTTTGTTGACCCTTTTCCCAATTAATTATGAGGGAGATTTGATTGTATTTTTTTATTTAACTTTTAAGATTGTGGTGGATCTATTTGAGATTTTGGGCTTCAAAATGTTCTAGGCCAATGTTCACATAATTTTATTTTCTATCCAATTTATAATTATGTTTTCATTTTTTACTGTATAAAATTTTTATATATTATTGAAATCGTAATAGAGAAAATTAAAAAATGAATTAGTGTCACGTAGATCTATAATTAGATCATTTGAGATATAAAAGTGGGTTGAGTTAACCAATATTAACCCACCACATTTTATTATTTTTTGGGTTAGAGTTCGTTAGGTTATAGGTAAGGTATCACATATATGAAGTAGGTTTTCTATGAAGCGGTCATTGGATAAATTTTGGTAGAGCATAACAAGTTGTCAACGTGTCAAATTTGTTAAATGAATATTTTTAAAATATGAACATAAAATATAATTAAAAAAGTATGCAGTATTAAAATTGGATGATCCATAATTTATCTTTTTGTTTTTTTTTCAATTTATATATGGTGGTTATTGATATGTCGAATACTCGAATTGAGGTCCAAATCTCAAAGGCAGGTTATATGCGAGTTATTTTTAGAGTGGATCATATGCGTGACGGGTATTCGTGGGACAAGTTGGTGGTGAATTTTTATTGGTTTTGTAAGTTAGTTAATGGTACTAGGCATATTTTGACATATTTAAGACTATTTGATTGAATTTTAAAAGTTAGAGGATTAATTTCAAAATTTTACAATATTTAGGATTCATTTAAAAAATGGCAAACTTAAAGGATTAAAATATTCATTTTTTTCATTACATCAAAAGTGTCATGTGGTACCGGTTATGTGATCTACTCCAACGGATAAATGAACTAAATTATTAAATTTTAAAAGTTTATGGACCAATTGCAAAAACTCAAAAATGTATGAGCTAATTTCAAGAAAAGATAAATTTGACGGACTAAAAAAATATATTTTCCCTTACAATTATGTCCTTAAAGTTAACCCTAAACTTAAGGGTTATATATGCTCTAAACTACTAACTCTAGCGGTGAAACCTGCTCTAAACTACATAAGTGTGAAATTGTAATTATATACACTTAAAATTAACATTAAACTATAAGGATAAATAATAAGCTATATGGACAAAATATACATTGATTATAGATATATCCTAAACATAAGGTCTAAATTACGATTATATTCCTAAAATTAAATTAAAAAATATCGAAAAAGAAATAGCGAAATACCTGCTAAGCAAAAATTTTGGGAGGAGGCTAGTCCTCTACTAGTTATGGTCAAAGATTAAATCAGTTCACTTACATATTTACAATAGAACAAATACAAGAAATTCGAATGTGAAATTTATAAATCCCTCAGTCCAAGAACTTTGGAATGATAACTTATGAATTAATTGATCTTATCCCATGCCAATGCCATCATGGAAGTGTGCTCCATTTTTATTCATATTACATGGATTGCATTTATTATTTTTATTATTTTATAATCTGACATATTCCTTCCTTCGTTGGTAAACTCTTGCATAAATTCGAACTTATCTTTACTCAAATGAGATATTATCAATTTTACTTTTTGTGATTTATATTATTTTATGCTTTCTCCATTAAAAGGATTCTCTTATACTTCTACTTAACACAAATAATATGATCTTCATTTGTATTTCTTTTATTAATATGAATATAATATATCAATAATACTCCATTTTATAGTCTCCACATTACGATTTATATAATAAGTTTAGAGAAAATACTGGCTATATTGCTTTGATTGAAATTAATTTGGTCTTCTAATTTCTTATTATTTTAATCTTAATTCTTTTGTATCATTTTCGATCTTATAACTACTAATAATTTTTAGTTTTATTCATTTTTGCAACATAAAATTCAAACTTTCAAATCTTTTACTAGTCTCACAGTTTACCATAAGTTATCATTTGTTTTTCTCACATTAACTTAAAAATATTATTATTATTTTTTATGTAGTGAATAGTATTAGTAGCGAGTTAGACTATATGCAAGACCCTTACACTAAAAAATAAAAATAAAAATAGAAATCTTTAGAGTAGACGCTCAAAATGATAAAATTGAGACTTTTGGAGTGGATGATAAGTTTTACTAAACTTTGCAATTAAAAAATTGAAATAGATACAAAATCACTAAAATTGAAAAAGTTAAAAGTTAAAGGATTGAAATTGAATTTATTAACCAAAATTAGATATTAATTCAATAAATTTAAATACGAATCTTAAAATTTGATCTTGAATTTCTTAACAATATTATTAAATTTCTTAATTAACCGTTGCAAAAATGAAAGAGACACCTTTAAAATTATTTTACTCAACATTCTCATGGATATATAATTGTGACTCATGTATAATTTTATTTGTAGAGTTTAATCTTTATTTATATTTTACTGTTAGTTTATAATATTAACTTCTTATCGTATAATTATTTTTTACATTCGTATAATCTAATTTTCCACAAAGTACACTCCATTTTAGTTAATAATAATTAAATTAAATACTTACTAACTAAATTAAATTAATTTTGAAAGTTGAAACTTGTTGCGTGCATGCAATTTTGTCAGTTATAATAATGCACTAAATTATGGAAGTTGAAACTTGAATGAATGGACAAAGGAAGCAGCCCCGAAGCTTCATATTATTATGTGAGATCTTTATCCAACACATCAATACGTCTACTTTTTTTTTCTTTTTTTTTACTTTTATTTTATACAGCTGTTTTTATCTAATACTGTGTATCGCAATTTGATTTAAATTAATTATATGAGATCTTTATCCAACACATCATATTCAATACTGTGTATCTAATACTGTGTATCGCATGCAATTAGTACTGCTTTAACTTTTCGCACAATTTTAAATTGAACATAATATTTTGTGTGTGTACTATTTTGATGTAATGGTTATGATTTTTTTTTTTTAATCTTTATAGTTTGTTATATATTTTTAGGATGTGTTTATGTGAGGTGGGTTTAAAATTTTTGAATAATGCATGATAATTTACTTATTTTGATCTTTTATTCATATATCTGATGAATTCCTTCAAAAATAATTTATGAGTTATGTACTTCCTCCGTCCCCCAATGTATTTCACGTATTTGTGTGCGCGGAGTTTAAGAAAAATTTGACTTTTTAAGTATAAAGTAAGAAAGAGAATAAATATTTTAGTTAATTTAATGAAAAATGTGTGTAAAGTTATTGGAATGGGTGAAAAAGTGAGTATTTTGTTGGGATATGTGTAAAAAGTAAGTATTATTATAGTGTATTCATTACCATTTTTAGTAAAAGTAAAGTGTGAAATACTTTGAGGGACGGATGGAAAAGGAAAGTGTGAAATACTTTGGGGGACGGAGGGAGTATTTATTAGAAGATTGATCTTTATAAAAGTAAAAATGAATTAAATTTTAATTTCTGCCAAATGGTCGAGTAAAACATTTACATGTAAACTTTCACGCGAAGCAATATTTTTATTCCCCTAATCTTGAAGCTGAAGTCTGTTATTCTAAGTAATATATCTAAGTAATAATTTTCTCAAACGCTGTAAATTTAGGACAGGAGTATTTATGTCTGAGATTGTCAATAAAAAGTTGACTAATTTACGTTATAATTTAGAGCAAGATACCATTTCAAGTAATACCGTTTTCACACTTTCAAAATAATTAAAAATTTTTTTATTAAAAATACTTATGCTACAAATTATTAATAAAATATTTCACAATTCAACTATTATTTTTCATTAGTTTGACTATCATTATTTGTTTTTAGTTTATATCACTACTGGTACTACAAAACTAATAAAGTATTCATTATTATAATATACTCTGTACCTCTCACATCATTCATGCTTCGGGTTCTACGTTATTTTACCTATTTTATTAATATTTTCGAATATTTTAATACTTTTATAATAAATAAAGTGCAAAATATTTGTTAAATTTTTTGAGACGGAGAGAATAACTTATACTCCCTCCGTCCCAAAATTGATTGCACACTTTCCACATTTATCCGTCCCAAAATAGATTGCACCTTTCCAAAAAAGGAAATATCACATCAATACCCACCCCTAAAAGTTCATCTTAATTACAACTTTACCATACTCACCTAACACACATAACATACTTTATAATTTATTTATTACCTAAAAATACCACAATACCCCTAAAAAGTCAACATTTCTTAAACTCCGTATCTACAGTAACAGTGCAATCAATTTTGGGACGGAGGGAGTATAAAATATACAAAACTGAAATCAAATTAATTACTCCCTCCGTCCCATAGAAGTTGACACACTTTTTTTTTGGTTTGTCCCACTAAAGTTGACACATTTCCTTTTTAATATATGAGACTCACACAAAAACAATTAATCTATTCTCATGGGCCTCACATATCACATCTAATATAACTACCCACTACACATTAAATATTATTTCTCTCACTTCACTTTACTCCACTTTACTCCACTTTACATTAAATTATTATACTCCTTAATCTCCGTGCCCAAAAAAAATTATACCAACTTCTCCGGGACGGAGAGAGTATATGGATAAGGTTATATCAATAAAAAACAATAGAAGATCTAAAAATCTTATTACCTCATGCCCAATACAATCAATACTTTTTTATTCTCGTTATATCATTTATTTCCACTTATTAAGCAACACTTAATTAATTAATAATGTAATTAAGAGATTGAAACAGGGGGAAAATACATTTCACTTTCAGGGACGCGCATAGCGGTATCGATTCCTTTTTAAAACCACGCTGCTTTTCCCTCCTCCGTACTTGAAACAAAGAAATACTCCACAAGAGAGAGAGAAATTGGAAATATGGCTCGAGATAGGAAGATCGGGGTGGCGATGGATTTCTCCAAGAGCAGCAAGGCGGCGCTGCAGTGGTCCATCGACAACCTCGCCGACAAAGGCGACACCTTCTACATCATTCACGTCAAATCTCACTCCTCTCAGGAGTCTCGCCATACCATCTGGTCTCAATCCGGTTCTCGTACGCACCAATTCTCCGATCGCCACTCCAAACATCACCTAATCGTTTTTGCTTTTTTATATTTTCTGAAGTTTGTGTCTATTTTGTAGCTCTGATTCCACTGGTGGAGTTTCGTGAGCCGGAGGTGATGAAGATCTACGACTTGCCAACTGACATTGAACTTCTCGACACTCTCGACACCGCCGCTAGGCAGAAAGAGGTTCTCCTTCATTTGATTTTTAATTTCTAGGGTTTCAAAGCCATTTTTGGGGGTTTCTTCTTTTTTTCTTTTTCATTAATCGCATATAATCCTTCCGATCAATTTTTTTTTTTTGCATATAATACTATTTTCATTTAAAATTGTGAAATGTTAATTAATTTATCAGATCCATGTGGTAACAAAATTGTATTGGGGAGATGCGAGAGAGAAGCTGTGTGAAGCTGTTGAACATCTGAAGCTGGATTCATTGGTTATGGGGAGCAGGGGACTTACCACCATCCAAAGGTATTCCAATTTACTGGGTTTTTTTCAAATTTTTTTTTTTATTTTCAATAATTAACAAGTTAAATTTATCAATTTTGTAAGTATTATTCTTTGAATTTATTCCTATTTTTTATATAGGATAATTTTGGGAAGCGTGACAAGTTATGTGATGGCCACTGCAACTTGCCCAGTTACTATAGTGAAGGATCCTGAGTTTCACAAGTGATTTTGAGATATTGATACCTTTCCGGTGAAGTAATTAAATATCTTTATTACTATGTTGAAAAATAAAAGATAAGTCTTTTTCCATACAATATGTTATAAACCATCTCATAAAACAGTGTTACGTTTGACATTTACAAATGTATTTGCATTAAATTCTAGCATGCTTAGTGCAAATGTGTTTTAGCTATCCTAAGTTGGCGGTCTAGAGTGTAAGAAAGTACTCATTTTATTTTATTAACCTTAGGTTTGTTTTAGACTTATTTAAGTGGGTTTTAAAAACCAAAAAAATACTTATTCCTAAATCCAAAACAAACATATGAATATGTTTGTTTTAAATTTAGGATATGATATTTATTTAATTTCATGTCAAATCTATGTGTAAGAAATGTGTGGTAGGATATTATATATATGTGTATAAGTGTACTAGTTGATTTGAGAGAAGAGAAGAAAAAGAGAGATTTAATATTAATTTGAAAAGAGAGAAAGTATAAAAGATCATGGTTTAGGAGTTAATTAGGTTTGTAGTTGTATAAATGTATGATTTTGAAATTTGGATGTAGATTTTGAAAATAAAAAACAATATTTAAAAACTGAAAACAAGTATGGTTTTGAAATTTGGATGTAGATTTTGAAAATAAAAAACAGTATTTAAAAACTGAAAACAAATATAGATAAGTGTTGTGAATGATTTGCCAATACTAACAAGAAATCATAGCAAGTTAATGAGATCACACAGAATGACAATCAAGAGTAAAAGAAACAATGAGAGTAAACAATTTAAGTGGTTCGATCTTGTTGATCTATGTCCATCGATGCAAGTAAGAAGCTTTTATTGATATGATTATGCAAGCAATAAGCCGATTAGTGGATTACTAACTCAATAGGTTTGGCCATTTATGTATGTATAGAGCCAAAATGCCTGTAACTAATCACATTCAAAAAAGTCCTTCAAAAGTTAACCACCCGATAACATTTTTTCCCTTAACCAAAAAACTGATCTCTAACTTTTTTTCAACTAACTAACAGACTTGATAACTCGTTCATGCATCTTCATTAAACCTCCAACCAACATCTAACCACCTAATCTAACACCTCATTGGTCGATTGGATCAAGGATTCAAAGATCATCTCACTAAGGCATATCCATTTTCAATTGATTTTGTTTTCTTTTTTGTTAATGGTAAAGAGAAAATGTATTATTTGTTGTGAACCTGAAGTTTCCACGTCGCTCGCACACGGGATTGTGTGCCTGCTTAGGGCTTGAAGCCTTTACTTGTGGACGCGTTTTAAACCCGTGAGATCCTGAAGTATAAAAGCGGACAATATCCACAAGCTGTTTATAACACGTTATCAGCACGATGCTCACGATGAGAGGGTGTGTTGTGAACCTGAAGTTCCCACATCGCTCGCACACGGGATTGTGTGCCTGCTTATAGCAGGGCTTGAAACCTTTACTTGTGGACGCGTTTTAAAGCCGTGAGGTCCTGAAGTACCAAAGCGGACAATATCCACAAACTGTTTATAATACGTTATCAGCACGATACTCACGATGAGAGGGTGTGTTGTGAACCTGAAGTTCCCACATCGCTCGCACACGGGATTGTGTGCCTGCTTCCCTGCTTACACACGGGATTGTGTGCCTGCTTCCCTGCTTAGGGCTTGAAGCCTTTACTTGTGGACGCATTTTATAATACGTTATCAGCACAATACTCACGATGAGAGGGTGTGTTGTGAACCTGAAGTTCCCACATCGCTCGCACACGGGATTGTGTGCCTGCTTCCCTAAGAGGGTGTGTTGTGAACCTGAAGTTCCCACATCGCTCGCACACGGGATTGTGTGCCTGCTTCCCTGCTTAGGGCTTGAAGCCTTTACTTGTGGACGCATTTTATAATACGTTATCAGCACAATACTCACGATGAGAGGGTGTGTTGTGAACCTGAAGTTCCCACATCGCTCGCACACGGGATTGTGTGCCTGCTTCCCTGCTTAGGGCTTGAAGCCTTTACTTGTGGACGCATTTTATAATACGTTATCAGCACAATACTCACGATGAGAGGGTGTGTTGTGAATCTGAAGTTCCCACATCGCTCGCACACGGGATTGTGTGCCTGCTTCCCTGCTTAGGGCTTGAAGCCTTTACTTGTGGACGCATTTTATAATACGTTATCAGCACAATACTCACGATGAGAGGGTGTGTTGTGAACCTGAAGTTCCCACATCGCTCGCACACGGGATTGTGTGCCTGCTTGTGTGCCTGCTTCCCTGCTTAGGGCTTGAAGCCTTTACTTGTGGACGCATTTTAAACCCGTGAGATCCTGATCTCACCTGAAGTACCAAAGCGGACAATATCCACAAGCTGTTTATAACATTATTCAATTGTGTACAAGGGTATTCAACCCGAAATACAAGCACTGTAGAAGAAAGAACAAAGGAGTTAATTTTCATTTTATTATTGTATACTTATTCGCTTTTAATTGAGTTTGTTATTTATTTATTTAATTAATGGTAAAGATTCAATTTTGCTCAAGCGTATTAAACCAACAATACAAACACTATAGAAAAAAGAATGAAGGACTTAATAAATAGTATTAATGCTTAATTAATGAAACAATATATTGGCTAATAATACACATGTTCACACTCTATTAATAAAACGATCTCTAAAACAATTTTATAATATCATCGCGAATTACGGATGTATATTTAATTATAGAACTATATATATTAAAAAAGAAATAAGTAGTAAACAAAGAAATGAAATGATTTGTTGTAGTACTATAAAAATTCCAAAAATGTGCATAGAGATGAAAAGTATATGAACAGTTATGCATCCTTGTCCTAGAACTCGAGAGATTAATAATCTATGTAATTTAGATTTTAAGAGATTTAAAAGAAATAAACGAATATATACAAACCTAAGAATGTTCTTATATACACACACATATGATAATAAAGTATATATATTTTTATTCATTAAGTATATGTATAAAATTTTGAAGGTGAATTCATTGTGCGTGTGGCCATATTCCTTAGCCTGTAATTAGTCAATTGTGTAGCAAATTTCTAATAAAAACAAATTATAGTAGTACATAGAACTTGAGATATTCCACAAAGGAAATTGCCTTCCACCATTAAGTTAAAAATTCAAACGCCTTTTTTTTTTTCTATTTTTAAAATTGGATTAGATTTTGACTAACAAACTACAAAGAAATTATCGATCATAAATACTCGTATATAAACACTCAAACACTTCACAAAAAAATATAATAAAACGACAAGAAAACTTCATTACCTTTAAAAACACTAGCACTTAAATCATGATGCCAAAATATAAACGAAGGCCTATGGATTAGTGGTTTATGGCATAACCGTTAGATTAAGAACTTGAACCTACGTAGACCTTGTTACATCTGCAGAAAGCCTACCATTACATCTCGCAATAACATTTTTATTATATATAGCATAATTGTAATAGTATTCAAATTTTAATAATACTTTAACACATTTTAATCATATTTAACACTTTATATTATGCAACATCTTTGTATGAAAGTAATTTTTTTAAATAACACTTTTATAAATATAATATTTTATAGATTATACTTTTTTATTTGTAACATTTAAATAGTATCATTTTTTATATATTACAACTTTTATGTAACACTATAAAATATTTAATACTATCATATTATTACATTTTAAATACATAATATTTTATATAAATGGAATATGTAATATTTTATATAGTTTAAATAATTTTTAAAAAGATATCACATTATTAAACAATTTATATATTATATGAGTTTAAAAAAATATATATACTCATATAAATAAAATATTTATTAAATATTTGTTATACAAAATAGTAATAATGTATGAAAAATATAAATAATTTTAATTCATATAAATTTATTTAAAATAAAATATATTTTTATTATATATAATATGATTACTTTTAATCATTTAAAGCATTATTTTTTTTAATAAATTATAGCATATAATATAATAATTTGTTAGAAATTAATTTGTATAGTGACAACTCAAGTTTAAATCTATGTAGATGGTTTTAAAAAATATATTTAATAAATTAAATAAAAAGTGTTGATAAAAATAAAATTTTAGTTTAGTCAAGTTGATAGACCGTTAAAAGGTTCAAACTGTGTAAATGAACCGGTGGCTACATAATTGTATAAGGTTAAATTCCCTTCTTCAACTTTTAAATGATTTATTTATGCCATTACCTTTTTTTCCCTGAACAATTTTTTTTTTTTTATCATTTTAGTGGAGGTAATTGCAATATATTTGGATTAATACTTATTGAAAGAAGAAAGTTGAGGTGGTCGAATCTTGCAATATTCTCTAATTATTAAAAATTATAATCTTGTTTTCTATAGGCACTTATTTTTTACCATCAAATTTGGAATCATATGACCCCACGAGCATGAACAATTGCAGCATTTTAATAAAGAAGAATTTGAAAATTAAAAAATAAAAATTCCTCGATACATAGAATACGATACAGATTAAAATTAAGATATATGAATGCATAAATTGTTGATTTTATTTTTATTTTTATAATAATCAATGTTACTATTTTTTCAAATGACACGCAACAATTAAAATGGACTCCAACAGTACTTATAAAATGTCATTTCATAGAAATGTTAACAATCTTAATTATTTACTCTAGAATGAAACAAGAAAATTTTTAATATAATCAATACTCAAATTCTAACTAAATGCAATGATGCATGGCTCAATGATTGAGAACCTTCTTTAATATTATTATTATTATTATTTTTGATTGAAAATTTGTGAAAGATAATACTGTAGCTGATTTTGAAAAATGACATTTTTTAGAAAATACAAATTTTTTTACTTTTGTTCTCCTCTTCTATACATAACATGCCACGTCACACATACATGGCTAATACTACTATGCACCTGGGTGTACCCAAAGATACGATGGGTGCACCCACTTTCAGAAACATATACAATTATGAACAAAATATATACAATTATGAATAAAACATATACGCATTGTTAGTGAATTTTTTGTTAGTTTTTTAATGAAAAATTAAGTGTAAAAAAATACAATTATTTAAAAAGATATATACCTATTAAATAAAAATTTATACACATATGAATATGAATGCTAATTTTTCTAATGAAAAACTAAATGTGAAAAAAGTATACAATTATTAAGAAACATGTATACAAAATAGAATAAAAAATTATACGCATATGGTATATCCTTGCACCCGAGTACACCGAATATCAACTTTAAATGAAAAAAATTTGTGTATGAAGTTGCAATCATATAGGTCACAAAAAATATCACATGATGATTGGTTGATTGCAAATGTAGTTGCAGGCGTAATAGCATGAAGTGTTGCATAAAAATGGTATAAATGGTCGCAAGTACAGTTGCACACCGTTATGTAATCGCAGGAGGGGTCGCAAACTAGAGTTTATTATGTCCAACATCTAAAGAACAGTGGTATTTTTCTAAAAAAAAATTAGTTGACGATATTTTTTTTAAATGAAATATTAAAAGTGACTTTTGCTGATACTTATTTTAATTATTTATTTTTTTATTTATTAGTTTATACACAGGAGCAGCCTACATTGGTACATGCTAGAACAGAGATTAAAGAAACTTGGTACATGGTAGAATAGAGATTAAAGAAAACAAGTGGGAGCTACTATATTGGAGTTAGAAAAAATCACAAGATTGATAAAAATAAGGAAGAGAAAGTCATCATATATGAGGTGAAAAAAGCAATTAGCACATACATGAGGATGGATTAGTAGAAGGCAGAAAAGTGGACTAATTGGTACATAAATGAGGATGGATTAGCCATTCAGGCACAGCTCATAACCATCAAACACAGATGATACAAGTAACAAGAACCCAAACCCAACATTCACAGCTCATAACCATCAAACACAGACCAGCCATTCAGGCACAACCACACAGCGTTCTCTCTAACAATAATTACATAATTTTAAACATTCTTTGTTAATGCCTTAAATCTAAATCCCCTGCAAAAGCAATTGTGATAATTCATAATTTCTCCACAAGTATTTTCATCACAATGCAATGAGTGTATTAAACTCCCAGTATTTCAAAAGAGAGAACAAACAAGAAAAGCACAATATCCTAAGAACAAAGATGATGTGTCCCTACTACTCATTAAGAGGAATTAAAGGTGTTATTGATTGTAGAGAATAATAAATTTTCAAAAAGGCCAATTGGATTTAATAAAATAAGATTCATTTCTTTTAAAAAAACAAGTTCATACTCAGGAGGTGCCTGCATTGGTTCATGGTAGATTAAGCCATCACAGAGATTAAAGGAAAAAACAAAAAAGAGGGAGCCATTATATAAAGAAAACTAATTAGGACTTGAAACTTGAAAGAAGAATAGATTTAGCAGAAGGCAGAAAAGCGATTGGAACATAAAGCTAGAACAGCTTTCATTAGACAAACGCCTGCAATTAAGGTCACAAGAAACATCGATGTATAGACAATACAAACTGAATAAGCATGAAGACAAATTTATTACACAGGGAAACACCCCTTAATTGTTCATTCAAAGACAAATTAGAAGTAGCAAGAACCAAACTTTCACAGCAATAAAACAAACTCAACACAGAAACTAGGATGTTGTAATCAGCAACTATCTTTCTAAACATTGTCAATGGTGTCAATTGTTGTTGTACTTCACAGTGCCTTATTTCTAATTCTAAATCCCTGCAAAAGCAATTGTGAGAATGTCTCCCCAAGTAACAATGAGTGTATTAAACTCCTGAAGAAAAGCGCAATATCCTCGAAAAAACAAAAAAGGCCAATAAAAACAGTGCCTTGGGACCCAGCAATGCACTGATTCCTACTACTCATTAAAATGATTCAAAGGAATTAAAAGGTCTGTAAAGATTAACAAATTTTAGAAAAAACTATTTGAATTAAAACAAAATAAGGTGCATTTCAGGAGGCTGCCTACATTATCAAAGAAAAACACAGATAAGAGGAGTACATAAATGAAGAAGGATTAGCAGAAAAGCAATTGGTACATAAAGCAAGAACAGCATTATGAACAAACACTGCAATTAAGGTCAGAAGAAACATATATGCATAGACAAACAAACAGAATAAGCACGAAGACAAATTTATTAAATGGGGAAACACCCCTTAATTGTTGTTCATAATTGTTCCATTCAAAGACAATTTTTAAAGTAGCAAGAACCCAACTTTCACAGTACCACAGCAATCAAACACAGAAACCAGCCACACAGGCCACAGCATTCATTTTTCAGAAACCACCACGGAGACGGAGGACAAGGTGGAGGGTGGACTCCTTCTGGATGTTGTAATCAGCAAGAGTCCTTCCATCCTCCAACTGCTTCCCTGCGAAGATCAACCTTTGCTGGTCCGGTGGGATGCCCTCCTTATCCTGAATTTTCGCCTTCACATTGTCAATGGTATCAGAGCTCTCCACCTCCAAGGTAATGGTCTTCCCAGTCAAGGTCTTCACGAAGATCTGCATGCCTCCCCTCAACCTCAGGACCAAGTGCAGAGTTGACTCCTTCTGGATGTTATAGTCTGCCAAAGTGCGACCATCCTCAAGCTGCTTGCCGGCAAAGATGAGCCTCTGCTGGTCCGGTGGAATACCCTCCTTGTCCTGAATTTTAGCCTTGACGTTGTCAATGGTGTCCGAGCTCTCCACCTCCAGTGTGATAGTTTTTCCAGTAAGGGTCTTGACGAAGATCTGCATACCACCACGTAGACGGAGGACCAAGTGGAGGGTGGATTCCTTCTGGATGTTGTAGTCGGCGAGGGTACGCCCGTCCTCTAGCTGCTTGCCGGCGAAGATCAACCTCTGCTGGTCCGGGGGAATGCCTTCCTTGTCCTGGATCTTGGCCTTGACGTTGTCGATGGTGTCGGAGCTTTCGACTTCCAGGGTGATTGTCTTTCCAGTGAGGGTCTTGACGAAGATCTGCATACCTCCACGGAGACGGAGCACCAGGTGGAGGGTGGATTCCTTCTGGATGTTGTAGTCGGCGAGGGTACGCCCGTCCTCTAGCTGCTTGCCGGCGAAGATCAACCTCTGCTGGTCTGGGGGAATTCCCTCCTTGTCCTGGATTTTCGCCTTGACATTATCGATGGTGTCTGAGCTTTCAACCTCGAGGGTGATCGTCTTTCCGGTGAGGGTCTTGACAAAGATCTGCATACCTCCACGGAGACGAAGCACCAGGTGGAGAGTTGACTCCTTCTGGATGTTGTAGTCAGCAAGGGTGCGGCCGTCTTCTAGCTGCTTACCAGCGAAGATCAGCCTCTGCTGGTCTGGGGGAATTCCCTCCTTGTCCTGGATTTTCGCCTTGACATTGTCGATTGTGTCGGAGCTTTCAACCTCGAGGGTGATGGTTTTCCCGGTGAGAGTTTTCACGAAGATCTGCATCTGCACAGATGAACGAGATTATCAGTATCGCCGAAATAAAATTAGAGTCGTCAGGACACCGAGGCGATAGCAAAAAGAAATCAATTAGAACCCTAGATCCCAATTTAAAAACGATCAATCAAAGCAAATATACGAGATCCGAGAGCAATCAATGAATAAATCCAGATCTCAGAACCAAACACCGATTTTTTTAATTGCATCGATAAAAAGATCAGTTCTCAGGAAAAAAAAAATCAGGATAAACATCGAAACTTTATTTAAGAAAAAGTACCAAAATTGGATCAATAGCGAAAAGAAACCAATTAGAAACCCTAGATTCTAACTTAAAAACGATAAATCAAAGCAAGTCAACGAGATCCAAGAGGAATCAATGGATAAATCCAGATCTCAGAACCAAAAACCGATTGTTTTAGCATCAAAGAGCAGATCAATTCTCAGGAAAAAACAAAATCAGGATAAACAATCAAACTATTCCTTCAGAAAATAGAAAAATCGTATAGTTCTTTTGGATCCATTAACAGAAACAAAATTCAAATAACAAATCCCAAATTCTGAAAAGAAAAAAAAAACAGAAAAATTGCGAAATATTACCTTAATGGTAATTAGAGAGCTGAATGAAGAATGAATCTAAAGAGAGATGTTATGAATGGAAGAATTTGACGAGGAAAGGCGTCATTATATAGGAATTGAATGCGGGTGAGGGGTGGAGAGATGCCAATGATATGGACACACGTGTCAGAATGACGTGTAGCGCACTACAACCACACGGCAAGGGCAAGTTGTTCCTTTCTGGCGGTGCAAATTAGGAATCGTGTGGACTACTACACCCACGCGCCATGCGTATCGTCAAAGTTTTGATTTTCTCAACTTTATCTTATTTTGATTTTGATTTTAGAAACAACTTTTTCTATCTTATCGTATGAGTCAAAAAAAATATCGCGATATTTTTGTGGAAAATATTTTTATCTCGATTTTTTTTTAATATTAATCGTTATTCTGAAATTTTAAGATTATTCCGTGGTTGATACTATCAATATTTCAAATTATATTTAGAATTTATTTATATGATTTTTAATTATTTATTTTATTCATATTTCCTTATTTAAATATTAAGATTTCTTTAAATATTTTATTAAGGATTAATATATTTGAGATATTACAAATAAGATATTCTCAACATCATGTCATTTTTATTATCGATCTCTTTTCTCTTCCTCTTTCCTATCTCTCGGTTATATTCCATGGAGTACACTTTTTATTTTGGATTATCAAATAAAAGTTTCCACTTTCTTAAAAATTAAACACAATCATGGGCGGACCTATATTGGGCCCAGGGGGGGCACTGGGCCCCCTGAGAATTTAACAATAACTAGTATATATATAGAAAAAATTATTGTATGTCTGTGTAGCCTAGTGGATAGGACATACCATTTCTAATGGTCATTGGTTCGAATTTCCTTGATCGCAACCATTTCTATTATCATTTTTTCCCTTTTATTTTGAGCAATTTTGTTATTATTATTATTTTTTCTTTTGTAATAAAATTATTTATCATTTATTTTCTAATTTACAATTTATTTAAGTAAAAATATTAAAGTACAAAAGTAAGTTAAGAGTTACTTTTACTAAATATCATTCCATATCATACTACGTTTAAAATTGAGGTAGTTTTATGATTCATCCAATCGACTTCTTTCATGTGCGTATATGAACAAGAAGGATGCCAGAAATCGAATTTGTGGTCAAAATAACATTATAAATAAATAAATAAATTATTCTTCAAAATTGGATACGTTAGTTAATTTTTTTTTAAACTAGTTTTATGATTGATGTTATATTTTCCTGGATTAAAACGAATCTATAAAACAAAGGATGCAAATTGCAATATGTTGTAGTATTTAAAATAAAATAAATTATTATTATCTAAATATATACGTTTCTTTTGTAATAAAATTATATATCATTTATTTTCTAATTTACAATTTATTTAAGTAAAAATATTAAAGTACAAAAGTAAGTTAAGAGTTACTTTTACTAAATATCATTCCATATCATACTACGTTTAAAATTGAGGTAGTTTTATGATTCATCCAATCGACTTCTTTCATGTGCGTATATGAACAAGAAGGATGCCAGAAATCGAATTTGTGGTCAAAATAACATTATAAATAAATAAATAAATTATTCTTCAAAATTGGATACGTTAGTTAATTTTTTTTTAAACTAGTTTTATGATTGATGTTATATTTTCCTGGATTAAAACGAATCTATAAAACAAAGGATGCAAATTGCAATATGTTGTAGTATTTAAAATAAAATAAATTATTATTATCTAAATATATACGTAAAATATTCGAAGGAATAATTTCATACAAAGTAGACATTTATCCCGGTTCGTAACCATCGGTTCCGGTTCCAAGGTAGGGGAAACTGGAATCGAACCGGGTAGAAAGGTTTCGGTTCCGGAATCGACGGTTCCGATTCCGATTTTTTTTAAGGTAAAAAAGTAAAAAAAAAAATTGAAAAACAGGCGGTTCGAACCGGAATTGCCGATTTTTTCCCAAAGATGAGGAACCGGAACCGAACCTTTCCCTACCGATTTCGATTCTTTTTCTGGCGATTCCGGAACTGCCAGTTCCGATTCCAATTAAAACCGGCAATTTCTCGGTTCGAACCGCCGGTTCTCTTTTTTGGTGCATGTCTAATACAAAGATACATTTTAATTTAGGTTTCAAATTAAAATCTGATTTTATAGTTGTTTCAAATTAAAATTAAATTTTCATTTTTTTCCTCAAATTAGGGCTTAATTTTTTTTCTCATTTTAAGACTTACAAAGAAATTTATTTTCTCATTTAAATCATATAAAATAATTTAAAATTATTATTATATACCTTCAAATCAAATCATAAATATGTTATTTTCATTAATATTTTATATTTTTCTATAATATATATATATATATATATATATATATGGGCAAAGGGTCGGATAAGCCCCTCGTCTTATCTCCCGGGATCAAATTAGCCATCCACCTTATTTTTTAGTCACTCAAACCCTTAACATTTCTATTTTGGATCAATTGAACCCCTCACTTCCTCAAAACAAAACAATGATGCCTTCTGTTAAAATCAATCTAACGGTGTTAAAGAAGTGGCAGTCAGTTCGAGATGCGTTCTTGGAGGCAGGGGAATTACCACCAGAAAACCCCATTTTTCCAGATCCGAAATTGCAGAGCTTGCAATTGAATATGTTCGAACCTTTGATGTCTCCATGTGTGGGGAGCATTATACCCTTTTTCAACAATTCATAAGATTCGTTCACCATCCCACTTCATCCCCAATCTTTCATAGAAACCTGCTTCTTCTCGACTGTAGAAACCCGCATTTATCGTAAGTCTTCCTCTCAGAATTTTGCCTCTCGAATTTGGAACTCCATCTTCAAGCTTTAGCGGGGGACTCAAATGCATTCACCTCCATCAGGGTTTCCCGAAATCCATCTCGACTCTTCAAATTTGAGTCCTCCACAGGAGTTGCTCCTCCTTTAAGAACAAGAACTCGAAATTTTTCCGATAGTGTTGCCGCTAGAGGGCAACCCGAAATCTTTCCAATAGTGTGGCCGCTAGAGGGCAACACTTTGTGCCGCCTCCGCTACAATGTAATCATAGGATTCATCGATGGAAATTCCGTCACATTTGATAATAGTCCAAGATATGCTATATTGTAACCCAAACAATTACCCATTCATGAAATCTTCAATGAATTTATGGAATTAAAAGGAGTAAGACCAATTACTTTGTTAGGTTGAAATCTTCAATGAATGTGATTTAGCAGAGAAACCAAAATGATGAAAATCAAGAAAACAAGGTTGTGATCTAATTTGTTAAGTTTCTGAAACTTACTCAGATTTGGGATCCAGCATATGCGATAGCTATGGCGGCGCTGTCAGCAAAATGTCTTCCCGATTGACGTTAGGCCTTGTGTGTCTGAACCAGCATCACCAATTCAATTCCTTCCCTCATATTCTTAACACTGTTAGATTGATTTTGACAGAAGGGCATCACTGTTTGTTTTGAGGAAGTGAGGTGTTCAATTGATCTAAAATAGAAACGTTAAGGGTTTGAGTGACTAAAAAATAAGGTGGAAGGCTAATTCGATCCCGGGAGATAAGATGAGGGCCTTATCCGACCCTTTGCCCTATATATATTGAATTCAGTAAAATATAAAATTACGGCAAGCGTTAATTTGAGAACAAAAGTAAAATTGAATCTTCAAATAAGACACTTTTAAAATAAAGCCCAAAATTGAGATAAACTAAAAGTTAGATCCTCATATGAATTTTTTTTTATATTCTAACTATGGTAAAGAATTAGTTCGAAAGTGCAAGGGTCCTCCAACTGAGCTGAAAGTTATAAGGTAGGTATTCAATCCTACTTTTAATATGAATTTCACTCATTGTAAGCAAATCAAACTATAAACTCTTTCAATTCTTATTGCATATTAAAGGAATTGCATATTAAATGAAAATATGTGGTAAACTAATGCAATAATTATCAATTAATTATTTATTTATTAAGGAGTTTAAATAAATGAATTCCTAAAATAAATGAGTAAATAATTGATAATTTGGTCAAACCCAGTCAGATGAGTCCAAATCAAGCCGGCTTGAAAATCAAAGATATCAAAGCCCAACTCTTTGGATGTGATCAAATCAAATCAAAATCAAATTTAGAATCAAATCAAGATATAGATCAAATTTAGATCAACCAATCAAATTGTAATGATGGAAATGCCAAAGCCCACAGAATTAGGTCAAATCAATCCTGGACCAATCAGATTGTAAGTTATTTATGGGGCTTCTCCATCCTTCACCTATATAAGGAGTGTGGTAGGGTCATTTACACTAGACCCACAAGTGGGCCTGGATCAATATTTAGAGACAGAAGCTGCCATCCGAGGGGGAGAGAAAGGGAGGCCGAGTGAGGGAGGAGCACGCGTTTGTCCACCTGGGGGAGGCAGAAGAAAGGCATCCCCTCACTCTCCTCTCACCCACTTCTCCTCTCTCTACACTCATCCTCTCTCTCTCTCTCTACTGCCATCTCCCTCTCTCTACCCACTTGCCCTCTATCTATACCCACCTGCCATCCCGAGTCCCCCCCTCTCTCTACTCTTCTCTTATCTACCTCTCTCTCTACCGACTCCCTCTCTCTACCCACTTACTCCCTAATTCTTTCTCTCTACTGACTCCCACCCAAGTTACCCACTTGAGCCTGACACCCTACAAGCCTAGTAGATATCCCCTAAGATATCTACTAGGAAAATAATCCTAAGAGATCTTTTAATAGCCTCATGCAGATACGCATTTAATGTCCACTTGAGGCTCACCCCACTTATATAAAGAGGAGGCGGCACCTTCATCTTCAACATCAGTTCATCTTCACCATCAACACCAAGGTCACCATTGTTACCACTATAAAAGGAGAATTATCTCCTCCACCATGCAAATAAATAAAACAGAGAGAAATAAACTCTCTACTTTAAACTTCCACAAGCATGGGAGGAATTCTTATGTTCTTCCTCTTATATGCTTTCTCTATATTATGTTAGATTAGTCCGATTAAATCATATAACAGCTACATTAAACATTCACCTCACCCAATAAAAATCGACTATCTACATTTGGCGCTAGAGGAAGGGCGCTCCCCTCTGCAACTCCAAGAAATCATGGCATCCAACTCTCGTCAATCGAGTTCAAGTTCAAAAACTTCTCAGTCTAAAGGGAAGGAAGCAGCTCACAGTAGAGTCCATAGTCAAGAAGTGGCATTTATGAAAGCACAAGCTGAAGAAATAATGGCTCTCAAAAGAAGGCTAGATGAGTTAGAAAAAGGGACAACAGTGTGGGGTAAACGAACCACCTTTGGACGGAAACCCATTCACATCAAGCCTCACCTCTCAACCATACCAACCAAAGGTGAGGGCCCCTCAAATTGGCACATATGATGGCAGATTTGACCACATGGTGCACCTAAAGAAATTCACGACGTGGATGATCGCCCAAGGGAGCTCAGAAGTTATCAAGTGCCGACTATTCCCGTTAACTCTTAGGGACACGGCCTACACATGGTACAGTTCACTCCCCCAACCTCTATTGATAGTTGGAATGAACTCTCCAAACTCTTCCTATCTCAATTTGCCTACCTAGTCCAAGTGAATGACTCCAAGCTGAAGCTAGCCTACATAAAACAAGGTCCTGAGAGGTCCCTTCAAAGCTTTCTAAGAAGGTTCAATGACCAAAAGGCAATAGGAGAAAAGATGAGTGATGACACATACACCATGCTGGCCACTGCCGCCTTACGGCCAAGGTCAGACATATGGTTGGCCGTTCAACGGACCCTCCACCATCTTACGAAGCATTCATGGCAATGACACACCCCTTCATCCTACTAGAGCAAGCTTGGGAGGGGAATAGAGAGCATTCACCTGCTCTTGAATAAAGATCCAATATAAAAAGGATCCAACCCACAGAAAGGCAGATTCAATCCACTCGAAAGATCCGACTGAAAGTAGACTAGCTCGTGGGTAGATCCAACATGTCCAAAGGCAGATCTAACCTATTCACAGGCAGATCCGACCTAGTGGACCATTTCATGGACATATCCGACACGTCCAAAAGGCAGAGCCGGCCTATCGAAGGCAAAGCTGACCTATCCGAAGGTAGAAACTTTCCACACATTCGGTCCCACATGGACCTACAAGATGAGTCGCCGTGAGGATATTCGAGAGCGTGGAGACTCAAAAATTATCCAAAGCTAAAAGCACCCGAGTGGCCGAGTCGCGGACCCAAAGTGGCCAAGCTTGGGGTTAAGGCCCAACAGCCAAGGGGAAAGCTCAAGATGTCTTACTCAACCTCGAGCATATGTGCTGAAGCCCCCCAAGCAGCTAAGGCACAGACCCAAAGGTTAAAGCTTGGGGGCTAAGGCTCGATAGGCGAGAGAGTAAGCTCAAAGAGCCCAATTAAACCAGGTGTAGGCTCAATGCCCCCGAACAACCAAGGCACACGCCCAAAAAGGCTAAGATCGGGAGCTAAGGCCCAATAGCTGAAGGTTTAAGCTCAAGAAGTCATACCGATCCCTAGGCAAAGGCTCCAATAGCTAAGGTATAAGCCCAGATAGCTAAAGCACGAGCTCATAGAAGCTCCCACACGAGGCTCAAACCTTACGAGGTTCAAGCCAAATAAAGGCCTAGACGTAAGTTCGAGAAGGCCCTTACAGGAGGTTCACACCTTGCGAGCTTACCAAATGATGAGCCACAACTCGCAGAAAGGTCATCGAGCCCCTAGGAAACTGCGAGTCCTAGTGCCCGAGCTCCATCATCCAAATGGCTAAAGATAAATCAAGAATAAACTATTTAATAAATATCAAATAATTTAAGTCTTCATATATTTTATTCGGCAATAACAGTGCATTAATCACTATGCTTATCTTTGTTGCCACCTCCTCCTTTGTCTGGGACCACAATCAAATTTTGGAGGGCCAAAAATATGAGCCAAGTCGAGTCCAACCAACATAGCCGACCGCTAAGCCATAGCATGAGCCCAGAGCAAAAGTGAGAGTCCTAGAAAGGTGTCCTACGTGACAGAAGCCGGGGACTCACACTTCCAAAATTGAGTCATCTGGATGAGTTACCACATAATTGAAGTGAGTAGTAGAGCTACATTCAAGTTGATTGACTCACCAACGAGTTGGTACTATTTTTTTCTACCTACGGTTTTTTCCCACCGAGTTTTTCCGTAGGGAGGTTTTTTAATGAGGCCAACAAAAGGTCATTTGTAGCTAGGAGATCAATCACTTCTGTGTGAGGTTACACCTTGGAGGCTAATGCGATAGGTGGTCCATACCTATGTCACCACATAGCAAAGAGGACAAAATCGTGCTCCCTCAGAGGTCCCACCAAGCCGTCCGACCGAGGTCCCTCTGACCCTCCGCGTCTCCGACCGAGGTCCCTTCAAGCCAACCGAATGGAGTCCCTCCGAGCCAACCGATCGAGGTCCCTCCGACCTTCCACATCTCCGATCGAGGTCCCTCCAAGCCGACCGACCGGAGTCCCTCCGAGCCTGCGCGCCTCCGCATTTCGAGTCCTTCGGAGCCGATCTCCGAACCTCCTGTACCCTTTGAATCGTAAGCTTTCCCATCTCCCGAAGAAGATGTCCCATTAGCACTTAAGGCTGCAACAATTCCAAAGAGGCATCCTCAACTTCACCTCCATCTTCATTCTGACCATTATCGGCGTCTTCAAAATTGACGTGATGACTTATCGCATGTATTAAGAGGCTTCGCCTTCATTCTACAAGTCCCGTGAAGCCAAAGCCTGGGGGCTAATGTGGTAGGGTCATTTACACTGGACCTACAAGTAGGCCTGGATCAATATTTAGAGACAGAGGCTGCCTATCCAAGGGAAAGAGAAAGGGAGGCCAAGTGAGGGAGGAGCATGCGTTTGTCCACCTGGGAGAGGCAGAAGAAAGACATCCTCTCACTCTCCTCTCACCTACTTGCCCTCTCTCTACACTCATCCTCTCTCTCTCTGCTACCATCTTCCTCTCTCTACCCATTTGCCTTCTATCTATACCCACCTGCCACCCCGAGTCCCTCTCTCTCTCTACTCTCCTCTTATCTACCTCTCTCTCTCTACCGACTCCATCTCTACCCACTTACTCCCTAATTCTTTCTCTCTACTGACTCCCACCCAAGTTGCCCACTTGGGCCTGACACCCTACAAGCCTAGTAGATATCCCCTAAGATATTTACTAGGAAAATAATCCTAAGAGATCTTTTAATAGCCTCATGCAGATACGCATTTAATGTCCACTTGCTACGAGGCTCACCCCACTTGTACAAAGAGGAGGCGGCACCTTCATCTTCAACATCAGTTCATCTTCACCATCAACACCAAGGTCACCATTGTTACCACTATAAAAGGAGAATTATCTCCTCCACCACGCAAATAAATAAAACAGAGAGAAACAAACTCTCAATTTTAAACTCCCACAAGCATGGGAGGAATTCTTGTGTTCTTCCTCTTCTATGCTTTCTCCATATTATGTTAGATTAGTCCGATTAAATCATATAACAGATACATTAAACACTCACATCACCCAATAAAAATCGACTATCTACAAGGAGTCCTCATCCATTCATTCTAGAGAAACTGAGAGCGATTCTCTACGAAGATCAAAGACTTCAGAGTTGTTTGAATAGTTCTTCGATTTCTTCAACGAGAGTCAACTCAAGAACGGAATATATTTGGAATTCAGGTTTAAGGCTACCCGGATCAAGCGTTCTTAAGTCAAGTTCTTCGGTGAACGACCTATAATCAGGGATTCAGGTGCTAAACTGCCCCGAATTTATAATTTATTTATTACCTAAAAATATCACAATACCCTTAAAAAGTCAAAAAATATCTTTTCTTAAACTATGTGTCTACAGTAACGTAGACAACGAGTTTGGGACGGAGAGTATATCATTTTACAACTCATATAACTTACTTTAAAATTTATTTAGAATTAATTGCAAAAAAAATCACAAATTTAATTCATATTACAAATTAATTCTCGCCTCTGAAAAATTGCAAAAAAGAACACTATCTTTAAGTGTTGTTGTAAAAATGCACCCAATTTATGATTAAAAATGATTTTTTTTTAGAAATTGGGTGCGTCCTGTTTTTTATAATTTCTCAAAAGTAAAAATTAATTTGCAATAAAAATAAAGTTTTTATTTTATTCTTTTTACAATTAACCCGTTTATTTGTTACATAAAAAAATTAAACTACATCTAAAAATAAATTTAATTGGACTTTATTAGAACTACATGGTCATAGTAATTGTGAACTATTTTGTAGGACGTAGAGATATATAATAAGTGGGGCATAACGAATCGGAACGGTGCAATTAGGGGGTTAATACCAAAGCCCGCCCATCCTTAAAGGTAATGTTTGTTTTTTATTTTCAAAAGTTTTGTTTTTCAAAATCCAAATTCAAATATATATATAACATTCTCTTTTTTCAATTAATACATTTTCATTTTATTTTCCTCTCTCATTTAACTTTTTAAATAAATTAAGGGTTTTACTTAGCTGACCCATGGTTCACTATGACCCAAAATAATCTCAATCATTAAATTTTAGTCTTTCAATCCTAGTTGTTAGATATTTTAAAGATTAGTGGGATACCTACAAGGCAGGTAACCAAAAAAGTTACCCATAAAGAGCAATTAATATATTCTCTATCATCACAACCCAATCATGTAATTATTTTTAAATTTTATCTTATTAATAATTTTACTTTTTATGAAAAATTTTCAAATGTTTATAATTCTCATATTACATACTATTTATTATTAATAAAAATTATACTCACTTCGTCCCAATTTTTATTCATTTTTCATTTTGGGTTGTCACACGTATTTTTACTCATTCCATTAATGGTAAAAATACATAATATTTTATTACATACTTTTTACAATCCCAACAACTTTAATTATTTTTTTACACTTTATTCATCATTCTCAACAACTTTATTTACTTTTTCTTTTTAAATTACTAATTTATCCCTACTTTTTCTTACATTATATATTAAAGAAATAACATGTCTTAATCTCAGTGCCCGTACAAATGGGTAAAAATACCCGGGACGGAGGAATTATTAAATTATTCGTCTTTCCAAAATCTTTAATTTGATACCATATCAACAATATAATAAATATTTAAAATATAATAAAAAATTTATTACTAATTAAAGTACTTTTAATTAAATTTAATGATTAAATTTGATTACTATATTAGTTAAAGATATTAATAGAAATAATTACTGATAGGTACACACTTTGTACCCCTAATTACTACTAGATACATTGATTTAAAATAATTATTATTTAATACAAAATATTAAAGTAAAATACCAAATATACCCCTAAACCCATATACCTTTAAAACACTAACCCCAACCTCCACCCACCACCGGACCACCGCTGCCGCTGCCGGACCGCCGCCGGCGGCGGAGCTCCGGCGGCCGGTCGCCGGAAAATCTGTTCGTCAAAAAAAAAAAAAAAAAAAAAAAAAAAAAAAAAAAAAAACACTGGTCGCCGGAAAGCTGCCGCGCCGCCGCCGCTGGAGCTCCGGCAGCCGGTCGCCGGAAAAACCGTTCGTCCAAAAAAAAAAAAAAAACTGGTCGCCGGAAAAACTGACGCCGCCGGAAAAGCTGCCGGACCGCCGCCGCTGGACCACCACATTTTTTTGCTCCACACACTTTTTTTCCTGCACACACTTTTTTTGCTGCACACACTTTGCTGCACATGAACTTTTGCTGCACACAATATTTATGTGCAGCACATTAATAGGGGTAATATTGGAATATCACTATATATTTTTGTACCTAGTAGTAATACTTTTGTATGTTTGTATCTCATAGTAATTTAGGGTTTTTTTGTGTACCTAGTAGTAATCCTCCCTTATTAATAAATTTAGAGATATACTTATGAGATTAATCTCAATAAATCCATGATCTTAATTCAACCATCATATTCACTATTCAATCTAAATATAAGAAGAATAATTATTATCATGTTTAGATTATATTCAATCTATTTTTATTTCAATTATTATTTTATAATGTTAATTTATATTTAATTCTTTAAATTATAATTGATATTTAATTCATTTGATTTAATTTTTTTAGGGGCAATTTTTGGTGAGACCGTTTCACGATGAGATCATATTAATATTTTTAATTAATTATCACTTTTTATTCTAAAAATATTGTCATTTTTCTTTGAAAATATTGTCACTTTTTATTTATACTATAAATAAATTGATCATAGAATAGTTCACTGCACCAATATCACTTTTTATTTATACTATAAAGTATGTTAATTCGTAGTTAGAATGTGTTTTTAAAAGTATGCTTGTTATATAGATAAAGTATGTTTATAATGAATCGTACTATAACACTTTAAAAACATACTTAATTCATTATTCATCATACTTTTAAAAACATACTTTAACGACGAATTAACATACTTTACCAATATAACTAGTAGCTAACCCGTGCATTGCATGTGTTAGTTTTAGGGCAACAATTTCGCTTAATTTTATGATTTTTGACCGAATAATATTTATTTGAATTATATGATTTGTTTGAGAAATAGATGGCTTGGACTAAATTATTTTCTAATTTGAAAAAATTATAATTATTAATTCCAGCAATTGAGCTCTGCTCCTTCGATTTAACAACAACCAGAACTCCAAAATTGTGCTGAGTCATCGACTTCACAACATCATACACCGTATCATCAGTGGTGCACCAGAGCCAGGATCCATCTGCACCATTCCCTTTGGCTTTCCGAACACCAGATATAGTAGTGCTTTCGAAATTGTATAGATTCGTCGTATGACTTTCTACCATCCTCACACAATTAATAACTCAAGAACAAAACACTTAGAGTTGTATGTACAATTAATCATCAATTAAATAATAATTAAAGCAAGTGAAATTAGTCTTACATGTGGAGATAATTAATTATAATAAATTAAGGATTATGGGCATTATGGGTACCCGTGCGTTGCACGGGATGTGTTATTTTTAGGGCAACAATAATTTCACTTAATTTTATGATGTTTGAATCGAATAATATTTATTTGAATATGAAGTAAGATTATTCATAACTACAATTATTTAATAATTTTAATGAGTTGCTGAGATTTGTTTTAGAAATATATGGTCAGAATTTTACCCTCTGGAAACATTATGCCATAAATCCTAAAACCCTAAACCCTAAAACCCTAAACCCCTAAATCCTAAACCCTAAATCCTATACCCTTTGATGGTTAGGATTAGATTTATATTTAATATTATTAATTTTTTAATAAATAATATTTTGATTCTTAATTTGAAAAAGTCATATTTATAATTATTTAATTATCTTATTTTCTAATTTGAAAAGGTTATAATTATAATTATTTAATTATTTTAATGGATGGTTGAGATTTGTTTGAGCTTCTCTCATCCGATTTTGGTGTGGTTTGAATCTTGTTGTCGTATTATTTTTTTATTTATTTTTTTTAATTATCTCATAATATTACAAATTAAAATGCAACAATAAAATTTTTATTTTTCTAAATTATAGGATCAGATTCTATATTACTAATTTACACAATTCAAAACCATTTATTGTTTACACATCTTAGTGAGATGACGAACCCCCTTTCGAACGCAATATTGGTTACAATATAAATAAAAGAATGTTTCATCTGAAACATGTAGATATTCGATGTTTATTGCAGAATAAGTTGTTTTGAAAAATTAATACTCCCTCCGTCTCATCCAAAGAGTCTATTTTTTCCATTTTGATCGTCCCACCCAAAGAGTTCATTTTTATTTTTTACACACATGGGACCCATACACACCCACTAATACAATTAAAATACGGGACCCACACTCCTACTAATACAACTACCCGCTACACATTATTTACTCCTTAATCTACGTGTCAAAAAATAAAAACTACTCTTAGTGTGGGACGGAGGGAGTATATAATTGAGTTCAACTTAAAAAATGCATACCATTTTTTTTTTGTGGATAAACATTGTGGGTGGCTGAGATTTGTTTAAGAAATAGATGGTCAGGATTGGATTAATATTATTAATTTTTTAATAAATAATATCTTATTTTCTAATTTATTATTAATTTTTAATAAATAATATCTTATTTTCTAATTTGAAAAAGTCATAATTATAATTATTTCATTATTTTAATGGGTGTCTAAGATTTGTTTGAGAAATAGATGACCATCATTGGATTTATTCTGGATGGCTGAGATTTGTTAAATAAATAGATGGTCAGGATTTGATCATATAGAAATATTATGCCACAAATCCTAAAACCCTAAAAGCCTAAACCCTGAACCCCTAAAATCAACCCTAAAACCCTAAACCCTTTGAAAACATTAAATTAAATAATTATTTTAATGGATGGTTTGGTCAGGATTAATATTATTAGTTTTTTTAATACATAATATCTTATTTCCTAATTTTAAAAAGTCGTAATTATAATTATTTTGTTTAAGAACTAAACCCTAAACCATTTGAAAACATTAAATTAAATAATTATTTTAATGGATGGCTTGGTCAGGATTGGATTAATATTATTAAATTTTTTAATAAACAATATCTTATTTCCTAATTTGAAAAAGCCATAATTATAATTATTTAATTATTTTAATAGGTGGTTGAAATTTGTTTAAAAAATAGATGCTCAGGATTGGATTAATATTATTAATTTTTTAATAATTAATATCTTATTTTCTAATTTAAAAAAGTTATAATTATAATTATTTAATTATTTTAATTGGTGAAATTATTTTCTGATTTGAAAAAGTCTAAACCCTAGACCTTTGGAAATATTAAATTATTTTCTAATTTGGAAATGTTATAATTACAATTATTTAACTATTTTAATGGGTGGTTGAGATTTGATTGAAAAATAGATTGTTAGAATTGGATTTATATTTAATATTATTAATTTTTTAATAAATAATTATATTTCCTAATTTGAAAAAGTCATAATTATAATTATTTAATTATTTTAATGGGTGGTTTAGTTTTGTTTATGATAAACCCTAAACCCTAAAACCCTAAACCCTTTGGAAACAATAAATTATTTTCTAATTTGAAAA
Organism: Pogostemon cablin; assembly: GCA_023678885.1. Taxonomy (NCBI): domain Eukaryota; kingdom Viridiplantae; phylum Streptophyta; class Magnoliopsida; order Lamiales; family Lamiaceae; genus Pogostemon; species Pogostemon cablin. The sequence goes on from CM042973.1 coordinate 23,379,480, forward strand.
AGTTATAATTACGATTATTTAATTATTTTAACAGATGGTTGAGATTTGTTTGAAAAATAGATGGTTAGGATTTGATTTATATTTAATACTCCCTTCGTCTTGAGTATTTTTACCCATTTGTATGGGTACGGAGATTAAGACGTGTTATTTTTTAATATATTATGTAAGAAAAAGTATGGATAAATTTGTGATTTAAAAAGAAAAGGTAAATAAAGTTGTTGGGAATGATGAATAAAGTGTAAAAAAATTATTAAAGTTGTCGGGATTGTAAAAAGTAGGTAATAAAATATTATGCATTTTTTCTATTAATGGAATGTGTAAAAATACATGGGATAACCCAAAATGGAAAGTAGGTAAAAACACGTAGGATGGAGGGAGTATTATTAATTTTTTAATAAATAATATATTATTTTCTAATTTGAAAAGGTCACAATTATAATTATTTAATTATTTATTGGGTGACTGAAATAATATATTATTTTCTAATTTGAAAATGTCACAATTATAATTATTTAATTATTTATTTGGTGACTGAAATTTGTGTGAAAAATAAATTTCCATAATTGGATTTATTATAATTATTTAATTATTTTAATGGGGCAGATTTGTTTAATAAATAAATTGTCAAAATTGGATTTATTCTAGATTGAACTAAATTATTTCCTAATTTGAAAAAGTTATAATTACAATTATTTAATTTAATTATTTTATTGAGTGACTGAAATTTATTTGAGAAATAGATGGTCAGGATTTGATTTTTTTTTGTGGCTATGATTGGATTTATATTTAATATTATTAATTTTTTAATAAATAATATCTTATTTTCTAATTTGAAAAAGTCATAATTATAATTATTTAATTATTTTAATATCCCAGATTATAGGTTGTTCAAATTTTTTTACTATAGAACTCTTAATATGGACGGTTTAAAACCAGATTATAGGCTTTTCAAATTTTTGACTGTAGAACACTTGATTCAAGCGGTTTAGAACCTGAATCACACATGTATTCCGTTCTTGAATTGATTCTCGTTGAAGAATTCGAAGAACTATTCAGACAATTCTGAAGTCTTTGATCTTCTTAGAAAATCGTTCTCGGTGTATTTGAAATGAATGGAGGAGGGCTCCTTATATAGGTGAAGGGTGAGGAAGCCCCATATATAACTCGCAATTTGATTGATCAATGGATTATTTGACCTAATTTTGTGGGCTTGTGCATTTCCATCCCTGCAATTTGATTGGTCTATTTAATATTATTAATTTTTTAATAAATAAAATCTTATTTTCTAATTTGAAAATGTAATAATTATAATTATTTTAATGGGTGTCTGAGATTTGTTTTAAAAATAGATGGCCATGATTGGATTTATTCTGCTTTTATATAATTTGATTTGATTTGATTTGATTGGTCTATTTAATATTATTAATTTTTTAATAAATAAAATTTTATTTCCTAATTTGAAAAGGTCATAATTATAATTATTTAATTATTTTAATGGGTGACTGAGATTTGTTTTAAAAATATAATATTATTAATTTTTTAATAAATAAAATCTTATTTCCTAATTTGAAAAGGTCATAATTATAATTATTTAATTATTTTAATGGGTGGCTGAGATTTGTTTTAAAAATAGATAGCAGGGGTTGAATTTATTCTACTTTTTTATATATATATAAGCATACTTTAACAACGGGTCGACCCGTCTTATATAATTACCGTCTTACAAGAGAATTTATTTATATACTCCACAATTATATAATTTTTTATATTAAAAATATTAAACAAAAAATTCGTTTACATAGTGTATGTAGATAGTCGATTTTTATTGGGTGAGATGAGTGTTTAATATGGCTGTTATATGATTTAATCAAACTAATCTAACATAATATGGAGAAAGCATAGAAGAGGAAAAACACAAGAATTCCTCCCACGTTTGTGGGAGTTTAAAGTAGAGAGTTTGTTTCTCTCTGTTTTATTTATTTGCGTGGTGGAGGAGATAATTCTCCTTTTACAGTGGTAACAATGGTGACCTTGGTGTTGATGGTGAAGATGAACTGATATTGAAGATGAAGGTGCCACCTCCTCTTTATACAAGTGGGGTGAGCCTCGTAGCAAGTGGACATTAAATGCGTATCTGCATGAGCCTATTAAAAGATCTCTTAGGATTATTTTCCTAGTAGATATTTTAGGGGATATCTACTCGACTTGTAGGGTGTCAGGCCCAAGTTGACAACTTGGGTGGAAGTCAGTAGAGAGAAAGAATTAAGGAGTAATTGGGTAGAGAGAGAATCGGTAGAGAGAGAGGGGTAGATAAGAGGAGAGTAGAGAGAGAGGGGGACTCGGGGTGGCAGGTGGGTATAGATAGAGGACAAGTGGGTAGAGAGAGGGAGATGACAGTAGAGAGAGAGAGGATGAGGGTAAAGAGAGGGCAAGTGGGTGAGGGGATGCCTTTCTTCCGCCTCCCTCAGGTGGACAAGCGTGTGCTCCTCCCTCACTTGGCCTCCCTTTTCTCCCCTTCGCATGGACAGACTCTGTCTCTAAATATTGATCCAGACCCACTTGTGGGTCCAGTATAAATGACCCTACCACAGTGTATATATTTTTATTCATGTAGAGTATATTTTTACATATAAGTGTATAAGTTTCTAAAAGTATGAGTGAACAAAATATTTACCATATTATAAACAATTACTTTTGAAATAAATAAATAATATTTCAATTATTTATGAGATCTCATCTTCAAAAACTAACTGTATATTGAAAAAAGGATAATACAGAAATTGGATTAAGTAATTATAATGTATAATATTAATTTAAAAAGATAAGAAATTTCATTAGATTTACTAGTGAGAAGATTTATAAAAATACTATGATATATAACTATGATATTTTGAGATATGAATTTTTAAATAAATAAATATTCAATGACTATAAATATTGTGAACAATAAATTATTTTATTTTATAAATTAGAATAACGTAAATGATGAATTTCGTATAATATACTTAAAAAAACTAGTAGTATATATATAGTTATCTTTTTAATAATAAATATATATATATGAATTGAATTTAGATGTTAGTAATATTTTGTCTTTTAAATATATTGAAGCATAAATAAAAATAAAAAATTACTCAACTTTCCACATTTATTACGTAATAATCTTTTATTTATTTAATAATTATAAATTCATTACGATACCTAAAACTATCTTAAACAAAAATAAAATATAAAAAGTTACGCTAAAATAGAAAATAAAAAATTACACTAAAATAAAAAATAAAGTTCACATATTTTCTTATTAATGAAAAAAATTACACTAACATGTATGGATAATATAATTAATGAAGTAAAAAATAAAATATAAAAATAAAATACATTATAAATGGATAGTGGATCCCTTCTTACCTGCAACTTGTGATGATCTGAGTCATGTATGAGTCTAGGTCAACTAAAAATTGACCATAAATTAATACATCGATTTAATATAAAATTAAAACACATCCTACACAAAACTTAAAATAAATATAGAACAACTACTAACCATTTTCAAACCTCACATAAATCCAAACTAAACATGGTCAAAGCCCAAAGGATACAGGTCGGATCCACTCGAAACATTGGGTCAGGTGGGTTCAGTTCGGCGGGTCAAATTGTAATCTATAAACACGCGCTAGACATTAGGGTTATTCCAACGGCTCCCAAACATAGTACTCCCTATATAATTGCTTGGGTCCCACTGGTTTAGGTGGACTTTAATTAATTAATTAGTTGCTTACGTATTTGTCATTAATGTTGTCTTTCTTAAACACTTTCGCCCGTTGTTTTCAAGGCACATTATTATTATTATTATTACTATTATTATTAGAAAAAATATTTTTTTTTTCCGCTAACTTTGACTAATTTTGAATTTAGTTCATAAGTTTTTCACTTTTTTAAAATTGTCCATTATATTTGTAAAATTTTGAAAATCGTCCATTATATTTGAAAATTTTGAAAATCGTTCATCATGTTTACCAAGTTCAACAAAATCGTCCATTTCAACAGGTCATTAGCAGGTTATTCTAAAAAATAAATAAAAAATATGTAATATATATATATATATACTATTTAAAAAATAATAATCTCCACTAAGAATTTATATTATACTCTCTCCATCCGCCCGAAAGAGGGCATTTTGCTTTTGTGCACGTTGATTAAGAAGTATTGTTATTTAATGTGTAGTGGGTAGTTGTATTAGTGGGGTATGGATCCCATATTTTAATTGTATTAGTGGGTGTGTGTGGATCTCATGTGTGTAAAAAAGGAAGTGACCCTCTTTGGAACGGACGATTAAAATGGAAAAAAGACTCTTTCGAGCAGACGGAGGAAGTATCAATATTTAGTCAAATTTGCTTCACTTTAGTAATGAGATTAATATTGTTTGTTTGGTATACGGAAGTGTGAAAAGTTAGATAAAATTAGTTAAATAAAAATATGATATAGATTAATTTGGATGAAAATATTCAAATGACTTGTCATAGCAGGTCAAATGACCAAAATGTTGAATTTTATTAAATTAATGGACTAATTTCAAAATTGTTATAAAATTAACGGACTAATTTCAAAATTTAAAAAATTAATGTACTAATTACAAAATGAATGAAAGTTAGCGGACGAAAAAATCTATTTTTCTTTATTTTTATTATTATTATTATTATTATTATTATTATTATTATTATTATTATTATTATTATTATTATTATTATTATTGTCGTCGTCGATATTGTTTAATTTCCTTTAATTGGTGATAAATGAAATTCTTTATACAACAAATTAAACAGTTTAAATTCTGACATTATAGCAGTCCAATCTGCCAGCCAAGGGTCATGCTACTTCGTGAAATCGGGTTAAAGGCAAGAAATTAGATTATGATTGGATACAAAATTATCTAAAAAAAATACTTTAATTTTTAAAAGATAGTAAGAATAGGTTAAAACTAATTTATTATCTCCGTAACAAGGTAGGAAGATGATAGATCTTATGTGAGACCGTCTCACATAAGTTCTTTCATGAGACGAATAAAAAATGATAAAATTGTTATCACTTTCACTATGAAATGTTATAACTTTTCATTTATATTAGTATAATAAATTGTTCATAAAATAGTTTACTACACCATTATCACTTTTTATCGATTAAATATAATTTTTTATTATTGATGTTATCACTTTATATTCGTCTCATGTAAGGGCTTACATTAGACGGTCAAATCTTTGCCGTAGGAAGAAGTACTTTTTACTCTTTTAATAAAAAATTTTCAAATTAAGTATTCATTACTGAGTGTATATTTAGTACATGGATAATTATTTAAAAAATAAATAAATTATTACTCATTTAAATAAAAAATATTATTCTATCTTAATAAATGGTCCATTACTTATAGATACAATTTATTAACATTTATTACTACTAGCTACAATATCCAAATTATATTAATCAAATACCACATTTAACCCTATTTAAGTTTAACAGTATTTAAAATTAATTGACCATTAATCTCTCCATGAAAATAGGAGATATGTTGGGGATTTGTCAATCATGCGTCAAACATTAAAAAAATAGGTTTAATGGTATTGTATTCAAAATTAATTATTAATTAATTAAAGATGATGTCTTCAGAAATATTTACATATATTTTGGTATTTAGATTATATTACGATAAAAAAATCCTCAAAATGTATTCAAAAATATTTACATAAAATATTTATATAAGTATTCAGAATATTTATATATATTTTGGTATCCAGATTATTTTACGATAAGAAAATTTTGTATAATGTATTAAAAATATTTGGATAAGTATTCAAAATATTTAGATATATTTGGTATTAGATTAGACTAATATTAGCCGTATTCATAAATAATTAGATAAGTATTTAGAATATTTAAATATATTTTGTATCAGATTAGATGATGTATATTTGGTATCCAAATTAGATTACGATAAGAAATTTGCAATATTAAAAAATAATTAGATAAGTATTCAACATATTTAAACATATTTTCGTATCCAAATTATATAAGGTAAGAAATTTGTATAAGTATTCAAAAATATTTAGATAAGTATTCAGAATATTTAGATATATTTTTTATATCAGATTATAATGCAATAAGAAATCTGTACGATGTACATAAAATAGTGTATTCAATACAATAAGAAATCTGTACGATGTACATAAAATAGTGTATTCAATACAGTTGTATTCAGCGACATTCATAAAGGGGTAGTTGAGACTTTTCATTACCTATTTTTGTATCTGGTAGTAATAAAATATATACTTTGTATCTCCTAATAATATTAGGATATATTTTGTACTAGATAGTAATAATTCCATAAATATATAAAAAATCATAATATAATTTTTTTGAAAATTAGGAATATTTTTTATAGTATTTAGGAGTGTAATAGGTTTATTCATTTCAAAGAGTGATTTTTTATTTATTAAAAAATAATTTCAATAAAATTAGAGCCGAAGATTAACTTGTTTCACATACTCACTCTGTTCTCTAAAAGAGAATTTTTTTTATTTTGAGCGTCTCACTCAAAGAGACTAATTTATTTATTTTTACCCATACATACAACTATTAATATAATTAAAACATGAGCCTATATTCTCACTAATACAACTACTTACTACACATATAATAATATTTTGTAATCCACATGAAAAAGCAAAGACCCTCTTTCAGTGAGATGGAGGGAATAAATATTTTCCTTGTCAAATACATGTAAAATAAAATAATATGTGCACGAAATCAACTCATTCTTTTATATATTTTTTAAATAGTTACCAAATTTATTAAAGATATTATTAATTTTTATTAAAAATATTATAATTTATATTACGGATTATTTATGAAAAAGAGTATTAATTTTTATGAATTTTACATATACTACATTATTGAGATATTATAACTTTTTATTCATCTAATAAAATTTTTCTATGTAAAATGATCTCACGGTTTGAAAAAGAGTATTAATTTTTATGAATTTTACATATACTACATTATTGAGATATTATAACTTTTTATTCATCTAATAAAATTTTTCTATGTAAAATGATCTCACGGTTAAATATATTGAAGTAGAATTTCTATCGGGAGTATTTTTTTTAAGCCGTCATTGAAGACTGACTGTGAATGAAAAATATTAGTGGTTGATGTGGATAAATATATTATTAATTTGATAATGTAATTAAGAGTATACTTTGGGCTTTAGCAATTAGGACCACAGTGGAGGAGATTGTAGGTTATTTTGAATCCCATTGGGCTGAAAATGGACTCAGTAGAACTCCAAAATAGGGAGATTAAATTGGTTGGTATAGTATTTAAAATTAGTGTGATTTTGGTGTGGACTATAAGATTAATAGGCTTAAGATATTGGGTGGTTTGTTTATTTTTTTTAATTAATTATATTATTTTATTTAATGATTAAGATTAAATTAAAAATTAATTTAACGATTAAACACATACGGGTGCATTATAGTTGGACTCATAAAATAAAATTTTAACAAGGATGCAACTGTACCAGTGCATTTAAAATTATTAGATATTAAATAAAATGACAAGTCATGTATGAGACCGTTTCACGTAAGCTCTTACGTGAAACGAATAAAAAGCGATAACTTCATTAATAAAAAGTGATACTTGATCGATGAAAAATAATAATATTGCAGTGAACTATTTTATGAACAATTTATAGTATAAATAAAAAGTGATAACATCATGGTCACTTTCGCTATTAAATGTTATCACTTTTCGCTATTAAATGTTATCACTTTCGATATAAAATGTTATCACTTTTTATTTATTTCAATGATGTTATCACTTTTTATCCATTTCACGTAAAGACTTACATGAGACGGTCTTACATAATTTTTTTTCTAAGTAAAATAACTACCCTCTACTATTCTATTTGAACTTATCAATCCTAAAATGCACTTGTGCACTCCAAAATCACCCTAAAATTAAACATATTCTACTATTTTATTTTTAATTTTTCTTTTTCATTTCATATTTTACCACATGCCGAATAACTAATGCAAAGACAAATGATGATTTTCACACGGGCCGTTCATTGCCCCCCTTAATTTGGTTATCCACCTGGACCATTTGGAGCAACCGCAACAAAATAGTGTTTCATGGTAAATCATGGGACAGCGACAAGATGTTGAACGAAATAAAATCACAAATTTGGAGCTGGTGGGCTTGGAAGAGGAAATGTTTAAGAAGTGATATCGACTTCTCATATTGGTCGAATAACCCTTGTTATTGTATCATTTAATTGTGTTCCCCTCCTACTAAGAGATGTGAGACTTCTAGTAAGTTTCACGATTATGTATTCCTTCGGGTAAAACTCTTGCTCGGAAATATACTTTTCATTTTAAAAAAAAAAAACATTATATAAGATTGGATTATGAATGCCATAACCCGTAATAAGACTAATCAAACGAGCCTTAAAGGTCCCAAATGTAAAGATTCAAATAAAAGGGGATAATGTAGGTTAACATACAAAATGAGGGTTAAAGTTTTGATTCTATAGCATATATATCCCTCCATAAATGTAAGCGGTCCTCAATATATTTCTCACTGTTATATGGTGTACTCCATTATTAGGGGCCCCACCGCCCCTGTTTAGAGGATTGGTGGAGGAGGTAAATCATTGTACCTCAAGTGAGTTTACTATTTAACTTGTGCTTGCAAGGGGCCAAATCCATACCAAAGGCAGGATTTGAACTCCCACCCTACATCAACCAAGCTCAGTTGAAAGGTATTTTCACCCTCCCCTTTACCAGTTGAGCTATGCCATGGGGGCTATTTCTCACTATTATAGTATTCTCGTGTTATGCGCATTTACAAAATTTATATTTAATTAATTTTTTTAAATAAATACTAATGTATTAATATATTAATAGTTAACTGCACGCATTTATTATATTTTTTAGTTTTATAATTAATATTGTGTGTTTTTTTTATAAAAATAATAATATATGCTCATTTTATTTTTTTAAATAATTTTCTAATTTAAATGAATAGATATTCAATTTATATGATGATATAGAGTAGAAATTATGCACTCAATTTTTTTCTTCATAACATACTATATTAATTTTTATTCAATAATGTGCGTACATATATATTTCTTAATAAATGTATCATGTTTTATATTTAACTATATAGTTGATATTAAGTGCACCCGGGTGTAAGGGTGCACTCATATGTATAACTTTTTATTCTATTTTGTATACGTGTTTCTTAATAATTGTATACTTTTTTCACACTAAATTTTTTATTAAAAAAACTAGCATTCATATATGTATAAGTTTTTATTCAATAGTGTATACATGTTTTTTAATAATTGTATATATTTTTACACTCAAATTTTCATTAAAAAAATTAACAATTAAATTGTATACATTTTTGTTCATAATTATATATATTTTTGCTTATATTTATATACGTTTTTGAAAGTAGGTGCACTCGGATGCACAATATAATTAGCCTTAACTATAATATTAATTTTGCATATAAAATTTAGTAACATACTATATTAATTTTAATTCAATAACGTACATTTATATATTTCTTAATAAATATATCATGTTTTATATTTAATTAATTATAATATTAATTTTGCATATAAAAGTTGTGCAATTTTTTTCTTAAATTTTTATTCACTAATATATATTCATTTATGAGAAATTCTCTTATGAGATGTTGCTTATGTGAGACGTGTTAAATATATTTATTATATAGATAAAGTATATTGAATGATAGTTAAAGTATATTTTTTAAAGTATGATGATAGAGGTGTTATAATATGATTCATTAGTGATACTTTAGCTACAAATAAGTATATTATATCTATATAATAAGCATACTTTAGTAATGGGTCGACCCGTTTCACAACCCGTCTCACAAAAATTCTTTTCAAAAGAGATTGTCTATTTATTTATTAATCAACGTATTTAAATTAAATTTAAGTGCAGGAATATTACTTTGTGCACCCGAGTGATATTTTGTCAATTTAAATTAATTATAGTTTTTATTTTAATAATATACAAATGATTTTATAAATTTTGTGAAATAAAATTAATATCAAGTGGATATTAAAATATTTATTGATTATTCAACCCATTAAAATTTCAAAAATAAAATTATACACATTATATTTATTATTTATTTTTATTCATATTCTTTAAATAAAAAATTAATTATTGCGTATCTTTATAAATAATTGAAATATAAAAGACTTTTAATGCTTCAAAAGTAAGATTAAATTAAAAGAAGTGTTTTATACTTACCTTAATAATATTAAATCAGTTTAAACCAATAATACATAAACATTTATGTTTTAAAAAAAAAAAAATCCAAATATGAAGCACGTTTCACGATTTTAAGTTTTAACAAGCGTGTTTTCTCAGTCTCAAAATCCACAACACAGTAGTGCGCATTCGCATATCCGACTGAATCTCCTAGTTCCAACCCAAAATCGCATTTTTTGATCTCATCTCATCATTCATGGCGCCAGCGGCTCCCAAATCCGGCGATGCGATTTTTGCCAGTATTGATCGGGTGGCAAGTATTCATACTCCACACATCAGATTTTTCTTTGTTTTCTGTCTTCCTTTCTCTTCGATCTGAACTAGATTCAATTTGGCTTTATCATGTTTCATTCGAGTTTATGATTGCAGAATGCGGAGCTGTTTACTCTGACTTATGGTGCTATCGTGCGCCAGCTGCTTACCGATCTGGAGGAGGTAGAGGAGGTCAATAAACAGCTCGATCAAATGTATTACACTCTCGTTTCTTTTTTTTTTTCCTATTCTTTTGGAGTAATGTTTCTTAATTACTTGTTATGATTTTGTGCGATCCTCTTTTTCTTCTCAGAATTGCAATTTGAATTCTAGGGTTTTTTTTATTATGAATTTTCTTGTGTAACGGTGTTCCAATTCAGGGGTTATAACATTGGGGTTCGCCTAGTAGATGAATTTCTCGCAAAATCAAATGTGTCGAGGTGTGTCGATTTCAAGGAAACAGCTGAAGTTATTGCTAAGGTTTTGTACTCCACCTTCTATTATCAAGGATTTTGTGTTTTTCTGCTAATGAGGATTATACATTTATATTAGCCGCTGATGCCCAGCCCTGGATAACTAAATGGTAACATACGTATGAATGGACTTGAACTTTTGAGAAAGAAATTCTTAGAATGGGCTAAAGACAACAAAATAATGAGTAATTTGAGGCTCAACGGTTGACTTGAGGAGTTCTTAGTTTTCTAATTCATGGTTAGGAAAACGAAAGGAAATTGTACTAATTTGTGACATGTTCTCGCTGTGAATAGCACTTGTTGTGTAGTTGTAAACCTCATATGAGATGATATCCACTAGGGGTTCAGTAACTTGTTACAATAAACGCAACAAAAGCACTCAAAAGCATAAGAACACAAGTGACTCAAGATATCATAACCTTGACAGCAATCAGACTTCTGTGAAGCTAAAAGTAATTAGGACTCTAATATCTAAACTTGTTTTCTGATTTTTGAAAATTCCAACTCCTGTTTGTTATCATATACGTAATGATGATGTATGTTATCGAATCTCCCTTGAACAGGTGGGATTCAAAATGTTCCTAGGGGTCACTGCCTCTGTCACTAACTGGGATGCAGAAGGGACAACTTGCAGTCTAATTCTAGAGGACAATCCTTTAGTGGACTTTGTTGAACTTCCTGATACGTGTCAAGGCCTTCACTACTGTAATATTTTAAGTGGGGTTGTTAGGGGAGCCTTAGAAATGGTGAGCTTTATCCTCTTTATAAACCTTATCCCTCTCATTCAAGTAATCAGTGCAGTTACGATTACAATCTCTCTTCCTTATTCAGGTTTCCATGAAAACTGAGGTGACATGGCTGCGCGACATGCTTCGAGGAGATGATGTGTTTGAGTTGCAATTGAAACTTGTGAAGCAAGTTCCTGAGGAATACCCGTATAAAGACGATGAGTAGAATGCTTCTAAGTGTATGTTGTCTACAATGCTTATAACTTCACACTTACTTGGATATTTATGCACGTCTTTCTTATATAGCCACCTCTAGCCAGTAATTTTTATGTTGAATGAGTATGTTAGCTGTTGGATATGGGATTTTTTACTCTTGGACGAAGTAGAAAGCATAATTTTCATTGGCATGGGGATGTGAGGATGGCTTGATTATGCAAATTAGTCTACCTTCGTTACTCGTCCTATCTATTCTTTTAATATAGATTGGTCATGCATGTGGCTTTGTGTGAATAGTAATTAGAGAGATATCATCATATCCTGTAGAAACCTATTCTAAACCGCTGGGCTTCAAGACTTATATTCCGGATTGGATAAATGTTTTCATGTTTATTCACCGCTCACTTGTGTTAATATTTTCCTCTTACTGTTACTCCTTGAGCTGGGATTTATTTAAATAATGCAATCAACTAAATTTAGAAAGAAGGAAGGGCTAAATTATGTTAATATTTTCCTCTTACTGTTGCTCTTTGAGCTGGGATTTATTTAAATTATGCAATCAAGTAAATTTAGAAAGAAGGAAGGGCTAAAATTATCCCTCCATATTCTATGACTTATTGTATTCAAGTAAATAGAGCATTGGATTTTGTGTATTTTTTATAACCCTTCTCTCTTTTTGGTTTTAATATGCATATGTTCCTCAGCTCACATGTATCATTCCCTCAGTGTTGTTAGACTCTTCATCTTAACTGTGATTCATAATTTTTTGATTAACTTTATTTATTGATTTTGAGGGTAATGTAGTCTTTTTAATAGTTTATAAATGATAAAGCAAGTTATGTGTGCTTAGTGATGATGACATTTTTTAAAAATAATCTATTGATTGATTACTTGTTTTGAAAATTTAATTTTTTGAGTGTGAATAGTGTGATGAAACTGCGTGTGAGCAATGTTTTTAGAGTATAGTAGTATTTTATAGCTTAATTCGCGTTTGTGTTGATTGCTCCGTAGACTTCTCTGCAAAAGCTTTGTGGTTGTAGGTGAAAAAAATAAAATACTATTATTATACTCTTAGGCTATGTTCACTTTGAGTTTAATCTTCCGGATTTAAATTTAATAAATCTCCCCTATATTCACCTACATACCCTATTAACAATTATTCACCTCTACAATGTATTCTCTGTCGTCAATTAATACTTTATTTTTTCTTTCTCTCTCCTCTTCTATCATCTCAATTAATAATTAATTTGACATAAAGTTTAAACCTATCATATTTAAACCCAAAATAAACATAGAATATATTATATTTAAACCCAAAACAAACATAAAATAACATTATTTAAAGGTTTACTAAATCAATTTAAACCCAAAACAAACATCACTTTAGATTATGTTTGATCCAGGTTAAAATACATTTGATTAAATGGAGTAATGTATAGTAATTTGTTTGGATTTTGGTAAAGCTAAACATTATCTAAAAAATTAATATGAGTGAGAGGAGAAAAAAAGTTAATTGAAAAGAGAGAATGCTGGGTGGGATGACAAAGATTAATAGGATTTGCATGGGTAGGAGGGAGGATTTATTATACCCAACTGAAATAATAAAACGAAAACAATAACCTTAAGAAAGTATATTATTATTATTATTATTATTATTATTTTTTGGGTAATTTGTTATTTTGTTTATAAATAAAGTGAAAAGCATATGATATGTGTTGGGTTTAGATGACAACTTGAAAATAATTTGTGTTGAAATGTTAGTTGTATTGATTTTTTTTTAATATGAAAATTAAATGCTTTTTGGTGGGTGAAGTGACTATATTGAATTCAGTACATAAAAAAATAAATAAATTGAATTCAGTGGTTCTGAAGGGTGGCATCAGAGTCTCGGGCCGGCTCAACATTGAGCCCATTTCATTTCTAGTACTTAGAAATTTTCTATCCTTGGATATAATTATTGGGTAATTCTTGGGTGACCCGTGGTCACCCATGATCCTCTCATATGAGGGGGTGAGGGCCCACCCCCTGACATGTGGGACCCACCCCCTCATGTGGGAGGGTCATGGGTGACCACGGATCACCCAAGTCATGCTCATAATTATTCTCTTCTTATTTTGGTTAGTTTTTCTTACTGTTTCTTTCTCTTTTCAACTTTTGCTACTGAAGTTAATTAGAAAAAGTTGTTAGCTTTTATCTGTTTAAGTGCTCCCTATATCTCAAACAACAGTCTTTCAATTTTAGTCTTTGCAAAAGTTAAATAATGTAAAAACAAAATAAATTAATTTAACTATCAAGTCTTTGCAAAAGTAAAATAATGTTCAAACAAAGTAGGGGTTTAATTGGGGGTAAAAAAAAAAACTTGTTTTGAATTAAGTAGGAAGATTTAAGATCTTATGAACTTAATAAAATTAACCAATTAACCAATAGTATTAATTTACATGAGAATTTAAGCAAGTTAGATTGTCAAGTTAATAAATAAAAGTGGAGGGTGATATGTGTAAGAAGACATGAAGTATGTAAAAAATAGGTGAGATAGTATATAATTTGATTCACACCAAAATGAATTTTTATGTGTAATGTTCACATTTACTATTATCATATCGGGTCGACATGCATAATTAAATCTCCAGTTAAAATACAACTCTTTATTTATTGGCTAAAACTTGTGAGTTCCGGATACCGTGCGCCCATTGCCCATAAACTCTCTTTTGTATTAGGTGGTATACCTTTTAGTATAAAAATGTGTACCCTTACACATATTTGTGCATCTGGGGACATAAGATTTTAATGTAAGATATATTGGTAATTACTTTTTAAAAAAGTTAGTTACTGAATTTAATGGTAATGATTGATGTGTAGGAAATAAATTCATAAATCCATAAAACCTTAATCATATTACGATTAAATGAAATTTAAATTGTAAAACATAAATGTACCTGATCCAATGAGTTTACAAGGTGGAATCAAAACTCTCAGATTAGTGGTATAATGGTCTTCCTCAACTAAACCTTTTCATTCCTTTGTGGGGACTAACGTAATCCCTCCCGATGGGAAGAAGGGAAGACAATGAGCGACTTAGTATATTGGGACCATAACCTGTGAATAGAGCCGTCGAAACGGGCCGGCAGGGCGGGCCAAACCCACCTCAACCCGCCTTTTGGCGGGCCTAGACGGGTACGGGCTAGGATTGCTAGGTCCAACCCATTTAAAGGCAGGTGGCGATTTATGGCAGACCAATGATGGACACTCTTACAAAATTATAATTATCATTATTTAAAAATAAAATATCTAAATGATGGAAGCTCTTATAAAATCTATAATGTCAATTAGATAATTAAAATATAAATATAAATTTTACAAAATAGCTCTATGAACAATTACACATAAACAAAGACCATTAATCAAACAACATAAAGTTAATTAATTATATACTGATTTCTTAAGAATCTCAAATAAAACAACGTAAGTCTAATTATCTTTAAATAGCACAAATTAAATCACAAAAAAATTATTAGTTTTAAAGGTCAATCACAAAGCTCAAAACATAATTATAAAGTCTATTTAAAATTCATCTATCATAATATCATAATATAAACATCTCAATCTTCATGTCGATCAATTATATGATTATATCATTGTCAATCTTCAAATGATTAGATATATTAAAGGTTTATAATTTGCATTTGCTTTTAATCCATATATATATATATATATATATATATATATATATATATATATATATATATATATATATATATATATATATATATATATATATATATATATATATATATTAAATTTCAAAAATTAAAAATAATTCAAAATCAAGCAAAATAGGATTTTAAATATTTACATATTTTGTATACTAATTTATAGTACAAAATGTTTATATTTTAGAATATTCATGTTATTATTTAATTTATTATTTTAAAAAATATTTAACAAAGGAACAACAAATATTTAGAATATTAAATACTTGATCATTCACAAAAAAAAAAAATTATGGCAGGCCCAAACGGACCAATCCGCCCCCATTTGGGCCAGTCCTTTTAGGCCCGCCTCCAAACGGGCTGCAAATTTTACGGCCCAACCTACCTTTTTTAGAGTCGGGACTGGGCCGTCCCGCGAGCCCAACCCGTTTTGACAGCTCTACCTGTGAGTTTTTATATACTACACAATTTAGCCACCCATTATCACACAATCATGTAGTATTGAGTATCTACTTAATTGACCCATGTCAAAATATTATAGCCTATGAACTTATCAACTTAACTGGATAACTATATTAAGTCCATAAAATAAAATAATTGAATAGTATAATTGCATAATAATATATTGTACACAATTGAATTATTATATTGAAAATAAAAATTTCCTAACATGATTTTCTTAAAATCTAACAGATTAAATATTACCGGTGCATCGGTATACGCTAGTAAGACTCTTTTTATTGATTTATTTTTTTATTAAATGTGAAGAAAAAAAAAACTGTCGAATTGAGTCGTCCACCCAAGAATTTACCTTAATTATTAAAAGCAAATAACGGGAAGTTCATTCCCTCCCTCGCCCCCACACACACTACACGGTTTCTCAATCATCAACCCCTCTTCTTTCCATTCTCCACCATCATCCACTTGCCCACCGTACACATGGCGGAAGACGGCAGCGCCACCTGTTGCCGTTGCTGCTGCAGCTTCATATTCACCTCCGGCCTCACCGCTCTCTTCATGTGGCTCAGTCTAAGCACCTCCAAACCCACTTGCTACATCCAAGACTTCAAAATTCCCTCCCTCAACACCACCGACAATTCCGCCGCCGCCAGAGACAACCACTCCATATTCCTCGATCTCAAGCTCCAGAACGGGATGAACGACAAAGGCGTCAATTACGCCGCCATTAACACCACTCTCTACTACTACATCAACGATTCCAGACTTCTCGTCGCCAACTACACGCTGCCAGGGTTCTACCAGGGCCACAAGAAGACGGCTCACCGGAGAAATCTGGTCGAGCCCGCCGCCGTGCCGTGGGCGGCGGCGTTTGGCGCGGTCTCCAACGGGTCAACGGTCAAATTTAGGGTGCACTTGGACACGAGGGTGAAGTTCAAGATTATGTTTTGGTACACCAAAAGGTATGGCTTGGTGGTGGGCGGCGATGTGGAGGTGGACGGCGGCGGGAAGAAGGTGAAAAGGAAGCCGATCAAGTTGAAGTCCGGCGTACCAAATCCCATTCCTAGGAGA
This sequence comes from Pogostemon cablin, assembly GCA_023678885.1. Taxonomy (NCBI): domain Eukaryota; kingdom Viridiplantae; phylum Streptophyta; class Magnoliopsida; order Lamiales; family Lamiaceae; genus Pogostemon; species Pogostemon cablin. The sequence goes on from CM042973.1 coordinate 23,396,756, forward strand.
TATTGGGTGAGAGTGGGAACTGTAGCTTTATTCACTTTCTTGATTTTATGATTCTTGAAAATATTTTAGTATCATTAATTTCATAATTGTCAATTTTTTTAGTTATATCATAAAATATAGGAGGGGACATCCTATATAGGAGATTAAGTTGTGAAATGGAGTAGTTTGGTTCGTTGTGTATTTATTCTTATTTATTACTATATAACCAAAATATAATTATCATAGTTAAAATATGTTTATAACTAATCAAATATTCTAAAGTCATTATTTAATGCATCTTTTATTATATTAAAGGAAAACTTATTTTAACCATCAATAATCACACTTTATTTATATATAGTTTAATACTCTCACGACTGTAGAATAATAGTATTTGAATCTTACAGAATTCATACACCTAGATGGAATATTTTATAACAATGCCACTAACTATTGTTCTAATATATATAGTATTCCAACTAAAGGCTATTCAAATCTAGATGTATGGAGTATAAATGAAGAAGAGATCAGAGCTTCTATGCATTCATCATTCTAAATTACAAAACTTCACATGGCATTACAGCATGAAAACATGTAGTTTCCACTTTCCACAACTCCTAGATTCTCTCTCATGATGTCCTAATTTCATCTGTAAGGAGAGTTGGCACCCTGTGATTTCACCAGTGCATAATAAGCACTGTCTCTCATAGCCAGTAGATCAGAATGTGAACCTTGTTCCACCACCTTTCCATCCTTGATCACAGCAATCGAGTTCGATTTCTGTATGGTGGATAAACGATGAGCCACAACAATGCAGGTTCTACCGACCATCATCTTCTCTAGTGCTTCCTGAACCAAGCTCTCTGATACACTATCCAGAGCACTTGTTGCTTCGTCGAGCAGGAGGATCGAGGGGTTCTTCAAGATTGCACGCGCCAGCGCGATCCTCTGTTTCTGGCCCCCGGAGAGCTGCACCCCTCTTTCTCCACAGTATGTTTCATATCCATCTTTCATCCCACTGCATTCCATGCATAAATAAATGAAAACCATAGCTCATGTACTGCTTATTTTCGTATATACTGACTAAAAGAACAGTAGATTGATTGCATACCTTATGAAGTCATGTGCATTTGCTAGCATTGCAGCCTTTATGATCTCTGATTCTCTTGCATTCTTCTTCCCGTAGGCGATGTTTTCGTGGATGGTGCCTGCAAAGAGATTTGGCTCTTGGCTAACTAGTGCAATGTGTGATCTCAACGCTCTCAGATTGTAATCCTTTATATCTCTATCATCTATCCACACTGATCCATTAATGGGATCATAGAATCTTTCAATGAGAGAGATGATAGTTGATTTCCCTGAACCACTCTGGCCTACTAAAGCCACTGTGGTTCCTGCATTGATTTTAAGGCTGAGTCCCTTCAAGATGAGCTGATCGGGACGCGATGGATAAGCGAAGACCACCCTTTTAAGCTCCACACGGCCCCTTATACCCTTCTTGGGTGTATCTGAGTCCCAAGAACTCTCTGGTTCAATCCCACTCCCTCTGTCGAGGATAGCGAAAACTGAACCAACTGCACTGCTTCCTCTAGATATATCATTGGTCATACTTCCAGCTTCTGCAATGGTGTATGCTGTAAATAGAAGAGCAAGAAACGCTTGGAAAAGCTTTTCAGGAGATATCAGTCCTTCTGTTAAAAGCTTCCCACCATACCAATAAGCTAAAGCAGTTGAAGAAGCTTGAAAAAACTGTGAGCTAAAGAGGCCAACACCAGCAAACCAAGATTGTCTGATGCTTTCCTTCCTTGGCCCTTCTAGGGTGTCTTTGAACAGTCCCACGATCCGTTTTTGAGACGAAAAGGCTGTTATAGTTCTGTGGTTTATAACTGCTTCACTTGCTAGTTGGCTCCCCTCCTTCTGTGCTATCTGAGTTTTAGCTGACATTGACTTTGTTATAACACTCCTCAAGTAAAAGCTTCCAATGAGCAAGGGTTGAGCTGCCATCATCACGAGGGCGAGTCTCCACGTTAAGACGAGGCCTAGCGTGTAGGCGAACACAGCTCCAAATATCGCCTGAGCTAACAAAGACATGCGATCCCCAACAAGAGAGCGAACCATGTTGGCTTCTGTTGACAGCCTTGCTGATATGGCTGCACTTGTGTTTTCTTCTCGATCAAACCATCCAATCTCGAAGGTCATCAGCTTCCCCAGAAGCATCTCCCGAACCCTCTTCGTCAGCTTCTCTCCCATCACTGCAAAATTGTAGTGTTGCAGGAGGTTGGTGAAGAAATTGAAGACTCCAAGGCCTAGAAACACTAGAGAGTAAACTCTTGCATGAGATGTAATGGTTGATTTGTCTTTTCTGAAGTAAACTGCTATTAGTCCTCCCACGCAGTACGCGTTGATCGGCTGAACAGCTCCGGATCCTATCGCTCCTAAGCAACCAAGCAAAGCTCTCCCCCACTCGGGCTCATTCATCTTCATCAACCGCCATTGTGATGGTGCATGGTGAGCTGGTTGCATTGCATCTTCGTCGTCTGAATCGTATTCAGCCTGGTACTGGACAGAGTAGGGTGCACTCATCGAGAATGCAGAGCTAAACAGGACCATAGAAGGAGTACGAGGACTAGATATCACACTCGCAGGGCTGGGAGGAGGAAGCATCCTCCGCGGAGTACTCCTCCCAGTATGTGGAGTGGGATTAGTTGAGTGGTTAGTCTCTATTGATAGCTGCAGCTCCACCATTCTGATGTACTCTCCGCCGTTGATCTGCATGAGCTCATCATGCGAACCGGATTCAACCACTTGCCCTGATTTGAGAACGTGTATGAGATTAGCTGCTCTGATGGTGGAGAGACGGTGTGCTATAACAATGGCGGTCCGTCCCTTAGACGCCTCGTCTATAGCCTTTTGAACTATGCGCTCCGACTCTGTATCAAGTGCACTTGTAGCCTCATCAAGAAGCAGTATCTTTGGATTCCTTATCAATGCTCTTGCTATGGCTATCCGTTGCTTTTGCCCCCCAGATAACTGAACCCCAAACTGGCCAACCTGAAATGTTTTTAAAGGTTTTAGTGTTGTGAATGATCTGTTACAACTTGATGTAGTATAGAACCGTTTCTTACTTGAGTTTCGTATGCATCCGGTAGCTTTGTTATGAAATCATGCGCGTTTGCAGTCGTTGCAGCTTGCACTACTTCGTCCATTGAAGCTCCTTCTTTTCCAAACAGTATGTTTTCATAGATTGATGTTGCAAAGAGAACTGGTTCTTGATTAACCAACCCCATCTGAGATCTCAGCCATTTGAGATGTAGCCTATTGATTTTGTATCCATCCAGTAAGATCTCACCTTCTACAGGATCATAGAATCTTTGAAGCAAAGAGACAATGGTGGACTTCCCCGAGCCACTGCCTCCGACGAGCCCAACTGTTCTTCCAGCTGGAACAGTGAGCTCCAATCCTTGCAGGACATTTGTGTCTGGTCTTGAAGGATAATTGAAATAGACCCCTTTGAATTGAATCTCACCCCTCACGTATGACAGAGCTTTCCCCTTCTTGTCATCTGAATCAATGGATGGTTCGCGGTCGATCATCTCTGTGATCCGAATAGCTGCAGACTTTGCTTCGGTGATTGCAGTGAGATTTGGAAGAGCAGTCAGTATGTTTCTGCAAAGATCATTGCAAAAAAAGAAAAAAGAAATACAGCATTAAGTTGGTTGGAAGTGTTGAAGATGTTGAGGATGTGAGGAGAGGAGAAGAGATGAGTGATCAAACTCACAGTCCTGCCATGAGTACGTTGAATCCAGCAACGAATATATCTCCGCCCTTTTCGCCTTTCTTGCTGACGAGAAGTGATCCTACCCAAGCCTGGAAGCCCCAGCTAATGTATATAATTCCCATGCTGCCCATCATCAACCCTCTTGCAAAGCCTTGCTTCACACCAAGCTCCATTGTTGTTTGAAGTGCATTGCTGAACTTCTCGAGCGTTTGATGCTCTGCAACGTAGGAGTATAATGTTCTGATCAAAGAGATCGCCTGGTCTGCGATGGTTCCTGCGACCGCATAAGATTCAATAGTCTTCATGGCCACATCCATCATCATCTTTCCGAATCCAAGTGCAGGGATGATGAACAGTATGGTGAATGGTATGGCAGCAAGAGTGAGCCTCCATGATAGTGAGAATGCAAATATGAAGCAGAAGAAGAAAGATCCCAAGTAGGCAATGCAGTCAGGTATCTACACATCATTATATGATTATACAACACTCTTTATTCAGACTATTTGCAATATATATGTGAGAAGTATTGATGAAGTATTTATCTATGTATACCTTTTCTCCTATAGTGGCTTGGATTGTATTGGAGTCGGATGAGATCGTCGTCACGACCTGAAACGTAGTCGAAGAATCAGCTCCCTGCGAGTCGAAGAAGCCCACTTCTTGTTTAAGGACAGATTTGAGGTACTCCAATCTCATCCTAGAAGTCTGTCTCTCTGCTGTTCTTGCCCAACATAATCCCTCTGCAAAAACCATGATCAAAAGTTTATTTTCAAGTAGAAGTTAGACCCTGATTCTTCTGCTACGTTAAGAAACACAACAACTGCTCAACAGTTGTTGCGTTGCATAGCGTAGCAAAGGATTCATTACATACAAAACCACATGGACAAAGGTTGTTTGTAGAGCATGCCTATAAAAGCAGCCAAACCAACTCCGATCGCAACGTAGAACAGCCTGCGCGAGTACTGCAGCATTGCATCGACATCAAAATCAACATACAGCTTCATTTCAATACAGAAACATAAGAATTCAACAGTATAAGGTACCTTGTCTACTGTATGCATAGATATCCCAGTGTTGAGGTTTCCATACTCATTGATCACATTACTTAGAACAAACATGGTGAGAGGGATCTGCAGACCATCTCCAATGCTGCCTAAAGTCCCAAAGAACATGAGCATCTTGTCGACTCTGTCGGCATACCGAAAAATGCCGTTGTCTTTTTTTCCCATGTTCTTGAAGAGGGATGGATGGACGGATGGGATCAACCAAAGTTCTGAAGGAGGAATATTTACAGGTGATTCAAGAACCAGTAATATCTCTCTCTGAATTCTTTGTTTTATATACAAATTCTTGTCAGTTAACATTCTGCAGGCCTTGTTTGTCAATATTAAAATGAAGGGATCCAATGATTTTTAGTTTATCAGCCGGCTGTTTGTTATTACTAGCTAGTTGTTTTGCTATGTTGAACAATTCTAACTGTTTTCTGTATGTGTTTCTCTCTCTCCCTTTCTCTCTCTAAGAAACAGACAAGATGTGCTTGTAGTTCACTTTGTGAGTGTTATGAGAGTGCAACAATGTTTTAATTTCTTGCTTATTTTTATATAGGTCTGATTACTGTAGGGAATATTGTGGAAGAATAATCTAGGAAATAGAAGATGGCTAACCACTTTCATTTTTTATACACATGGACCCACACACACTTACTAATACAATTAAAATATGGAACTCACACTCTCACTAATACAACTACCCACTACACATTAAATAATAATACTCCTTAATTCACGTGCCAAAAAGTAAAAACTACCTTTACCGGAGGGAGTATGATTGTGTATCATTGATGTTATTTCTGTGTCAAAAAGCAAAAACTACCCTTAACGGATGGAGTATGATTGTGTATCATTGATGCTATTTTTGTGTTTGAAGCAATAGATGGGTGAGGCTTTTGTTTTAATTGCTATGTTTTTAGCTAAGATCGTTTCTAAAGAAAGAGAAGTATCCTTCATAGAAAGTATCCAAATAATTGAGTTCAACACGCTTAATGCCAAGTATAGATTATTTTAATACACACTGAAAACAACTTTTGGGAGGCAATTTTTATCTTTTCTTGTTAATCATATAGTATATATATATGTGGTTCATATTAGATTAAGTAAGGTGCTTGGTTTGGTAAAGAGTGAGGGGAATTAAGATATATTGATTAGGGTTGTTGATGCTTTAACTGGGAATAAATTTTTTTTAATTATTTCTATCTATTCAATAACTACTCCATCACTTTCAATTTCATTGTGATTCACATCTTTAATGATACTCATAGTCATTCTAATCGAAGAATTCGAACTAAGAGGCACCTAAGTATATAAAAATAATTACTCCATCCGTCCCAAATTTTATTGATTTTGATCTTTTAGAGTTGGATTTCAAGTTAATAACTTATATTTTTTCCTTTATTTCTTTTTCTTTATTTCGAATCAAAATAGAAGAGTTGAGTAAATCAAAAATATAAAGGAGGCTCATGGCTAAGAGGAAAGATGCGCGGGTAATAGTTGTCTTATTCCAAAAAAGGAAATATCACATCAAACTCCACCCTTAAAAGTTCATCTTAATTACAACTTCACCACACACACCTAACATGTATAACATACTTTATAATTTATTTATTACCTAAAAATATCACAATACTCCTAAAAAGTCAATAACGTTAGTCAAAAAATAACTTTTCTTAAACTTCGTGTCTACAGTAACTAAGACAACAAGTTTGGGACGGGGAGCACTACTTAATTCACATTTAATACCTATCATTATAGATTTAAACATGCAAGGATTATAGATTTTCTTCTGCATTCGAATCGTTCATATAATGCCATCTACAAGCATCTCATGTAATTACAGCATAAAATGGTTTATAGATAAAAGAAATAGACATAAAGTGCATAAACAAGTTTATGGAGTACATAAAATGACATTAAGTGCAGAGAACAATTGAAGTTTGGGATCCCATATAAAGATTCCAAGTATAATCAAAAGCCAACGTAGTGTGTGTTCTTGACACTCAAGAAAGGTATATATCTATCACTGCCCTATTTTTTTCCGATGCAGATGCCACCATCCACACAAGTGGGGATCCCATTTTAAGTCGGGATTGACCCCAAAGTTGTCAATCGCACCTACGAGTTTCGAATTTGAGACGAATTTCACCCTAAGGTACTACAGGTCCTCACCGCTAGACCAATCTTGCGGGAGTTGAAATCATGTTCTCCATTCAAATACGAGTTGAGCATAATGGCATCAACAGAGGAAAGATTTCCCAATTTCCCACCTTATTATTATCCGAAAACAGGCACACATTATCTTGGAAGCACCCTTTCTTCAAGTTAAAAGTTAACACATATCCTTCATACCCCAAATAGGCCACATCTTTGTTCCACGGATGAAGTGCTAACACGAAGAGAGGGCTGTGCGTTGAAAGCACGCTGAACGCCACGATTTCCGCCTCTTTCGCCTCCCATTCCACCCTCCATTCCCCTGTCTTGCAGTCCTCCAGCACCCACATTTTCCATCCGGGGAAACGCCATTCTTCCATAGAGATTCCCCTCATCTCCAATTTGTAAAACCTTTCGCATGAGACGCCCAAAACGGAGTTCATTCCGTGCGAGTAATATACCTTTTTGGGTATTCCAACGAGCCAGGAGTGATCAGAGGAAGGATCATAGGCCAAAAGAGTCTTCTTTTGATTGCAACTCCAATAAAGAACCCCTCTGCATGCAATGCATGGCGCCCTTTCGTCGAATTCCACGTTGGAATCGAAGTTACTCTGCTTTATGTCCCTCCATTCCCCTTCATCAGAACAGAACATCTCAAGATCAACAGCATTTTCATCATCCTTTACAAGTCTAACAATGGTGTAGCTTGTGAACATCATCCCATCTCTAACAGAGGAGATCAACCCTGCATAGCCACAGCTTCTTCTTCTCCCACGTGTTGGGATCCTCACACACTGCCTTGTGAAGGGATTCGACACGAAGTAAGACGATTTGGATCGATACAGAACCAAGTCGTTGCTCGTTGCTTCGACTCTTAGGCCTGGAGTTGGAGGGATCAGATTGTTTGTGACAATTCCTGTGAAATGAAAGACATGTGATGCAATGTGGCGTAGCCACTGGAAAATGAGCGAAAACGGAGACGAATTGAGCGAACGGGAGACGAGGGAGGGATGGAAGGAAGCATGGGAGATGAGAGACTGGAAGGTGTTGGAAACACATCTGAATCTGAAGAGTGATCTGAATGGGAGTTTGAGAAGAATTTCGAGCAGCATTTCTTGGGGAAGTTTACAACATTTGTCATCCATTTGATTTGTTGCAATCATGAATTGAGTTGTCATTAATTCATTTATAATTCTGCATGAATTCACAGATCTGAGTGTGATCATATCATGCAGACATGTCTCCTTTGTTTTCTCCAAATTGTTTGGTTCTCAGTTTTTGTTGACGGGGATTATATTAAGAGTCCAACTAGAGTGCACGGGTTCACCGGTGCACCTGGACAATATTAACCTTTGGATTAATATATAATTCAATCTCCACCATTAAAAAAATTATTTATTTAAAAATAAAAAAACTACACACCAGGTGTACCCAAAATAAATCTTAAATTAAATGCTTCGAAAAATATTATATTGATGGCAAAATATGTTAGTGCACCACGTTAAAAACATACAAATCTATTAATAAATTATATATATATATATATATATATATATATTACTGTAATAAATTAAAGCATATATACACTATTAATTGTTTTAATAAAATGATAAGAAGTGATACCAATATAAAAGTGATACTAGGTACACGGAAATTAATTATTGATTTAGACGTGCTTCATTCGTTCTATATTATCTAGTTGAGGCTCGGATTCTCTGTGCCATTTTGTTACATCATCTCATGTGTCAAACTGTTGCATGGACGACACGTAGGAGAGAGGAAACTATACCCTAATCCTTAAACCCTAGGGACAATGGTTAGATTTAATTTCCCTCTTACATGTCAATCACTTAATGCGTGGCACATGAGATGATGCACGAAAAAGGCGCAGAAGATCCGGTGTGATCTAGTTGCATTTCATAGTTTGTTTGTGTCGTAGAATGAGAATCCTTGACAAAAAAGGAAATACTCCATTATTTTATACAATATATACTTTTAAGTTTTAATTTTAAAATTATCATTCTTCCCATATATCTGGCATACTTATATAGGCAAATGAATTAAAATCACATACTATATATAGTATAAAGACAATTGAAATACTATACAAAAAAAAAAGAGCAAAGAAAAAAAAATTGGCATAGCATAATTATATAGACAAATAATAAAATGAAACACTATATAATATACAGACAAATGAAATACATATTGAAAAAAAAAAGCAAAGAACAAAACAAAAATATATTTAGAAAGAAAAAAATAAATAAATTGGCAAAACGGGGCATTCCGAGAATTGAACTCGGGACCTCTCGCACCCTAAGCGAGAATCATGCCACTAGACCAAATGCCCTTTTTGCTCCTACTTTTAAATATAATAATATATATATATATATATACACTTAAAACCAGTTGCAATCACCAAAATGAAAAAAACAATCAATACAAATTTTTCTTAAAAAATTTCACATAATTTTATATTTTTATAATACTTAAATTTTAAAAATACTACTTTATCCCTTAAAATTAATAAAATAAATTTCCTTAAATAAATGGTAACTAAAACACTATCGTTACGAATGGAATAATATTTTATTCTATTCTAATTTTTTGATAAGAAAAGAGGGGGGTGAACAATGTTTGAGAAATAAAGTATTAATGGGCTAAGGAAATAAACCCAATATTGATTTTGAGGTTGGTCCACCTTAAAATTTAGACTGTTCGGATCATATCGTTTCAGTTTGAGCATGGCATTGGCCCATACTATTTGAGGTTCTAGAAATATTATGGAGTAATCCAACCAATTAACAATCTAGTTTTCACAAATAATAATAAAATCGAAGTCCAAAAAGCAGAAACAAACTTGACATGGGTAGATAATAATTAAAGAGGGCTTATAAATGAGTAAGAAATTAAATAATACAATTAAAATTGAAATGACATGAATAATAACTAATAATTACATTTAAAAAGTAAAAAAATCAGGTGCTGCATTGGACCCAAAAAGATATGGAGAAAGGAATTTTTTTTTATCGGACAAAATTAGTTGTTAGTATAGTTAGTTCACCAAGTCTTCATACACTTTTATTCTCCCAAGCCTCCTTATAACTTCCCTCCTATTCCAAGTCTCCTTATAACTCCCCATCCTATTCGTTCCCAATGGGAATCGAACCCGAGTCACTCATTTGTGTGAGGAGTCCGGGATCTTACAAACGAATTTGTACAGTATATAATGGGGCAGGAGTTGTCTTATGACAATTTGAAATCATATTTAATTTAAGGTAATTTTCATATGAATGCCACAAGTAAGAATGAAAATCTTAAAATTATTTTAGTATCTCATTAAGTACCTACTACACTAATCTTTAATGTATGCACAATATTTTAATTACAAAGATAATATTCCCTGAGAAATTATGGTCATTTGTACCGGAACATAAATTAAAAAGTATTATTTTTTAAATATATAATGTAAAAAAAGTAAGTGATTAATAAAGTGTGAAACAATAAATAAAATTATTGGAATTGAATAGAATATAAAAAGTAGATAAAATATAATAATATATTTTTAATTAATGGAACATGCAAAAATATATGAGACGATTAAAAATAAAAAAATATGCATAAACTTAGAGTTGAGGAAGTATTTTTTTTTATTTTTTATAAATAAATATGATCCATACATAACATAATATAACTATTAACTGTGACGTAGATGATAAACTAACGACTAAAAGGATCTCAATAACTGATGTAATATAGAAGTTGTACACGATACCCCCATCAACGTGAAATATGATTTCAACTAGTAACCCCAAATGTCATAACTAATTAAGAAATTTCTTTTATGAGTTTTTTCAATTCAAGACCTGAAAAATAGATAAACTATTAATTAGGGACCCAAAAAATTTTTGCTATCAATTTATGACCCGAAAGATATGAAATTATCAATACAGGACCTAAAATCAAAGAATTTCAGGTCCTGAATTGATAAAAATACATTAAAATTTCATGATTTCAGGTCCTATATTGATAATCTTTCGGGTTTTGAATTGATAGCAAAAATCTTTTAAATCCCTTATTGATAGTTTACCTATATTTCAGGTCCTATAATGAAAAAATTTCTTTTAAGGATTACTCAACTAACATCATAAAATTTTTAAAATTTCGACGGGCCCAACGTTGTAAATAATTCAGTTGTATGATGAGGCCGGATGTCAAGCGAGACAAACATTACTAAATTAACTGATCATTTCTAAATGTGGAAGTTGCACATGTTCATATTATAAACTATTCAACGTGATACATGTCAATCATCATTAATATTATTAATTTACAAGTGCTTGCTAAAAATAAAATCTTGGATTTGTGTATTCAATTAAGAGAACGGAGAGGAATTATTTCTCATCCTTTTCCTCATCCAAAGTATCCACTGGTTTAAATTCAAATTTAATCTCTTTCCATACCTCGCTAGCGGCAGCTAGTTCAGGACTCCATTTGCAAGTCTTGCGAATAATTACATTACCCTCAGCAGCAAGATCACGTCCTTCATTACGATCTTTTACGCTTCTTCTTGAAAAAATTTGTATATGTGGCGTCGCCACGTTCGTTCTTAGAAAAAAATTGTGTATGTGGCGCTCACACGATAATCCTGCAATTACTGTTTTATTCTAAGCAATATATTTTAATAATTTTATTAAATTTAAAATAATTAATATTTTGTAATCTTACCATTAATACAATCTAATATTATAATCTTAATAATATTAATATTATTTATTATTTTAAGTAATTTTCTTATAAAAGTTTATAATTTTAGGTAATTTAATGATTTCATATAAAAAAATTATTAAAGGGAGATACGAAGCGCTCCCACGTTAAGCATGCAATTAATGTTCTTTGAGGATAGTGCAATTCTTGCTCCTAATAGAGTGGTAGAGAGTGTCAATGGCCACATGCTTAATATGTTTCCTTGGAAGCAAAAGAATATAAAATTTTGGAATTGTGTATGTTATGAATCGATCAAAGAAAGAAAAGAAAACAACGAAGAACACAAACTTTTATAGTGGTTCGGCAATTGCCTACGTCCACTCTTAAGGGAGAAGAGATCTTATTGATGAAGATTACAACAATGATAAACTTAGATCTCATATGAACCCTAATCTTATGGGCTATGTGGATCAAACTTAGATCTCATACAAACCCTAATCTTGGGAATGTATGGATGATTCTGTGAACCATACTGAATGACTAAAACTTAACCCATATATATACACTCCAATATATGATATATATGGATAATATGATATATATGGACAATATATGATTTGCATAATCTTAAATCATATATGCTTTACTTGCATAGCAAGTTATCCTCAATATCTAAGCCCATTAACCTTGGCAGCCCATTCTTACAACACTCGATCATAACCCTTGATCTATATGTTGATCATCCAACCTATCTTCCACGTGTTATATTGTTGACTTAACGTATGCAAGCGTCTATCTCTCAACAATCTCCACCTTAGACCTTGCATGTGTCTACTTCTCAACAATACTCCACCTTAGACCTTGCATTACCACATCAATACTCTTACTCTTCTTCTCCCACCTGCTGCATTACGGTGCAGCCACCCTTATCCACTGTTTTAACGAGTGCAGCAAACTCCTTCACACTGCCTTTAGAGAGCAGAAAACTCCTTAACTGTTTTTAACGAGTACAGTAAACTCCTTAACAGTTTTTAACGAGACCAGTAAACTCCTTAACAGTTTTTAACGAGACCAGTAAACTCCTTTTGCATCACTACTCCACCTCGAGTAGCAATCTTTAACCATTGCTCCACCTTGAGAAATACCTCTTACCATTGCTCAACCTTGAGCAACACTTGCAACGTAACAACGTTGACTTACCGCCAAGCCACAACAAGTTCGAACCATTTTCCTAATGAAAGTGCCATTACTTTGAAGTCGATTCTAACTCACTAGGATTACCCGATGCTTCTCCTACTTGCTCGTTGTTACCACGCCACTCTTAAACGCCAACGAGTCCAAGTCACCACATCTCCTACCTACCCCGTTATATCGCTACTTCCCCTGAACACCATTCACTTACCGGAAAATCATTTTCTTACAAACTTGTGTTGAGCTGACCTTATTCCTTTTTTTTTGTGAACACCAAGCTGCTGTAAGCATGATTCCACCCCATGGGAAACCCATGTCCTGAACTCCACATTGGAGTACCATGCTACAAATATCCATAGCTCATCTCTGCCATGAACAGATACTGAATACTTACTTGAATTAATTCTAATTCTCCTTGCTGGAAGAGATTCTCTCAACCATGTCTTGACTCCACCTTCCTGGGAGCCCCATGCCATTGCTGCATCTTTTTAAACAATGCTGGCAAGACCTTGTACTGATCCAATTCTTGAATCTGTACTGAACCTCAAGCCACTTATGACTCATTATCTCCACAAGTGATTCACTGCTAATTATTGAAAATTATCCTTCCCTTATGAACAATCCCACTTCTTCTCTGTGAAAAACTTTGCCCATTGTTCATCCGCTAGATTTTACAAAAACCATTGAAAATCCAGCTTTCCTCTGCTATGAACAATTTTGCTTACCTTTAATTTGCTGTAAGCAATTCTTAATCACAACTGGATTGACCCACCTTCCTTGCCGGAATATTCAATCAACCCAATTCATGAACCCAGCTGCCAGCTTCATCATCCTCGTCGGAGAGAAGCTGTTGCTACAGCCATTCAATTTCGAATAGTTCTGAACACTTCTCGGCCATCGACGAGTTGCGCTGCTCGATTCCGTGGAACTGCTGTGGTGTACTCTTGCCACGCTGGGCCTCCACCTCGCTTCCACTCTTAGACTGCCTTACTCCAGTCGCCGGACTTTCAAAACACCGCCGCTGTTGGAGACTTGTCTTACTTGATGGAGGATTACAATTATTGCTTAATTCCGATCGCTGCTAGTATTTTGCCCAAGCCCTCTTTGATTTACATCAATTTCTGCAGATCCATACTCACCTCAAGAATCGCCACTGTTGGATTTTCCCCAACCAATAACGCCTTTCGGATCTGTTCTTGCGTCGGCCTACCACGAGGTTCGCGTTGTTGGATTTGCAACTCCACCGCAAAACCTGCTTTCGTCTCTAAACTCGCTAGAATCCCATAACCCGCTGGACAACAAGACTTCACATTCCTTCTGCCGAGAATTCCCTCTCTTGGAACCACCTCCATCACTTTCTTGATCTCCCCCTCTTCCCGTTTGTTGTAGATCAATAACCCACAACCACCGTTCCTTGTTTTTCCATCTGCCTCCGAGTTCTGCTTCCTCCAACTACCATCGACTTTCGCCGACCTTCTGCTCCGTTGGAAACCATTAACTCCCTTTCTTGCAGATTCGAGAACCCTCATCAGAAACTGCTCGAAAGAATTATCCCTCTTGCTGATCTGCAAGAGTCACCTTATTTCTTGACCATCCATTGCTTTCTTCATCATCACTCCGAAATCCTCCGTGAACTCCATAACGTCGAAACCAACAACACCAACCCAACTGCCGTTCAATGTTCACAACTCTTGGAACCATAGAACCTCATCTCTACCGTCCAAATCAACGCCTATGAGTCCTGGACGTGCTGTAAAAATTACAGCTCAATCCAACGGTTGGTTTGTGATAAACGACCCTTTAACCACGGCTGCATAGAACTGAATTGCCCAAAAACCTGACCTCTGTTTTCGGCTTATTCCCGTCAACACAGAGTACCAAAAACGATCTCCACCGTTCAGAATGTAGATCAACAAGTTCTGAACATCTTGAAAAAATTTCACCTCGATCCGACGGTTGAAACTTCGTTTTTTGCTTCTGCAATATTTCTGCGCTCGGACTTCTCTCAAAAACGTGAATTCCTCCTCGTTTTTGCCTTCTTTCCCACACCTTCTCGCTTCTTCTTTCTTTGATCGTTTCTTTTCCCGTTTCCCACAGACGGCGCCAATTGTTATGAATCGATCAAAGAAAGAAAAAAAAACAACGAAGAACACAAACTTTTATAGTGGTTCGGCAATTGCCTACGTCCACTCTTAAGGGAGAAGAGATCTTATTGATGAAGATTACAACAATGATAAACTTAGATCTCATATGAACCCTATCTTATGGGCTATGTGGATCAAACTTAGATCTCATACAAACCCTAATCTTGGGAATGTATGGATGATTCTGTGAACCATACTGAATGACTAAAACTTAACCCATATATATACACTCCAATATATGATATATATGGATAATATGATATATATGGACAATATATGATTTGCATAATCTTAAATCATATATGCTTTACTTGCATAGCAAGTTATCCTCAATATCTAAGCCCATTAACCTTGGCAGTCCATTCTTACAACACTCGATCATAACCCTTGATCTATATGTTGATCATCCAACCTATCTTCCACGTGTTATATTGTTGACTTAACATATGCAAGCGTCTATCTCTCAACAGTGTATGTGGCGGCATCACGCTTCTCTTAAAAAATTTTGTGTATGTGACATCACCATGTTCGTTTTTAGAAAAATTGTGTATGTGGTGCTCTCACGTTAATCTTTAAATTAATATTTTATTTTAAGTAATTTAATATTTTAAATATGATTTTGTTCAATCTTTCTCATTAATAATCTTCATAATGCAATTAATATTTTATTTAAGTAATTTAATATTTAAAGTAATTAAGTTTAATAAAAATATTTTTATAAATATGTTTAAAAATTTTAATCTTGAAACTAATATTTTATATTAAGTAATTTAACATTTTAACAAATATTTTATTAGGCCCTCTAATTAATAACTTACAATTAATATTTAAAATAATAAAAAATATAATGATTTTATATTTAAATGTTTTAGTTTGGTTATTCAATTTAAAAAAATAAAAGTAAAAAATAAAAAAAAGAGTGAGGCTTAATTATTAATTAATTTACCACTAATAATATTTTGATTGAGTTATTCAATAAAAAATATTAATTGAGTTTTAACTTTAATAATTTGATTTAGTTATTCAATAAAAAATAATTAAAATATAAAAACAAGAGATACTTGATTATTAATTAAATTTACAACTAATCATAAGTTTAATATTTTTGATACATAAATATGATAAAAAAATGAATTCCTATTATGGCACATCGCTACTCTTTTTTTATTATTTTATATAGGGATACTTACTACTAGGTACACTAAAAATTCTTTTATTACTATGAGATACAAACATACAAAAATATTACTACGGATTATAAAAATATATAGTGATATTCCAATATTACCCTTACAATGTGCTGCACATAAATATTTGTGTGCTGCATGAAAATTCGCGTGCAGCAAAAGTGTGTGCAGCAAAAAAAAGTGTATATTCGGCGGCGGTCCAGCGGTAGTCCGGCGGCGGCAGTGGATGGGTTAGGGGTTTAGGATTTGTGGTTTAAAAGTGTATGAGTTTAGTGTTATATTTAGTATTTTACTTTAATATTTTGTATGTGAGAGTAATTTTTTTAAATCAATGTATCTCACAGTAATTATGGGTACAAATTGTGTACCTATTAGTAATTTTTCCTTTTATTATATATTTTAAGGTCTCTAACTGATAGAAAAAATAATTAGACTTCAAATTGATAGTTTATTCATTTTTCCTGTTTTGGATTGAAAATATTTTACTATGATCGCTTCCTTTTATATTAATTGAATGTTTATCTATTTACAACAAAGGTAAAAAATACATTTAATAGTAAAATAAGATGAAAAAAACAAATAAACAAATATATATACATTTAATAATAAAATATAAAATATATTTTTAAAATAAAGACATCACACATAATAGAATCCGCGTAGTTTGCGGGAGACAAAAACTAGTATGCCATAAGGCCCATAACAACATTATTGTGTATATGTAATTACTATATGTATATACAAATATCTAAATCATGTAATTGTTATAATTACGGCACTAAAAGAGGTGGAAAATTCGATTATATTTCCGGAAGTTTAAATTTTCTTTCCTTCATATCACTCGTTATTAAATGTTACGACACAAAAAATCTCTATGGTATATTGTGTTAACATTGCTCATAGAATAGTTTAAACAGATTTATATTTTTTTTTATAAAAAAATATATACTAACACATCAATTCTTAGTTAGAACCATGTTACATATATTTTCGCCTATATATATCTTCAAACATTACGCACAATATGACAATGTGGAATATTGAGCTACCCAAATATCTCCTAAAATTCTTCCTCCAATTTCATAAGGCAAAACCTCCTGCGTCATCGGGGACACGGAGGGATACTCCGTGTCTCATGTGAACACAACTCTCTTTCCTCCAATTCTATTTAAACATATGTATTGCTAGGGTTTAAATTACAAAAGAGTACATAAATTGCAATGGGGTACATAAGTCAAAACCTCGTGCACCCTCGAGGACACAGAGGGATACTCCGTGTCCCATGTGAACACAACTCTCTTCTCTCCAATTCTATTTAAACCTATGTATTGTTAGGGGTTTAAATTACAAAAGAATACATAAATTGCAAAGGGGTATGGATCTAAATCTGTGTGCCCAGGAGACTCACTCTTTCATAATACCAACTTCAGCCTCACAATGCAAGTACTTCATTTTCTTCCAAAATCACAACCCATATCTTCCTTCACAACATTACGCCAAAATCACATCGCACCCCTTCTATGCTGTGCATGACCAACGCCGCGCCGGAGACCACCGTATACAGCGGCGCAAAGCCACATAACCAGCGCGTCACCCTCACTACCCTCCGCCAGAAGCACAAGAAGGCCGAGCCAACAACCATGGTGACGGCGTACGATTACACGTGGGCGGTGCACCTGGACACGGCGGGGATCGATCTCTGCTTGGTGGGCGATTCCGCTTCCATGGTCGTTCACGGCCACGACACCACCCAGCCCATCACGTTAGATGAGATGCTAGTCCACTGCCATGTGGTGGCGCGTGGCGCCAGGCGGCTGCTGCTGGTGGGCGACCTGCCATTCAGCAGTTATGTATCCGACAGCGCAAGGCAGTTGATGCGGCGGTGAGGATTTTGAAGGAAGGTGGCATGGATGCAGTTAAGTTGGAAGGTGGAACAGCTTCGAGAATTAGGGCAGCTAAAGCCATTGTGGATAGGGGTGCACGGATATTGGATTTAATCTAAATCGTACCAAAACTGCACCAAATTAATCCCGAACCAAAAAAAATCGTTGACTTTTTTACCTTTTCGGAACTGAACTGCTTGTTCACGTTTTTGTAAGTGTCTCCAAGTGTAGGAAATCAATTGTAATTCCACGTGTGACCAAGTAAAATATCGTACCCAAGGGATAATTGTAAATCTACTATTTAATCTAATTATGAGAATTCTAATTAAAGACAAATCTGGGTATTTAAGAGAATTACCTAAATTAAAGATGCAGAAAATAATTACTAAAAATATAAAATAGCAAATAAATAAATATAGAAAGTATTCAACAGAGAAGATAGATAGCACTAGGAAATTTAGTTAAATTTGTCAAATCAAATCACTAGACAATCAGTCAGAATCCCTGTAGTTCTTATGAAAACAATTACTTAATTATGTTAAATCCCTTAGTTAAAGTAAATTTAACACACAAATCTAGTTCAAACCCTCAGATGCAAAAGGATAATTCCTACTCCCTCTCTAGGTACTTCATGTAAAATTCCATTAAAGGCTAGTATACTAAACTTCCCTTTATAGGTACTTAAGAATTAACCCTCAATTCTCACCTAACAATCTAAGAAACCAAATCCACTATAATGGTAATTAATAGATATATTAAGTGTCCTATATTAATTATTCTAATGAATACTAAATGTTATATGGTTAGATCCCCTTTACTCATAACAGGTTGACAAATATAATTCTTATATAACGCAAGCAACAAGCATAAATATGCATAAAACAATGACATATACATGAATGAGGACAAATCATATAAGACAAAAATATAAGTCTCAATCAAAGCATCAATAAAGGAATAAATATACTGCAGGTATCCAATCTTAAGTCTAGATCATCAGTTCAAAACAATTCAACCTTCAAATCTAGCACTATCCAAAAAGTACTAGCTCATGGTGTTACAAAAACACACATGGTTAAGTATGAAAACAAAGCCATAGGTCTATAATTCAAAATAAAGAAAGGAATAATAAGAAAAACCCTAAATATGGTGTGATTCTCCGTTCTCTTTTCCGTGATTCTGAACCTTCTTGCTCTCCTTCTCAAGTAAGCAGCACTGATGAACTCTTCGGGATGGGTGAATGGGATGGTGGATCTTGATTTCGGTATTGTGATAGGAAAATGTATGTAGGGTTGTGGAAAGTTATGCAGAGTTAGGGTTTAGAACATCCCAAGGGCTCCTTTTATAGTTGAGGACAAATAATTTAGGAATTCTGACTCAAAAGTGGGTTTTTTCACGTTAAAACACGAACGGGCCGGAAAAATGACAAAACTGGGCCTGACGGACATTGGCACGAATTGTGCCAGGCGGTTGCGTGCGGATTCCTTCGGCAGCTCTCGGCGGCATGATGCGGCACTTCTCGACAGCTCTCGGCGGCTTTGGCAAGTGCTCTCGCCAGGTCGTGCGGGCGCCTCTCGGCAGACATGCGGCACGACCTGGCGCATTGGTGTGGCAAGAGTGGTCCTCTTGGCCGGCACGAGTCGTGTCGGCTCTTCTCCATCCAACTTCGCTCCCGACTTCGTTTTCGACTTTTATTTTTGCTCTTTTTACCTTGTTTTCCACCTAAAAATACGAAATAACACCTCACACGCATCTGTACCATAAATATATGCACTTCAACCATAAGATGTTCAAATACGGATATAAATTCCACAATAAGGTGCTAAATCAGACCCTAAAAATGTAGATTTTCACACTAATCAGTTAGTGTTTGAGTCGCAAGCAAAATGAAGCCCTTGTTTCTTCCTAATTTATTTTAATTTAATTTAAAATATATTTAATTGAATAAATGGATAATATGTCTCATAGGCAAAAAGCAAAAATATAAAGAATAGGTTTTTTTGTGTTGGGAGATGTAAAGGTTTTTTTAGTGAGTTTTCTGCTTACCATCCAAGTTTTATAAAATTGGAGAGAGTGGAAGAAGAGAGGATGGGAATCAAGGTGGAACAGCAGAGCGCATGTCTCTCACGCGGGCCCGCGCTGCTCTCACCCTGTAATTTTTTTAATTCTTTTTTCTTCGCTGCTCATTACACGTGGTTACCCCTGCTCTCCTTTTTTTATTATTATTATTAATGTCTTCTTTCTTGGTGCATGCAACTCACGCATAATTTCTGGCGAGTTTTTTAAATTTTTGGCAAAAAATTATTAAATTTGAATAAAAAGGACTAAAATCGGGCAATGGAGGACTAAAAGTGAAAATTGCAATAAAAAAGGACTGAAATTGGAACAGTCCATACTTATAGGACCAATTTTGAGCGCGTGCAACTCACGCATAATTTTCCAGCGAGTTTTTTAAATTTTCGACAAAAAATGTCTGAATTTAGACCAAAAGGACCAAAAATGGACCCCAGAGTGCCAAAAGTAAGGAATTCAATAAAAAAGGACTAAAATTGGAAAAGACCATATTTACAGGACCGATTTTGATATTTACCCAAAATTTATATATCAAATCATATTAGTTTAAATAAATTATTACTATAATTATATACGTCACACGATTTTTGTTTTTTTTTTAGAGTTTACTATAATTAATTGAACGTGTAAGAAGAATATATATTGAGGTGTGATCGTAATCTACCATATTATCAGAGAAAATAAAATTACAAGGGTTTGATAGCCCAAATTCCTTGAATTACTCAATTATAAAACCCCTAACCTATTCTTAACAACGTTCACTCCTGGGTGGCTGTGGTATGTTCTAATCGCCAATACAATGGAATGCATGTTGTTGAGCTCCGAAACAACTTTATTGAATTTGTGTCCGCAATTGAATATACCCTTCATCAACATTGCAATGTTTTTTTCAGTTGCGACGGATTATATCTCACGTGCAACGGCTATGCCCAAGAGAGGGCGAAAGTGTTAAGTTTGCGCTGTGGAATCCATCCCGTAGAATGTATCGTGAGTTTTATAGTCCACCATCAATTGACGCCGTTAATATGTTGCATACAGTTCATGCAATATATTACGATCCATTGAAGAAGGATTATAAGATAGTAATCGCCGATATGAAGCATTATGCTGTGTATTCCTGCAGAGACAACAAATGGGGTGACGTGAAAGAGATGAAAGGATTCTCCGGCGATTATTGCCCTCGTAAGGGTGTTTTTTTTAATGGATGTATTTATTGGCTGATATTGGATGGGTCGGGTGACAGGGCTATATAGATTCATTGAAGTAATTTGTTATGATTGCAATGATGAAAGTTTCAAGATTCTGGCTTTGCCAAATTATGTAAATGGTGAAGATCACTTCCATTTGACTTCGTTGGGAGGCAAACTTTGTTTGTTCATCAACGAACGAGAGTCTAATCTGCTTAAGATTATGATAAAAGTTAATAGCGCTAAGGGGAATGATAAATGGAGGGAGTCAAAGCCGTTGGATGATTGACACGTAGGATAGACTAACTATACCCTAATAATCAACCCTAAGGGGAAAGATTGAGATTATTCTCTCCGCACACGTGTCACTCATCTAACTTCTTATTCGAGTTTGGACAGGTCGTAAGGAGGTTTATATGCTTTATGACAAGAGTAAGAATACAGTCGTAGAGATTCACACTCACCATAACCATTCGCCATGTGTCTATGTACTTCCCGTAGCTCATTTAGAAAATCTCCTTTTGATTTGACACAAGTAAGTTACGTATGGACTAGTTTATTCATCAACTGATTGTGCCAACCCTATGCTTTAATCTTTTTTGATTTTTATGCTTTAATCGTTGATGGTGTTTCAACTTGACATAGATTTACTGGATTTTGTTTTTAATAAGCGGATTCTATGATGTTTCACAAAAATAAGTGGATCAATAGATCTTAAATCTGTGTCTGAGATGACTAGAAAAGTTGCTATCAATGAAGCTGCTTGTTTTTTTTTTTTTTTTAAAATATATATACTTATTGTTACTTTTAAAATCATGTAAAAGTTTTATAGAAAACTAAATTGTGAAGATAAAGGTTATGTCTGCAATCTCCTCCTTTCTCAACGTGGGACTGCAGAATCTGTCCAACTGTTCCCTTCACTCTTGAAATTGTGTCTCTGACTCCAATGAGTGTTCTCCATACATACGAAGAGATGCTGCAAGTACGTAAGATTTTTATTTAAATTTTCCGATAGGTGTTGGGAAAGTAACTATTTTATAAAAGGGCTCACAATATTACAACACACCGAGAATACACTCAAGACAAGAAACTATCTTTTGAGCTACAACTCTTATACTCACGCTCTGTTTCTATGTTCTCTCTCATATTTCTCTCTCTTTTGGACACTCATACTTTATTATTGCCATCACTTACACACGTATCCTATTTATAGTACTAATGGAGATTTCTAGCAAATGGGATCACCTATTCCATTCAATGTTTCATCTCCTATTACATGTATTATAATCTTGCCACGTGTCGTAATCAATGTCCAAATTTCGCCACATGCTCCAAGGGTTTAATGGTCATTAACTAGGGTATAGTTTTTTAATAGGAAATAAGTTATGGAATAGAGATTGTAATACCAAAGTGGAATAGGGATTCGGGTTGGATTTCTAGAGTGTCGGTGCCACTACCTTTCTTCACGCTTCCAACATCAATTCACCATCAGCTGCCACCTGTACCCTTTGAGTTAATGTTATACCTCTTAGTATACTTTTTTTAATCTTGAATTTGAAATTTTTTTAATACGAATAATTAATCATAATTCTCTTTTTGAATCCATTGTGGTGGGCACGAGGGGCATTAGGTAAAGACTGCACATATAATAAAAACAAATTACTCCTATGAAGAAAGGTCTCGATCAAATGATTAAAAATATGAAAGGTGTAACGGAATGGAGAGAGTTTTTTTTTAATCATTTTTGTAATTAAAAATACAAATATGTTGGGAAAGAATAAAATTTAAGAATAAAATAGTAATGAATTATTATTATAAAATACCTAGGTAGGGGCACCTCACTTCGTGAGATGTACCCGTATTTACGGTTCGGATCTTCTGTTACAAACCGTTGTATGATTGACACGTAGGATATACTAATCTATACCCTAACAATCAACCCTAAGGGGAAAGGTTGAGATTTTTCTCCTCGCACACGTGTCACTCATCTAACACGTGTAACAGGAGATGTAACACCAAAATGTAACAGGACATCCAACGTCCCGTAGCTTTTCTTTATTTATTTATGACAATTGCTCTACTTGTAAAAATTGCTAAAGACATTGCTTGCAATATTCTTATACACATGTAGCATACTAATGTTACAGAATGGACATTTAAAGTAGCAAAATGAGGTTCGCAGAAGCATTCCAACAAATTGCGATCTAGGTACTGTTGGATCTAGGTATGTTTTGTATGTTTGATAGTACGATGAGAGTCTCGTTGGGTCTAAAGGCCTTTTTCCAAAGAAGTTGTGGCTGAAAGGAAGAGCTTCGATGCTGAAACTTTGCTCTTTTGATTTTCATTTGGCAGGATGCAAACGATGATCACATATGTTGTGGTATTTTGTACCTAGGTTGGGCTTTATAATGTCTTTAAAGAAACAACTGCAGAGATCTGACTTTTTTGTAACATCATATGTGCTAATTGGCTCCTCTTGTTCTCTCATATAACTCAACCACAAAGAATAACCTATAGGGATGTAGTGAAGAGTAAGATTAGATTGCCGTTGGATCCAATAAATACGTATTATGTGTATATGATGTAAAGTAGATGAGAGTGAAGACTTACACTGGAGCTAGACATAGAGAATGGTCGTTGAAATATAGACAGGTAAAATCACCTCCGTATGTGGCGCCATATGCCCTCAAGCAATTCGTACAAGCTAAGAAATTAAGGGGCTGATCTGCTTTTTAGTCATCACAAGCCTAGAAGATCAGTTTAAAATCGATCAAAATAACTTATCGATATACACACGAAATGCCACATTTTTTTCATCAAATGATAAGAATCTTACCTTTTGAGTTATCATTTTGTACCCCAGCAGTCCAACAATGGTTTGAACTTCTTCTTTATTACTTTTTTCTCACTACCAGAAAGAATAAAATGTGCATCAGTATTTCATTGATTTCAAAATAGCTAATTGAGCAAAACATGAAATACAATCAACCAAATGTAGCAACTACAACTGCCACCTACCACTATTTGTTGTTGTTATCTTGGAGTAGACACCTTGCAGAACCCAAAAATTAAATATATATATATATATATATATATATATATATATATATATATATATATATATATTTAAACTTCTGGTTGACTCAGCTGCAAAAAGGGTAGACAAAGTAAAGAAACAACAAAAAATGGCAACAAAGAGAGAGAAGGAGATCGAATGAATATCTCATTTAATGACAATTAGAAGCAAGAATTGTCATCAAGGGCCTTAATTTTATACTACCGCTGGTTCCCAATGAAGACACTGATAATACTAATACTATACGAATTAATAATTATAACCTCAATTCCAAAATAATCGTTTTATTGAAGTAAAGGGAAAAAAATTGAAGAATTAAACACTTCTTGATATATTTACAATTTAGCAAATAAACTCACAGTAGAGAGATAATTTTAGCTTTATTATTTAACTTTGAAATAGCTATTAAAATTTCTAACATGATCCGTATCCTCAGTTGTGTTTTGCATCAAACAAAAAAGCAACATCATTTCATTCCTGCACATTATTTACAACAGAGGATTTGTATTCCTTTTAACACAAGTAGTGAAACGATGTACTAAAGTTTATGACCTAACATATGCATGTGAAATTTCAATTTGTAATTATGAAACAATTGTTTACTATGCAAAAAGACTGCTATAGAGCTCTTCTTTCAAAGAGAGGCAAGGTTATAGGTAGGAAACTGCAGATTAGGTGAGATCATTGAAATATAAATGTACATTTGGGGCAGCATGAAAATCCGACGGACAAGGCAACGCGTCGTTTGACCGTGATCCTCCGGCCGGTGGGCGAAGTAATATGGTGACTAAACTGTTCAATTCTCATCCGTTTGAATAACGGCTTGGCAGTGTTCTTATCTATATCGATGAGAAGAGGGAGCGGCTAGATCTGTCCTGTAGTGGCGGCGCGTTAGGATTTCGGCAGCTTGCAGTGGTTCTTCGGTGACCGATGGTGGTAGCATCGGCCAAGAAAGCAACGGAACGGTGGTGTTAACGTTCTTCGATGAACCTTTATAATTTTCGTGAAAAAAAAGGAAAAAAAAAACTTAAAAAGACGAAGAAAAAGATATACGATGAAAACTTAAAATACAAAGAAAAAGATAGACATGAGAGTAATTTGCAGGGTAATTTGCAGGTTTTATGGGTTAATCTATCAACCCCAAAAAATTTAAAAATATAGATTTGATATATAGAAAAAAAAAAGAAAAGAAAGTTCTATGTGGAAATCGAAAAAATATGTGACAAAAAAAATATTGATGTTGTATATAGAAGAAAAAAAGAAAATGTTACGTGAAAAAAATAATAATAATAAGGCATATTAAACTTACGTGACAATATTAACTCGAATATCTTAAACTTAAATGAATATTGAATTGTAATTTATTCTAGAAAATATATATATTTTGTCTAAAAATATATAAAAGTAGATTTTGTATATAAAATGAAGGAATAAGTAGGAAAAAGAAGAGGGGATATCCAGTGATCATAAAGAAGTCATGATTACAAAATAATAAAATTATTGCTTTTGAAAAAATATGCAAATCAATATATTAATAAAAGTAGAATAGTGGCTTCAAAGGAAGTTGCCGCCAAAAACAAGGAAAAAAAAGAAGAAATAAAATTAAAGAAATAAAATTTTTATTGTAATGTGAATCTTCTATAAGAAAGATTTAAAATTTACCTATATATACATGATCAAAGACAGAAAATTTTAATGGGACGGGGGAGGCTCTTTTATATTTGGGGGTGGAGTTGGAGGAGGGAGTTGGAAGGGCATCAAGAATGTTTTCCGTGCCTGTATTCATTGTGATGCCGCTTGGCTTGGCATGGCATGGCAGGTTGGCAGATGAATAGTGACCGAACTTGAATCCGGTGGGGAAGAATTTCCATCCGGACATATCGATGAGTAAGCCATATCCGATAAAGTCTTATCGTAAAGAGAGTAAACATAAGTCATGAAAATAGTAATTTTTTAATTTAATCATATCTGATAAAGTTTTATCGTAAAGAGAGTAAACACAAGTCACGAAAATAGTAATTTTTTAATTTAATTTTTAGATATATGCCGAAAATAAAATGTGAAGAAAGATTAGACATATGAGAAGAGATTAGAAACTCCGAGTTATATATATATATATATATTTAAAGTCGTATTTTTTTAACTTTATATAGAATTTTGAATATTTAAAGATCTATATATCGTATTTTTTTTAACTTTATATAAAATTTTGAATTTTAGATATCGGTGATATGTTTTATACATTTAGAGATATATTTAAGGATTTATATATCATAATTTTTAACTTTATATATAATTTTGAATTTAAGTGTATAAACAGGAATCTATAGTATAGATTTATATTATATATTGTATTATTAATTTATTAATATATGTAAAACAAAAAATTGTATGGTTCAAGAAATTCCATCCGTGAAGGGGATTCTAAGTTCATACCAAGTATAGGAGATGTGAAGAGTTGTTCAAAGTTCATAATTTGAGGATGGTATAAATTTGTTGAATAGTTCACCTTCATATATATCATAGTAAAATTATTGTATAAAATTCTTGAAATTCACACATATATAAGATATATTTCGTGTTAACGTGAAAATTGTTTAATTGATAATTCGATTTTATTTTAAAAAAACATATAAAATTATTATATTTTAAAGCAAAGACTTCAATAGGCCCGTCTTTTTCTCTAAAAATGGTACAACCGGATCTTTAATTCAAAATTGGATCAGATAATAAAAATATGGATCTATGTGTCGACACGTACTATTTCTTATCTATTATCTGTCAGTCTATTTCTCCCCCTTTGTCTCAATCTCTCTTCTCTCTCAATCTCTCTTCTCTCATATTTTGCAGACCCCGACAAAATCACGAACAACAACGGTTTGGTGGAGTTCTAGGAGTTCGCGGCGCCGGAGCTCGTGCCGGCGAAGTCGCCATGCGATAACCTTCAGTAGCTGAGCTGGCTCACTCCATGGCTAAGGTAGGGCAATCGCTCACGGCGGAGAAATTAACGATTACCTCAGGAAGATTGAAGGATAAATTGTTGATTTTTGCATATTCACGATCCTCTTCTCGCGACGGCTTCATCAATTCAGCAAAATACTCATCTTTCAAATCCCACACCCTTTCCGCAAGGGATTGAACCTTTTCCTCGTCGCATTTCATTGAACACCTCTTGCACCCAATGCTCAATGCTTTATTCTGATAGGTAAAGAAAGAGATCGTAGAGAGCGAATTCAAGCAGATCTTGTAACTCGAAAGCAGCTTCCCTGATTTCTCGATCCAAAGCATCCAGCCTCTTCCTTGTGGTGGTGCTTTTGCAATCATCCCTACCCTCTGGAGTTTGCACAGTTGGTGGGCAAGAGGCCGGGAGAAGGATTAGGGCACCTAAATACATTGATGGACATACTTGGTAACAATATACTATAATGGTAAGGATGAACCCCAAGTGCTGGCCGGAAAAAGAATAGATTGGAAAAGAGCAGGGGTCGTTGTTGTGTATGGAATCATCAACCAGAGTGATGGTTTGGTTGCCATAATCGATTGCTTTCACTCGGTGTCGACCCGTACTTTTTTGTCGTTGTTGATTATGTTATTTTTTATAATAATTTAGGTTACTCTTAATGATAATTTGGGTTACTCTATAATTTGAGATTTTATTTCAGATAATAAATTCATGTATTCTGAGGAATTTATTTTGTACAATTTTTTTTAAAATTAGGTTACTCTTTATAATAATTTGGGTTACTCTATAAAAATAATTAGGTTACTCTTTGAAATTAATTTGATCACTCTTTGAAATTAATTAAATCAAATACAATATATACGATGCTAGATAACTCTATAAAAATAATTAGATTATTTTTTTGAATTAATTATATTACTCTTTATAATGAATTAGGTTACTCTATAGAAAAAATGTTAGATCACTTTATAAAAATATTAGGTTATTCTTTGAAATTAATTAGGTTACTTTATAGGAAAAATGTTAGATTACTCTATAAAAATACTTAGGTTATTTTTTAAAATTATTTAGATTACTCTTTATAATGAATTAAGTTACTTCATACAGTGATATTTTTGGAAAAAATATCCACACTATTTGCTGGGATCTCACGAAACACCGCAAGAGCACACTAGCAATTGTAAAAAAAAAAAAGATAAATAAAAGGGTTTAAGCATATTTACTATTAGATACATGCAATTTAAATAATTATTCTCATATATAAAATATTAAAGTAAAATACTAAATATAACCTTATACTCCATACACTTTTAAACCAATAACCCTACCCATCACCCACCCACCGGCGTTGACCGCCGTTGACCGGCTGTTGACCGGCCATTGACCGCCGCCTGCTGCCGGAATTTAAAATGAGCAAAAACAAAATTGCGCAGGAAAATAGATTTTTTCGTCCATTAACTTTCATTCATTATGAAATTAGTCCATTAACTTTTTTAATTTTGAAATTAGTCCGTTAATTTTATAACAATTTTGAAATTAGTCCATTAACTTCATAAAATTCAACATTTTGGTCCTTTGACCTGCTATGGCAGGTCATTTGAATATTTTCACCCCAATTAACCTATATCATATTTTTATTTAACCAATTTTATCTCACTTTTCATTTTTCACTTCTGTATACCAAACAAACAATATTAATCTCATTACTAAAGTGGGGCAAATTTGATTAAATATTGATACTTCCTCCGTCCTCGAAAGAGGATCTTTTTTCTATTTTGGTCGTCCGTTCCAAAGAGGGCCACTTCCTTTTTTACATACATGAGATCCACACACACCCACTAATACAATTAAAATATAGGATCCACACTCCCACTAATACAACTACCCACTACACATTAAATAACAATACTTCTTAATCAACGTGCACAAAAGCAAAATGCCCTCTTTCGGGCAGACGGAGAGAGTATAATATAAAATCTTAGTGGAGGCTATTTATTTAAAAATAGTATATATATATGTATATATATATATTACATATTTTTTTTTTAGAATAACCTGCTAATGACCTATTGAAACGGACGATTTTGTTGAACTTGGTAAACATGATGTACGATTTTCAAAATTTTTAAATATAATGGACGATTTTCAAAATTCTACAAATATAATAGACGATTTTCAAAAAGTGAAAAACTTATGGACTAAATTCAAAATTGAGCTAAGTTAGCGGACAAAAAAATCTATTTTCCCAAATTGTGCAGAATCAAATTATGCAGAATCAAATTGTGCAGAACAATGATTCAAATACATTGGAGTATTTATAGTATCACAATCATAATTGTGTAATTATGAGCAATAGTGCTTTGAGTCATTAGTTTATAATAATTATGCATTTTTTGTAGTAGGTGATCTAAATAAAAACTAAAAACTTTAATAGCTACTATTGTTGTAATACAATAAACAAGGAGTAACTAAAAGCTCTAATAAGTTAAGAGTCGAAGAATCAGATTTCCACAACTCCACCCACATCCCAATCAATTCCCACTGAATCAGCACTGAAGGTTATAGAATTTGAACAGATGTTGCTGTCCATTATTGGCGTTACTACCATTCAGCAAAGAAATGAGGCTACAACATTACATCCCTTGGGCCATCTTGGCTGGTAACAAGTGCCATTTTTGACAAGGATTTAGTCGTAGATGGGGAATAATTCCTGCTCTTTACCCTCATTCACATTGCTTGGTTAATGACTAATCTTCCTAATTTGGTATAATCACAACACAATGCCGTGCTATCATTCAGCCTCACCAGACAAACCACTAATCTCTTCTTTCTCAACAACAAAAGATCATCTTCTTCCCCACCCAAAAAACTTTCTATCTCAATAAAGTGCACAACATTTCCTAGATTAGAAATGGAGAAAATCGACGACCAACAAGTTAGAACCGAAGATCTCCGACACTGAACCAAATCTGGACAGAAATCCAGGGCTAAAACCACTGGGAGAACCTCCTGGACCCCCTCAACTCCCATCCGGCAAGAGATCATCTGCTACGGCGAAATGGCGCAAGCCTGCTACGATTCTTTCGACTTCAACCCCACCTCCAAGTACTGCGGCACCTGCAAGTACCAGGGCGCCCAGTTCACCTGCAGTAACAGCCCAATCTTCTACCTCTCATTCCGTCTTCACAAGAGCCTCTCCTTCAAACGAACTTCAGCAACACAAACACAAATCAGAATCTTCACAAATACCTGTAACAGCAATCGTCATACACTTGAATTACATATGGAGAGCCCAAATTTTTTCAGAAATCGCCGCTGGTACCAACACCCTAAAGTGACCCGCAATCATCCCACTGCTAATCGGAGCGTGCCCGTTTACGATCCATTGATGCACATCGACCCATGGAGATGCACATTTTTTTAGTTACTATTATTTTAGAACTTACTATTATTTCACTTATTTAATTTAAGTAAGTTCTAAAATAATAGTATAATATTAAAAAAAAATTAAACTAATTTTTTTAATAAATAAATAAAATGAATTGATTTTTAAAGTGAAATGAAAAATATAAAAATATGCTTGTGAAATTCATTAAAATTGTTTGGAAGGAGGAAGAGATATCAACTCATTAAAATTGTACGATAATCAACTCATTAAATTAATTAATATGATAATCATTTCTATTATTTAGCAAATAATTTTTACATAAATGTATAGATTTATAGTATATAAATGAAAAGTGGCCTTATAACCATTAACATATTCACCTTCTATAATATCTCCTCATTTAATGTTCACTATTTATCTCTCTTATTTTTATACTATAAATTAATATATATTCTAATACATTCTATTTCTCTCTCCTATTTTTATACTATAAATTAACATATATTTTTATACATTCTATTTTATAATTGAATATCAATTATTAAAATGAAGAAATTTATATTTTCTTCAATAACCGTGCATCGGGCATTACTAGTTTAATATAAAAAGGAATAACTTTTGAATCAGTCATTAGAATTGCAAGGTTTGTTCGGGCACATAAGTTTTATCCGTTTAGACTCCGGAAAGTGAGAATAGGAGCATGATTACCGACGGCGAAGACTAGAACTACACAATTTAAAGCCTAATAATCATTGTCGGGGCTAAAAGCTCGGTTACAGATTGGCGAAACTGTCCTCCAATATTTCTCCTTTGGTTTCTTTCATGATTTCCTTCTCAATTCGTAGATTTGCCAATCTTTGCTGTGATTGCAGTAGTTTAGGGTTAACTGAGTTAGCTATACCCTACGTACATTCATGTGATTCTGTTATAGAATTCTTTTGATGTGCTTTAAAAAAAATAAAATTAAAGGCTCAATTGATAAATGTAAAGGACATGTTTGAATGAAAAAAAAACATTGAGGCCTAATTTGCTCCTTTGAAATTAGACGGAGGGCTTATCCGATACTTTGCTCGCTAGAATATGTTCTTATATGAGAAGCACAATAGATATTATTAAATTATACTCTCTGTCTGTTTAAAAAAGACTCTTTTTTCATTTTGGGTGACTAATCTAAGGTTCTAATTTCCTTTAAAAAAGACTTGTTTTTTTTATTTTGGGTGTCTGGTCTAATGTTATCATTTCCTTTAAGAAATGCTTTTTTTTTTAAAGTAGACTTGGGTCTATCTATCAATTCAGTTATTTGATTGCATAAATGTAGGTGGCGAAGATGAATTGTAAAGAAGATATACTATATGTACGGAATGAATGAAGATTGGGCATGAGACATTGAAGGAAGTTAGTTTTGTTTGGAAGCTATAACTTATAAGAGCAGGGGGTGGGTCCCTCTAGTGTATCTCAAAATTGTTATTTGTTAATCATCTGAAAGATGGAAAGGGCCGTCGTGGAAAACCCCGCCGCCGGTGGGGTAGTGAATGCCGCCGCCGGCGACGTGGCTCGCCTGAACATTCATTTCAGCTGCTACTGTGATTTGAATGGTTGTGCTGCAATCATTTGTGTGGCTGCAGCCTTTGTCGTTTTCATCTTTGCTGCTGCATGGATTGGACTTGTTCTTTTACCAACTCGTTCATGATCACAATATCATGTTCGTTTTTAATCATTTATTTCAATGTTTGAATCTACTCTTAACTCATCATGGTGGTGATTTACTCACTGTTGTAATTCTCTGTTTCTAAGTTAAATGTTCTGATATTTTTTTGTTCAAAGTTTGCAATTTAGTCACATAAGACTTATTTCTAACCAGGTGGAGGTGGGTTAGCTTACTTAGCCATTGAGCTCCTCACTAAGTTGAGAGACCCATGTTCGATTCTCAATAGGGGAGTTATGATTCTCTTTGGAAACTAGAGAGTTATATGGAGACTTGATGAACTAACTACTAACTATACCAACAATTAACTTTATCCGATAAAAAAAATATATATATTTTTGTATTTTTATATGCTTCTTGTTTGATTGATCTGCCATAGATTTAATTTTAATCATTGTAATTTCTTCCTCTGTTATGGTATACGACTCATTCATTTCTTTTTGTTTTTTCGTTATAACTCTCGGCATTTTTGTAGCATTTTTTTGTTGTTGCCCATGGAATGGCTGTGAAGCGGATAAGATAGAATTAATTTTTTTAATAAAAAATGGTAACCAATTTAAAAAATATAAATTGATCTTACGGTGAAAAGATCTCCAGATCCGGTTCGGATCTCCTGTTACATTTTGATGTTACATCTCCTGTTACAAATCGTTGGATGATTGACACGTAGGATAAACTAATCTATACCCTAACAATCAATCATAAGGGGAAATGTTGAGATTTTCTCTTTACATACGTGTCACTCATTTAACACGTGTAACAGGAAATATAACATCAAAATGTAACAGGACATCCAAGATCCTCTAGACCATTTATTTTCAACTTCTTAGTTCAACGAAATGACTCTAGTAGGTCATTGGATAAAAACTTTGAATTAGTAAACTTGCAACATCAATTTTAATAAAGAACTAAACCCTGAAGCAAAATCAAAATAAGAACAATATAAATCTAACTAATAATCTATGATGTATATAATAAGGGTCATATGATTCAAAAATATTTTAAATAATATGTATATATTTAAATAATGTAAATATTTAAAAATACCAAGATTAGAATACCAAATTTTAATAAAGCAATTACTCAATATATAAGATATTAAATGCAAGATTAATTTTAGTACAAGATAGGATGATAATAAGTAGGATAATAATCCACTTGAAATGCATCAAACAATAAACCCTACGTACTACAATTTTTTCTTCCACCATTTTTCAAAATAGGGGATTTGGAAACCTTAAAATATTGGGCCAAGAATTTAAATAAGTCCAATTTTATAAAAACATTAAGTCCAATTTTTGTAAAAAGTTCAATTAAGAAGCCGCTTTATTCAAATTTTATAATCGTAACAGTAATGGTAAGGAGAGTCATTATTATGAGTATTGATAATAAGAATGAAATTAATTAAAGGATGATATTAGGCATTGAATAAATAAAAATAATGGAGTATTTCAAATTTTCCTTTCCTTTTATCAAGCATAAAGATTGAAAATCAATCACTCTCATTTTCATTATTATCCTCAACCGGCACTGAATAAATTGTTGAAAAAAGTCAAACTCATGCTTTCAAGCCCACCTAGATTGTTTAATAATGGGCCTAGATTTTGGATAAGCCCAATTAAATTAGATATTAGATAAGCCCAATTAAACAGAAGTCAAGAAACCCGCGAAAATAAATAAATAAATGAATAAATAAATCCTGGTGACCTAATTTGAAGTCTCAAAGCACCACCGCCTTACTCACCGCGGCCATTTTTTCCGATCACGAACCTTTTAGCCACCAACATTGACCTTCTGCTTTTATCCCCATCTCCATTTCTTTGGATTTCTCGGCGTTCTGTTGTATTTAAAGAAACTTCAAGTCAAGCTGAATTCTCTCGTTGAAGCTCTACCAGACGAGGGCTGTTCTCTGTCCGCTTCTTTGGAGTGTTCATACTACATATACAGTATTATTAGCTATCATGTATTTCAATTTCTCTATTTCCTCTTTCAATTGATCCTTCTTTATCAGCTAAAATTTGAATTGACTTTGATGTTACTGTATTTGTCCTGCAAGGTCACGAATTTGTGTAAAAAACTTGCCCAAGTATGTAGCAGAGGACAGTCTCAGAGATTTCTTCTCCCAGAAAGGGGAAGTTACCGATGCCAAGCTTATGCGCACCAAGTAATACACCCCCCACCCAACTCTTTTTTTTTTTTTAATCTTGAAATATTGTTTGTCGTTATAATTGTTCATTTCTTTGGACTCTATTTTAAGTAACTGTCATGGAAAATTGGTTCAGGGATGGGAAGAGCAGGCAATTTGGGTTTGTGGGATTTAGGACAGAGCAAGAAGCTGACGAAGCCATTAAATATTTCAATAAGTCATTCATGGATACCAGCAGAATTACTTGTGAGGTCTGTGATATATTACTGCTTGAATCTCTTGCAGTACTTTTTTTAATTTTGAAGCTTCTTAATTTTTTATTTTCCTGAGATATGGAGATAATGGTGAGATTGAGAGATGAGAAAGAGTCAAAAGGCACTGCTACTGTCCTACGCAGTCTATCCTGTCTTATAGGGACACCGGACATGTGCTCACTTACCATTTTATGCTCTAATCCTTGGACATATCTTATAATTACACAGAGCACACACTGGGTTATTCCATGCCTGATATTGTACTAGTTAGCTGCCGGAAGATTATTCTGTACTGATTTTGTCACACACTGAAAGTGACAGTGTAGTGAATTCATCACAATATGACTAGTCTCTTTAGTTTGTGGTATGCTGAATAGGATCCTGTAACATTTGCCATCGTTACTTTACTACTATTTAACAATGCCAGAGTGCTTGCCTCTTGCTTGGTTACCCAAGGAGACTAAAAACTTATTTGATATTTTTTTCCTATCAATGCCACATGCAGTAACCTTTCTTTGTTCATAGCCAGATTGCTCGGAAGGTTGGAGATCCCAATATGCCACGCCCTTGGAGTCAGCACTCATTGAAGAAAAAAGAGAGTTCTTCAGAAGAGGAGAAGAGATTTTCCGTTGAAAAAATTTCTAAAGCCGTAGTACAAGAAAGGAATAGTAAAAAGAATAAAAAGGATGATGAGAGTGACGATCCTCTATTTCAAGAGTTTCTTCAGGTCATGCAGCATCCCAGCAAGTCAAAAATGTGGGCAAATGATACGGTTTCTGCAGTCTCTCTTGAGCCAAGTAATGCAGTGCCGGGTAACAAATTTCAGATGAAAAAGGGACAAAAAGAGGAACTGGATGGAGATCTTAATGGAGAAGTAAATGCTAAATCAGAGAAAGTGGATGCGGATCAACCAAGTACTTTGGTTCATGATGAAGTTGTATCTGATCTAGATTACTTCAGGAGCAGAATTAAAAAGGAATGGTCAGATTTAGATAGTAATGAGGATGAGGATACCAGCCTTAACAGTGATGGCAGTGCTGCTAGTGACCCTCAGAGCAAGAGTAACCATGATCCTGTTAAGACACTTGAGCCTGATGTATCCGAAGAGGAGGCTGAAGATGGATGTGAAGAGAATAACTTTAATGACACGGCTGACCCATTATCAAGTCTGGAAAAAAAGGATGAACTTTTGGAATCTGGCCGTCTCTTCATTCGCAATCTCCCCTACACCGCCACGTAAGTACCATCTCTCTCTTTCTCTCTGTTCATGCATGGATGTGCTTGCTGCAAACACAAATAAATGCACATATTCATGCATTAAACCACTATGAATGACATTAACATCAAATAGTAAAATCTTTTATTCCTAACTCAGTCAATTAACGATATTTATAAACACTAATTGAAAATAATTATACAAATCTTTGTGATATTTGCTATTTGGGCCCACACATTTAAATTTGTGAATTTAGTTTGGTCAATTTGGTGCACTGTTTGGCCAATTTGTGAGATGAGTGCGACATTTTGTATTAGATGTCATTCTTAAAGTCCTATTGTATAATGTTGAAAATATAAAAAACTAGTTAAGGTTTACTTTGCGCCTCCAATGCGGCAATTCCATTGCACATGTCACCTAATTTTCCTCTCATTTCACAAATTGACCAAAGTTGCATCCAGTTATTGAAATCAAACTTACAGTTTTATTTAAAAGAAATGTTCATATGGCAAAGTCTTGATCAGCTCTGGATATTTTTGGTTATTATGCTGGCTGCTGTACTGCTGGAGTAAGCTTGATGCATAAGTTAAGATCCCAGCACCCACCAATAAAAAAAATAATTAGGGCCCAATAGAAAAATAGGGTCCTGAATTATAAAATATATTCTTAATCATAGCATATATAAGATGCTTTTCATTTTACGACTCTGATATCTCAACTCAATCATCTAAAGTATACCCAAACCTTAACTAACAGCTGAATTACTGAATCCCCTCTTTCTTTGAAAAATAATAATCGAGGGAAGCAACTTACATTAGGGAATTTTTTTTTCTAGTACAATTTTTGTTTTGAGTTTTATTTTTTGGTAAATATAGGAGTATTTTATCAGTGGCTGACAATACATATAATAATATAAAAAGTTAATTAAAAGTAATTACTGTATAATAATTATGCAAAATTACCACGTTACACCTCATAAAAATCTTACTCTTGTTCCCCAGCTTTCTTCTTTTAAATCATTTTTGTCACTTTCATTTCACTGAATGTTGTTGATTTACACAGTGAGGAGGAACTAGAAGCACACTTCAGCACCTTTGGTACCATAAATCAGGTCCACATTGTCATTGACAAAGAAACAAGACGCTCCAAGGGAATTGCTTATGTCCTTTTTGCTCTCCCAGAAGCTGCTGCTAGGTACTTTTTTTGTTTCTAAATCACCTCATTCGTTGTTTATACATTGGGCTTAAAATCCACTGGAATTACTTTAAGGGAATGTTTGCTTGTGGTTTATGTAGGTTTTTTAAACTGGACTTCAAAATTCAGTGGATTTTGAAAACCAAATGAATAGTAATAATCAGTATGTAAGAGGTCAATGATGATGTGTCTAAGGGAGTTTTAATTAATATATACAGGCTGGGGTGGGTGGAGATTAATGGAGTTTATAAGTATTGTCAGGGGGTGGTTTTTAAAATCAGGATTTTAAAATCCATAACTAGAGCAAATTAAGATTTCAAAAATCTAAAACCGGTTTTTAGATCTGCAAAAGAACATCTGAAGTCTTAAGCTTTGAATCTGTTCAGGTCTGAATGATATGGTTTCCGGTGTTCAATTTTGTAATTTTAATCTGTGTTTTGAATAATCAATTCAATTCTTCGTTTATTTATACTTCAGTTCTACATTTGTACTTCTTAATACATATTTGCTTTTGTTTGAAGTGTTCCCTTTTCATTTTTTCTGATGCAATATAATTATAAATAGATTGTCTTTCCTGTCTTCATAGTGGTACTTGCCTTAGTTTGTGCTTCCTGAGTTACTTTATCTCTTCCCATTACAATTTTTGCAGCCCAAAAATAGTAAAAGCACTCAAAACGACCTCTCAGTACACTTTATCTTGAAAATATCATTCTCACCTAACACACCTAACTTGCCTTTTACATTATTTATATCCAATAAAGTCATTTAACAAGTCAAATAGTCAATAAAGTGAGTAATATGTCATGGAGTTTGTGCTACTATCAGAATTGTGATATTACCTGTTTTTCTTATAGGGCTTTAGAAGAGATGGACAATTCTATTTTCCAGGGAAGATTGTTACATGTCATGCCTGCTAAACAAAAGGAACTTTCTCATGTGCAAGAGTATGCCTAAATTCTAAAGTTCCATGACATATCACATTATGTTAATTTTTGGAAGTTACGTTTGCGTAAGAAGATTATCTTTATGACGAATCTCACTCTACAGGACCAACAATTCTGAAAAACCATCTTCAAAAACATTTAAGCAACAAAGAAATGCTGAGAAGAAGGCATCAGAAGCAGCTGGAAACACACGCGCATGGAATAGTTTATTTATGCGCACTGATACCGTAAGTTTGAAAATTTCTTTAAGATATAGGTCCTCTACGGGCATGGAAAAACCAGGTTTCTTGTGTATGATTAGTTACACCAGTGTGCATTTTAAAAACAGTGATATGAGTTCTTTACGAATTTGAGACATGAAATATTTCCCTTCTGTGAAAACTACCTCCTCAAAGTAACTTTGTGAGAAAATTCCCCAAGTTTGAGATGATATATCCTTCCTTCTCTAAAATTTCATCCTCTAAATGACTCTAGTACTTATAAATGGGTGTATTTGTGAGAAAATTCCCCAAGTTTGAGATGATATATCCTTCCTTCTCTAAAACTTCATCCTCTAAATGACTCTAGTACTTATAAATGGGTGAAATCCTCAGTTTTGAGGTAAATGTATGAAACTGGTTGCAATGTATTAATGTTCTCTTCTTCCTTTGGCCAATAATATGTCAATACCTGTTTATAAAATGCTATATTTGAGATTTAACTTCTTAAAATACTTAGTTTCTGATCTTTTCTTCGGACCTTCAATTAAAGGTTGTTGAGAATATTGCACGAAAATTTGGCGTCAATAAGAGCGAACTTCTAGATAGAGAATCGGATGATCTTGCTGTAAGAATTGCATTGGGGGAGACTCAGGTGATTGCTGAGACTAAAAAAGCTCTCTCAAGTGCTGGGGTTAACGTATCCTCATTGGAGGAGTTTGCTTCTGGTAAAAGTGATGGTCTTAAGAGAAGCAACCATGTTATTTTAGTGAAGAACATACCTTATGGTTCATCTGAAAGTGAGTTATCAAATATGTTTGGAAAGTTTGGCAGCTTGGACAAAATAATTTTGCCTCCTACCAAAACCTTGGCTTTGGTATGGTTTCTTTTCTTTGATTTTCTGTTTTATATGTTATCAGTAGATACTTCAATTCATTGAGAATTTCATTTAAAACTGTAACTTCTGTGATTCATTAGTGATTTTATGTGCACTGCCCCTTCATTCTTTTACAATTATGGGGATATCAGAGCCCTTTGATTTATTTCTTTATCTTTATGATATGGATTGGATAAGGGGCAGTGGTATTCCAAAATAAGTGTGAATTGTATCTGGTATGTGGCTTTTGTGCTGTAGATCTAGTTGTTTAGTTACCAGAATCTCATAATTGGTCTAATACCAGATTGACCTATACTTATGCTTATGCATTTAATTTGTTTTTATTTATTTATTTATTTATATTTATTTATAAATCTAGGACACACAGGAATTTCTGGAAAACATGGGCCCCTTAATTTGATAATTCCTATATAACAGGAGTCTGAACTATTTAGATAGTTACTTGAATGTCGTATAGTCAAGAACACCATGATGTCTCCTTAATTGGAAAATGAATACAAAACTTTGGCAATTATATTGCATGGTATTAATCAACTATCCAGTCTACCACTTAATTCATTGAGATTCATGATGCATCAAGTGCAATTTCTACTTATTATTTCAGGTTATGCCTTGTCAGATGTGTTGTTGTTAATGCTTTAGCTCATATGCATCTCTTTTTTAAACCTTTCTATGGTTGAATACAGTTGATGACTTGATACTTAATTCATCGTTTGGTGAAGATTGATGCTGCTGTATTTCTGATTTTGAAAATTTTTGTTGAAATTAATAATACATAGGTCATCTTTTTGGAACCCTCAGAAGCGCGTGCGGCTTTCAAAGGTTTAGCATACAAGCGATACAAGTAAGTTGGTATCATTGTTTGAAGTGCTTGATGTATTGTTTACTGAGGTAAAATTTGTAAGCAGCAATTTTTTTAAGAACATAACTTTTATTTGACCTTAAGAGTTAAGAGGCTATATTTTGGTATGGACTGTAAGTTTGAGGTTCTAAATCCAAGTTGTAGTTAAAGTAACCAATTCGTCTTACATGATATTTTGTAGACATTGCTTCACAATTATCACATCCAATTTGGTGCCTTGAAAATTTTTATATCTCAGAACTGATTTGCGGATTTGTTATTGAATGTCTTGGATAATGTGAGTGAGTGGGATCGTAGGACTCTTTATTATATAGCGCTCTGTATAATATGAGTGATTGGGATCATGATTTTGTGGTATCACCATTAGTGTGCTATTAGCCTATACTTGGAATTTTTAGATAATTCAACATTGCTCGGTCAATAGTTCATTTATTTGGAGTAAAAAATTGGATGGCATTGATGCAATATAAGAATCTTAGATTATGACTTTATAACTTGAATCCATTTATTGTTCGTTTACATAGTTGATCAATGAATTCGGTTTTCACAGGGATGGACCGCTGTATTTGGAATGGGCACCTGGTAACATTC
This sequence comes from Pogostemon cablin, assembly GCA_023678885.1. NCBI lineage: Eukaryota > Viridiplantae > Streptophyta > Magnoliopsida > Lamiales > Lamiaceae > Pogostemon > Pogostemon cablin. Next base: position 23,437,521 of record CM042973.1, read on the forward strand.
TCAGTCAAAGTTCATCTGTTGATGATGATAAAGTTGTGGGTGGACTTGAGGTTCAGCGGGCTGTGCTAAAGCAACAAGTTGAAGATCCTATAGAAGAAGATGTTGACCCTGATAGAATTGAGGTTATTTTTCTACTTAGTGTATTCTCAAAACCTAATAGTTACTCATTACATCCACCAAAGCACTCCACTTGTAGAATTTAACATAGAAATTGTGAATGCACTCTTGTGCTTGCAAGATGGCTCGCCTTCAATCATTCACTTTTATTGCTTGATTTGGCTAATACAGAAACCACTACTGGCATTGAGTTATGTTTTAGTATGTGGGAATTTTAGGAACGGAAGTATATCATACATTGAGAATTTTGGAGACAGAAATTAATTAATATTAGCAATGAAATAGAATTTAAATGTGGTGTGCTGTCGCCGGCACCCAAAAATAAGATTTGTAATTTTCCAAACAAATCCAAACTAGAGTGTAGTAGGATAAGTATGGGTTGAACCCACAGGGAATAATCGAACTTTAATTGAATCAATTGTGTTTTTAAAAGTAACCGGAGGGGGGGGGGGGTTGGATTGAATAATCTAATAACTACTAGACATAAAACATAAATAATTAAAAGTAAAAAATAATAAAATTAAGAGAACAAGTAAAATTAAAACTAGTCCAAGGATTTGATCCCTTCCCGTATCCTAATTCACATGAATCAAATTCCTAAAATCCCAACAAGTTCATAAACTCAAGTCCCTAGGCTAATGGTACGACCAAATTAACCCGAAATATCCTTAAGATTAATTACCTAGGGTACGACCTCTAGATTAAACTACCCTTATTGATTATAGGCAGAGTGTGAAATAATCTTGTCATTGGGGAATGAATCATGTGGGGTCCATGGCTTAGCATATGCTGTTTATGTGAAATTCATTTTAAATTGTTCCATAGATCTTTCTCCATTTTCAACCCTTAGAGGGAGATGTGAAATTTGATTTCATTTTATTAAGAATAATGCTTTGTTTATGTATTTTTGGCTTAACTATGATTCTCAAATTACTTTACATGTTTGACTTTATATGAGGGCTCAATTTTACTCATGTTTTTTTAATGGATGTATGTTTTTCCTTAATGGCTTCAGTACTGCTGTTTGCACTGTTTGATTTATTTACTAGTAAATTTTTTTGAAAAGATGAAAGGAAATAAGAATTATGTAAGCCATATGCTGTGTAGATCTTCTGCAAGTTATGCATTATTTGGTGAGTGCTTTTTTAGACTGTATTATCTTTTCCTAACAGTTCTACTTCACAGTCGCGCTCATTATATGTTAAAAACCTGAACTTCAAGACATCTGATGGAAGTTTGAAAGAGCATTTTGAGGAGTACATGAAGGGAGGAAAAATACTGTGTGTCAGGGTATTCTCTCGTTTTTGCATGCTATGTACATCATGACTATTTGCCATGTTCCCTTCTGCTTTCGTTTTTGTTTACATGACTCTTCTCTTAGCGCAGGTGAAAAAACATGTAAAGAATGGGAAGATTGTTTCTATGGGATTTGGTTTCATAGAGTTTGATTGTGTCGATACCGCATTGAAGGTTTGCAAGGACCTACAGGTGTAGTTTAGTGTCTTATATTTACTTGCATTCCGTTGCTTGTACTTCCAAAGTTCTCTCTTACCTTTTCAATATTCTCTTCAGGGAACGGTTCTTGATGGGCATGCTCTCATACTGCAACTTTGCAACTCTAAGAAGAATGAAACGGTGCCTAAAAAAACTGACGACACGAGTTCAACAAAATTGATTGTTAGGAATGTAGCTTTTGAGGCAACAGAAAAGGATCTAAGACAATTATTCAGTCCATTCGGTCAGGTACTCTTTTTCTAATCTTGCATTGATTGACTGATATTTATTTCTTCATGCTTTTACTTGATTCCATTGCATGAATTACATCTCCACTTTGAACAAAGCTAAATGTTTCTTGTTCTTGTTTGCAATCATTTGTTTCTTTTTCTCCCTCGTAACAACATGAATACATGGTCTGTCAACAACTTCCTTCAGTAACTTCAGACCTTGCACGGTTTTTTAGAACATGAAATTATAGAAATGCCTTCAGAATCTCTTTTATGTTAAACTTGAGCTTAAGGACTTCGAATTCCAGTTTTGTTTTCATTAACATGATTTTTCTCTTTTGTGCTCAGTTAAAGAGATTGAGGTTGCCAATGAGGTTTGGCAACCATAGAGGTTTCGCATTTGTAGAGTTTATGACAAAGCAAGAAGCTCGGAATGCCCTCGAAGCTCTTTCAAACACTCATCTCTATGGTCGTCACTTGGTATGTTAGGTTGCCTTCTATAACATAATAATTCAAATAATGTGGTGGAGAAGTAACTGTCCGCGTCGACTATGTCTGTCTTGCAGGTACTGGAGAGAGCAAAAGAAAGTGAAAGCTTAGAGGAGTTACGGGCTAGAACGGCAGCTCAGTTTACAGACGATTCGGCTAAGTTTTCCAGAAAAAGAAAGCACTCAACTGTACTGGACGAAGGGAATGTCAAATTCGACCGAATTACTGAGTAGAGTTCTGATTAAGTTGTATTCTTCAATCAACTTTCGAGTCGTAAAATTTTGAAATCTGAGAACCAAACAAAATTATGTAGAACACTAACACGACTGCTGAGGAGAAAATGAAATTCTTTTGGGAATTATGTATGGATCAATGCCTTTTAAGTTACATGGTTTTTAGGAGTTTTAATTCTTCAAGACTAGCCGTTTACTTGTGCATGGCACTTTATTGATGAAAAGTGATAGTATCAAAGTAAAATGATACTTGTTTGATTGGACTATGAATAATTTATAATTATAGATTACATAAACAGTGAGTCTCTTGTGCGCCCGGACGCACGGATTTAGATTTGTGCCCCTTTGCAATTGTCGTGCTCCTTTACAATTTAAATTCCCTAATACATAAGTTTAAATAGAATAGAGAGTAAAAAGCTTGTGTTCACGGAACGCGTTCCGGGGCGCAGGAGTTTTTGCCTTATATAAAATATTAATAACAAACTGTAATATTTAATTAAAATAAGCAAAACGGTAATTTAAGATGATATAACACTGTTAAAGCATCCTTAGTTTTATAAGTATAAAATTTAAATTCTAAAATTAATAATTAAAAATAATAATTAAATGTGAAGTAATAAAAATATCTTATCTTGATCTTACTAAAATCTTAATTTTAATACTCTATATTTATTTTGTCATTTTGGTATATTTTACTATAAATTATTTATTTCCCTGATAATATATACTCCCTCCGTCCTAAGTGGGTCAGGGACCTTATGTTAAAGGTAAGGTTTCTGTCCCTCGTTACCTAGGACGGAGGGAGTAAGTCTCATATACTTAAATAACAAAATTTAAAAAAATTACTCAAAATACTAAATACCCTAATGTATATAGTGCTGCAAACACTAATGTATGATAAGAGGGAAATAAAATAAAAGTGAATTTGAGCGCATCTGAATGCAACAGCTCTATCGGAAAGAAACCATAGCCAGAATCTCAGCACCGTGAGTTTTTATGGGCAATGTACAGCGCTGTATTCACCACCGTGAAATGATGCATCAGTGACTATAATTTGTTGCCATCATCATAAAACCACACAATCATTCTGCATAATAACAAACTGGAACTAATTGTTGGGCCCGTTGGGCCTTGTGGCCCAATTTGTTGGTCTTCATTCTCTAAGTATTGGGCTTGGCCCATTACTTACACTTCTGGCCCTTATCAACCCTAATTGTGAACCCAATACGTGGGTTGGTGCAGAATACTCTTTGTGAGTTTGAAACGGGAATCTGAGCACCTCCCGTCGCCACCACCTCCGGCGATGCTCCGGCGATGAAGACGTCGACCGGGGAGACGACGAGGACGACCGCATCCACCCAACAGTGGTATCAGAGCTTGGTCGGCCGTCCTTCGTCCGCCGTCCGTCCGCAACTGCCTGCTGTTCCGCCGCTGGAGAGGAGCCCGCCGCGACGCCGCTGCAGGAATCGCGACCTGCAGAAACGCGCCGCCGCCGGGAGCTGGTCTAAGTGCCGCCGCGCTACTAGGGTTCCGCCGCTGCGCGCCGCCGCCTGGAGCCGTCCATCGCGTCCGCCGCTGCACAGGTTCCGACACCGCCGCTGCTGGGATCCACCCGCCGGAATCGCGTCGCCGATCTGGACGCGATCTGACCGGACCGCGACGCCGCTAGGGCTCCTCCGCCGCCACCCGCCACTTCCTGTCGCCCGATCTGTAGCGCCACCGCGTCGCCGATCTGAAGGAGGAGATCGAAGAGTGGGCCGCCGCTTCAGATAGCCGTTCGTCGCGCACGGATCTGCTGTCCGTCAGCCGCCGTCGCCGGAGGAAGGAACAGGTTAGGTCATCTGCTGCGCAGCTGCTCGTCCACCGGATCTGCTCAGCCGTCGATCGCCACCAGCAGTAGACCGCCGCCGAAGTTTCAGGTAGGTTTCCAGCCGCTGACTGCCGTTCGCGGTCATTCCAGCCCGCCGCTGCTCGACGTCGCCGTCCAGCTTGCTGTCCGCCGCCGACTGCTACAGCCTGCCCGCCACCGCCTCCGGCTCCGGTCAGATCAGTTCTGACCTCGGGGGAAGGGGAGTATTGTTTTTCCATTTTCAATTTTATGTTTTGTTCTTGTGTTATACATAATTGATTTTTTGATTTTGGGTTGTCGATTTGTTCGACATATTTTTCGCAGGGCTGCTGTTTGAATCGGAGGCACGAGTGGACTGCTACTCGAAGGGATTATGGTGAGTTTAAGCTTGGTAGCGGGCAGGGTGCGTCTCCAAGTTGGGAGTTGCTCGTCCGGTTGCCGCTTGAACAAGCCTTCGAGGGAAGCTTGTGGCTCGTAGGGGTGCTACGGTGTTCATCCATCGTCTCAGGGGAGTTTCCATTCCTTTAAACTTTGTGTTCTTTCTGATTTGTTCAGTTATGCTCTATCTTTGTGATACCCTGAGGCAGTTGGTCCTCCTTTGTGCTTTGTGATGCTTTGAGGCGGCTGATCCTCTTGTGTGATGATTTCTGTGCTGTAGAATTAGAGATTTTTGATTTGTGGCTTTGTTGGTCAATTTCTGTGTATCTCTAGTTTTTTATTTGCTTGAAATCTATTGTGAGTTTTATATCTATGTGATATTGTAACTTGGTATGCTTTCGCTGCTAATCTGATTTTCTGGAATTTTTTGCTCCTTTTGCTACGTGTGTGAATTGAGTTTGTTTCCAGGCCTAAGATAGCATTTGCTCACCTATGTGTGTGATTGTGTTGACCTCTTGAATCTGTGTGAGTGGATTCACTCAACTTTAAGCACCTATGACTTCTCCTAATGCATTTGGGCAAGGAGACTTCAATATCTGTTTGAAACAGAAGATGAAGTATGAGGGGGTGTTCAAAGCTGTGAATGACTCTTTTGATTAAGAGATAATCTTTGCATGAATTATTTGGTGGCTTTTAAAATCTTGTGTGATTGTGGCTAGTTAATTCTGCATGTGTTTAGGAAATGTGTTTTCTTATTGTGTTTCTCTTTGAAACTATGTGTTTTCCTTGTGTGAGAAACTTGTTGAAATTTATTTTCTATTTTGTGCTTGGTTGTGTGTCAAACTTGCTAGGTTATAGGCTGCTCCTAGTGAGGTGGAGTATGTGCATATGTGTTAACTTTATGCTTTTGTGCCTTGTCTACTATGTGTTAGTATTTGTTATGGTTGTGTGCCATTTACATGCTTATTTGTTTCTCTTAGTGAGGTGGAGCATGTTGTGTGCTTTCAAATGTGGAGTAACATTTGATTGTTGTTAACTGTGTGTGCTTCTATGTGAAGTGTCTATGTGACGTTATGTGATAGCTAGCTTGTATTTCTTTGTGATTAGATTGTGTGTCTTTAGGATTTTGTATTCTATTCTATGTGATAAATGTTATGAATTGTGTATTCATGATCTTAGTGATCCTATGTTAGCTTTGTGCTTAGTTTATTGCTTTCTATGTGAATTGTTCGTGTGTCATGAGAACTGTGAGTTCTAATCTATGTGATTACATGACTATGTGAACTTTTGTGACTATGTGTCCGTAATCTTTGCTCTGGCTTAGATTTGTGTATCTTTTGTGATACCTTGACTTTGTGTCAAATTTTCTGGATCTTGCATCTAACTTTGTGTTTTTCGTTTTGCAGGTATCCGGGAATAGGTGCGATGATGAATTCCTAAATAGATAAACACAAGGAGGATGATTTGGGCCAAGGTGGAGATTTGTTGGGCCCGTTGGGCCTTGTGGCCCAATTTGTTGGTCTTCATTCTCTAAGTATTGGGCTTGGCCCATTACTTACACTTCTGGCCCTTATCAACCCCAATTGTGAACCCAATACGTGGGTTGGTGCAGAATACTCTTTGTGAGTTTGAAACGGGAATCTGAGCACCTCCCGTCGCCACCACCTCCGGCGATGCTCCGGCGATGAAGACGTCGACCGGGGAGACGACGAGGACGACCGCATCCACCCAACACTAATCTACAAGCAATTATCAACCCCCAAATCTCTCTCTCTCAAAAACGATGAAATGAATGTTTATAATTAATCGAAAAGGTTGGGTCGCTTATGTATGATAAGAGGTACCTCGTGAATGCGTACTCATATGGGTGCGTCAGTACTCGCGGAGATTCGGATCTTAATTCGTTGTTCAACCTGGAAAGCCGGGTCGAGGGGGAGCTGGCCAAATCCGACCGCTGCTACATCCACCTCCAATTCACCTACACCAACGCTACTGAAATCGGGACTCCGACCTAAGCTACGTCATGGCCGACGTCACCCAACCCGACCGGCGCCAAATTCGACATCGACCACGACGAACACGACACCATCAGCATCAAGTTTTTCTTAATTTTTAATGAATGGGGAATGTTTAGAAATTTAGGGGTTTGAATAATCTTATAAGGGTATTTTAGTCTTTTCATTTAGAAATATTTAGAAATATTGTAATTTAATATTTTTATGGAGTATGTTTAGTATTATTAGGGTGCAAATAGCCGCCACCATTACAATATACTTATCACTTTGTCAGTTTGTCTCACTTTAAATATAAAAGATTGGGCAAGTAAGTAATAAAACTTCCGAAATTAGCCAAGTAGTATTATTGGCCAACATACAAAATAATACTCCCTCCCATGCAATTGAAATGTGAAACAAATATCTAAAATTAATGAGATGTGCTAGTATGCAACAAATATGGTGTATTATTTCGAGAAAGGTTTACTCTGTCTAAAATTACTCTTTAAAATAAATAAAGTTGATCTACTTTTATTAACTATAGTACTACCTTAATCCCATAATATATTTTCCGTAATGTAAACGATTTTCAAATCTAAGTTTTGGTTTTCAAAATCAACATCCATATTTTAAAAACCACCCCTATACATATCTATTATATTTTCTTTCCTCAATTAATTCATTTTCCCTCTTTCTCTCTCCTTATTCATTTAACTTTTTAAATAAATTAATACATTGATTTGACATAAAATTAAAATCTATCATACTCAAAACCCAAACACAAAATAGAATACATTATTCATGGTTTTCAAACCCCACATAATCCCAAACCAAACATCACCTTTACATTTGTTGTTCCACGTTATTTAAGAAAAATTACACTTTTTGATAAATTTTATTGACTTGGGAGGGTATTGTAGTATTTTTAAGTAATAAAAAATTATAAAATAATGAGATGTGTGTGAAAAATTAGTGACAAATTTGAAATTAAAATAACTTTTGATGTTGTTGGATAAAGTATTTCATTTTTTGGGTGTAAAAGATTTTGTGGAATAAATAAATGAGGAAAGTGTGAATTATGGGATTGAGGGAGTATTATATTTCTGTATAAAAAAGTAATCATCCTTATTCTGTAAAAATAATTTTTCACTATACTAAAAACTAATCCTGTTCCAACCGTTCTTTTTTTCAAAAAACTATACTCCCTCCGTCCCGCATCAAGGGTCATTTTGCTTTTTTGCACATGGATTAAGGAGTATTATTATTTAATGTGTGGTGGATAGTTGTATTAGTGGGAGTGTGGGCCCCATATTTTAATTGTATTAGTGGGTGTGTGTGAGACCCATGTGTATAAAAAAGGAAAGGGAACCCTTTGGGTGGGACAACCAAAATGAAAAAAGAGACCCTTTGGGCGGGACGGAGGGAGTATTACCCTCGTCTCATTTTAATGGTTATATATTTTCAAGTTGAGCGTCACACCCTAATTATTACATTTCTTTTTTTTTTTTGTATATGAGACTCATATATAATAATTAAAATATCTCCATGCAACCCACCTACAATACTAATGCAACTTCTCAATACATTAAAATATAATTTCTCTCATCTCAATAGTCAATACATACTCCCTCTGTCTGCCACAAAGGTGGACATTTGTTTTTTGCACGTGGATTAAGAAGTATTATTATTTAAGGTATAGTTGGTAGTTGTATTAGTGGGGTGTATGAGTCCCATAAATTTATTATATTAGTGATGTATGTGGGTCTCATGTGTTTAAAAAGGGAAATGTGGACTTTTCGGGCGGACGGAGGGAATATTAAATTACTATACTTCTTAATTCCCGTGTAAAAAATAGATCTAACTAATAGGGCGGGATGGAGAGAGTACATAATTTATTATTTTTAAATATATGGTGCAATATTTTGACATAAATTTAAAACTCGATAATAAATTTAATTTTAAAACTGATAATCATTGTGAATATGAATTGCCATTGTACTTAATATCCCGACTTCCTTTTATTGGATTTCCGAAGCTAACGAAATGGGCTGCCCGGTCCGCAATTCGGTTCATCAGAGTACCCGACCCGACTCCATTAAAACGTTGTTCCCTTTGGAGCTGAAACCATCTGAAAAAGAGAGGGAAATTAAGAACTGTGGAAACCCGAATATAGGTAGCTTCATCCGCTGGCTGCATTTCTCTTTCTCTCTCACACACACACTCAAATGTCCTGATGCCCGCTCCGACGGCCCAAAACCTAGTCTCTCTCTTCCGTGCCGGCGCTAAATTACCCTTCAGCCGTTTAAAAATCTCCGCCGCCCAGAAGAAGCGTCCTTCATCCGGGCCAAAATCATCATCCGCCGCCACTGTCGCCAAGAAGAAGCCTTCTACCACCTCAACATCATCCGAGGACGCTGCCTTGAAAGAATACGTCTCTTCCATCAAATCCTCCTCCTCATCTGCGCCGCCCTCCGATGAAGCCAAACGCCTTCTCAAGGACTTCAAAGCGCCGCCATCTTTGAAAATCAATGCTTCTGACTCCTCTCTCCATTCTATAGTCAGTGGCAGATTGACCTCTGACTGCAGAGATGACGATGGTATTAGAGAAATACTTTATTTATTTTTAATTTAGATTTGTTGACACCTCAGTTTGTTTGCTCACGTATCGTCATTTATACAATTTCTCTTTTCCATAGATGAATCAGCTAAGCAACTGTCATCCGAAGCATCTAGCATGCTCTATGGTACGGACACTTGTTTGAATTTTGTTAACATGAAATATGCGTATGCCTATCATTGTGCTTTCAAAGTTGTTGATGAATGATGATTTTGTCCTAAAGGCTTATTTTCTGTTGCAGTTGTTTTTGGTTATATCCCCAACACATTTTGCTGCTAAATGCATTCATTTCTGAATTTGATTAAAAACTATTTTCTCATGAGTACAAGTTAACTATCATGGATTAAATATTAGAAAGGCTAAAGTTGCCTTTAAGCTGCAGATGAGATGGACTTAGAATGGGATGATGATGACGAATTCGAAAGCACGGGCAATGGTGAAAATGTTATAATCTTGCCGTGGTTGTCAAGACTGTCAAACAACAATATTTCATTACGTAGAAAAGAAGTATCACGAGACAGGAAGCAGAAGTTGTCATTTAAGAACACACAAACTACTCATTACGACTGCTTGGTCAAAATGTGTGCCATGAAGCTGGGATCAGAGTCTGCAATTGTTTTATTTGGGAAGTTAGGAAGAGAAGCTGACTTAAGAGAGTATAATACATTAATTAAGATTTGCATAATGGAGGCAAGGAATACCGAAGATGAAGATGCTTCATTACATCACATTTATAATGCATATCAAATTTTGAAATTGGCTAGGGAAAGAGGTGTTGATGTCAAAGAAGAAATATTCGGACAATTCCTTATGTACCTAATCGATTTTGGTATGGTTGAAGAGTTCTTTTTCTTCAATAAAGTATTCAGGGATGAATACTCAGTGCCACGTTCACGCTTAATTTATTATGAAATGTTGCTATGGATAAGTGTCAATGATGAAGAAAAAATTAAAGAACTTTGCCTTTCTGTTGCGATGGATGATACTGAAGAAAAATTTTATCTTCAAGGTACGTTTCTTGACACTACATTCTTTTATTTTGTCCTACTACACTTCTTGTTTTATTTATCCTTCTTTCAAGACATCTATTCATATCTAGCAGACTAGCAGTGAACTTATATTTTATTTCTTTATTATTAAGATGTAACGTGTAGTTTCTTTTAGTTTTTTGCTATTGGTATTCCTCTCTCTGACCAGTATGGAGGTGATGCTGTATGTATTCATTAACTGTCCGTCGTTTGGGATAATTTTTTTCCTTTATGGCAATTAGACAACCTTATTTGTTATCTGATGCAAAGGATTTTATCTCTTACATTAAAAGGGTGAGAGAATATTTAGTTTTGTATGCAAAATTAATATTTCACATGGTACCTGACCAGCAGTACAGCTAACTCTACATTTGGGAGATTTAATAGTTTACAAGACCTATATAATTATACTAAAGTTGATTTAATTGACTTCTCTGATTGATATTAGATACAATTAATAATTGACTTACTTCCTATGCCTCATGAATCTTTGTTGCAACTATCCATAGCTACTCATTTTATCTTTCATTTGAATTGATCTTGTTTATCTGTTTGCTCTTTAAGTTACTGATGTTTATGTTCAATACTTATAATGGCTTTCATTGGCAATCTTTGACTGCTTAAAAGTTTGCTTCAAATTGAGGACTATAATATATGATATTTTGAATTTGGTGTTGAAATTCCCAAAGACAAGATGGAAGCAACTGCAATATTTAATATCCACTGTACATGTGTTGATTATGGTCCTGATGCTTGTCTTGTCTGTATATAGGTATATCTAATCCTGTTGTTGCAATTATGTTGCAGAAAGTTTATTATTGGCATTATGTGATAGTGACCTCAAAGAAGAGTTCTCGTCGCTACTGGAAACTCTCGACATAACTAAGGTTACATCACTTTCATTCTTAGAGGCTATCTTCAGGGCTTTGGGGAAGTTCTGTCTGGAACCCTACGCTGAAAAATTTCTGCCGGTGCTGATAGAAAGTGGTTAGTATACCATGAATGTAGTTTGAAATTAGGAAACTTCATAATCATATTTTTAATAAATAAAATTCCTCGAACAATAGTCCTTGACTGATTTAATACACAGGAAAGGAATTTTAATTATCAGAAGGGAGATTTTTTAACATCTATTGGTAATCTGGTATACAGCTCTAGGCTCTAACATGTCTTTTTGCTAAACCATGGGTACTATATTATCAACTGTATCACTAATTCCTGAAAGTTTATTCTCCCTTTATAATGAGTACAATATCAGGGACATGGTGGGGTTGAGATGGCCCAGAACTCTTTTGATCTCTCCGGTTGCATTTCATTTAATGTGCTATCTTTTTGGTCAAGTGCAGGTATTGGAGACGAGGACATCTCAAACTTCATCCATCTATACGTAATTAACATGCCTAATTTAGCGGTGAGGAACTTCTTATGAATAGTGCTGGTAAACTCGTCAAGTCCTTGTGATTTTGATGTTCTGCCTAAAATACTTGGCTCTTATTTGAAGTATAAATGTGTACAAGTTTTTCATTTCCAAATTCAGTTTGACTGCACCATGTGCTTGGTCATTGTCTAGTTTTGTTTCACTTGTCTGCATGGGTAAACTTCAAACTATTTTCTGTCTCAATTAAAGGAGTATTTCATGAACCTATGTAAATATGTGATAATTGTGTGTCCAGTATGCTGCCTTGTTTAATTTGGATGATAAATAACTACCTGTAATATGAAACCAAATAACAAGGTGAACTGTCTTGATGTATGACAGAAAATTTTGTTCAAAGCCCAAAACCTGTATAGGTTGTGCCTATGAACCACCACATGGTGTGATTATTGTGGTTGTTCATAAAATACATCTGTTCCATTACGGTTTCTATATCTCACTCATGAACAGCCTAATTTGGAATACCTCTTTTCTCGTATTACTATTATAATCTCATTGATTCATTGGGTGTGGTGCATCAGCTTCTGATTTGGGGCTATAAACTGCCATTATTTTTGAGTTTCTGTATTTCTAATAGTTGTTGAAATACAGAATTAAGATACCTGTGATATTGAATGGTTTTGGTTACTCTTGTATGTTGATTCATTTGATTGTCCTACTTTAATTTTCTTTGTTGTTTGTCTATTTACTAATTTTCCTCTCCTTGGATGTTAAAGGTTGAATATATCATTGAAAAATTCCAATCATTGCATACACGATTTGAGGTGTTGCCTATTTCTGCTCAGTATGAAAAGCTGATTGGGTATTGTTGTGAAATCTTCAAGGTATGTGTGGATCAAATAGCTCATTCAAGTAATCTCAATCGGTGAAGGAACTCCCTAAACAATTCAACCTTGTTCGATGTTTAGCTCGTTTAACATATGCTATTAAATAACCTTTAGGTACACGAGGCACTCAATGTAGTTGATGAAGCATTTGAATCTGGTATTGCTTTATCATTGGAGACATTTCACTCAATAATAGATGCTTGTGATAGGAGCTGCGAGTTTAACCTGGTATGCCCATTCCTCCATTCTATTTATAATTCTATAACTGTCTGTTGAGATCATACTTCATCCTTTTTATTTTAGCGTTAAAGCGATTTTGAAGATGTCAAACAGTTAATTTTATGCATTAAAAATCTTCACAGTGTTAAGCTTAAATTCTGGTTTCCTTGAATAAATGCTAAATTTTTAGGATCTCTCTTGTAATCCTAAGCTTGTTTCTCTTGTGTTGTGTTTCAAATTTATTGAATTTGTTTTTCTTCTTTACTTCTGGACTTTAATTTTAGATGATAATATTATTGTGATTTCATTCATTTCACAGGTCCATCAAATATATTTAAGGATAACTAACCACAATCTAAATCCAAATAATGAGACTTTCAGAAAGATGGCTCATTTATTTGTTAAGATGAAAGATGTAAGTCTCTTCTTTTACAATATCAATATTATATTGGTAACTGATGTTATAGAAGTTAATTTTCATTTGAATGCAGTTTGAAGGAGCATATGGACTTATAAATGATCTGCAAAAGATGGACTTGAAACCATCAGCTAGCATATATAATGCTATACTGGCAGGGTATTTCCGTGAGGTGGTTTGATTAATGATTTCTCTCTACCAATATTTACTTGCAAGGCTTTTTTTGTCAATTATTGGAAACACAGCTGTTTTATTTCCATCATAATTATTGCATGGAACATTTAGTCTGTATCAGAATAAATCTTTTGGTTCCATTTATTTTGGTGGAATGTTAAATGATTTGGAGATAGTTGATTGTTCTATCCATTTGCTTTTTCATTCAGGAAATTCTTCCAAGTATTGTTTAGTTCCATTCTCAGCAATCTATAAGTGTATTTTGGTCCAATATGCAAACTTGCTTGAGATATATTTGCATTATACCTTTCTGGAGTGCACACAAAGAAATTTCTATAGTTATGTTGAGTCATGTTTGGTTGAGCAATAGGTCTTTTACAGTTTTACGTCCCTGTTACTGAATACTGATCTCTAGATTTGAGCCTAGATGAAGATTTAGGAAGAAGTTGTTTATATTATTAATTATGTCTTATCTTTGGTAATTGGTGCATCATATTTCGTAACCATGCTGGAATTGCCGAGTACGAAGTGTTCTTGTGAATCTTTATATTATATAAGCTGATTTTATGAATCTATGTCCTTGTTTTACTGTATTCTATATTTAAGAACCATCCTGCAATGTCCAAGTATCAAGTGTTCTCATGAATCTTAGTAAGCTGAATTGATGAATTGCATGTCAATTGAGTTCATGATAGTTCTCAAATAATGTGCAGAACCTATCTAACAACTCATTCTCTTATATGCTGAAGAAGTTTATGATGGCTTGCTTGTACATTGACATTGAGCTGTTATCTGCATGTGCTGAGTTCTGCTTCTAATAGTAAGAAATTTCTTATGAGTTTCTATTTCTGACTCTTGCAGAAAAATTTCAGAAGTGCTCGGCATGTTCTCAAACAAATGGAAGATGCACATGTAGAACCTGATGCTGTGACTTATGGCTATCTCATATCTAACAGCCAGTCCGAGAAAGATTTAAATAAGGTTGTCCATAAATTTTATTAGTTCATGATAACTAGTACAACAATAAGCTAGACACTGATGTGAGAAAAATACCTTACTGATAACCTCTGAGGAAGCATATGATGACTGAATGAACACTGGAATTAAAGTTCTGCATTATTTGCTACTACTGATCACATCCTAATGGGTTTCTTTAAGTAAATAATTGTTTACTTGTGCTATAACCTGGGCATTAAATTTAACTGAAAACTTGTATGCTTTTTAATCAAATGATTTCTCTGTCATGTATCGAATTTTTTAACCCTAAACTTAGATTAAGAGGACAATCAATGTGAATGAGTAAGACATCAGCTATTAGTCACAGTATATTTAAGTTTAATACTTTAACTGCTGAATAGCGTTATCAAGCAGTCACAAACTTAATCCATAAAATTTTCAATTGATATTTTGCTCCATCAGTATTATATAACTCAGAGCTCAGTGATTCATTGAGCAATACTATCTATTGATCTGTCCTAATTTTGTTGTGTGGTGATCTGCTTGTAGTTTTATGAAGAATTGGTTGTATCAGGAATTCAACCAACAAAGCAGGTTTTCATGGCCCTCATAAATGCATACGCATCCTTTGGACAATTCGATAAAGCGAAACAGGTTTGTTTTTTAAATTCTCTGCTTGCTTTTCCAAACGAGTTTTTCCTATTTTGTTGTTGACCGTTTATACAAGTATGATTTTTTCTGTGCAAGTTCAACAGTGATCTTCTTGTACTATTATATGAAATTATCAACTAACGTGCAGGTAATCTTGAACAAGAAAATACCAGTCAAGAACTTAAATGAAATCAAGAGTGTACTCATTGGAGCTCTTGCTTCAAATGGGCAGCATTCTTGTGCCCTTGAGATGTATGAAGAAATGAAGGGAGCTAAGTGCGACTTAGATCCCAAAGCTATTAAAAGTATTATTGTAAGTTGGCTTTGCTTGTTTGGATAAATTTTGTCATTTTGGACATGCTTATAAACTTGGCACTTCCGAGTTCTACCAGGAACATTTTCACTCTGAAGGAGAATTGAACAAATCACTTGTGTTACTTGGGGAATTAAAAGATTCACCTTTTTGGACTGATGCGTGCTTCAGAGTCGTCTCATATTGTGTTCAACATGAGGACTTAAGGTTATCATTCCTTGATTGCTTGTTACCATAGTAAATTGTGTTCCCATATAAACATGTAATATTATGATCATTTCTCTGTTTCAGATCTACTGTTGATTTACTCAAGCAATTAAAGGATAAATTCATTGATGCTGAAGTTGCGCAGGAAGTGCTGTTTGATGAGGTAAATGCCTCATTTGAATACCATTCTTGGTTCACTATGAACCTTGCTTGGTGCTGGAAGTTTTTATGCAGGGAAATTTAAAATGAGAAATTATGAAACCTAAAAGAATATCTTAATTAAAAATATCTTGGTGTGGAAAAATATGAAAATCAATTTGATGCACCAACCTAAAAGTTGTTTCTCGCAAATAACTTAACGAGTCTTTTTAGCTCTGATGGAAATTATTTTCGACAAATAAAAACTAAGGGATTCTGCCCATAGTTACTTGGATTTTGGTTTTCATCCTGGTTGTGGGATGCGGCTGGGTATGGGTATGCTGAGCAACACTCCAGCCAGCACGTCGTAAAGAAGATTCGGGTCAGTTTGTATGCTGTTGTGTGTTATGGAAAGCATGCATTTTATAGAAATGCGTAAAGTAATTATGTTCTAATGCTATATTGATGAGGATCAATGAGTCATAAATTATCAGAACTCAGAAATGCTTGAAGATATCTACTGGCATCAGCTGTTTATCCATCATTTTTTTCTTGTAATTTAAAAAAAGAAAAGATTTTCTAACACTACTTTTTCTCTTCCTTATTTATCAACATTCCTGATTTTGTGGTGTAGGTCTTTTGTTCGTTTGCTGAGCAAGAGCCAAAAGACATGCAATTTGGTCTTAATTTGCTTCAAGCTATCAAGGAGGAACTTGGCTTTCGTCCTTCACGGAAAAGTTTGGATTTTCTCCTAAGTGCTTGTGTTACTACAAAAGACTCCGAGTCTTCATTCTTGATTTGGAAGGAATACAAGAAAGCTGGCCTTCCGTACAACATTTTAAGTTTTTTAAGGTAATACTATTTGGCTTCTTTATGTTATTATCCATCTTCATTTCTCATCTGGTAGCTAGGAGAAGGTTCAATCAATTAATTTGTTAGTTTTACTTTTTACTGTCTGGAATTAGCATAATGAGATTCCATTGTGCCTGGAGCAGACCATCCCGTTGTAATACAGCAGACACCATGGATCTTATATCTGGACTTTCCATGCGAACTCGATCATGAATTTGATACTTTACAGTTTAGCAGTTAGAAAATGGAGAGCAACACAAATTCCACTAATAGATAAAAGAGATAGGATCATTTGTGTTCTGCTTTGAAATATCCATTGAATGTTCATATTGCGCTCGTTCCACAAACCAAAATTGTTTAAACTGTTTGTGCAGGATGTATCAGGCTCTTTTGGCCTCGGGAGATAAAAATTCTGCAGAAAAATTACTGAACAAGATACCACAAGATGATTCCCATGTCCGTTGTGTCATCCATGCATGCCAACAAAAATATGACAAACCGCAGTCCGTTAAAACGAAGAGAAAGAATAAAAGCAAGGCAGTGGTGACACTAAGTAGATAATTACCAGTAGCGCTCAGAAATTTGTCCAAATTACGAAGTGATTTGGGTAAATTACTATTGTTTTCTTGGATCTGTGAATATTATTACCATTGTGTTGAGGTAAAAGGTCAAATATGGCTCCAAGATAGTAATGTATTACGATTGTATGGTATAACTATAGGGTGATTATGGCCCCCTAATGTTTAAGATTTGAAAGATTTGGCCCTTTGATACAAAATTTTGCAATTGTCCTTTTTTTTTTTTTTTTCAATTTGGTAAAGTAGTTGATTGTAAAGCAAGGGATAGTTGAATTTGTCATTTCAATTAAATGTTTTTGAGTAGTTAAAAGTACAGCATGTAAGCAAAGGGGGAATATTGTATCAAATTAGATTTTGAAATATTATCACTATAAATGATTCGGATGATAAATTGTTATCTGTGTAATGAGTAATAATTTTTTTTTTCAAGCCAATATATAGTTATGAATAAAGGTCGTACTCATTTCTTATATGCTGATATGGATTTAATAAAATATTAGTGGAATAGGTTTCACATATTCCTCTACTTACAAGCAAAATAATAGTATTGGCAAAATCGTGTGTACACCTATTAAGGACATTACTATGTTTTCTATTTGATTTTATTATCTTTTCTTATAATTAAAAGATTAAAGTGCAAGTTTTCTTGAATGATGGAAGTCAGCATACATAAATAACGGTTTGGATATCCTGTTACATTTTGATGTTATATTTCCTGTTACAAATCGTTGGATGATTGACACGTAGGATAAACTATTCTATACCCTAACAATCAACCCTAAGGGGAATTTCCTGTTACATTTTGGTGTTACATTTCCTGTTACAAATCGTTGAATGATTGACACGTAGGATAAACTATTCTATACCCTAATAATCAACCCTAAGGGGAAAGGTTGAGATTTTCCTCTCCGCATACGTGTCACTCATCTAACGCGTGTAATAGGAGATATAACACCAAAAGTAACAGGATATCCAAGATCCATAACTATTTAATAAATAGTGACTTTAGAATTTAATATTATGGATAAGGGTATATTATTTAGTTTTAAAGGATATACACTTTAATTAATAAGGGTACACCATTTTGTTCTAAAAGATATACAATACACTTTTTATTAATATTTTTTATTTTTCTTCAAAAAAAAAGGGTACACATCTTTATATTAAAAGATATACAATTTAACACAAAATTCTAAAGGCGCATGGAGTTTGCCCGTGCGTCGGGGTGCACACAAGTTTTTGCCTTTAATAAATAGAATTGAACAATTAAAATGACACGTATTTAATAATTAATAGTACTGAATAATTCGTAAATAATTTCATAGAAAGTGATAAGTACATGCAACTTTATTATACTAATAGTGGTACACAGTTATAGCATTTAGCACCCACAAAGCTTGTGGTGTCATTAGCCTAATCTCACTCAAATTTGTTCAAAGATATAATTGACCATTTAATTTATTAATATGTAATTTTTAATAATATAATATCAGTTACATATATATTATCAGAGTATACATTAAACTTTGTACATATATAAGTAACTCTACATTTTATTTAAAACTAGCTTTTTCAAAACGATTTTGTGTCTTTTAAATTTTAAATTTGCATTGTTTTCTATTTTGATGATGTAAGTTTCAAACATCACTAATTAATTTGCACAATGTGTCTATTGACTTTTAATCCTCAACTGTTCACCAACCATCCTACTCACATCTTTATTACTTTTCTTTCTCCACATTTGGCTCATTATCTGCTGGTTTTTTCAGAATGGGTTTGGAGCTAGTAAATTTTAAATTTATTTTCGATTTTTATTTTGATTAAGTATGTAAGTTTCCAAATATCATCGGTGATTTTAATCTCCTCATTTTATATATTTATTTATTTATCTTCTCATTTTATTTATTTATTTATTTTTGTTACTTTTATCCTATTTATCTCATTCTACGCTAGTTTTTTCAGTTTTTTCAGAATGACTTTGGTGTCGTCTGTATATTTTAAATCTGTATGCGGTTTTCTAATTTGGTGGTGTGGTTAATCTCCGCATTTTTTTTACGGACTTTTAATCCTCAACAATCCTACTTATATTTTTGTTACTTTTCTCCTCATTTGGTTCATTCTCCGCTAGCTTGTTTTTCAAAATGACTTTGGTGTCTGTATATTTTAAATTTGTGTGTGGTTTTTTAATTTGGTGGTGTGGTTAATCTCCGCATTTTCTTTACAAACTTTTAATCCTCAACAATCCTACTTATATTTTTGTTACTTTTCTCCTCATTTGGTTCATTCTCCGCTAGCTTGTTTTTCAGAATGACTTTGGTGTCTGTATATTTTAAATTTGTGTATGATTTTTTAATTTGATGGTGTGGTTAATCTCCGCATTTTCTTTACAGACTTTTAATCCTCAACAATCCTACTTATATTTTTATTACTTTTCTCCTCATTTGATCCATTCTCCGCTAGCTTGTTTTTCAGAATGATTTTGGTTTCTGTATATTTTAAATCTATATGCGGTTTTTTAATTTGGTTGTGTGGTTAATGTCCGCATTTTCTTTACGACTTTTAATCCTCAACAATCCTACGTATATTTTTGTTACTTTTCTCCTCATTTGGTTCATTCTTCACTAGCTTGTTTTTCAGAATGACTTTGGTGTTTGTATATTTTAAATTTGTGTGCGGTTTTTTAATTTGGTGATGTGGTTAATCTCCGTATTTTCTTTACGGACTTTTAATCCTCAACAATCCTACTTATATTTTTTTTTTGTTACTTTTCTCCTCATTTGGTTCCTTCTCCGCTAACTTATTTTTCACAACTTTGGTGTCTGTGCGCGGCTTTTTAATTTGGTGGTGTGGTTAATCTCCGATTTTCTTTACGGACTTTAATCCTCAACAATCCTACTTTTATATATATATATATATATATATATATATTATTTTATTTTTTGTTACTTTTCTCCTCATCTGTTCATTCTTCGCTAGCTTTTTTTTTACTTTTCGGAATGCTTTCCGTGCTTTTTTTTTTTTGCTTCGAGAACGCTTTCCGTGCCTCCGCTAGTTTTTTCTGCTTTTCAGAACGCTTTCCGGTCTTCTCTGCTTTTTCAGACCACTTTCCGTGCTTCCGCTAGCTTTTTTTTTTGCTTTTCAGAACACTTTTCCGTGATTTTTCAGGACGCACGCTTTCCGCCTCCGCTAGCTTTTTCTGCTTTTCAGAACACTTTCCGTGCTTTTTCAGAACGCTTTCTGTGTCTTTAAATTTTAAAATCTGTGTGCGTTTTTTTTTTTAATTTTCTGTGACGTAAGTATTCATATTTTGTTATATATAGACATCATCCGAGAATATGTTGTGTAAGCGAGCAAAATTCATTCATGTATTGTGAATTAATCCTTACTTATTTTTCTTCAATTTCATAATCATAGTCTTTTTTCTTTTCAATATAAATTTCCACTCCAACATACATTAATATATAATAAAATCATTGGCTATGAGATTTGCCGGCAGTTTCGCATTCGGATCTTGGCATGATTGCGTGCAATGGTGGTGCGAAATTGTTGTAATCGGGTGCGATGCATCATCAGAAACCAACCTCTGCAAGAAATTTCATTTTCTCAAAAATCAATTATTTAGATTTGACTAAATGAGTCTAATGTGACTACTTCCATTTTTTTCAACTATACAGATTTTGAGTCGTAATATATAGCAACAAAAATCATCTTTCCTCTTAATTTTTTTTTTCTTTCTGAAATTGCATAATTTTTGTAGGTGAAAACATCCTCACAGCAGTGGAAAACAGAAACATAAGAAAATCAAAAGATTGGACAACCATAAATAGGTTGTTGGTGGAGAAAAGAGATGTTTGAGAGTAGAAACATAAGAAGATCAAAAGATTGGAATCACAATCTTTGCTTGATAACTTCAATACTCATCCGCTGTGCTTCGGATCTGTATTTGCTCTACTCTCTAACATTAGCAGAGTGAACTGAAAAGGCAGAGCTCATCTTTCAAGTTGAAAAATATGAGGGATGAAGATGCAGCTCCTTATCAACTACTTCCATTGATGAAATTCCTGCCCCCAACAAAGAAAGAAGTGGCAAACCAGAAAATTGTTTGCCTAGTAATTCTCCGAACAAAAAAAGGTAGAAAATCTCTTAATGGTGAGCAGTTAAATGGCTTAATGGTATATATAATGATATGTTCTCGAGTACAAGTGCACCTAAATTCGACGGCTTCAGAAAGTTGTACCCTTTAATATTATATATTGTACTCTTAAATATATAAACTTGTACCCTTTGTCATTCATATTTCAATCAACTCTTTCTTTGAAGAAAACACAAAACACAACTCATAGTATATAATGTAATTCTCCAAACGGAAGGAAAATAGATACTCTCTCCATTCCATGAATGTTGTTATTTGCACGAAATTTAAGGAATATTGTATTTAATGTATGGTAAAGTGAGAGAAATGATATTTTAATGTATAGTGGATAGTTGTATTAATTTTTTATTGTGGCTCAATGGAGATATGTAATTATTTTATGTGAATCTCATCTACAAAAAATAAAATGTAAAATGTAACAATTATCATGGGTAAAAGTGAGTATTTCTTATGAGTGACGCGTTTGAAATTCACCATTAAACCTTCACACATGGACAATAATAAGAATTACTAACAACTACAATAATTCATTATTATATTCCAGTATTACCCTCTTTTAAAATTATGATAATTTAGAATATTTTCTATATATATTTAACATAAATCTCTCTAACTAAATAACATAAATCAAGTTATTTAATTTAGGTTTCATTTCAACTTGAATGTCTGCTCGATTATTTATTCAAGGATCCTATTATTTCCTTTTAGAAGAAATGACAGCAAAGCGGGCTTATATAATGAAATCATAGGTAGAAAAGGGGAGATTTTGTGAGTAAGTAGCAGAATCTAATTCCATAATCACAATTATTCTTTTAACAGACATATGCACATTACACTTACATTTCACGTACTCTAAGATTTAACACTTATGCTGCACATAATATTTTTACATTCCTTTGAACAAACAAGATCGCACGCTGCACATTACACTTATATTGCACATACATTTAAGATTTACGAGAAATGATGTTGTGTTTTATGGAGGAGAGTGGAAGTACGAGAAACTATTGGTAGAAGTGAAAGCAAGAGTTTGGAGTTGGTTAGTTTGAAAATCTACCAAGAAAGGAAGAATAGTTGAATTTAAAGAATGGATGAATAATTCTAGAATATTAGCCGGGTTATTCTAATTTCTTCTCTTAATATCTTGTTTTGTTTATATTGTATGTTTGGGTATATATTATGCCCTTTTATATTAATAATAATAATTCCTTTTCCAACTAAAAAAACATTTAAGATTTACATAACATTATTATACAGCACATAACATTTAAGATTTACATAACATTATTATACACTGCACACAACCTATTTTTATTACTGATTTTTCTGCACATATTTGAATTAGGTTGGTTTGTGGGTGTAAAGATTTTTCTACACATGGACGTACATCATATAAAAAAATTATCTCTCTACTTTACATGAATTCTTGATAACTTTTCGAAGTGTGTCACTCACCAATGTATAAATTATATTTAGTTTGAAAATATTTTGTTTGGTTTCATTGAAATGGAATGGAATTATGGAGTATTAAATTTGGAAAGATTTTGTTTGGTTCAACAGCAACGCGAGTATTACGCCTCCTTAATTAATGCCTATAGTCAATGGTTTAATTATTTGAAAATACATGTGTAGACGGGTATTATGGGTAATGCAACCAACAATTTTATATTTAGTTGTAATTTTTTCAAGTATATATACTGCACAGTAATAATTGAAGGCTAAAATTTGTGTATTTTAGAGATATCGTGCGCTCAAATATCCTTTAATATTATTTTGTATATATTTTAGTATAAGGATGTGTATCTTTATTTCTTTAAAAAAAATTAATAAAAGTATACTCCCTCCGTCCCATAAAAGATGCACCCCCAATTTCGACACGGAGATTAAGAAAGTGATAACTTTTAGGAAATGTGCAAACTTTTGTGGAACAACTTAAAATGAAAAGTGTGTTATCTGAAATGGGACGGAGGGAATATATCCTTTATAATAAAATATTATACCCTTATTAATTAAAGTGTTATACCCTTTAGAACAAAATGTTTTATCCTTAAACATTGTGTGCATCTGAAGACATAAAAAACCAACTCATAATTAAATATGCATTTTACCTACAAGTAACTCACACAAATTTTAACAAATGAACGGAAATGGAATGGATATCCCATCTTGTTAACAAATGAAATAGGAGATAAAACTTATAGTATCTATTATCTTTTCTTATAATTAAAAGATTAAAGTGCAAGTTTTCTCTATGGCAAGAAAAAATACACACTACATATTTAATAGAGTTGTTTCTTGTGTATCCGGGTGCACAAGATGTGTAAGGGTACATCTAAAGGTATACATTTTAATTAATAATAATATTTTATTTTAAGAGGTATACATTTAATTAATAAGGGTATAATTTTTTAAAAAAAAAGATTGGCTGAAATATGATTAGTATAAAAATTTTATTAATTTTTTTTCAAAAAATAAAGGGTACATATTTTTATACTAAAGGGTATATCATTAAATACTAAAAGGTATACCTTCCGAAAATGCTGGATTTGGGAGTACGGTGTCTCCGAAGACACGCAAGTTTTAGCATATTTAATAAGTAGAACCGCTCGAACTTGATCGAATAATTTTTTAATCGAGCGGAGGTTGAGTATATGGAGCTCGAGTTTACCCGGCTCGTTTAACAATCCCAATTATGATGGTAATAATGATGGTAATAAAGGTGAGATTATCCTCCGATCTCCGAATCCTTAGAAATGGTCTCTTGTGTCCCAGATGCATAATGTGTGTAAGGGTACAATATTTTATTTTAAAGTGTATATACTTTAATTAATTAGGGTATAATATTTTGTTTTAAAGGGTATACATTTTCATTAATTTTTTTTAAAAAATAAAGAGTCTTTTTTCCAAAACTCATACAACCGGATCTTTAAAGGTAAATGGGTCAGATTTGAATTGGATTTCCTTTTCACCTCTTTGCACGTAGTCTTCTTCAATCCACATAATCAGTCAACCGAAGTTACCTTGCTGATCACCAGCAGCACCACCGCGCCGGAACGCCCGCTCCCAGCATGATTTTCAGCGAATCGTTGTCTTTAGAGTAATAGTGAGTGGTGAGATTCCACCTCTTTTCATGTCCTTTCTCTGCTCTTTCCTCTATCTTTCTTCTCTCTTGTCTTGCGTCCTCATTCTCTCTCTTTCCTCTTTCTCTCTCTTGTCTTGCGTCCTCTTTTCTCTCTTTCTTCTTTCTAGAGGCTGTAGTGCCAGCACAGGATGATCGGCTGAAGAGGAAGATGATCATAGCCATTATCGTCTAGGTTAGCCGTGCCCTAATTAATTTAGTTCTGCTGCTTCATTTCTTGCTGAAATTAAACCTGAGTTAAATGTTACTAAAATTTACAAATTTTTTGAATGATATATATACTGTGAAACAAAAGTGGATTCAAATCTAACTTCAAATCACTGTAAACATTTTAGGTCAATTGAATATGCAAAATATGATGCCAAATACAAGCATTTACTTTGGAATGAAAAACAGTTCACATTGTAGTTGATACAGTTAAATTCATTATCGGTAGAGATAGTGTAGTCTGAAAATTTGGGGATTTCCATACTATTGTATATTATATAGATTTGGAAATTGGGTCTACTTGAAAATTTGAGGCTTTTTCCTACAATGAAAGCTCTATCTGTGTTTAATGTGTATATACACGTACACAGTTGTGGTATACAGAAGGCCACATTTATGCTATGTACAACACTACTTAGTATATGTCCAAATTTTGTGTGTATAGAGTTC
Source organism: Pogostemon cablin (assembly GCA_023678885.1). Classification (NCBI taxonomy): domain Eukaryota; kingdom Viridiplantae; phylum Streptophyta; class Magnoliopsida; order Lamiales; family Lamiaceae; genus Pogostemon; species Pogostemon cablin. The sequence continues at coordinate 23,462,668 of CM042973.1, forward strand.
AATTTTGATTTGAAAAATGAAAATTCAATTTAACGTTAACTGTTCCTGCAGATGAAGAAGTGTGCGTGGATTGAATTTTGACAGAATTAGAGATTGAGAATGGTGTTGCAGGAAGAGAGAAGGAGGCGATGGTAACGTCGCTCAAAAGCACCATCTAGCGGCTGGGCGAGAGAGATGTCAACGCCGAGGATACGGAGTCGTGGTGATTTGTGGGGTGAGAAGAGAGATAGAGAGGGGGGGAGAGGGATGGGGTGCAGGAGGTGAGGTGCAAGAATGCATGAGTGATAATGCTGCCATGTGTAATTTCAATAAGAAAGCCTAAATTATTGTAGGAAATCTTGTGTGATAATATTGTCATGTGTAATTCCATAAAATATCACTGTCATGTGTAATTCGATCAAGAAAGCCACCATTGAGGCTTTGCTTTAATGGCTTTTATGCTTAATCTTAATCACTTGTTAATCCTTTCACACTTTCATAATTAACAGTCATCAATTTTCTTAATTTTGGTTATGCTTATGCTTAGAATATTAAATGTTTTAATTTTGAGGTTTATTTATTCATCAATGAGTATAGTAAAATTAATTAAATTGTATGTAATTTATACTTGCTAGATCACTCTATAAAAATAATTAAGTTACTCTTTGAAGTTAATAAGATCACTCTTTGAAATTAATTGGACTACTTTTCGAAATTAATTAAATTGTATATAATTTATACATTGCTAGATCACTCTATAAAAATAATTAGGTTACTCTTTGAAGTTAATTAGATCACTCTTTGAAATTAATTGGATTACTCTTCGAAATTAATTAAAATAAATAGGTCACTATTTGGAGTTAATTAGATCACTCTTTAAAATTAATTGGATTACTCTTCGAAATTAGTTAAATTGTATATGCAATTTATACATTGTTAAGATCACTTTATAAAAATAATTCGGTTACTCTTTGGAGTTAATTAGATCACTCTATAAAAATAATTAGGTTACTCTTTGAGTTTATTAGATCACTCTTTGAAATTAATTGGACTATTTTTCAAAATTAATTAAATTGTGTACAATTTATACATGGTCAGATCACTCTATAAAAATAATTAGGTTACTCTTTAGAATTAATTAGATTACTCTTTAAAATTAATTAGATTACTCTTAAAAATTTAATTAGGTTTCTAATATTCTCCTTTTATATAACTCATGATAAGATCGCTTGCATATGTATAATAAATTCAGCAATGCTAGGTGTTGAGAGTGGAATTTCACGTATTTTAGGTCTCACATTACACCGTTTTTGATAGAATGTGGCCATGATTTCGTATAGAATGACATGGTTTTCATATCTTGCATAATTAAGATGCTACTAAGGTGTTTTGTTGAGTTTTGAAGGGTAAAACATGATCAAAAGTTCAAAGTTGGAATGAGGAGTGAAAGTGAGAAGGAATGCTGAAAAATACAGTCCACGTTGCACAAATTTTCTGTATTCTTGTAGAAGTCCAAATTAATCATGTGATATATGGTTGGAAAGCCACAGAAGAGAGGGTCGTTTTGATATAAAGAACACCCCAATTGGATTCCAAACGAGAAAGTTATGATCAAAGTGCTAACATCGCACATGCTGTACCGAGCAGCCACTTTGCATGACTTTTTACATATTCAAATATTAGAGTTTCTCAGAGTTCTTTATATGGATAGAAAGCCAAGGAAAAGAGGAACACGTGAGCGCAAAAATCATTCAAATTGGAGTCCATATGAAGAAGTTATGCTCAAAACGGTGAAGTCGCGCAGTGCAGTCTCCGCAGCTCGGGAGGCCGCTCGGCTCGAGCGGGACCAACATTTTGCGAATTTCCAGCCGAGTGGAGTGCCCTCAGAGCCTACACAACGTTCCCGTTTCACCCATATGCTGCTCGGCAGGTTTGGGGGCCGCTCGGCCATGAGCTCGGCTCGAGCAAGGTGCCGAGCGGCCCAAAATCAGGCCCAAACGAGACATGTTCGATGCAGCAGTGTATATATACCCTCAAATCGCGATTCTGAAGCAGTTTCGATCGCGAAAAAGCCCTGCATCAGTCCTAGAAACAATTAGGGAGATCGAGACACAAATTGGAGAGAACCCATCCATAATCCATCATCAATTCACACCTCCAATTCTTCCATATCAGATTGACAACCTGATTTCACCATCCATCCACTTCCAAGAGGGTTCCAAGTGCTAATCGAGGGAGAATCAAGCAATTGAAGAGACGGAGAAGGAACGTGAGATTGCTCCTACACTAGGGTTTCACAATTCTTATCTATTCCTTTCTATTACTTTGATTATTGTTATGAATTGCTTAGCCATGAGGATTGCTTGTAATCTCATGGGCTAATTTCCTATACAGTTCTAGGGTTTGATGGATTGATTTAATTGATTTGGGGATTTAGACCAAAGATTGGGATTTTATGCAGTTGAGCTTTTGATTTTACTTATTTTACTAAGACATGCTTTTCTGCTTCGTAACGTCTTCATAATACATTCATGACATCCGCTATAATGCTTGGATTATTGTGTTAGCTTGTGTGCGTTCATGATTGGTATTGTCTATCTGTTAGGGATTAGAGTAGCTCCGCTATAAGCACTTTAATTTCATGAACTGGTTAATCAAATACTTGATTTGTTTAGTGGAACAATGCAATTAGACAATCAAGTAGGAAGTGAATAGAACCTTGTAGTAATTCCAGAAAATATCTTGTTAGTCAGGCTTACCAACCGGAGGTATTGTTGCTTGCTTTGATTAGTATCTAGGAATAAGGCTTGGTAATATTTGCGCACCTTAGGATTTAAACCAGATTAGACTGTTAGCTTTGAATCGAATCATATTCGGTGGGATAACAGGGATATGTGGTGTATTTTCAGTGAAACTGCATGAATGAACAATCGTAAGTCTAATAACCCAAATTAATTGGTCAATACCTGATACCTTAGAACTGTTCGTCATCTCTTGGTTAGAACTTGCTTTTATTTTTATTGCTTTTAATAATTCAGCAATTTATTATTTGCGTATTTTAGTTAATTATTTCACTACAATACTCTGAATATTGGTTACCTTATTCTGATTAAGCTAGTATAATTAGAAAATAAATAGTTAGCTGTCCTTTGGGTTCGATAATTTAACTTTGTCACTTACCGCTACAATTGATATCCTTCATACTTGGGGATTAAATTATAGTGCGCAGAAAAAGCCTATCAAGTTTTTGGCGCCGTTGCCGGGGACGGCTTAATTATTTATTTTTCTTTTATTGCTAGTTTAATTAGGACTTTTTATTATTTTTTTTATTTTTCTTATTTGAATATATTCTGACTATAAATTATCTTTGAGGTACTGAGATGGACGAAATATTGAAAAGATATGGAAATCAAAATGTTATGGATCCTTCTCCATGCATAGACAAAATATTGAAACGCTATGAAAATCATAATGCTATGGTTCCTTCTCCATATTACATGGATGAGAGGAATTATGGTTATGATTCTTTAGTGAATCAAAGTCATTCTCAGTACTACAGTCAAGTCAGATATGAAGATGAATGGTCTTGTGCTTACAATAAAAATTTATATCAACCTTATCAAGAGAACACTTATTCTGGATCGATCGGAGTTTCCCAAGAATTACAAGACGCGTTTGATACTTCTATCAAGAAGCATGAAGAAAACATGGGAATATTGGAAGCTCTAGAAAGAAAGATGAAAGTTCAATCGCAGGAGAGGGAAGTTGCATTGCAGGAGTTTGATCAAAGAACGAGAGACATAAACAATCTTCTTGCGAACATCACTTCAAGTTTAAATTCTCAAGGTCAACAAGAGGAAAGAATGGATGAAAAGGAGTTTGAGGAAGATATTGTTGTTCCATTGTGCCCTGGAATGCAATTTGAAGGTCCTATGTTGTCGCTTGAAGAAGTAGAACTCGAAGAGGAGTCTACTCGATTAAGTCAAGTGGTTCCACTTGAATTGAGCTATCAACTGGAGTCAATTGTTGAGGAAGAAAAGAAAGAAGAAGAGCAAAGTCATGAAGCAACCGAAGAGGACTTGAAGAATGAAATGAGCATTTCTAAACCTTTAAACTCTTTAAGTTGCATTGAATTTAATGATATTGTTTCTGTTGACTTTGTTTCACCTTATGATTCCTCTCATATTCTTAGGGATAGAAAGGAACTAGAAGAGAAGTTGGGAATTTTCGTCGGAAGAAGGAATAAGTGGTGGAGTAGAATGAAGAGGTTGATGAAATTTGATCTTAACATGGTTGGCAAGGTCAAGATAAATTTTAAGAATGCCAATGAGGCCATCCCTCGCCATAAGTATTGGATTGATGAAGAAGCACAGCGATTAGAATACGATGGCAAGGATGAAAGATATCCATGGCCATTCCGATGAGCTTGAGGTATTCCGTCGTGACTCTCCGACGTTAAACATGAGCGCTTGTTGGGGGCTGTCCCTTCCGTTTTATTGCTTTTATATGTCTGTGTTGGTGTAGGAGTTTTATTAGGTGTTGCTTGACTGCGGTATATACTTCTTTGTAAACTTAGTTTCTCACTTCGTTTAATCTAAGTTTGGGGGGGTAACGTACATACCTTGTCTTGCAGTGTCGAAATAGAATTTTTACATTGTGTTGTTGCTTGGAGAGTCGATTTTTTTGCGGATTCTTAATATTTTTGATTTATTTGAGAATATTGAGGGTTTCGATTTTTTGCGATTTTTCAGGTTTCGTGTTTTGTTTTGTGTGTTGTTTGTTGGTCCTAGTGTTGGTATAGTTGATTTTTGGTTCTCTATGATGATTTTCTGATTTTTCTTGGCACTTGATTATATGTGTGATTGTGTTTGAGAAGCAGTTTGAGATTGTGCTTGGATATTGAGATACTTGAAATTTATTTATGTGCAAGGATGATTAGCTATGTAGCTTGATTAGGATTGCTCGTTCATTCGTATAGCCATGTGAGATTTTGAGCCTTTTAAAATCATGAGAAATTTCATGATTCAGTTTATTCTTGTGAGTGTCGTTCATACACACGTATTCTAGAACTTGGCTTTATATCTTGCTTGAAGCTACGTGTTTAATTAGATGATAGGAAATGATCTTAGGCCATCTTTGTTGTTTATTAGTCACTAGCCAAATTATTATCCTACCTATTGAAACTATCCGTAGTTAACCCTTTGAGCCTTATTTGTTGAAAGTCTACGTGATTAGCCAATTGATCCATTTGCTAGCCTTTAAAAAATTCCTACCTAGTAGAGAGTTGAAGGAATCAAGTTGGTGTCTTGTGATGAAGTATATAAGGAGAAATAAGTTGGAAGTGATGAAATTTGTTGAAGAGAGTGGTTAAATTGTTGCATAAAGGGGTAGTGCCCGAAACTGGTACCCCATGAAAAGGGTAGTGCCTGAAACTGATACCCTTATTTGAAAAAGAAAAAAAAAAAAAGAAAAGAAAAGAGGGAAGAAGAAAAAAAAATTTCTAGTAAGGATGTGGTGTTCAAAAGTGAAGGAGGAATCAAATTGCAAGAAACATTGAAGAGCGTTGAAGAAGAAAGAAGAAAGTAAAGTTGTTTGTTGAAAAGCTGTAAGTCTTCTTCGATTCTCTACTAGTGATTGAGTCACGATATCCATATATTTCCTACATTTACCAAAGAGCCAACATTACAACCTAATGCAAGACCTTTGTGATCCTATTGTTGAAATTATCCCTTTAGTCGAGAGTTGAGATGATTGTCAAGCTTATGGTTACGCGTGTGTTTGAATTGACTTTGAGTGTAAACACCTTACCCTGAAGTGTATATCTCACACTTGAGCGATGAGCGTAAATACTACCCGTGAGAATGGGTGGATGAGCATTCCGAAAAAGTGAAGTAGTTGATTTGAATTGTATGTTCTTAGATGGATGGTTATCTTAGTATTTGAAGTATGATTTTTGAATTGTTATATTTTCTTGGATGTGAAGTTGTGAAATTTTCTCTCAATTACTCTATTGGTTTTATATGTCGTTGCCTCGGGACGAGCAACAGGTAAGTTTGGGGGTTTGTTGAGAGTGGAATTTCACGTATTTTAGGTCTCACATTACACCGTTTTTGATAGAATGTGGCCATGATTTCGTATAGAATGACATGGTTTTCATATCTTGCATAATTAAGATGCTACTAAGGTGTTTTGTTGAGTTTTGAAGGGTAAAACATGATCAAAAGTTCAAAGTTGGAATGAGGAGTGAAAGTGAGAAGGAATGCTGAAAAATACAGTCCACGTTGCACAAATTTTCTGTATTCTTGTAGAAGTCCAAATTAATCATGTGATATATGGTTGGAAAGCCACAGAAGAGAGGGTCGTTTTGATATAAAGAACACCCCAATTGGATTCCAAACGAGAAAGTTATGATCAAAGTGCTAACATCGCACATGCTGTACCGAGCAGCCACTTTGCATGACTTTTTACATATTCAAATATTAGAGTTTCTCAGAGTTCTTTATATGGATAGAAAGCCAAGGAAAAGAGGAACACGTGAGCGCAAAAATCATTCAAATTGGAGTCCATATGAAGAAGTTATGCTCAAAACGGTGAAGTCGCGCAGTGCAGTCTCCGCAGCTCGGGAGGCCGCTCGGCTCGAGCGGGACCAACATTTTGCGAATTTCCAGCCGAGTGGAGTGCCCTCAGAGCCTACACAACGTTCCCGTTTCACCCATATGCTGCTCGGCAGGTTTGGGGGCCGCTCGGCCATGAGCTCGGCTCGAGCAAGGTGCCGAGCGGCCCAAAATCAGGCCCAAACGAGACATGTTCGATGCAGCAGTGTATATATACCCTCAAATCGCGATTCTGAAGCAGTTTCGATCGCGAAAAAGCCCTGCATCAGTCCTAGAAACAATTAGGGAGATCGAGACACAAATTGGAGAGAACCCATCCATAATCCATCATCAATTCACACCTCCAATTCTTCCATATCAGATTGACAACCTGATTTCACCATCCATCCACTTCCAAGAGGGTTCCAAGTGCTAATCGAGGGAGAATCAAGCAATTGAAGAGACGGAGAAGGAACGTGAGATTGCTCCTACACTAGGGTTTCACAATTCTTATCTATTCCTTTCTATTACTTTGATTATTGTTATGAATTGCTTAGCCATGAGGATTGCTTGTAATCTCATGGGCTAATTTCCTATACAGTTCTAGGGTTTGATGGATTGATTTAATTGATTTGGGGATTTAGACCAAAGATTGAGATTTTATGCAGTTGAGCTTTTGATTTTACTTATTTTACTAAGACATGCTTTTCTGCTTCGTAACGTCTTCATAATACATTCATGACATCCGCTATAATGCTTGGATTATTGTGTTAGCTTGTGTGCGTTCATGATTGGTATTGTCTATCTGTTAGGGATTAGAGTAGCTCCGCTATAAGCACTTTAATTTCATGAACTGGTTAATCAAATACTTGATTTGTTTAGTGGAACAATGCAATTAGACAATCAAGTAGGAAGTGAATAGAACCTTGTAGTAATTCCAGAAAATATCTTGTTAGTCAGGCTTACCAACCGGAGGTATTGTTGCTTGCTTTGATTAGTATCTAGGAATAAGGCTTGGTAATATTTGCGCACCTTAGGATTTAAACCAGATTAGACTGTTAGCTTTGAATCGAATCATATTCGGTGGGATAACAGGGATATGTGGTGTATTTTCAGTGAAACTGCATGAATGAACAATCGTAAGTCTAATAACCCAAATTAATTGGTCAATACCTGATACCTTAGAACTGTTCGTCATCTCTTGGTTAGAACTTGCTTTTATTTTTATTGCTTTTAATAATTCAGCAATTTATTATTTGCGTATTTTAGTTAATTATTTCACTACAATACTCTGAATATTGGTTACCTTATTCTGATTAAGCTAGTATAATTAGAAAATAAATAGTTAGCTGTCCTTTGGGTTCGATAATTTAACTTGGTCACTTACCGCTACAATTGATATCCTTCATACTTGGGGATTAAATTATAGTGCGCAGAAAAAGCCTATCACTAGGCATATCCACAAGTACTGATTGTTTATTATTTATCATCTACATTGATGAAACAATTTAAATAACATCAAACTATTCATCCATATGAAAGTAAAAAAGTATTTTTAATTGAATAAACTAAATTGATTATAGGTGGATGAGTACACAATTCATATTTATATAATATAACAATCCCTTTGAAAGTCTTGTTGGGAACTAAAGATGAATCAGAACCTACGGAACCAATACAACAATCATGACAACTTTATTAAGATGAGGAATCAGAACCAACAAAATAAAATTACAGCCCCAATAACAACCACTAAAAAGAAAACATTAAGATGAACCAACTTTATTCAAATTTCTTAATTTCAATCCAATTTTGTTGCAGAAAATTGTGTTGAAACTCGATTTCGCCAACGAGAAAGTCAAGCAAAAAGCCATGAAGAAGGTCTCTGGTCTAATAGGTACTGATTCAACTCACTTTATGATTTTCACAAAACCTCCTTATCTTTTTTATATTTCGAAACGACCATATGTTTATATCGTTCAAGATTGGAGTCAGCCGCGCTGGATGCGAAGGACAGGAAGTGCGGTCACAGGAGACTTAGATCCGGTGGCGGTGGTGGATGTAGTTGAGGAATATTTACTTCATGGAGATAGTTTATGTTAGGCTCGCAAAAGAAAAAAGAGGATCCCAAAAAGGAGGGCTTCTAGCAGCACAATGGTTTTCCGACGAACTGGGCTACGCGGTTGTGGCGGCGATGTCGTAGGTGTTGGGATTGGGTAGCACAACAACATATTTGGTGGATCGATGTCGTAGTTCATTATGCTTTTTCAACTTTTCTGCAAAAATTTTAAAATCTGTGTGCTCAATTTTTTTATTTGTTATTTTTTTTTCTTTACTGGGCTCATTTTGGTAGTTTTTTCAACTTTTCAGAATGCTTTCCGTGAACGGTTATTTTATTTATTACTTTTATCTTCGTTTGGCTCATTCTAGTAGCTTTTTCAACTTTTCTGCAAAAATTTTAAAATATGTGCGCAGTATTTTTATTTGTTATTTTTTTACAAAAATTTTAAAATATGTGTGCGCAGTTTTTTTATTTGTTATTTTTTTTTTCTCGTTTGGCTCATTCTGTTAGCTTTTTCAACTTTTCAGAAAACTTTATGTGAGCGATTTTTTTATTTGTTACTTTTATCATTTGACTTATTCGGCTAGCTTTTTAACTTTTTTGTAAAAATGTGAGCAATTTGTTTGCAGTTTTTTTATTTGTTATTTTTTTTTTCCTTTCTTTGGTTCATTCTGCTAGCTTTTCCAACTTTTTGAAAAGCTCTTAGTGAACGATTTTTCTATTTGTTACTTTTATCCTCGTTTGGCTCACTGCTGGTTTTTTCAACTTTTCAGAATACTTTATGTGCCTGTAAAAATTTAACATCTGTGTGCGCAATTTCTTTATTTGTTTTTTTTTTCTCGTTTGGTTTATTCTACTAGCTTTTTCAATTTTTTTTGAAAGCTTATTTGAGTGGTTTTTTTTATTTGTTACTTTTATCCTCGTTTGCCTCATTCTGCTAGCTTTTTCAACTTTTCAGAACTCTTTTAAAATTTGTGTGTGCAGTTTTTTTATTTGTTTTTTTTTCGGTTTGTTTCAACTTTTCAGAAAGTTTTCCGTGAGCACTTTTATCCTCGTTTGACTCATCCTGCTAGCTTTTTCAACTTTTCAGAACACTTTCCGTGCTAGCAAAAATTTTAAAATATGTGTGCGCAGTTTTTTTTATTTGTTATCTTTCTCCTTTTTTTTATTTGTTATCTCTCCCGGCTTTTTCAACTTTTTAGAATGCTTTCTGTGTCAACAAAAATTTTAAAATATGTGTGCGTAGTTTTTTTTGTTTGTTATCTTTCTCCTTGTTTGGCTCGTTCTGATAGTTTTTCAATTTTTGGCTCGTTCTGATAGTTTTTCAATTTTCAGACCGCTTTCTGTGTGAATTTTAAACTTTTCATAACGCTTTCCGTGTGTATTTTAAAATCTGTGAGCCGTATTTTTTTTTCCATTTTTTCTGTGAAGTATTCATATTTTGTTATATATAGGCATCATCCGAGAATATATAGTGTAAGTTAGCAAAATTCGTTTCTTATTTGTGAATTAAACTATTTTTCTTTTAATTTCATAATCGCAGTTTTTTTTTTAATTTCAATTTAAGTTTTCACTCCAACATACATGATATGATTTATGACTCTTTATTAACATAAACAAGTTGCATACTCAATATATATGAGATTTGGTTGGTGTTTTGCATTGGGATGTTGACATGGTTGGGAGTGATCCGAGTCCAAATTTGATGTGGGAGCAACAATGGTGCTGCCAACGTGTTTTAATTGAGTGTGATCAATGTAAGTAATTTCATTCTCTCAAGAATCAATTATTTAGATTTGACTAAATGAGTCTAATGTGACTACTTCTATTTTTTCAACTACAGATTTTCAGTCCGTAAAATATAGTCACAAAAATCATCTTTCCTCTTAAGAACTTTTTTTTTTCTTTTCTGAAGTTGCATAACTTTTTGTAGGTGAAAACATCCTCACAAGAGTGTGAAACGGAAACATAAGAAAATCAAAAGAGTGGGGATTCCGGATGGAAGAAACGGTAGTGCACCACTTCCGTCCGGAATTGCTATTTTATTTATGCATGCGGAGGCATAATTTGCTAGTTGCATCCCTTCTTTCCTCTCCTTATTAGGAACTCTACCTTTCAGAAGAGGATTTGCAAGCGTTGGAACTTTCTCCCCTCATCCTTAATAGGGGAGGTTAAATGCCCCCACACACCCAGATTAGGGCTTGAACTAGATCCTGTGCTATTTGGATACCCTTGTACAATCTTCTCATTAGGCAAGGATCAAGCGAAGCACAAAGCCCAGGAGCATAGATCATCGGGAATATTGTACTCTTTAGTATAAAAATTTGTACCTTCATCTTATGATGAAAACAAGATGTTGTACTTACTCCGTCCCAAGAAAAGTTGTCCCGCGGTTACTATAGACACAAGGAGCATAGATCGTCTGGGAATATTGTATTCTTTAGTATAAAAATTTGTATTTCATTTTACGATGAAAAAAATATATTGTACTTACTACATCCCAAGAAAAGTTGCCCCATTACTATAGTTGGAATGTAATTTAGTATTTTTAAATAATAAATAAATTAGAAATGTATTATGGGGCTGTGAATAGTAAATTTGTGATTAATATTTTTATAATTGAGGATTTATGTGAAGTTTTACCGATGAAAAAGTGTGAAATTTAACTCGGAACAAAGTGAATATCATTCATAATATTTCAATTGTGTCTTTCATTGAAAAACCACAACACTGAAATTTTAAAAAATAAATGGGAGGTTAAACACGGAAATGGAAGGAGTGATCTAAGTAAGTAATTGGATGTTAATCACATAATGTTTGCGTAAACAAAAGAAAGGTGATGAAGCAAAGCAGAAATTGAACTAGAATGGGAGAGAGAAAGAAAAGTGTCAAAGTGATGGTATTGGTGGAGGAAGTGAAGATTAATGGAAGCCATTAAAAGAAAAGAGTGTGTGTAACCAACGGTTCAAAATATTTTAAATGATAGTTATTTCTAAAAATTAATAGTATAACTCATGAATTCGAGAATTAAAATAATAGATCATGAAATACAATACTTGCATGAAATATGTATGTTTCAAGTACCACTAGTGTGGTTAATCTCCTCATTTTGTCTACTAACTTTTAATTCTCATCTATTCACCAACTATCCTATTCACATTTTTACCACTTTTCTCCTAATTTGACTAATTTTCCACTAGCTTTTTCAGCTTTACGTTCTTTTAAATTTTAAAATGTGTGTTGTTTTTTTATTCAAACTTTTGAGAATGCTTTCTACTTTGTAAATTTTAAAATTTGGGTGTGTTTCTTTTATTCAATTTTTTTGTTTTTTTATTCAACTTTTCAAAATGTTTTCTGCTTTGTAAATTTTAAAATCTGTGTGCGTTTCTTTTATTCAGTTTTTCAAAATGCTTTCTACTTTGTAAATTTTAAAATCTGTGTGCGTTTTTTTTATTCAGCTTTTCAGAATGCTTTCTGCTTTGTAAATTTTAAAATCTGTGTGCGTTTCTTTTATTCAGTTTTTCAGAATGCTTTCCGTGTCTGTAAATATTAAAACCTGGCGGTTTTTTTATCTTCTGTGACGTATTTTGTTAGATATAGGCATCATCACAGATATCTGTGTGTAGTTTTTTTATTCAACTTTTCAGAATGCTTTCCGTCTTTGTAAATTTTAAAATCTATGTGCGTTTCTTTTATTCACCTTTTCAGAATGCTTTCCGTGCCTGTAAATATTAAATCTGTGTGCGATTTTTTTTTTATCTTCTGTGACGTAAGTATTCATATTTTGTTATATATAGGCATCATTCGAGAATATGTTGTGTGAGTTAGCAAAATTCATTTCTTATTTCGTAAATTAATAGTATTTTTCTTCAATTTCATAATCGTAGTCTTTTTCTTTTTTTTTCTCAATTTAAGTTTTCACTCCAACACACATGATACAATTTATAATTCTTTATTAACATAAATATAAACAAGTTGCACTGGCTATGAGATTTGCAGGCAGTTTTGCATTGAGATCCTGTCATGATTGGGAGTTGTCCGGTTCCAAATTTGATGTGGGAGCAACAATGGATCTTCAGAAACCAACCTCTGCAAGTTCATGTTGTGCATCAATGTAAGTAATTTCATTTTCTCAAAAACCAATTATTTAGATTTGACTAAATGAGTCTAATGTGACTACGTCCATTTTTTCAACTACAGATTTTGAGTCTGTAAAATATAGTCACAAAAATCACCTTTCCTCTTAGAAACTTTTTTTTTTCTTTTTCTTTTTCTTTTCTGAAGTTGCATAATGTTTTGTAGGTGAAAACATCCTCACAAGAATGAAAAACGAAAACATAAGAAAATCAAAAGAGTGGGGATTCGGGATGGAAGAAACGGCAGTGCACCACTTCCGTCCAGAATGTGGTATTTTATTTATGCATGCGGAGGGTTTGCTAGCTGCATCCCATCTTTCCTGCATCTCCTTATTAGAAACTTCACCTTTCAGAAGAGGATTTGCAACCGTTGGAAGTTCATTCTCCCCTCATCCTTAATGTTAGCCTTCACACAACCACATTAGGACTTGAACTATTCCCCTTGATTGTACTATCTTCTCATTAGGCAAGGATCAAGGCGAGGAGAATAGATCATATGGAATTATTGTACTCTTTAGTATAAAATTTTGTACATGAAAAAAGATATTGCACTTCCTCCGTCCCAAGAAAAACTATCATATTACTATAGACACAGAGTTTAACAAAAGTTATTAGGTGGAGTTGTAAGTAGTAAATTTGTGATTAAGATGTATTTTTATAATTGAGGGTTTATGTGAGGTTTTATTGATGGAAAGTGTAAAATTTAACTTGGAACAAAGAGAGTATCATTCACAGTATTTCAATTGTGTTTTCCATTGAAAAACCACTACTGAAATTTTAAAAAATGAAATGGGAATGAAACTATTGATCTCAGTATTAAATACTAATTACTAAGTAATTGGGTGTTAAACTCATATATGTTTGCGTAAACGGAAGAAAGCTGATTAAGCAAAGCAGAAATTGAATTAGAAAGAAAGAGAGAGATTGTTTTGAATCTTGATGAAAACATATCCTATTTACATTTGTACTACTTACTTTTCTCTTCATCTGACTTATTATACTCAATTTTTTTTTCGAAATTGTTTTGAATCTTGATGAAAACATATCCTATTTACATTTTTTTTTAATGATGTAAGTTAACAAATATCACTGCTCTAGTTATCTACTAACTCTTAATCTTCATTTGTTCACAATCCTACGCAAATTTATGTTATTTTTTTTTCTCGTTTTGCTCATTCGCCGATAGCTTTTTTAGAATGGTTTTGGTGTCCGTAAATTTAAATATTTTTTATTTTGATGAAGAATGTAAGTTTAAGATACCACTAATCTCGTTAATTTATTATTTTTATTTTTTTTCACTTTTCTCCTCGTTTGGCTCATTCTCCACTGGCTTTTTTAGCTTTTCCGAAACGGTTTTTATGCCTGTAAATTTTAAATCTATATGCGGTTTTTTATTTTTTTTCTTCTCATTTGGCTCATTCTCCACTGGATTTTTTAGCTTTTCCAGAACGGTTTTTATGCCTGTAAATTTGAAATCTATATGCAGTTTTTTTATTTTTGTGAAGTATGTAAGTTTCAAATACCGCTGCTCTGTTTTTTTTTTCAACTTTTTCAAAATGATTTTGGTGCCTGTACATTTTAACTCTATGTGCGATTTTTTGTGAAGTATACAAGTTTTAAATACCACTGGGATGGTTCCACGTTTATATACTGAAATTCTCATCTATTCACCATTAATCCTACTCAATTAATGTCACTTTTTTCCTCATTTGTTCATTCTCTACTAACTTTTTCAGAATGGTTTTGATGTCGGTCTTTGATAATGTATGTAAGTTTCAAATCACTAGTGTGATTAACCTCCGCAAATTTTTTTTTTCATTTTGACTCATTCTCGCTAGCTTTTTCAAAACGATTTTGGTGTCTAAATACCACTAGTGTGGTTAATATTTTTTTTTCTTTTTCATTTTTCTTTTTCTTTTTTCTCTCCATTTGACTCATTCTCTGCAGGCTATTTCAAAACGGTTTTGGTGCCTGTAAATTTTAAATCAGTGTATTGTTTTTTATTTGGTAAAGTATGTAAGTTTCAAATCCACTGGTGTGGTTAATCTCCTCATTTTGTCCACTAACTTTTAATTCTCATCTGTTCACCAAATATCTTGTTCACATTTTTGTTACTTCTCTCCTCATTTGGCTAATTTTGAACTAGTTTCTTCAACTTTTCAGAATGTTTTACGTCCTTGTAAATTTTAAAATTTGTGTGCGTATTTTTTATTCAACTTTTCAGAATGCTTATCTTTGTGCGTTTCTTTTATTCAGCTTTTCAGAATGCTTTCCGTTCATGTAAATATTAAAACCTGTGGGCGGTTTTTTTATCTTCTGTGATGTACGTTTTCATATTTTGTTAGATATTGGTATCATCTGAGAATATATCTGTGTGTGGTTTTTTTATTCAGCTTTTCAAAATGCTTTCCGTCCTTGTAAATTTTAAAATCTGTCAGAATACTTTCCGTGCCTGTAAATATTAAAATCTGTGTGCGGTTTTTTTATCTTATGTGATGCAAGTATTCATATTTTGTTATATATAGGCATCATCCGAGAATATGTTGTGTAAGTTAGCAAAATTCATTTCTTATTTTGTAAATTAATCGTATTTTTTTCAATTTCATAATCGTAGTCTTTTTTTTTTTCTCAATTTAAGTTTTCACTCCAACATACATGATATGATTTATAATTCTTTATTAACATAAACAAGTTGCGCTGGCTATGAGATTTGGTGGCAGTTTTGCATTGAGATCCTGCCATGATTGGGAGTTGTCCGATTCCAAATTTGATGTGGGAGCAACAATGGAGCTTCAGAAACCAACCTCTACAAGTTCATGTTGTGCATCAATGTAAGTAATTTCATTTTCTCAAAAATCAATTATTTGATTTGACCAAATGAGTCTAATGTGACTACTTCCATTTTTTTCAACTACAGATTTTCAGTATGTAAAATATAGCCACAAAAATCATCTTTCCTCTTAGAAACTTTTTTTTTCCCCGGAAATTTTCATAACTTTTGTAGGTGAAAACATTCTCACAACATTGGAAAAGGGAAATATAAGAAAATCAAAAGATTAGACAACCATAAATAGGTGGTTGTTGGAGAAATGAGATATTAGAGAGTAGAAACATAAGAATATCAAAAGATTGGATTCACAATCTTTACCTGATAACTTCAATACTCATCCGTTATGCTTCGGATCTGTATTTGCTCTACCTCTAACATTAGCAGAGTTCCCCATGGAATAGTGTAAAGCTTGTGGAACTGAAAAGGCAGAGCTCATCTTCCAAGTTGAAAGTGATGAGGGAGGAAGATGCAGCTCCTTATCAACTACTTCCATCAATGAGATTCCTGCCCGAATAAACAAAGTAGTGGCATAGTGCCACATCGGATCTTCTGTGTGCTCAAATTCGACGGCCTAATAAAGTTGTACTCTTTAGTATAAATATATATATATATATATATATATATATATATATATATATATATATACATATCCTTTTTTTTAGTCTCATTTAAATCAGGTTTACATGGGTTAACATTGTAAACCTTATTTTTTAAAATTATTCTTTAATATATAAAAGTTTACTTTTTGAAAAGTAATAATTTTTTATGCAAAAGAGTAATAATTCATGTCTCTAAAGAGTAATTTTTCACGTACTAAAAATTAATCAAAAAATTCATGTTTACAAAAATTTGAAGAGTAATTTTTAAATTTTGAAGAGTAACAATTTATTTATTAATTTTTCATGTAATAAAGAGTAATAGGATTTACATATAAATGTATGTAAACCCAATTTATAAAAGTGTTAGTAGAAATATTAAAGCCATTCATTAACTCTTTATTCACGACAGTATCTAAAGTACACGGCATAGCATGCACCTGGGTGCAAGTTGCACCTAAATCCGACCCATTAAGTTGACCTGGTGTATAAATTTTATTTTAACTCGTTTCTTCATTCTGAAACCCTTCCAATCCTTTGTTATGTCATTTTCTCTCTCCATCTCATTGAAACTCTACCAATCTCTCTTCCTCCTTTTTCTCTCTTCATTTCCCCCACATTTTCAATCTATCGCCTCCAACCGTGTTCAACTGTTCTCATTTGTTTGATTTTCATGGCGTTCTTCGATTCTTCGTGGTATATATTTTTTAATTTCTGTTTATTTCTTAGATTTTCACTTTCTGATTTCTTCAAATTTTTTCTTCTTCGTTTATGTCGTCATTTTCGTGTTTTTTTGTAAGTTTAGTGTTCGTTTTGTAATTATGTGTTTGATTTCTAATTTCAAATTTCTTCTAGGTCATTTCTTCTTCTTTTTGTATCGTCATTTTCGTGTTTAGGGGTAAGTTTTGTCTTCCTTTTGTAAATTTATATTTGCATTTATTAGTTATGTTTATGTTTATAAATTTGGGGGATTTTGGTGTAGGATTTGAAATTTATTTTTTTTCTTTTCTAATAGATGATTTTGCTGCTTGTTTTTTTTATTTTTTTTAACACGCCATTTGTCATTTTATGCATTTCATGTTGTATGTTGTCTCTTATATTTTGTGTATCATATATGCGATTACTAAAATTTAGAAAAGTTAATATCATATAGAACTCCTAGAAGTGGTGAATTCAGTTGAGTAGGAAATTCGGATACATTAAGAAGGTTGTTGGAATCAAATTTAATCCCTCTTTCATGAGAATTAGGGGGAAAAAGCTTAGCATCAGTGATTCTACATGGTTTTCAACAACTGTACTGTCACTTTCATGAGGCTTATTACTCTTCCTCAATTTACCAATTATGATGGAGTGTTCTTTTACTCTTCCTCAATTTACCAATTATGCTGGAGTGTTCTTTTCCTATTGCATTGTATTTAGAATGTCTTTGATTGTTGGTGTTTGATGTTTGAAGTTATTTATATTCCTTCCACAATCTACTTTGCATTGGTAGTGTATTACTTACCTGAATTTCAAGAATGCGAGTTAGTAAAGGCAAGTTGAAAAAGGCCAAAACAATTTTACAACAACTACATAAAAGGGAAGATGCTTTGGGTATACTTTTGCAATTACTATTATTATGCAGATTTTAATCTCATTTGTATGATGAAAGAGAGTTTGTTATTGTATTGATCATACTTGCAATCTTTGTTGACAGCTGAAATGACTTTGTTGCTTGAGGGTTTTGATGTTGGAGGTGATACATAGACAAAAGAATGCATGATCAGTCAAGATGATGATCTTGTTGGTACTCAAAACCACGCAGTGGAGAAAGATCACATCAAATTCATATAATCTACATTATCTTGTAGATGTATGTTCATTTTTCAAAAGATGATGATTCGAATGAAGATTTAAATGGTCTCATATGTAGAAAAATGAAGAAGTGTGAATCATTATGTTAAATAATCAAGTGTATAAATTTAAATAACAAAATGTATAAATTTTAGTAACAAAGTGTATACATTTTATACTCATAATATATTTGATAAGTAATTAATATATGTTTTGAAGTGTAATTTTTTTTTTATGTTAAATAATCGAATGTATAAGTTTAGTATCAAAGTATATAAATTGGGTTTTGATATATAGTTTTTTTTTCTATTTAATTGTAAGTTTGCAACATGCTGTATTGTTAGTTCACATTGATATCACCTTTTGATTTGGTCGATTGTTTAGACAGCTTTTGACTTAGTTTTGTAATTAACTTGCACGGTTGTGTTTGCGACTTATTGTACTTTGTATTTTATACCTTGTGTAATTACCTTATGGAATATATTTATTTTATTTTTTATTTTTCAGTTGTGTAATTTTGTTATTGTGTAATTTCCATGTTTTTTATACAATTAACGAGAAAAATATTTACAGTAAAGAAAAATCCATCACTGTCAATGCACAATGTTACGAACATACCCATCATACTCATGTACAATTTAAAAGATATTTCTATACACTTAACGGATAAAATATATACAGTAAAAAATATTTATCACTTCGAATGTACAATACTACCAACATATAATCATGCACATGTACAATTCAGAAGACAATTATATACTCTTAACAGAGAAAACATGTATAGTAAAGAAAAATCCATCACCTCAA
The DNA here is from genome assembly GCA_023678885.1 of Pogostemon cablin. Taxonomy (NCBI): domain Eukaryota; kingdom Viridiplantae; phylum Streptophyta; class Magnoliopsida; order Lamiales; family Lamiaceae; genus Pogostemon; species Pogostemon cablin. Next base: position 23,481,507 of record CM042973.1, read on the forward strand.
ATGCACAATGTAACCAACATGCACATCATGCTCATGTACAATTCAGACCATATCTATGTACAATTAAAGGAGAAAACACATACAATTAAAATAATCCACCATACTCATCATGCCCATGTACAATCAATTCAGACCATATCTATGTACAATTAAAGGAGAAAACACATACAATTAAAATAATCCACCATACTCATCATGCTCATGTACAATTCAGACCATATCTATATACAATTAACGGAGAAATCATACAGTAAAGTAAAATCCATCACCTCAAATGCACAATGGTACCAACATGCCCATGTACAATTTAGACCACATCTATATATAATTAATGAAGAAAACATATACAATTAAAATAATTCACCATACTCATCAAGCCTATATATATATATATATATATATATATATATATATATATATATATATATATATATATATATAATTAACGGAGAGAACATGTACAGTAAAGAAAAAATCATCACCTAGAATGCACAATGCTACCAACATGTCCATCATGCCCACATTCAATCAAAAACATATTTATATATAATTAATGGAGAAAATATATACAATTAAAATAATTCACCATACTCATCATGCCCATGTACAATTCAGAATATATTTATATACAATTAACTAAGAAAACATATACAGTAAAGAAAAATTCATCACCTCGAATGCACAATGCTACCAACATGCCCATCATGCCTACACACAATTCACAACATATTTATATACAATTAATGGAGAAAACATATACAATTAAAATAATCCACCATACTCATCATACTATGAAAATTTTAGAAGATATTTTTATACACTTAACAAAGAAAATATATACATTAAAGAAAAATCCATCACTTCGAAAGTCAAAGCCATCAAGCTCTGCGCCAAGTGCTTTGGAGATGTCACTCTACAAATTTGTTTGCTTGTTGCCATGATTCCTCCTAGTCTCCGTTTATGATGTCGTTTCCACCATGAAATTCTCCAACCCTACTACACAACGGCGTTTGGCAGCATTATAGATTTCTCTTTTATAATCACTTTTGATTTTTATTAATCACTTTCCTCTTATTCCAATCAATTTCTCAGATCTACTCCCTGCGACTAACCTTTAGAAACATTCTTCAATGAATTTCTCAATTTCAAATGTAAAATAAATTAATTAATTAAGTGAATTGAAGAGTGAGCGAGAAAGAAAAGAGAAGAAGAGATAATTGATAATTGAGAAAAAAAAGAAGATAGGCAGATTGATAGAGAGAGAATGGATAGGGGAGAGAGAGGATGGAAGGCAGATTGTGAGAGAATTGGTAGGGGAGAGAGAATTGGTTGCAGAGAGAAAAGAGCAAGACGGCTTGATGAGGAGTGACTAGGTCAAATTTACCTTTTTATATGATCCATTTTAAAATGGGTAATCCGAGTACAACTTTGCACCCAGTTGCACCCAATACTAACTCAAAGTACACCAAAGGATGATAGAAATTTAATGATGTGTCATCGTGAGAATAATTCAAGTTGTCAATTTTATAGATTTTTGAATTTTTTTTTAAGTTTGTAATGAATTAAAATTACAATAAATAATTAAACAAAAAATTGTGTGCAATTTTGATTGGTGGTGTAATTCACACACAAGGATTGGAGATTGATGTTAAAAGTTATCCATAAATATCCAATCACATCTTTTATATTTAATTTTAAAAAAAATTAATTTCACCTAAATTTTCAAAGGTTTATAACTTTAAAAAAATAAATTTATTATTAATGAAAATTATACCAAATTAATTATTTTTTTACAATCTTTAAAATGATACCCATATTGGTATATATAGAAAAAAAATATTACATATATAATTAAAATTATGATATTTTTATTAATTTTTGTATTAGAATCAATTAAATCATACTCATATAATAAATATTTGAATTAAAGTTTTAAATACATTTTGCTTTTACTTTATCTTCATAAATATAAAATTGAAGAAATTTTCATTTCATAAAATATATAGATTATTAAGGAAAAGAATTATAATTTTTTTGTAATATTAAATACAGTAAATTATATGGGTTAGGTTAGTTTTTTTTTTAAGTATTATACATGTTAAATAAGGGTTCCCATCATTTTTAGAATTTAATTCAAAATTTAGAAATAACACGATATAGATTTCAAGATTAATGAATAAGTCGGGTTATAGTACTCATTCACCAATAATCCTACACAAATTTGTCACTTTTGTCCTCATTTGGCTAAATCTTTACTAGCTTTTTCAAAATAGTTTTGGTGCTTGTAAATTTTAAATTTGTATGCGGTTTTTTTTTTTTAACTTTGGTATAGTATGTAAGTTTCAAATGCCACTGGAGTAGTTAATCTCCTATTTATTTTAATTTCTTTTACTTTTTTCCTCATTTGACTCATTTTTTGTCAGATTTTTCGTAACGTGGTGCCTGTAAATTTTAAATATGTGTACTGTTTTTTATTTTGGTGAAATATGTAAGTTTCAAATACCATTAGACTTGTTAATCTCCACATTTTGTCTGCGGACTCTTAATCCTCATCGGTTCACCAACAATCCTGCACATATTTTTGTCACTTTTCTTCTCATAATTGGTTCATTCTCCACTAGCTTTGTTTTTGCATTTTTTCATAATGGTTTTGGTGTCAGTAAATTTTAAGTATGTGTATGGTTTTTAATTTAGTGAAATATGTGAGTTTCAAATAGTACTTGTGTGGTTAATTTCCACATTCTTTTTTTTCCATCGTTTGGCTCATTTTCCACTATTTTTTTCAGCTTTTTTAGAACGTGCGTCTATAAATTTTAAATAAATCTGTGTTCGATTTTTTATCTTGGTGAAATATGTAAATTTCAAATACCACTTATGTGGTTAATCTACGCATTTTGTCTATGGACTTTTAATCCTCATCTGTTCATGACCAACGATCCTACTTACATTTTTGTTACTTTTTCTCTCATTTGGTTCATTCTCTTCTAGTTTTTTCAGTTTTTCAAAACGCTTTCTGTTCCTGCAAAAATTTAAAATCTGTGTGGGCGGTTTTTTTATTTGTTACTTTTATCTGGCTCATTTCAATACATTTATAAAAATCTTCTAGTTAATTTACTCTTAAGTTATAATTCAATAATGAAGAATTGATCTACGATTCTACTCCCAATCTTTGAAAACATATTTGTCAATGGACCTCCTTCATTCGAATCCAATTCCAAACACGAGTTTTAAGCCTTTAATATATACATGATATAAATAATATAATTGTAGTTAAAGAAATAAGAGAAGTCTGTACTGATATGAATATAATTTTAGTAAAAAGAGAAACCACTTATTTTAAAGATTCGTATGTTTTAAAAATATACGAATTTTCTTAATAAATTATAGTGTATATCTATATTTATATATTTATATTGAAAAATAAATTACGGTTATCACAAATATCAATTTTTTAATAAAAAATACCTTTTTCTCGTTTATTCTGCTAGCTTTTTCAACTTTCCAGAACATACTGTGTGCGGTTTTTTTTCTTTTTCAAGTTTTCAGAACACTTTCCGTGCCTGTGAATTTTAAAATCTGTGTGCTTTCCTGTGAAGAAAGTATTCATATTTTGTTATATATAGGCATCATCCGAAAATATATTGTGTAAGTTAGCAAAATTCAATTTTTATTTTGTGAAATAATCCTTTTGTATTTTTCTTCAATTTCATAATCGGAGTTTTTTTTTTTTTTTCAGTTTAAGTTTTCACTCCAACATCAACATACATGATACAAGTTGCATAGTCAGTATATATGAGATTTGATGGGTGTTTTGCTTGGGATGTTGGCATGGTTGGGAGTGATCCGAGTCCAAATTTGATGTGGGAGCAACAATGGTGCTGCCAAGCAGTTTTAATTGAGTGCGATCAATGTAAGTAATTTCATTTTCTCAAGAATCAACTATTTAGATTCAACTAAATGAGTCTAATGTGACTACTTCCATTTTTTCAACTACAGATTTTCAGTCTGTAAAATATAGTCACAAAAATCATCTTTACTATTAGAAACTTTTTTTTTTCTGAAGTTGCATAATTTTTGTAGGTGAAAACATCCTCACAAGTCACAAGAGTGAAAAACGTAAACATAAGAAAATCAGAAGACTGGAATTCCGGATGAAGAAACGACAGTGACGGTCGTCATTGTTCACCGCACCACTTCCGTCCAGAATCTGCTATTTTATTTATGTATGGGGAGGCTTAATTTGCTAGTTTCATCCCATTCTTTCTTGATATTGATATGATCTTATTAGGAACTCTACCTTTCAGAAGAGGATTTGCAAGCATTGGAAATTAATTCTCCCCTAATCCTTAATTTTAGCCTTTAGGGAGGTTAAATGCCCCCACACCCAGATTAGGCCTTGAACTAGAACTATCTTCTCATTAGGCAAGGATCAAGCGAAGCCAAAAGCCCAGGAGCATAGATCATCTGGGAATATCATGTACTCTTTAGTATAAACATTTGTACCTTTTATTTTACGATGAAAGAAAAAATAATACTATATTGTATTCCTCCTACCCAAGAAAAGTCATTGCTATAGACATGGAGTTTAAGTTTGTATTTTTAGATAGGACTTAGAGTAGTAAATTTGTGATTAAGATGATGGTGTTTAATTTAGTATTTTTAGATAGGATTGAGAGTAGTAAATTTGTAATTAAGATGTACTTTTATGCTCGAGGATTCATGTGAAGTTTTATGAATAAAAAATGTGAAATTTAATTTGGAATCATTCATAGTATTTCAATTGTTTCTTTCATTGAAAAATCAACACTGAAATTTTAAAAAATAAATGGGAGGTTAAACATATAAATGGAACAAGTGATCTCAGTATTAAATAAGTGATTGGGTGTTAATCACATAATGTTTGCGTAAACAAAAGAAAGCTATGAAGCAATTAAAGCAGAAATTGAATTAGAATGAAAGAGAGAGAGAAGTGTCAAAGTCCTCTGTTTGGCGGAAATGGTTTTGATGCTTATAAATTTTAAATCTGAGTTTTTTTTTAAATTTTTTTTATGTAAGTTTCAAATATCACTGGTCTGATTAATTTCCGCATTATCTACTAACTCTTAATCTTCATTTGTTCACCAACAATCCTACCTAAATTTATGTCCTTTTTTTTTTCTCATTTTGCTCATGTGCCGGTAGGTTTTTTTAGAATGGTTTTGGTATTTTGTAAATTTAAATGTATTTTTTTTATTTTGGAGAAGAATGTAAGGTTTAGATACCACTGCTCTCGTTAATTTTTTTTATTTATTTTTTTTCACTTTTCTCCTTATTTGGCTCATTCTTCACTAGTTTTTTTTTAGCTTTTTCAGAACGGTTTTTATGCCTGTAAATTTTAAATCTGTATATGGTTTTTTAACTTTGTGAAGTATGTAAGTTTCAAATACCACTGTCAGGTTTTTTTCAACTTTTTCAAAACAATTTTGTGCTTGTACATTTTAAATCTATGCGCGATTTTTTGTGGTGTAAGTTTTAAATACCTCTGGAATGGTTTCACATTTATCTACTGAAATTCTCATCTATTCACCATTAATCCTACTTAAATTTATGTCACTTTTTTCCTCATTTGCTCATTCTCTACTAACTTTTTCAAAATGGTTTTGATGTCTATAAATTTTAAATTCGTACGCCGTTTTTTAATTTGATAATGTATGTAAGTTCAAATCACTGGTCTTTGATAATGCATGTAAGTTCAAATCACTCGTGTGGTTTACTTCCGCATGTTTTTTTGTCACTCTTGACTCATTCTCGCTAGCTTTTTCAGTTTTTTCAAAATGATTTTGGTGTCTAAAATACCACTAGTGTGGTTAATATCCTTTTTTTTTTTTTTAATTTTCTCTTCATTTGACTTATTCTCTGCAAGCTTTTTCAAAACAAGTTTACTGCCAGTAAATTTTGAATCAGTGTGTGGTTTCTTATTTGGTGAAGTATGTAAGTTTCAAATACCACTAATGTGGTTAATCTCCGCTTAATTCTCATCTGTTCACCAACTATCCTATGTCACTTTTCTCCTTATTTGGCTAATTTTCCACTAGCTTTTTCAGTTTTTCTGAATGCTTTATGTACTTGTAAATTTTAAAATATTTGTGCGGTTTTTTTATTCAGCTTTTCAGAATACTTTCTGTCTTTGTAAATTTTAAAATATGTGTGTTTCTTTTATTCAGCTTTTCGTTGTAAATTTTAAAATCTGTGTGCGGTTTTTTTATTCTGTCTTTGTAAATTTTAAAATCTGTATGCGTTTCTTTTATTCAGATTTTCAGAATGTTTTCCGTGCTGGTATATATTAAAATATATGTGCGGTTTTTTTATTCAACTTTTCAGAATGCTTCTCCTTTATAAATTTTAAAATCTGTCTGCGTTTCTTTTATTCATCTTTTCAGAATGCTTTCTGCCTTTGTAAATTTTAAAATCTGTGTGCGTTTCTTTTATTCAACTTTTCAGAAAGCTTTCCGTGCCTGTAAATATTAAAATGTGTGCGGTTTTTTTATTCAGCTTTTCAGAATGCTTTCTATCTTTGTAAATTTGAAAATCTGTGTGAGTTCATTTTATTCAACTTTTCAGAGAATTTGAATGTTTTCCGTGCCTGTAAATATTAAAATTTGTGTGTTGTTGTTTTATCTTCTGCGACGTTAAGTATTCATAATTTGTTAGATATAGGCATCATCCGAGAATATATCTGTGTGTGGTATTTTATTCGCTTTTCAGAATGCTTTTCTAAATTTTAAATCTGTGTGCATTTCTTTTATTCAACTTTTCAGAATGCTTTCCGTGCCTGTAAATATTAAAATGTGTGTGCGATTCTTTATCTTCTGTGACGTAAGTATTCATATTTTGTTATATATAGGCATCATCCGAGAATATGTTGTGAATATGTTGTGTAAGTAAGCAAAATTCAATTCTTATTTTGTAAATTAATCGTATTTTTCTTCAATTTCATAATTTATTTTTTTTCTCAATTTAAGTTTTCACTCCAACATACATGATATGATTTATAATTCTTTATTAGCATAAACATAAACAAGTTGAGCTTGCATTGAGATCCTGCCATGATTGGGAGTTGTCCGATTCCAAATTTGATTTAATGGATTAAAAACCAACCTCTGCAAGTTTATTTCCATGTTGTGCATCAATGTAAGTAATTTCATTTTCTCATAAATCAATTATTTAGAATTGACTAAATAAGTCTAATGTGACTACTTCCATTTTTTCAACTATATACAGAGTTTGAGTCTGTAAAATATAGCCGCAAAGATCATCTTTCCTCTTCGATACTCTTTTTTTTTTCTTTCTGAAATTGCATAACTAACTTTTGTAGGTGAAAACATTCTCACAACAGTGGAAAACGGAAACATAAGAAAATCAAAAGATTAGACAACCATAAATAGGTTGTTGTTGGAGAAGAAAGATGCTAGAGAGTAGAAACATAAGAAGATCAAACAGACAGGAACAATTCTTATGCGATGTGATAGTATTGGAAACCTATATCTAGTTACTTCTGTTACCTCTTCTACCGCATTCTCTGTTGTCACCCCGGATACATGGCATGACTGCCTTGGTCACCCGGGACTTTCTATTTATCGTTCCATAGTTAGGAATAATGGCAATAATATTTTGAATTTGTCTAAAACTCATTGCTCCTCGTGTATTTTGGGGAAACATGTCTCGTTACTGTTCTCTTCTTCTTATACTCCAACTTATTTGCCTTTTGATATTATTCATACTGATATTTGGACATCTCCCATTCTTAGTACAACTGGTCATAAATATTATGTTCTGTTTGTAGACGATTTCAGTGATTTCTTGTGGACTTTTCCCTTGGGTGCGAAATCTCAAGTTTATAGTGTCTTTGTCGATCTTCACACTATGATTAACACTCAGTTTAATCTTAATATTAAATGTCTTCAGTGTGACAATGGCAGGGAATATGACAATAGCTTGTTTCATACCTTTTGTGCACAAAAGGCATCCACTTCAGATTCTCATGTCCTTACACCTCCTCTCAAAATGGCAAAGCAGAACGAACTATTCGCATAATAAACAATTTGGTTCGCACCCTCCTTACTCATGCGTCTCTTCCTCTTTCCTTTTGGCATCATGCACTTCACATGGCCACTTACCTACTGAATATTATTCCTCACAAAAATCTACATGACCAATCTCCTACCCAAGTTCTATATAGATGCACACCCTCTTATGCTACCTTACGCGTATTTAGATGCTTGTGCTACCCTCTTTTTCCCTCTTCCACAATAATTAAACTCCAACCCAGATCCCGCCCTTGTGTTTTCCTTGGCTACCCCTCCAATCATCGAGGGTACAAATGTTATGATTTATCTACTAAACAAATCATTATCTCGAGACATGTTACCTACCAAGAAAAAATATTTCCCTTCTCTCAACTCCAAAATCCTGCAGCATCTCCTACCCAAAATATTCAGACATTTCTCCTGAACTCTATACTTCCCTCGCAACTCCTACAAACACAGACCCAAGTGTCTGCTTCCCATACCACCACTCCTCCTCGTACCCCATCACCGACCCAAAAGCCCGCTACCCCTACCACTACTCCTCCTCGTGCCCCATCTCCCAACCTACTAGCTCGAACCATGACAACTCGTGCTATGTGAGGCATTCACAAATCGAAACAAATCTTCAATCTCACTGCCTCGTCTTTCTCCCCTTCCCCACTTCCACCTAATCCTAAGGTCGCCTTAGCTGATCCTAACTGAAAGTTGGCCATGCAACAAGAATTTGATGCTCTCATTTCTAATAATACGTGGGAATTAGTATCCTGCCCCTCCCCAATGTGAATATTATACGTTGCATGTGGGTGTTTTGTCATAAAACTAAAGCTGATGGTTCTTTTGAGCTGCATAAGGCTCGCCTTGTTTGTGATGGCAGGTCTCAACAGGTTGTGGTTGATTGTGATGAAACATTTAGTTCTGTTGTCAAGCCAGCTACAATGCGGATAGTACTAACTTTGGCTATATCTCGTTCTTGGTCCATTCATCAGTTGGACGTTAAGAACGTCTTTCTTCATGACCATCTCAATGAAATTGTGTTTATGCATCAGCTGCCTGGATTTAGAGATCTCTCTCGCTCTGATCATGTCTGTTTATTGAAGAAGTCCTTATATAGCCTTAAACAGGCACCTCGTGCATGGAACAAACGGTTTAGCTCATTTGTATTATCACAAGGCTTTACTCAAAGCAAGACTGGTCACTCTCTCTTTATCTACTCAAATGGTTCTGAAATGACATATCTTCTGCTTTATGTTGATGATATACTCCTTACAGCTTCTTCAGATTCTCTTCAGATGCGCTTCATCAGTCATCTATCTTCAGAATTTGCTCTCAAGGACCTCGGCCCTATCCATTACTTTCTTGGTATTGGTGTCACTGCCACATCTACTGGTCTTTTTCTTAATCAATAGAAATATGCTCAGTCGATCCTTGATTGCGCTGGGATGTCCTCTTGTAAGCCCTCTGCCATTCCAGTAGACACGAAGACGAAGTTTAGTTCTACAGGAGCACCTCCGTTTGAAGACCCAACTTTTTACCGCAGTCTCGCTGAAGCTTTACAGTATCTAACCTTTACTCGCCCGGATATCTCATATGCAGTACAACAGGTATGTTTGCACATGCATAATCCTTCCACAATACATATGAGTACATTGAAACGTATATTGCGTTATATCCAAGGTACTATGCAGTTCGGCCTTCACCTTTCACAGGGTTCCATCTCCTCACTTACCTGTTATTCTGATACTGATTGGGGAGGTTGTCCTGACACCCACCGATCAACGTCTGGTTATTGTGTGTATCTTGGCCCCAATCTTATCTCTTGGTCTTTCAAACGACAGCCAACTTTGTCTCGATCCAGTGCTGAGGCTGAATATCGAGGCGTTGCTAATGCAGTTTCTGAGACTTGCTGGCTTCAAAATTTACTTCTAGAACTTCAGGTCCCTCTGCGTAAAGCAACCATAGTCTACTGTGACAATGTAAGTGACATTTACTTATCTGGCAACCCAAAACACCATCAACGTACTAAGCACATTGAGATGGATATTCTGTTCGTAAGAGAGAAAGTTGCGCGAGGTGAAGTGCGAGTACTTCATGTTCCTACACGCTATCAAGTTGCTGATATTTTCACAAAGGACCTACCTCGAGTCTTGTTTGATGATTTTAGGTCCAGTCTCAGTGTCTTACCACCGCCCGCTTCGACTGCGGGGGTATAATAGTGTATATAGATAGCCATATATTCTGTGAATATCTTTAGAGATATGATCAATAGTTACCATACTTGTAATCTTGTATAAATATGGTTGAGATCTATACAATACACAATGATTATTCTCCTACAATTGGATTCACAATCTTTGCCTGATAACTTGGATACTCATCGGCTGTGCTTCGGATCTGCATTTGCTCTACTCTCTAACATAAACAGAGTTCCCGATGGAATAGTGTAAAGCTGGTGGAACAAAGAAGGCAGAGCTCATCTTCTAAGTTGAAAGAGATGATGGAGGAAGATGCAGCTACTTATCAACTACTTCCATCGGCAAACCCGTAAATGGGTTGCCTAGTATTTCTCCAAACAAAAAATGTAGAATAAGTATCTCTTAATGGTAAGCAGCTCGGTGGCATAATGTCACACCATATCTTCTGTTCCATTTTCGTATATCATTTTTTGTGCTTGACACTTAAGAGAGAAAGCAATCCAATCATTGCCCCCAAGGTTTATGCTTACGTCCCCTTTTCTCCGAGAATCCAAACCACCATAATGTTGTAAAAAGGTGGTTTTGCCGACCCTAGGCGCAAAACCAGCATAATGTTATATCGATGAAACATGCGCGTCCTCAATCACATAGTGCGCCCAAATTCGACGACCTCATAAAGTTGTATTCTTTAGTACTGTGAGCCCAAATTCGATGGCCTCAGAAAATTGTACTCTTTAATATAAAAAAACATGTTTCCTTCATATTTTAATATATATATATTTTTTTTTCTTACTGAAATATTAATACCATTCATTAATTAACTCTTTGTTCACGAAAATACAAAGCTCCGACTCATAGTATAATATTTGGGTTTATTTAATAAATTATTGTAGTTTTTATTTTTCTTTAATGAAATATAGCCGTTGCATGCTATGTTAATATAATAAGCAGAAGCGCCACTAGAAGTGGCGCCTCTCGAGATTTATGCTTTTTTTAATCATTTTAATTCTCCTTGTCAAATCAAACGTGTTTATTTTTATTTTAAAAATTATTTTTAAGTGTTTTATATATAAATAATGATTTAATATATTATTTATATTATAAATAATTTAAGATAAAGTTATGGGTGATACCGTATCACGGATTCCCTTATGTGATACGAATTATCCACTAACCCAAATAAATAATTTTAAAGGATTCTACTTAGATGTTACGAAATTAAAAAATTGAAATATTAGTATAAAATATAATTAGTAGGATGATAAAAAAAATTATAATATTTTAAATAGAAAGTGATATTTGATCAGTGAAAAGTGATAATCGTTCAATTGCACTATTTTATAAACAATTGATAAGATGAATAAAACGTAAGCCTTTTTGCGAGACAGTAGAAGTATATTTTTATGAAAAGTGATAATCGTCCAATTGCACTATTTTATAAACAATTGATAAGATGAATAAAACGTAAGCCTTTTTGCGAGACAGTAGGAGTATATTTTTATGTCCAAGACCAATCCACAAAACTAAGTATAATACTCCTTCTGTCCATTGGCACGAGAGAGATTTGTTTTTTGCACGTAAATTAAAGAGTATTAATCCCTCCGTCAGATTTTAAGGTGTTCGTTTGCTTTTTGCACGTGGATTAAGGAATATTATTATATGTAAAATGGGTAGTTGTATTAGAGGGAAGTGGTGGACCATATTGTGTACTTTTTTAATAAATAGGGAAAATTGATACCTTTGAACCGGATGCAAAATATAGTAAAATGGACACCTTAGGAACGGACTGAGTGAGTATATTATTTTATGTGTACTGGGTAATTGTATTAGTGGGTTTTTGGGTCTCATATTTTAATTGTATTAATAGATGTGTTTGGGTCTCATGTATATATAAATAAAAATAAGACTCCTTGGAACAGACACTCAAATTGACAAAATGTGTTCATTGCCGATGAACGAATTGAGTAATATATTAAAGTAATTTGACTTAAAAATGTATAATTTTGAAATTAAAACATGATGTTATTAATTAAACAAGCACTTTAACCCGTGTGTTGCACGGGGATAGATTTTAAAAAATAAAATTATATAAATATATATTTTTTGTATTAGTAAATTTATATATGTGTCGTGGACACATAAACACATATAATTATGTATTCCCTCCATCCTATCCTAATAATTAAATATTTTTAAATTGAGTGTTTTATTCTAATAGTTACATTTTTTTTTCTATGAGACCCACACAATTAAGTAATTAAAATATCTCAATATGACTAATTCGCCACGTTAATACAATCATGCACTATACATTAAAATATTATTTATCTCACCTCAATACACATTAAAATACTAAATTTCTTAATCAATGTGCAAAAAATAAATATGACTATTAGAATGGGACGAAGGAAATACATATGTATGAGGTTTTATATTGTGATGGTATGTATATTTAGTTTAGTTCTTTATATATAATGAATTAAATAGTATTTAGTTGAATCGATGTTATACAACCATTATTCGTTTTTCGTGTACAACAAATTAATGTAATTATAAAAATTAACATTTTTAAAATTTTTATTAAAATTTATATTTCATTACATAACCATATGTTAACGTATAAATAATTTCAAATAATGGTTTTAATTACTCAACATTATTTTCAAATACAACCCAAATTTTTCTAATAATTAACTCAAATTTAAACAAATTTTAACATGTTAATTGATTAAAAAAAGACATATAAAAAAATATTTTTAATTTAATTATTTTGTTGAACATAAAATTATTAGAATTAAAAAATATGATAGATTTTAAATAATTAAATAATTGATGGTTGAAATAAATTGTTGTAAAATTAATACTACTATATTTAAATCATACATTAAAAAGGAAAATCAGTATAATTGGGATGAGAGAAATTGAGGAGAAATTGAAGAGAATCGAGAAATTGAAAAGATATTATGGAGAGATTTTGAAATTTGAGCGGGAAAACTTTAGTTGAGCCTATGTGCTTTTATATATATATATATATATATATATATATATATATATATATATATAGATAGATATATATATATATATATAGATAGATACTTCTTCAATCTCGCTAATGTTGTTATATTTATTGTTTGAACAAAAATTAAGGAATATAGTATTTTAATATATAGTGAATTGAGTGACATAATATTTCAATATATAATGGGTAGTTGTATAAATATTTGAAAGAAAATAGTACTAAACTATATCAGAAATTTTAAGATTATTTATAATATAAATAATATATTAAATCATTATTTATACATAAATATTAAAAATAATTTTAAATATAAAAAATAAAAACGTTTGATTTGATAGGAGATAATTAAAACAGGTAAAAAGCAGAAAATCAACAAAGGCGCCACTCCTTTTCCTTGTGGCGCTTCCGCCTATTTCATTAATAATACATTCAAATGCTATATTTGGTTAAATAAAAATAAAAACTACAATAATTTACTCCCTCCGTCCCATAAAAGTTGACACACTTTTCTTTTTGGTTTGTCTCACTAAAGTTGACACATTTCCTTTTTAATACATGGGACCCACACAAAAACAATTAATCTATTCTCATGGGCTCCACATATCACCTCTAATACAACTACCCACTACACATTAAATATTATTTCTCTCACTTCACTTTACTTCACTTTACATTAAATTATTATACTTCTTAATCTCTGTGCCCAAAAAAAATTATATCAACTTCTCCGGGACGGAGGGAGTATTAAATAAGCCTAATATTTGCCTTGCAATTCTCCAAATAGATACTATTCCAATTCTCCAAATAGATACTATTCCTTATGAATGACAAACTCATAATTTAGACATTGATTAAAGTATCTAACTAATTAAATAGGGACCTGTATTAAATAAGTAGGTAATCGGGTGTTAATCACATGGGTGATGTTTGGTTTGGAATTATGTGTAATTTAAAAATCATGAATAGTGTATTTTATATTTGTTTTGGGTTTTGAGTAGGGTAGGTTTTAACTTTATGTCAAATCAATTATTTTAATTTATTTAAAAAGTTAAATGAGAGAGAAGAAATAAAGAAAGAAAGTGTATTAATTGAAGAGAGAGAATATAGTAGGTAGATATAGGGGAGATTTTTAAAATTTAAATGTGAGCTTTGAAAAACCAAAACCTGGATTTAAAATTCGAAAAAACGTAACCATAATGTTTGCATAAACAAAAGAGAGAAATTGTATTAGAATGGAAGAGAGAAAGAAGTGTCAAAATGAATTAGCAACGAGAATGGCTTGTCTGCAACGCGCTTTGGCCTGTTTCAGCCTCTCATCCAAAGTCTCCTTTTAGCGGCGGCTTTGACCATCGCTAGATCCATTTCCATCAGCTTCAAAACCCTACACAGCTCAGTCACCATTCTCTCCTCCACCTTCCCTTCCTCTCTCAGCACCTCCGCCTCCTCCACCGCCCTCGCCGCGACGATTTCCCCCACTTTCGCCAGCATCGCCGTCGATCCGAACTCTCTCTCCATAAGCTCCACCAGCTTCTCCAGAAAATCCATGATCACGTACCCCGTCGGCTTCTCCAGCGGAATCGGCTTCGTCCGCTTCCATCCGATCTCGAAATTCGGAGGGTCGGGTTTCACCAGCCCTCGCCGGGCGGCTCTGTCGCGGATTATTTCTGATTTCCGCCGTTTCTCGATGGGGAACTTGTCGGCGCTGGTGGTTGTTTCTGAATCTGGAGTGGGGAAATCAGATGTGGATTCGGCGGTGCATTTGAGCGTGAAGGTTGTTGTGCGGGGAAGGGGGAATGATGGGGTTTGAATTTGATGGTATTGGTGGAGGAAGTGAATATTAATGGAAGCCATTACAGAGTGTGTGTATATAGATAAGATGAAGTGCACTGCTATTTCGTAGTTCTAAAATATCTGAACTTAAAAAAAATACTCCGTCCGTCCGCTACAAAGGTGGACATTTACTTTTTGCACGTAGATTAAGAAGTATTATTATTTAAGGTGTAGTTGATAGTTGTATTAGTGGGATGTATGGGTCTAATAAGTTTATTATATTAGTGATGTGTGTAGGTCTCATGTATTTAAAAAGAAAAATATAGACCTTTGGTACGAACGCCCAAAATGGCAAAATATGGATCTTTCGGGCGAACGGAGAGAGTAAATAATAAAAAAATTTAAAAGAAAATAGTGTGTGTAACGATTCAAGATATTTTAAAAGAGAAATTATGAAAAATACTTTGAATAGTAGTTGATTTTGAAAAATGTCATTCAACGAATTTTTTTAAAGAGTGTTGGTTTTTGTGCTCGGTAATAAGGTGCATATATAAGGATATACTCCCTCCGTCTCATTAGAGTACACTTTACATTTTGGGTTGTTTCATAAAAGTTTGTACATTTTCAAAAAAACAAAAAGTAAAAAATAACCGCACTTCCCCATACACTTTATTTACAAAAAAATTATCTTTACCTAACATACTTTATCATTTATTTATTATAAAAATATCATTATATCCCTAAAAGTTATCTCTTTCTTAATTTCCGTGCTGAAATTGGGGGTGTAATCTTTTGTGGGATGCAGGGAGTACTATTTTCTTGCAACAGTTAGTACACTTTAATTAATGAGAATATAATTTTTTTCATTAAAAAGATTGATTGAAATATAAATAGCATAAATATTTTATTAAAATAATTAAGTTTTTTTTCTCATAAAATAGAGGGTACAAGTTTTTATATTAAAAATATTTTCAAAAAAACGTGTGATTTGAGACACGATTAGGGATGGCAATGGGGTGGGATAGGGCGGGTATCTAGATGCCCCGCCCAGCCCTGCGCTCCTGTTCCACGGCCCCGTTCTCTCTCTTTTTTTATTTTATTTTTATTCTCCCTCCGTCTCATCCAAACATCACCAATTGCTTTTGTGCGTAGATTAAGGAGTATTATTATTTTATGTGTAGTGGGTAGTTGTATTAGTAGTGAGTGGTGAGTCACACATGGTACCTTTTTACTAAAAGTGGGAAATGGGGACGTTTGGATGTGACACCCAATATAGTAAAATGGTGACCTTTGTGTGGGACGGAGGGAGTATTAAATTATAATACCTTCAAATAAAAATATTTAAATTAGAATAAAATAAAGTAAATTTAAATTTAATTTAAATAAGGGGACGACTATTCGCACCCCCGATTTTGTTAAATATACCCCAATTATCAAATGTACCCCACTAAAATTATAAATTACATATATAAATTACTAAATATACCCCATTGTAGACTCTTTTACCCTTTTAATTAATTAAACACTAACCTTTAAATAAAACTAAATAATTAAGAATTGAATTGCATCACTACCATCGCTAACAGAGAATGAATTGCATGATCATATCCCCAATTAATCATATACCTATGTATGGTGTAAACGTAATTGATTGAAGAGTGCATAGAAATGTCATCCGATGATACTCCAAAATATACACAACATGAAGAATCTTGTGAAGAACACAACCCAAAAAGAGATGATATACATCTCATCTCTACCAATACAAAGGTTTTGGTTTCCATAGAGACTTGCTCCTGGGATAATCTTATCCCAAAAGACTTCCAATCTCAACATTCCAACATCTTCCTAATATTATAATAAAATATTTTATAATAACTTATATATAGTTATCATGATTTCTTTTATTTAAAAAAACTAAAAATGTATGTATAATATTTAATATATAGGAGTATCAATAAATTACATTATTTAATAAATAGGGTCACTTACCATTAGCTACAAAAAAAAATGCATAATTGCTATTAACTACATGACTTAAAGCACTATTACTCATAACTACACAATTATGACTGTAGTACCATAAATACCTCTATATATTTGCGCAATTGTTTTGCACAAATTGATTCTGCACAATTGTTTTGCACAATTTCGCCGGTCAACGCCGGTCAACATCCGGTCAACGGTGGTCAACGCCGGTCAACGGTCGGTCCCCTATATATTTGCACAATTGTTTTGCACAATTTATTTTTGCACAATTTGTTTGCACATTTTAAATTCCGATGGAGGTCCGAAAGCCGGCGGTCCGACAAATATTTTTGCGCAATTTATTTTTGCACAATTTGTTTGCACATTTTATGTTTCGGTGGAAGTCTAGCGGCGGATCAACAAATTTTTTTGCACAATTTAATTTGCACAATTTTTTTGCACTATTTCTTTTTTTTATTTTATTGCACATTTTCATTTTTTACAACAAACAACCTAATTGAATAAGCAGCTAAACACAAATAATAATTCTCAAAGCTTGCTGCTGTAAAAAACGTAGCATATATGCTAAGAAGGAGGCATTCAACAAGTTCGAACACGCTATCCAAACGCCATCCTCAACCGATAAAAAGTTGCTGTCAAGAGCATATTATCATCATCTTACAGTGCTCAAAAACTCACTAACAGTAGATAAGCATAGGGCATAGCCCATCACCAAACTAATAGAGGCCTTCCCTTTCAAAGAATCCTCAAATAACTTCTTCCTATAGGAGAATAGGGTATGGAGAAGATCTTTAACTTCCTTGCAGCAGGATAGCTCCAGCATATTTCTGTAAAAACGAGCAAGTATAACATATTTTTGTAAAAACGAGCAAGTACAAGAATCTGCAAAGCCAAAACAATAGCAAGAAACAGATGGCAATCCAAAGTCCAAATAATCATCGCAAGTAACCATCTGAGGATAAAAATCTTTTGTGAAATAAGCTGTTGAAACAGGAGCATCATCAAACCAGCAAAAGAGTGAAAAAAGGGGCCGATAGAACTCATTCATATATAATCAATCAAGCACAGCCCATCTATCCAATAAGGTTGTCAAAACGACCAGGTTGTCAAAACGAACAGAAGATACTCCATCTACTAATTAGATCATCAGAAAAGTTCAGAAGATGGAAATTCTAAAAAGAACAGGAGCAAAATCTACTAGTTCTCACCGGTCATGTGTTCACTGAGAACTTTGCCTCTGATAATGGCCGATAGAGTGTCGCGTCGTCGGCGAAGGCAATCTGTCCAAGACAAATCGAGAAGAGGCTGCCGCACAACGATACTCCAAACTCGAAAGGGGAAGGCAGGTGGAAATCGCTCAAGCGATGGCAAGCTTCGGGCAAGCGGTAGCCACGAAACTGGAGGAGACAGAATCTTCGGCGGCTGATTTAACAGGGGTAGCTGGCAGCAAGATTGGCGGCGGAACTCGCGACATCGACGATGAGAACGAGGACGGAGCAAGGAGATTCAAGCACAATCGGCGACGGAAAGATGCAAGCACACTTGTTCTCATGCATATCCCATTAACAACAACTTGACGGACAGATGTTCAAACCAAACTTGGTAAACAAAACATGTTTACCATCACTTTGAGACCCTGCAGTTCTATCATAAATTAATATACCCACACCAATAAACTCATTCAAATATCTTATCACTTACATAAAATAAATAAGACAAATAATACAGAAGAAGACGATAAATATTTGGAATGCACCCAACTACGTACAGTTTATGAAAGGGACCAGATGCAGCTGGTTTAGGGGGCGGCCATTAGATTTTCGTCAACCGCCGACTGCTTGAAGGGCAACGGTTGAGGACCAAAACTGAGTTCAAAGCAGAAGCACCGAGAAGAAGCACAATCGACGACGGCCGTGGGGCCACAGGAGCAGGACTGGTTGAGACAGCGGCCATCGAGACGCTAGATGCGGCGAGAGAAACCATCGATGGTCAGTTGTGTGAGAAGAAGAGAGCCGGCGCCTCAGAGATAATAGGATGCGCAATTTGAGCGAGCGACGATGACAAAATCGCGTCGAAGGCAGCCATGAGTGCTGAAGATGTCGGCCAAATCAAAAGACCATAGTAGGCTCTGGAGTCTGAAAAAACAAGCAGCCGATGGCGGCGCGGCCCAGATAGCGAACAAGATTGAAGATCCAGCAGCGTTGGGGGCGATAACGGTAGATCTGGACAATCGATGCCCAGATCGATAAGCAAGGGCAGTAACCAGGTGCTTCGGGTTGCCGTCGAAACTCCACGACCAGCAAGGAACTGGCGGAACCCCAGGCTGCGCAGAGCCTGAGTTTCTTGGTCGCAGGTCCGGCTACACCTACCGCGATCCCCTCGCAGGAGTAGAAAAAATAAAGGGCTAGAGGATAGAGGGAAGGTTTTCTTTGACGGGAAGAGGATGGTGGTCGGGAAGAGGATGTACGGTGGCGATGGGGATGGAGAAGATGCGTGATTGTGTGGGGTCACTTAAGATGAGACATTGATTTATTTCATTAAGGGTAGTTCAGTCTCTTTAAAGTTAATTTGTGTAGTGGAGCATAATTTTTTCTCCCCTTGTATTTAAGAGTAATTTAGCTCTAAAGTGTGTATCTTAGAGTAATAAACCCTAATAAATATAGTAAATATTTTAAATTAAAAAATTATTATTTAAAAGTGTGGGGCGACGCTAGTATCCGTACCTAGGGGTGGACGGTATGGCATACCGAAGATTTTTGGTCATACCATATACCGTACCGAAATTTTCGGTATTTAAAAAATCATACCGTTACCTTACCTAAACTTTCGGTATACCTTAGTTCGGTATACCAATATTTCGGTATAAGAAAATAGTATACCTTCTACTTACCAATATTTCGGTATGCCATACCATACCTAAAATATCGGTATATATCATCCTATTACATAGTTTGCTATACCGTTATACATCTAAAATTCAATAAATCTTATAAAAATCATGTACTAGAAAAGTGAAAGATAGCTATAAAACATACTCTAATAAATAACAAATTCAAAAATATACGACAATCTGCAAACGACCAAATTAAATAAGAGTAAGTCTCATGAAAACCGGGTTTACAGGTAAGCCTTATTTTTTAATATTACTCTTTAATATATAAAAAATAATTCTTTGAAGAGTAATAATTTTTACACAATAGAGTAATAATTCGTATCTCTAAAAGGTAATTTTTCATGTACTTAAAGTAATCGATACATCGGGATTTACAAGAATTTGAAGAGTAATTTTTTAATTTAAAAAGTAACAATTCATGTGCTAAAGAGTAATTTTTTATATACTAAACAGTAACCGAGTTTACATAATTAATATATTTAGACCCGTTTTACAAAGTGTTTGTCATTAAATAAATATTACCTAAGAGATCTACACAAAAATATATGGAACTTATATTAAAATCAACACTTTTAAATTTTCATATACATAGAATTACTTAATTAAAAAATAAGTACTAATATCATGTAAGTCAATGATCTTTATCAATAATTTATAATTATGAAGAAATATATAGTAGGATTTTAGATTTAATCTTTAATAAAATAGTATATATATATAATTTAATTAAAAATTATAATACATAAATAATAATTATAATTGTATGTATTATCTAATATGGTAATATTGTATCATATAACTCAAAAAATTGAATATTTTACGGTATTTCGGCATATACCAAAATACCGCGGTATTGATTATTTATATACCTTTATCGTACCAAAATTTTCAATACGGTATCATACCTTACCAAAAATTTCGGCATACCTAAAATTTCGGTAAAATCGGTATTATTCGTTATGATAAGGGCGGTATACCAAAATTTCGGTATTTTTCCCCAGCCCCGTACCCGCCCTCTCTCGTGTGCGGGGCTGCCCCGGCCCATTCTCTGTCTGGGGCGGGACGAGTGCGGACCGAGTCAAATTGTCATGCCTAGACACGATGTTCAGGGGACGCAAGTTTTAGCCCTTTGAAAAAATATCTTTTTTTTTTTTTTTACTTTTTTGTCCCTCTTTATTATATAATTAAAATATAATCGTTTGTATAATCTCACATATAGTTGAATGAGACCATGTCACAAACAGAATAATATTTTCAATAAAAAAGTAATAATAATACAATGAACTATTTCATAAACAATTTATAATATAAGTGAAAGGTAACATTTAAAAGAAAAATGATAGTAGCATCTTTAATAGTAAAAAGTAACAACTAATTAAAAGGGTAAAATTATCTCGTAAGTGCTGCCAAGACTGCCCATATTCATAAGAGCCACAAAACAAGTAGCCACGATCTTTACTTCTTTAGTAGACAAGCATTTTCGATCAAAAAATATACACTACACTCAAATGTGATGGATTTTTTATCCACCTCAAAATTTTCCTGTGACCTCTTTCTCCCATACATTTTACACCAACACAAAATGCTCAATACGCTACATATTCGTATGTGTTATCTACACGACAACAGAATCTCAGAACTATATATATATATATATATATATATATATATATATATATATATATATATATATATATATATATATATATATATGACACTAACTAATGAATCGGGGACAATTCGCCCCCACATTTTAAATTACAATAGGCAAAGCTTTTCACACCTGAGTTCTTAATTTGTTGAGCAATTTCTGCATCCTATCAAGCTTGAGACTTAGCTGTTTGACATTGTCAATGCACTGAGACGAAGATTCTGAAGAACTCAATTCATTAGCAAGAGCAGCACATTTTGCTTGCGACTCCAAAACTGCCTCCTCGAGAGAAGCCACAGCTGACTCCATGCCCGGAGTCCAACTTCCACCGGCCATATCAAATGATGGACTAAACCCCACTGCACTAGTAGCACTGTTGCCCCGGCTCAACTTCTCAGGGGTAAAGATCTTGTCAAAACTGTCAGTTCCTGCAGGTTACAGAATAAATATCAGCATATTAACTTTGATTACAATCACACTATCAAGAAATTACTTTTGTCTGAAATTGGACAATCAAGACTAATTAGAATTCGAGGTGGAATTAATTTCTCTCAAAGTACACATTAATCCCCAGTCCGCACCGTAAACAATAATAACTTGAAAAATAAACGGATAATTACAAGAAACATATAATTACCCAAGTTACTTAGTTGGCTGATTGCTGCTGAGCCAACAGATTCTTCTAACTTGAGGATTCGGAGGACTCCAGCCACTAATCTACCCAGAGAATCAACCTCAGACTTGCAAAGTTGAGTCAAATATTGTAGCTCATCCTTCTTCATTACAGCCTCAATCTATCAAATAAAATAATTTCAATTTTCTCCAAGAAAAAACCAATACATCAAAATTATTTATGATAACAGTTGAAACTCTCTTACAGGCTCAGTCACTGAGAATTTCAAATTTTCAACCAGCCACTCAGCTGTTGAATCATCAGCATCTCCTTCAGAAGTTACTATATCAACTGCAACATTTATGCCCCCATGTTTCACAACACTTTGCTTTTTACTTTCAGGGAAACCATTCTGAAGGATTCCACTTGCCGGAACACCATTCATGAGCATCCCCTGACGAGCCATCGGCTTTAAGATCTGTAAACCTTCCATTCCAACCTGCAAGCATTTATTGAATAGGTAACTAATAAAGCTAACATTGCAAAAATGGTGAAAGAAGTGGTAAATACAAGTAATATGTTATAATGGACTCTGCTTATACAACAGTGCCCATAGTAACAGAGCATAATGTTTTCATATTATATGAATAGCTGACAAGCGAATTGAGAAAGGGAGAAAAGCACATCATATTCTCTATTACAAATGATGTTGCATTTATTATAATGACATCATCGAAAAATAATCGGAGCGCATGATAGAGTTGGATAGAAGATATACGAATCCTTGAAATTAAGGATCCCAACTGCCAGCATGGTATCAAAGTGAAGCAAAATAGAAATCTTGAGCATCATCAGAAAATGTGGAATTTCAATTTCTAATACAAGAAAAACTACTGTGAGATTTGGTGGGCAAACACGTATACTCAGATATTTAAAATCATAAACTATAGAGCAGATTAAATGTTTATACTAATATGACTGAGAAGAATGAGAAGGCAGGTCTCACAGTAATCAACTCAATAGGATATTTCTGTAGTCCACTTCTTTTCACGCTACTAACTATTGCATGCTTCGGGCTGCTTTTTCCTTTGACTTGCATATTGTGAAACGTCATGTGCCAACTCCTATCTTCTCTTTGAGAATCTTCTGAATCGTGTAAGCAGAATCTATCTTCCAAATCACGTGCTCCTTCAAGAGCGAATAACCAGTCTTTTAATTCAATTGATATATCCACATCATCAGGAGCACCCAAATCCAAGAGGCTGCTTTCCTTTTCCTCTTCTGAACATCCGTCTACCAACACACATAGAGGAAAAAACAAAGTACATGAATGTCAACTTAATTGAATTACGAATAACAGAGAATGAAGCTTAAATGGAAGTAGTTCGTACTCTCTCTGGGCTCATCCCTGATCATAGGTGATGCTTTGAAAAGCCTCAATAAAGGACCATCAGATAACTGTTTTAGTCCTCTACTGAGACCTTCCCCTGGCCCACCGTCGGGGCCAAAAATCCCAAATCTATGAAGCAAATATTCTGCATAACTCATTCCACCACCAAGACGGATACCAGTAATACAAGCAGACACATTTAAACTGTGGCATTCAATATCTTGAGCACTATATGGAATAACATGGACCATGGATATGTCCAGAAATGGTATTGTGGTATAGCGATTGGATTCATAAATCTTACTATTTTGAACCCAGAAAACCGATCTTAACTGATGGCTGTCTTTCCCATCAGGGTGATTCTTATTGGGAAGTGTTAAGTCAGACCCAGACTCATGTCCGAAGTCATTCACAGTGTCTGCACAGTCCACCTCAACTCTCTCCCACCGTAAAGTGGATGAAATCGCCATTGCCCCACCAAAAGTTCTATGGCTGACTTTGATAGATAGATCATCTCCAATAAAAAGAACTAGAGGTATACCCTGAGTGCCTGAAGAAGAAGAAGATTCCAAAAATCTTAGTTGTAAGTCCTTCACAGCAAGCGTAACAGCTGTATCACCAGGAGCTTTTTCCATTATACTCCCATCCAAAGATTCATTTCTTGCTTCCTCAAGAGCTTTATTTTTCCCCACCACAGCTATCTTTTCACTAACCATACCAAAATAAGCATAGAGATCTAAAACAAAGAATAATTGTTCAACCGAAGCATTTGAAATATATTGTTGACAAGCAACCCCTACTCTGACAACTCCTCCTGGAGGAGGTATATTAGTTAAAGGGCTACCATCTGCAGTCACCATTGCTACTTCAAGACACATGCCTTTCATCTCCACACATCTCCATAAATCTGACTCCACTAGAGAAGAGTCCTTCACGTTTAACTTACTGCATGTTTCCAAAGACAAAGTAACTGTAGAAGCTCTAACAGTCAATTTCTTCTGGCTGGCATCAATTGGTTGGTTTTCCCAAAGACAGAAGCATGCCGGATCTTTCTCAAGGCTCAATAAACTTAGTTTTAGGGAAGGTGACTGAGAAAGCATCAAATTTTCAATATGAAGTCTTGCCCCAGAAAATGAACTCTGAGATGGCAAGTTACAACTTCCAGACACTTTCTCTGGTTTTACTTTTTCCAGTGGTATTGTAACATCTAAACCATTCAGACTGAACACCATAGAGTTAATGGAAAAATCTGGTAGCACGGCACCAGGATTAACTACAATTCCATCAGCCAAAAAAGATGATATCCTCAGACATGATTCTTCTTGAAGATGAATCTGGTGAGAGAAATAGGTGAGCATTAAACAGTAACAAGAATTAATCAATTCCAGTATTTATTTCAAGAGGAAAGAAGAATTGATGAATACCAACCATTAGGGGTCGACAGTCAATAACAGTTCTGGAAGCAAAATTTGGTGGGCTTGGGGAGGGTTGCAGCTGAAGAGAATGGAGAGAGATCAGAGGGACATTCCAGTTTGATTGCCATTGGTGATCTCCAAGAGGATAAATGGGAGGACAAAAGTCCATAGCTGTAGGCAGAAAAAGTGACAATACACAGTATGAAAATGGGTTCCTACAATTGAACACCATAAAAAGTCAAGTTCTAAAAAAGTTTGGAAAGATTGTAGAATACCGAAGTCTGGGACATCACAGGTATATGCGGAAGCATCCTGCATCGAGGGCTGCACTAAGGGGCACGGAGGATGGGAAAACGTGTCCCTGCATTTTATTTCATCTAATTGAGGGATTAAGGAGCATAAATGAATTATCAAAAGCTACATGAAAGTAACATAGGTATCGAAATAATGTCTGACAGCTAATTTCTCAGTAACATCACACAGAAATTATTCAGACAAGCCCTGAAACATGCAAACAACATAACTTCCAATTACTAATAGAAGATACATATCGCATCACCATAAAATAGAATGTTCTTAAACCGAATGCTTCACGCTTTGAATAATATTATCTAGAAATTGTGTGTGTGTGTGTGTGTGTGGGGGGGGGGGGGGGGGGGGGGGAGGGAATGTGAAACATCAAACATTTAGGGGTTCCATTCATTACCCAATACAACTTAATGATTCACGACTCCTCTTTCTTCCCTTGCACTCTTATTTATTCCATAAGGACGTCAAACTGCACCCAAACCATTCTTTAGGGTTCCCTTCTTTACGCAATGAATTCTTTTGATAACAATGAACAAGTTGAGGATAAGAGCCCAAACCCTACCTCAACCCCCCCCCCCCCCCCCCCCACCAATTGGATTTTTTTATTAATTAAAATATTTAAAAATTGATACTTATGCAAGAGAAAAAACAGAGACAGTGGCTTGAAAAACAAATACTCCACATTCAAAAAAATAGTGCACTGGTTTTCATTATAGCCTGCCATACAATTACAGCACTTAGCTTGTGGTGGACTGATTATAAACTTACCTTAAAAAGAAACCACCAATCATAACCTTCGTCAAGTGCTTGACATTTTCTCCATCAGAAACACTAGCCTGAATAAAGAAATCAACCTCAGTACATTGTCTGAGAGGCAAAAACACAAGGAGACAAAAATATATTTGGTAATTCCGTAACGCATTTCATAACAGAACAAAGTCCTAGGATCATGGAAAATTGCAGAAACTAAATAATCAATAAAACCATAGACGAACCCGAGAGAAGAAGAGTGATTGCATCAAAAGTTCTAGCTGGAACTCTGCACGTCAAATAAACTTCTTAGACCAAGATTTGATATTTTGATTACATAAGACTTTGTAAAGAAGATACCATGTTTTTGGATGAATTTTGATTGAAAGTTTGCATACACTTTCAATCATAAAAGTTCAAAGATATTGAACGAATTGGAAGTAGGAAAAGTAAGGAAACAAAGGAACACAGGTGGATATCAACTAACCTGCATCCTTTATGCAAAAGAATACGTGATCCACTATTATAGAGACTAAAGAACGACCAGCTGCTTCTGCAGACCTCTGCAATATAGAGGTTAGTAGTTGATATCTATTAGAGTACATATTTGTGGAAAGGATTTCATAGTATTATAAGGTTGTGGAAAAATAAAATAAAGAAACAGTGACATTAGCTATACCTGCTGAGAACTTGGATTCACGTCTCCTCTATTTAAACAAACATATAATCCAGTAAAAAAACGGAGAAGAGCTCGCAATCCTGCAAAGATTGCAAGAAATTTAAATAAGAGATCATCCAATATGCACCACAAGTATATATATAAACAGCTCAGCACTTGCCTGGTTCACTTAAAGCAGGGCAAAGAGCTTCTGTAATATGCAACTGAACTTCGAGGCCTAGTGGACTATTTAGCTCTGTCCTTTGAATTGTAATCTGAAAGTTGTGAAATTCTAGTGACCATAAATATAAGTGATCCATGAACAACCCATAATCACCCACACCAAGATGTTATTTCTCAGAAGGACAGAAAAATGTCTAGAAGCAGATCAGTGAAACAGGAGGATCCACAATTTATTAAGTAGTCATAATCAACTGAAAAGCTAAAGTGCATACATAAGCCTCTCCAGAGATCCCTTCAAGGAATCGCTCCCCGCCAAAGAATACTCGCTTTGCGCCATCTTCATCTTTTCGGCTGGAACCTTCTTGAAAATTGGAAAAGTTTGCAAACATATCCGGATGAGGTAGGAGGTCAATAGACAAGTGTTCCCACTCAAGTTTCTGTGGATAAGAAAACAGGGAATCACACTCCATTTCCCAAATATAAATAAAATCAAAGAAAATTTTCAAGGAGTCAGGAACAAATACAGTAGCTTCGAGGCAACTTCTAAAGTAATTTCTGATGTGCAGATTAAAACAAACAACTCTAAACATTAAAAATAAGAGAAATTCTGTACTTTGAACACATATATGAACTTCTTGTCACTTGAAAAGTCCCTTGCTTCCTTAAGGTTAACAACCTGATAAGAGCAGTATATTCTAATTAGGAACCTGTTCTGCTACACATGCATCTAAAGCTAAAATCAACCATAAGTTCAAGATTTTAGCGGATAACCTCCCAGTTTCCATTTGTGGTACAGAGTAGAAGGTTGCGGATTGTGATGGAAGCCATAGGTGATGCCCTGTAGGATTGGAAATGGTTAATAGAAAGCTCAAGGAGATTAAACACACACACACACACACACACACACACACACACACTGAAAAGGGTGTCAAATTCATTGTCGGACAACTTTCAAGGGTTTCTATAATACACTTTCTAGTGTTCACGCTTCAGCAGTAGAAAAATCAAAGCAGCATTCCTTGTTATTACAAAGAGAGGCACTTGTTGTAATTACAAATCCGAGATAAATCAGCAAACTTGTTGATATGTTTGTTCAAACCTAGCACCTCGCAATGCATGATCACATTCAGCAATTAAAGATGATAAGAATATCTAGCTAAATAAAAAACTGCAATTGATTTCTTTCATAATTTACAATAAAGAATGATATCTATGGTAAGAATCTGATTTGTTTTGATAGCATCATGCTTATTAGCTGTTTCAGAAATGCGTGCCATAATACTAAAAGGAAATTGCTTGTGCAAAATGGTATCACAGCGTACACAATGTATGAAAGCTCTTTCCAAGCAAACACATTCCTATTTCTTATAAAAAAGCATATAGCAGACATAATTAGATACAATAATAATATAAGACAAAAGTTTCCACTCGATATCATGAAAGATGGTTTGTTAGCATTAGAAAAATAAATGGAATGTATGGTAAGGATCATCTGTTCAATACAATTATGAATGATCTATTACAAGCATGCACCCATATCACAGAAGCTGATTTGCCATCTAAATTAGGAAAGCATGTAGCCATGTGACAGAAGAATGATTGATACCAAAATTTGAAATTTGTTCGAGGTGAAAATTTTGCTACGCATAGACTGAAAAAAGTTCACCAATTAGAAATGAGGCAAGAGTTACCAGGTTGCTCCTCCTCTACGTCGGGCTCCACCATGAGTTTCAAGCAAGAGATTAACAGTCTGAACTTGTATTGTCATCCCATCCGCAATCTGATAGAAACAGACTAAACATATGGCTATCAAATTCATTATGCGGACCATCGTTGTTGAAGTTTTAAACATGGTTTTCATGTTTAAAAAAGTTGTTAATAATAATAATAATCTATTAGTCATGACAATGATATTATGCAATTATACAATAGGAGACTAACCTTGTCAGCAAATCCATACCCACTACCCTTTCCAGCACTAACTGTTGACAAAGCACTGCTGAAAGACAGTTATAAGAACAGTAAATTCAAGCCTTCAAGCAAGGAAAAACAAATTATTTAACTGAAATACAGCATACTGACCCTATTAATGTACCTGCTTGAGTTATTGGATGCATCTACATCATCATTTTCCTCCAAGACTAAGTCAAGCCTATCAATTTGCACCACAATTGGTTCAACTTGTACATAGCTCACTGAAGGAAGCTTCAAAATCAAATAAATCATACTATTAACTTAATGCAGCATCATCGCCAACAAACAACTAAAACCAACCCAATTTTTCCATCAGAGAATCACAAAATCTTCATCTTCCCAACTTGATACAGAATCCCAAATTAAACTGAATTAAAAGAGAGGTTAAAACTACTGACAATTATCTCCAATTTGCCAACTTTGGCGGTGGTGACATTCAGTGCCGGCGGTAATCCTAGACTCGCATGCAACGCGTCTCCATTTATATCTACCAAAAAATGTCCCAATTAAGTAAACAAAACAAAACTATCTAAATCCAGCTCACAACACACACACACACACACACACACACACAAACAAAATGCATCTCAAACGAAATTGGAAAGCAAGCGCGTACTTAAATTAGAAAGCTGCACGGTGCGTCCCTGCAACTTGAATTGATCTCTGGTGAATGATTTCAACCAATACTTCAATGTATACTCCAAAGCTCTAGCCAAGATGGATTCCATCTCTGTAAAATCTCGAGATTTCGAGATTAAGCCGGCCACCAAAATCCTAACACCGTGGCCGGAAATGCGAAGTCGCCGTGGGGATTGTTGCGGCGGTGTCGGCGAAGGAACCAGAGATCACCAGATCGGGGGTGGGATCCGATTGGAGAGAGAAAAGAGAATGGAAGGTTGGCACGTGCGAGCAGGGATTTTAGACGGTGGATTGCAGTTGGCACGTGACGAAGATTCTATGTGGCCCGGTGTATGAAGCTTTCGGCGTGAGCTCAATCATTTAAAAAATAGACGGTTTTGATTAGAAGATCATTTGTTTAGCCGTGATTGAACGATGATTGATGGGGAAGAACATTGAATGCGGAGGGGCATTGATGCAGGTGATTAAAACCGGGTGTTGGATCTCGAAATGCTGAGGCTGTCAGTAAATGGCAACAGTTGGCGGGAGAAGTGTTTTTTTTGCCGCTTTATTTATTTATTTTTATCTATGTACCATAAGGATGAGTGACAGTGTGATTGTTTCTTAAAGAAAATAATACCCCATCCGCCCATTCATAAACGTGTATAGTTTTATGTGATACATAATTAGTCCGCCCATTCTTAAACGTGTAAGTTTTATGTATTTTTATTTTTTTGTTGTCCTATAAAAATTGTCATATTTTCTTTTTAGATATATGGAACCAACACAAAAATAATTAATATATTTATATGGGCCCACACACACCTAACAAACACCAATAATACAACTATCCACTATTCATTAAATTATTATACCCCTTAATCTTCATATCCAAAAAAAATATTTACATCATTAATGAGACGGTGGGAGTATTTTTTTTAATTAATTATCACTTTTTTAATGACATACTTTCTCCTTAGATTATCTTGCTTAAACTTGATGGTTAATGTGAGATATTTTGTATTGTAAAAATGTTAATAATGTGAGTTTTTTATTTTATAAGCATACAAGTTTTTTTTATAAAACGGATTAAAAAAGTTTAAATAGTTAAAGGAAGTACTCCCTCCGTCCTCGTAATTTGCGCACGTATTCTAGTGCACGGAGATTAAGAAAACTTAATTTTTTATGTATAAAGATATGTAAAATTATTGTTATGTGTGTAAAAAGTTAGTATTTTAGATTATTTAATGAAAAAAGTGTGTAAAGTTATTGGGAGGTGTGTATAAAGTGAGTAGTATTGTAATGTATTTTATCCATTCATAGAAATGTAAATAAGTATTGAGACGAACCAAAAAGGAAAGTGTGTAGTAATTATCGAGACGGAGTGAGTATTATTTAGGGGGTTAGTCGACCGCAAGGTATACACCGAAATTCACCTAAGTATTTCTAAGGATATAACAGTAAAGGAGATACGAGTGAATATGATAATACGAAAAGTCAAATAGCATGCTTTATCAACAAACATTCCACTGTCAATTATTTTATCAATATCGGAGAATTGATTATTTGCGAAGAATTCCAGGATAGATCTAGTGTTATTAATATATATGATGACTAGTCCCCCACTAATATGACTACAAATATTGCATTATTTTTATAATTGTTATTGAAGTTCATTGTTCTCATTGTTAATATTCTATTTTATTCTTATTATTATAGCTGTTTGAAATAAACGACCTACTCGTCAGTTTGACTAAGACTTGAACCCAGCTCGACTCATTAAGATTTAATAATAATCTTAATAATTAATAAAATAAGATAATATTCATAAATAGTATAATAATAGTATAAAATATACTCCTTCCGTCCCACCACATGAAGTGCATTTTACCATTTTCGTCAATCAAAAATAAAGGGTGCATTTTCCATTTTAGAAAATAGAATCCACACAAAACAATTAATATATTCATATGGAACTCACCCACCATACTAATATACCTACCCACTATATATATTAAAATATTATTTCTCTCTTCTCATCTACGCATTAAATAATATATCTTTTAATTTACGTGCAAAAAAATTTCGCTACCCTTATGGTAGGACGGAGGGAGTATTAATTAGTAATAGGCTCGATAAGATTCAAAAGCTCAATTCGTGTTGCTTAACAAGTTAAGTCGAGCTCCAGCTCGTTTGAGTAGTTTTTATGCTGAACTGAACTTGTTACCTTAACAAGTCGAGCTCAAGTATATAATACTCGACTTGCTCAATTCATTACATCCTACTTTATTATAATTCAATATTTGTTTTTTAAATTTAATAATAAGTAATTCTTATACTATAATTGTAATTTCATTTTGAAGTTTACGGTGAATTTTATTCTTGTGACTCATGTGTTATTTTACCCTTGTACTAGTTATTATTTATTTTTAAATTTTAATACTCCCTCCGTCCTGGGTATTTTTACCCGTTTGTACAGGCACGGAGATTAAGACGTTTTATTTTTTTAATATATAATGTAAGAGAAAGTAGGGATAAATTAGTAATTTAAAAAGAAAAAGTGAATAAAGTTATTGGGAATGATGAATAAAGTGTAAAAAAGCAATTAAAGTTGTTGTGATTGTAAAAAATAGGTAATAAAATATTATTTGTTTTTGCCAAAAATAGAATGGGTAAAAATACGTTGGACACCCCAAAATAAAAAGTGGTAAAAATACGTTGAACAGATGGAGTAATAATATTCCAAGTATAACTGTAATTTAATCATTTATTATCTTATAATACATGTACTATTTTACCCTTTTTGTACACTTATTATTCATCATTTATTCTTAAATTTTAGGGTTAACTTTTTAAAATTAATCAATTTTTTAATCATTATAAAATTTTAAAAAAGAGAATTAATGGAACTGATTATATGGTGCAAACTTTTAAAAAAGAGAATTAATGGAACTGATTATATGGTGCAAACGATGGATGCAATCGAAACCGATTCCATGCTAGCCATTCTCTTTTATGTAAATGGAGGTTCCATACAAAAATAAATAAACTACTAAAAAAAATTACTGTTATGCACTCCATCATCCAGCAAGATTTTTAATTTAACTTGTAGGAGTAAAATGGTATTTTTTTTTTGTTACATAGGAACCTGATAAGACAACCCCAATACAAGCATATAATGCATATAGCACAAAGCCACAAACAATAGAATCATACAAGTTGGTGCACATATTAAAAAAAAAATGCACATATTAAAAAAAAAAAAAAAAAAAACACCCAGGTGACACATCCAGAATGTGTTGTGCAGAAAGCCAGAAATTTAAACACCAGAGAATCTAAGACTTGGTATCATTTAACAATACTCTTCAATAAATACCGAACAAGCTAAGTGAGACATGGCAGCCAAGAGAGGAATAGCATTTAAGCAGAGTTCATTCAACATAGTACATAACACTTGTAGCAACACAAGAGATTGAGTTGAAGAGGTTAAAATATCTCAAGCACATAAATAAACTTCACATATGTCTCGCACTGATACAAAATATATCTTAAAATGGTTATGACACGGTTATAGTTTTGCAGCTCAGAAACCATGTATCTTGATATTATCCTTCTTCACGATTCCAGCCTAAATTCAAAACAGGGTGGATTACATGAAATTTACACACAGAAAACATTCGAGACTAATGGAAAATTCTAACACCAGTGAGTAATTACCTGGACTAGAAAAGTAGAGACGTTCTTCCGTTGATCACCTTGAAGTTGAATAACCTTCACAAAACATAATTTTACTGAACATTTATTTATTTAAGATATACGGAAACTAAAGACGTGAGAGAGAAGTAGGAACACTGACACAGACCTGGCCTAGTTCTGGATCCTGGACAACAGTTCCATTGCAGCAGAACTCTTTCTTAAGATCCTTCAGGATTTTGTTATAGCTGAACTCCTTCTTCAATCCTTGAACTGTAGTCAAGCTTTTACGACCATTCCTCTGCTGTATGCGGATATGAACGTAGTCCTTTGAACCGGCACCAGTGTTCTCAGCATTTGCATCAGCAAAAGGATCTGTGTTTCAATAGAAAATAATTTAATCACTGCTAGATAGAATGAAAGGGCTTCTAATCTCTTAATACCTCCTAAGGCATCCGATATATGCCACCTTTTACACTCATTTCAACATTTCTAAGCTATTCTAGAAATTTCATTCACCTCCACATCTAAAATAAGATGTGGGATTCCTCAGCAAAGTGGGTGTGTAAACAATGCATAAGCTAGATGAAAGAATGAGATTGGCATACCGAAGGTAGTAGGAATCTGGATATCAAGATCAGACATGAAACTTGGTTGATGCAGCAAACGTAAACAGAGAACAAGAGTTTCTCAAAATAGATTTAAAATGCTCAGACCTGAGAAGGAGAAAAAACAAAAGTTATATAAGAACACCAAATGGAATACCTTTATATCTTGGATGCCAAAAAGACAAAAAATTGACATTTTATCAACTGGAAGTATTCCCAAATATAATTAAAGGTTTTCAGTTCTAGGTGGGTAAGTTCTGTGATTCTACACATGTTTTTACACGGAAACCAGGTAAGGGTATATCACAATGAATCAGGAAATTATTCAAGAATCCCCCATCAATTACACCTATTCCACTGATAGGTGAACCCCAAAAACCAGGAAAAAGAAGAAAAGTTAAACCTTCAATTTTACAGGCAAACAATTTTCTACAAATCGGGTCGAAGCTGAAAGTAATCAACAAATATAACAAAGGACAACATAAAGATTGATCCACATGATAGAATCCAATCAATATCACGAACCCTAATTTCAAGAAAGGACATCCCAACGCAAATTTGGAAGCAGATAATAGATTGAAGCTTATAAACTATAATTATCGAAAAAAGGCAACCCAAAGTATCTAGGTTTCTCCAGGTTGGAGAAACCTATACACACTCCTCGACTGATCCCAATCAATATGGAATCAACAATAATCAGAAACCCCAATTTCAGGAATATGACAAATCCTGGAACAAAAACCTAACCCTAAGCATTGACCATATATATTAATTGAAACCGCCAAGAGTTCAATCATGCAGCCGCACACAAACTTTGATTAACAATTTCTAGAAAAAAAAAAAAAAGAAGAAGGAAAAAAAATGGGAAAAAAAAAGAAGGAAAAAAAGTGATGAATCATACATAAAAAGATTCAATCAAGAGTGTTAAGAAAAAGAAAGAAACAAGGAAGACGACTGAACTGATATGAGAGGAGATCCGGAAGAAGGGAGAAAAAGAGAAGATGAAAGAAGAGTACCTATTACGATTGATTAGATGATTCCACAAAAACCCAACTCGATCGCAGAGAGAGAGAGAGAGGGGGGTCCGAGTTTATGAAAAGCGTGGGGAGTTGGGTTACTGGCAAATGGCAAGCGAAGCGAAATTTCTTTCAGTATATATAATAATGGTATTGTGTATAATGGAATTTGTATAACTTAGTGATTAATTGTATTGTTGTTTTGTATGATGAAAAAATGAGATTGTTGATAACTAGGTATTATTTTATGTTTGTTATTGATTATTAACAAATGGGATAATAAGTAAAATGGCATATTTACTCTTGTTTTTGTTGTTATTGTTGTGAACCTGAAGTTCCCACATCGCTCGCACACGGGATTGGGTGTCTGCTTATAATCAGGGCTTGAAGCCTTTACTTGAG
Organism: Pogostemon cablin; assembly: GCA_023678885.1. Lineage (NCBI taxonomy): Eukaryota > Viridiplantae > Streptophyta > Magnoliopsida > Lamiales > Lamiaceae > Pogostemon > Pogostemon cablin. The sequence continues at coordinate 23,516,716 of CM042973.1, forward strand.
GACGCGTTTTAAACCCGTGAGGTCCTGAAGTACCAAAACGGACAATATCCACAAGCTGTTTATAACACGTTATCAGAACCCGTGAGGTCCTGAAGTACCAAACCGGACAATATCCACAAGCTGTTTATAACAGTTATTATTATTTTAATATTATTGTAATTAATAATATATAATATAATTATTAATTATTATTATTTATAATTATATACTTTGTAAGTATTTACATTTTTTATTTTATTTTTTATTTTTTTTAATTATGTTCATGTTTAGCCTAATAGGCTAAATTATTCATGTGTTGATTCATAATTGTACTAGTATGGAACTTATAAAATTTATGGCTAGAATATTCTGATAAGAATCTAGTAGGTTAGATAAAAATTAACTGGCCTTAAAATCAAATAATGTCTTAAATATGTTGCTCCTGTAAGTCCCAATTTTAACGGTTTGAAAGGCGTTGTAATGGGCATGTTGGAGGTTTTATTTGGGCATGATTTGAATTATAGATGCCGGTTTAATTTCTTATTCTGTATTACTTATTATTATTATTTATAATTATTATTATTACTATTATTATTATTATGTATTATTAATAATAATATTATTAATTATTATTTTTAATATTATTGTAATTAATAATATATATTATAATTATTAATTATTATTATTTATAATTATTATTATTACTATTATTATGTATTATTAATAATAATATTATTAATTATTATTTTTTAATATTATTATTATTTATCAATTATTATTGTTAATTAATTATAATTATCAATATATATTATTAATAATTATTATTATTTATAATAATAATAATTATTATTATTATTATTATGTATTATTAATACTTTTAATTATTAATTATTATTATTATTATATTAATATTATTTATTATCAATTATTATTAATTAATTATTATATTAATTATTATTATTATTATTGTTATTATTAGATAAGGATATAATGGTAAAATTGCATTTAATACCTAAGTATTAAATTGTGGTATTGTGTATCCCACCTATTGAGGTGGGATACACAATACCAAATGAATGGTATTATTAATATAGGGGTATTTTAATACCTTTGATCAAGTATTATTAATACATCGAGACAAACGTGGTATTACGTGGTATACTGCATCAATACCTAGCTAATCAACCCAACCAAATGATCGCTATATATACTATCCAATGCACTTGGTACATAAGTGTACGGGGTAACTTTTTATTCTATATTGCATGTTATTTAATATTAATTGTATATATATTCTTCACACTCAATTTTTCATTAAAAAAATTACTCCATCCGTCCCACAGGAGTTATGACATTTTCCTTTTTGGGTTGTCCCATAAAAGTTGTTACATTACCTTTTAAAGCACATGTGACCCACACAAAAAATATTAACATATTCACATGGGTCCACTCATACTCCACACACACCACTAATATATCTACACACTACACATTAAAGGGGTGCTTGGTTAGAGATATTAGGGGAAGGTAATGGGAATGAGAGGGTATTGACTCCCATTCATCATGCTTGGTTAGCTTGGTTAGGGGTAATGAGAATTCAAATCTCTCAATCATTCCCCTTGATTAAATGTATACCCCCATCCCTTCAATCACTTTCATTCTCATTACCATTACTCTCATCAATGATTCTCATTATCATTGTCATTCCAGAATTTGAACCAAGCGGCTCCTAAATATATTTCTTTCACTTCTCACTTCACTTTACATTAAAATATTAACTCCCTCCGTCCCGCCCAAATATCACCGGTTGTTTTTTGTGCGTAGATTAAGGAGTATTATTTTATATGTAGTGGTAGTTGTATTAGTAGTGAGTGGTGAGCCACAAATGATACATTTTTACTAAAAGTGAGAAATGAGGACATTTGGATAGGACGCCCAATATAGTAAAATGATGACATTTCGGTGGGACGGAGGGAGTACTCCTTAATCTCCGTGCCAAAAAAAATGTAACAATTATGGAATAGTTGTAGGTGAGAATTATGGAATAATTCATTTAAAATTATGGAATAGTGTAGGTGAGAATTGGGTAATTAATATTGACATAGATTTGTATGATTAGGTATTTCACTAAATATAGTTAACGAATGGGCCGAACTTTGAGAGGAATATTAGTGATTGGTGGAGAGAAGTTTTGGGCCGTAATGCATCTTCCAATTGCACCTTCAATTTTATTTTATTTTTTTCATTTTTCAAAATTTTGATATCTTAGACAGTAATTGCTTATTTTACAACACATTCATTCTAACAAGTAAAAATAACTCAACAGTTCATCTCAGCAATTTACTTTATTTTTATTCAAAAATAAAATAAAATGAAAATATAGTATGTATTGTTTATATTAATTTTAGTGAAAATATAGTCTGTATTGTTTATATTAATTTTAGTTTTAAGACAAAATATAGCATACCCCCTCCGTCCGGATTAAAGGGTGTCATTTGCTTTTGGGCACGGAAATTAAGGAGTATTGTTATTTAATGTGTAGTGGGTAGTTATATTAGTGGAGGTGTGTGTCACATTTTTAGTTGTATTAGTGGGTGTCTCATATGCATAAAAAAAGAAATGAGACCCTTGGGGGCGGACGCCCAAAAATAAAAAATGATACCCTTGAAAGCGGACGGATGGAGTACACATTATTTAAATTAAATATATACATTCACATTATTGGAATAAAAAAACAAAAAATAGGGCAAACATTGTATCATTCAAATTTTCCAGCTGCTACAGTAAAAACTCTAAAATGCATCAAAAGGAACAATATGATTTGTAAGATTGTTTTAAAAATGTTTTATTGTATTTTTAATTAGTTATCATTTTAAATATTTTTTATTTATATTATTAACTATTCATAAAATAATTTAATTAGACTATTATTAATTTTTTTACTAATTATCATTCTTTATTAAAATATTATTATTTTCTATCATGCTAATATTTTATAGTATATATAATATAATTGTGAGTATGTGGGTACCATATTTTGTTTTTATCCATATATACTAATTGCGAATACACGACTATAAATAATTTTTTTAATATTATCCAATTTAGTTATTTTCTTATATACACTAATTTTTCATGCTAATCTAGTGAGACATATCAAGATATATGAATTCATTATAAAAGCATGTTATATTGGTAATTTATTTATATTTATAGTTAGTTTAAGTATATTTATTTATAAATAATCATATTATAACATCGTATAATCATACATTAATGACTTATTTAATAAATTTTTTAAAATATACTTTAGTTATTAATAAGCATACATTATCTATATAACAATGATACTTAATACTCGTACTTTAACACTTTCACAGCCAAGGCTTTCACTGTAAATCTTGTGATCCCCTTCTAATATTATATACACCATATATTATTAGAATATTTAAATTAAGAAGAACCAGAGAGTGTATAAAAGTTTATGACGTAACCCCGATTTATAAGGAAGTAACTCTTGTATTTTTTTCATACTTTGAAGTTGGGCTTCAATTTGATTATCCTCTTCCTATTAATCTCAAAGTCAAAAGTCAACATTCAATCAATTAATCTATCATATTTTTATCTCCTACCTTGTTACACGTTGGGGAAAAGAGAGAAACAATTATCCCACACGTCTGTTTGGATTAATTAGTTTGAGATCCATTCAAACAAAATATGATATGGGAGATATTAGAAAAAAAAAAAAAAACATTACATATAAAAATCTTGAGGGCTTCTAACATATGAAGTACTATATATTTTTCTAAATTAAAATTGACATTTGATGTAAGCAATCCAGCATGTTACAAGAAAAGACTTTGTAATTTCGTTTATGGTTAATATTGGATATAAATTTTGAGCACAAAAAATTCTATTATATTTTAATGTTACATTTGTTATTTACATAGTTTAGATGAGTGATGCATGTGTGAGGTAGTACAATCCCAATCTTATCTTAAAATTATTTTTTCTTTAAAAATAAAATTTATTTATAAACTACGTATCATTTATCCATGATTCATAAAAGGATGTAAAATTATAATGGAAGATCAAGAAAATTTTTAATTTTATATGATATGTTAAAATGTGGTTTTGGGGGAATGCTTGAAAATATCAAGAAAAGAAATGGGGGAACGGCGACCGCAAGTTACAAACAACAGAATACGGTCAGCCGCAATCATTACTGCCTTTACTCGCCACTATTATAGTATATTCACAAAATATTACGTCATTAAATTATACTGATTTTTTTTATGATGAATTTTTTTTTTTTTTTTACAATAGTATCGTTTTAATATTTTAAGTAGTATTTTTTTTCTTTTCCTTTACTGATAAATTCTGACATCACAAATAAATAAAAGATTTAGATCGAATAAAAAAAAATTAATTTACATGTTTTAAGCCTAATTCTTTTATTATTAAAAATAATCATTCCTTGTAGTTTTTCGAAAGAGGAAAAAAGTGGTGACATGAGAAAAAATTGTTGGAAAAATGTCTGCAGAGTAATGAGAAAATTAAAAAAAATAAAATTGAGTAAAACCGTGTATTTTATTAATGACATGTTGCATTTTAGGATTTAATTAATTTATTACGTAAAGTTACTATTTTGTCATTTGATAATCAAGGGACGTTACTTTTTCTTTTTTCCTCCCAACAATCCTACTTTTGTGACAAGTTAAACGGGTGAAATTGTGCATGCGATGTTACTTATGAAATATTTTTGTCAATTAATAAAATCTAATGAAAAAAAAAAATTTGGTCGAAGAAGAATTGAATCTTAAATGAAGCTCATTGTTGTTGGCCGTGGAAGATTGCAGTATAACTTCGTTTAAAATAAGAAATACACAATATGTAATGTAACTGAAATTCAAATTCAATTACATAAATTGTTTTCCTTGCGAACATTTTGAGACATAATTAATCTTAAAAATAATAATAATAATAAAATATGTGCAGTTCATTTTAGGACGTTGTGAGAAAGGTTGCTCTATCATGAAAATTGTGTGCAATGATGAATGTGTGGAGAATAACTCAATAAGGAATATTAGGAACACACGCGTGATGATAAAGAAGATTTGAAATGAGAAAATTTTGAAAATATATCTTTAAAGATTATATTGAGATCTTTGTATTAAGTTAGAGAGAGTATGGTATAGACAAAGTCTCTTGTGAGACGGTAATTATGTAAGACGGGCCGACATGTTGTTAAAATATGCTTGTTATATAGATAAAATATATTAATTTATAATTAAAGTATGTTTTTCAGGGTACGATAAATAATGAATTAAAGTATATTTTTAAAATGTTATATAATATGATTCACTACCAATATACTTTAAGTACCAATAATATATTTTATTTATATAACAAATATGTTTTAACAATGAGTTGATCATTCCCACAAGAAAGTATCTCATATTTTATTTAAATAATGGGTATGTATAGTTTATTTAAGTAACATTTAAATTTTTATTTATTTTTATTTAATTTGTTGTGTAAAGAATTGAGCAAATGTTGGGGTGAACTATTGAGTTAATTATATTTTTGTGTTGAATATATTGTAAAATAGATCTAATAGTTGGAGATGATTTTGGAGTGTTATAATATGATTAATTACAAACATATTTTAATTATATACTCCTTTCGTCCCATAAAACGCTTCACATTTATCATTTCACGTTGTTTAAGAAAAATTATTCTTTTTGACCAAATTTGTTGATTTTAGAGGGTATTGTAGTATTTTTAGGTAATAAAAAAATATAAAGTGGTGATATATGTGTGAAAAAGTAGTGGCAAATTTGAAATTAATACTCCCTCCGTCCACCCGAAAGAGTGTCTTTTACTTTTGTGCACGTTGATTAAGGAGTATTATTATTTAATGTGTAGTGGGTAGTTGTATTAGTGGGCGTGTGGACCCCATAATTTTATTGTATTAGTGGGTGTGTGTGGGTCCCATGTGTGTAAAAAAGAAAAATACCCTATTTGAAACGGATGACCAAAATGGTAAAAAGACCCTTGAGCGGATGGAGGGAGTATAACTTTTGGAGTGGTTGGATAAAATGATACTCCCTCCGTCCCACGTATTTTTACCCACTTTCCATTTTGGGGTGTCCCACATATTTTTACCCATTCCATTTTTGGCAAAAATACATAATATTTTATTACCTACTTTTTACAATCCCAACAACTTTAACTACTTTTTTACACTTTATTCATCATTCCCAACAACTTTATTCACTTTTTCTTTTTAAATTACTAATTTATCCCTACTTTTTCTTATATTATATATTAAAAAAATAAAACGTCTTAATCTCCGTGCCCGTACAAACGGGTAAAAATACCCGGGACGGAGGGAGTATTTCCTTTTTGAGGTGGGAAGTGTTTTGTGGGACAAACAAATGAGAAAAGTATGAAGAGTATTATTGGACGGAGGGAGTAATAAACTTACTTTAATAATGAATCGACCCGTCTCATAAGAGAATACCTCATAAAATATAGTACACATATATATTCCCTATGTCCCACGTTTATGTATTTTTATTTTGGGCGTTCCATTAAAAAGTTTATATTTTTCTTTATAGTAAATGAGACTCATACAAAATATTTAAATATTTTAATGGGACTAAAACACTACTCTAATACAACTACCCACTATACATTAAAATATTATATTTTCCACTTCAAATAAAATATTATATTTTTAATTATCGTGCAAAAATAAATGTAAATATTTTAATGAGAGGAGTATATTTTTTGAAAAGAGCAACATGATATTGCAGCGGGAAATGGGCATTGTTGGAGGAAAAAGTGTGCGCCACAACTTCATTTTGAGTGTTGCCAGGGAAGAGGAAAAGATATAGTATTTGAATGCATCTTTTATGATATTTTAGAAAATATTTAATTATTAAAACATATTTTATTTTATAATAATTATATTTTAGTAGGTCATTATCTTACAATAAATTTTGTCATATAATCTATCCTGTAATCAATATGTTTACTTAATGTTAATACATTATGAGTGAGGCTTGCGTGCACCCGGGCGCACGAAACACATTCCGTGCGCCTTTAGAAATTTTGTATTATGCGTAAGGGCACATTAATTTGGTCTAAAGGGTATACACTTTAATTACTAAAAGGTACACAATTTTGTTCTAAAGGGTATACACTTTTCATTAATATTTTTTTTTCTTTAGAAAATAAAGGGTACACATTTTTATACTAAAGGGTATACAATTTAACACAAAATTCTAAAGGCGCACGGAGTGTTGTTCGTGCGCCCAGATTTTTCTTTAGAAAATAAAGGGTACACATCTGTATACTAAAAGGTATACAATTTAGCACAAATTTCTAAAGGCGCACGGAAAGTGTTCCGTGCGCCCGGGTGCACAGGAGCTTTTGCCATACATTATTGAAAAAAATATTATGAAATGTTAAATGAATAAAAATTCAATATCATTTTGTTGAAATATCTCAAATGAATTTAATATATTTAAATCCTAATTGGATTTTTCAGAATTGCAGGAGCATGCCCAATAAATTCTCTTATGAGACGGTTGTGAAACTGGTCGACTCATAATTAAAGTATGCTTATTATATACACTAGATAATACATGCTTATTTGTAGTTAAAATATGTTAATAATAAATTGTATTATAACACTCTAAAATTATATTTTAATTCTTCATTTATCATAATTTAGAAAACATACTTTAATAATTATTAAATATACTTTATCTATATAATAAGCATATTTTAACACGTCTTACAAACCGTGTAACGTATCACAATAGAATTTGTCATATTTATATATCATCCATGAATTTACTCCATATCAAGCCTTGAATTCACTAATTGGTTGTTAGTCTGTTATTTTTTTACTCATACATCCATCCTATAAAATAATACAAAATGAATCTAAAGAATATTTTTCTGAATATTAATTTGATTTGACTAAAACTAAAAAATCAAGCCTTGATCAACAATATTTTGTGGCCGATACAGAAAATTTCAATATCGCGAGATATCGCGAGAAGGAAAAATTCCGCGTACATTCTCATCGGATTCCATTGCCAATATTTTAAATTATTTTTTAGTTTTTAATAATTGCGTCATCACAGTTTCTCTCCCATACTCCACCTCCCACCTATCTTACCCTATTCCTCCCACTCTCAACCGTCCGATCTAATCTCAAATTACAACCTCCTCAATCAACACCACTCGCAACCAAACCTTCGTGGTTCACCACTCGCCGTATCGTGCCGCCACGTGTCCTTATATTCCACGTTTCATCTCTGAGAGCCTCGTATAAGTCTTACGCGTGAATTGTTTGAATTTACCGTTTTACCCTGCGATCGGTGAACTGGTTTGACCATGGTGGGAGAGGAGAAGACGTGCGGCGGAGTTATCTTCTGTTCAACTCTTTCAATTTTTAAAAATAATATTAAAAGTAATTCATAAATAAATTTAAATATTTAATGAGAGAGAGAGACGTAAGACAGAGAGTCTTCAATTTCTTCACCTCAATTCATTATCCGATGCCTTCAATCTCACTTCCTTTCTCTCTCTAAAAAGTTTTTAAATATTTTTTGGAGATATATACTGACTTCTCGTCAATTTTCTCTCTCAATCAATCTCTATTTCAGCGAAACCCTAAGGATTTAATTCGTATATAAAACCCTTCAAAATTCTTGATTCAATTTGTATATATTATTTCTGTGATTAATTGTTCATACTTGGTATAAATTCTTTCATTTTTTTTTTTTACTTTACTTTGATTTTTCTGCTTTTTCTTCATAAATAGCCGCAGCCCAAAAAGAAAAAAATACATGCAACAAAGTAGTTTTTTGAGGGATTTTGTTGTTGTGTATTATTATTGAATTACTTGATTAGAACCTGCTGACAGATTACCGTTTTTGGGTCCTTTTTTTTGAACTTGTTTTTTTCTGGTGGTGTGATTAATTAATGTGAAGAAGAAAAAACACAAGACGACGGCGTTGCTAGTGTAGCCGAAACGGTATTTTTGTTGCGATTTGCATGATTTTGTGGTGCTTTGAGTTGTAAGTCAAGTATGAAGACACCTGTAAGGGAAGGGTTTTGATCCTAGGTGTGGATATTCTTTGATTTCTATATAAAGGGCGGTGAGTTGTCCGAATGTTATGTTCATTAGAGCGGTGGGAGGGCTGAGCAGCTGTGGGTGGCGTGTGGTTCCGGCGATTGCTCATAAGGTTGTTTGCTGTGGTTTTGCGACATGAGGAATGATGGCCAGAAAAACGGTGATGGTGGAGCACTGTTACCGTGGGGTAGGGTGAAAACTCTGAGGACTTTCACAGGTTACCTGAAGTTTGTTACCTCCGGTGCATCGTCGGTGGCATCAACCGTCAGTTCGGCTGCATCAGCGATGGTGGACAGGGATGGTGAAATCAACTTTGATCAGGTGAGAAAACGGTTATCTGTTTTGTTTTTTATGTTACTTCTGTTAAAATTGAATGTGATTAAGTTGGTAGAGGTTGCCACAGCGTTGTATCTTCAGGAATGCATGAGTTAGCAAATGCGGTTTCTTTCATTCAATTCTTGGGTTTGTAGAAGTTCGTTTAGCTACCACTTATTTTGCAATCAGCCTAGTTATGTTACTTTGCGTTAGACAATTTTTCTTAATGATTACATTTTAGGATTGAATGAAGCAAGTTCTTCTTTTTGTTGCATTTGTGGCTCCTTAAGTTCTATGGTAGTACTTATCAGTTATATCTCCTCCATGCATGCATGGGATTTGGTTATAGCTAAAATAAAGTCATACATGAACTGAATGCATTGTAGCATTCTGTTATGCTCCCACTGGAACAAGTTAATTATTTGACATTTGAGTATGCAGTCAGCTTAGTTCTGTAACTGTATATCATATTATTTTTTAAATGATTAGTTATTAGGGTATAGAATGAATCAGGTTCTTCACTGCTCCTTAATTTTATATGCTAGTTCTTTTATTTCCTCAATGCAGGCATCTGTGGGATCTGATATTAGCTTACATAAAAGGCTAACAAGAACTCAATGCAGTTCTTGCTTTCAGTTCTTGGATTTGTAAAAGTTTGATTAGCTCCAACTTGAATAAGTTGATTATTTGACACAAATGAGGTTGCAGCTTAGTTCTGAAATTGTGTATCATTTTCTAGTGGCTAGTTTCAGGGTATAGAATGAAGCGAGTTCTTTATTGTTTTGTAATGCTCTCTATTTTTTTTGCATATTTATGTCCTTTAATCTTCTATGCCAGTATGCCTGTACTTTTATTTCCTTCATGCATGCATCTGTGGGATCTGATATTAAAAGGCATGCAATTTTCTCTCGTTCTCTGATTATACTTTTATTTCTTTCATGTATGCATCTGTGGGATCTGATTATATAAAAAAAGGCATACAAGAACTTAAGCAGAGAGTTGATTCTATGCATGTCTGTCTCTGTAATTGAGAAATACTACTTTAACGCATAATTCTGCTCTCACCTCCTTCATGGAAGCATCAGCCACACAAAAAAAAAATTAACAAAGTTTGATTAGCTATGGATGCTGTCGGTATTTGTTGTTGGTGTCATCCACATTTATTTCATTGTCTTCTCCAAAGTTTTGTTTCCTGTGTCCCAAATTGAGGGTTAGAGTCTCGAGTGATTGATTTTCTCTTCTCTAAGAAACCAGGAGATGGCAGCGGAGTTGGGTTTTGTGAAGAGATTCTTAAAGTAGTTGTGTTTTATTTGGGTAGCCTTACCTTTTATATTTATTGACTGATTTGTTGTTGTCGTATAGCAAATGAACTTTAATTGTGCTTGTGGATAACTTCCATCAATTTATTTATATAGCCAAAACTTTTGTTGTTTCCTGTCGTGTATATTGACATGTTTTACCTTTTGATCCTCTGGGAGGAGGGTTTGGTGGTGGTGGGATCTGTGACGTACCTTTTCAGAAAATTTGTCCGTTTAAACATTTGAGCTATTGGTTGAATTAATGGAGCCGCTTTGGACGTAGGGTGGTGTATTGGGATATGCCGTATACGTTAAACTTGCCTTTTCAGCCACTTTAGCCGTTTCAGCATTTAGCACATTGGTCGAATTAATGCATTTGTTTCATAATCTCCTAAAAACCTCCTCCCGAAGTAGTCCGACAAATTTTCATGCTTTTGTGGTCGGTGGACGCTGTTTTGTCGTCATCCGAGTTAAATAATCAAGTATTTCTTTGGGAATTTTATATCTTCTGTGTATTTTTGGGTTCTTGTATTAATTATTTCTATGGATTGAACCATTACTATTGTGCTATCATATTCAAAACTTATTAGATAACCTCAGAGTCGGGACATTCTAAAAATTTTCACCAAATAAAACTCTCATTTTTCCGCGGTGGGTCTAAAAACTACTTATGCTTTGAAAGCCAATTAGTTTTGAGAAGCAATTGTTTAGTGCTGTTGTTTATTTTGCATTTAGTGGCAATGAATTTGACATATTATTGCGCGTAGGTAGCTAGCTGGTGGCAAATAAAATTTTCATGTCCTTTTAATGTCTGTATTTGTATATGTTTCCTTTAATGGTGCTCCAGAGGTTGGGTGTACCAGGATATGCAGTAAACTTTCCTTTTTGGTCAATTTGGCTGTTCCCCACTCTCTAGTTGCCTGAATATTTTATGTTTTTCTGTCATCATCCATGTTAATAATTAAGCGTTTCTTGAGTGTTATGGGCTCTTGTCATCAGCCTGGCCCTGGAAATTTATTATGGCTAATTTTTTAACTACTTGTTTTGTTTATCATTATAAAAAAAATGCATTCTAGATTCTCTGCCATTTAAGAAAACTCTTTGATATGTCAAAGTTAAGCCTTGAGGTTGTACTCTGACATACAACGGATTCAAATGTCTAAAAGTTTCCAGCAGCCTTTGCAAAAAATGCGCATTATACTTGTCTTCTTTATATATGACAGCTTGGAGTTTTGCTCCATGTGTGTTGAGAAATTTCTTCTTGAGCATTTCTAAAGCCTATATAGTTGATGATTCGGGATAATTTGTTTATTTAACTGTCATCTCTTATCACCTCTCTCTTCACAGAGGTGACATACCCTGGCTTCAAGTTTCACCTTTTGTTATTAGGTATATGTGACTATCATCACTGCATTTTCATTTTCCGGGCTATTTTTACTTTATAGTTCCTTAGCTTCTTTTTCTAACTTAACCTAAAGTCTGCATGCTTTCTGACACATGTTTATGAGATTCTATTGCTAAAGGTTGCTCCATTATGTTCCTCTTTCAATTTAAGGTATGCTGGGCTGGTTTTGATAAACTAGAACTTGAAGGAGGTATCACGAAGCAAGTTCTCTTGCTGGGGTTCAGTACTGGATTTCAGGTCTGGGATGTTGAAGCAGCAGACAATGTGCGAACTATAGTCTCCAGGCATGATGGACCTGTGTCATTCATGCAAATGCTGCCAAAACTTGTGGCATCAAACCAATCTGGGGATAAATATGCAGAAAATCGCCCATTGCTGATTATTTGTGCTGATGGATCCTTTTCTGGAGATGTGAATGTTCAGGAGGGATCAGTCAAATCGGCCATCCCAAATAATGGATCCATCCAACAGTGCAATGGATCAGTTAATGGTAGTTACATGCCAACAGTAGTTTGGTTTTACTCCTTGAGATCTCAATCATACGTGCATCAACTAAGATTTCGGTCAGTTGTCCATTTAGTACGATGCAGTTCTCGAGTTGTTGCAGTCTTACAATCGACTCAGGTATGTTGTCCTTGGCCATGCATGAGGGTGCATGTGAAGCTACAATTTGCATTTTTCTTGTTCAGGCCTGATCCATTTTGTTACAGATACACTGTCTCAACGCTGCCACGTTAGAGACAGAATATACAATCCTTACAAATCCAGTACCGGTTGAATCTTATGGACCTGCAAATACTGGTGTTGGTCCCCTCGCTGTTGGCCCTCGGTGGATTGCTTATAGTGGCAATAAAGTTGCAATATCTAATCCTCGTCGTGTGAGTCCACAACATCTTGCCCCTTCTCCTAGTTTTCCTTCTCAAGCATCAAATGGAAGCCTAGTTGCACATTATGCTAGAGAGTCAAGCAAACAACTTGCTGCTGGTATTGTGACTTTAGGGGATATTGGGTACAAGAAACTCTCAAGGTACTATTCTGAGCTGTTACCTGAAGGCAACAACTATCAATCAGGGACTGTTCGCGTAAATGGTGTTTCTAATGGAAATCTGCCTGTTGCTGACCATGGGATGGTATGCTATATTCTTTGCAAGTCTACTAAAATTTCTGGATTGTGTTACTTATCATTAGGCGCAGTTTGTCCTTTATTTAATAGTGTACTCTTTTTTTTTTTTGCATCTTGACATTCTGTGGATGAGAGACCCAGTGTATTTGTTTATGGCTGCTGCATGCGTATCTGTTAGCATTGATGATTGCGATTTCTTTTTCCTTCTTAATTGATGTTTGATGCTTGCACATCCTTACAATTTCCTTGGTTTAAATTTGGTACTTTCCTTTTGTTAATCTATCAGGTCATTGTCAGAGATATTGTCAGCAAAGCTGTGATTGCACAATTTAGGGCACATAGAAGTCCCATTTTATCACTGTGCTTTGATCCCAGTGGTATGCTCTTAGTGACAGCTTCAGTTCTTGGTCACAACATTAATGTCTTTCGAATAATGCCTTCTCTATCTGAGGGATCCTCTGGATCTGCATCTGGGCCATCTTATGTCCACCTTTACAGGTTGCAACGTGGCGTCACTAATGCTGTAAGATGAATTATTGTTTCTTGACTTGACAATTTTCGTGGATAAATTTAATGTTTAGTTTGGGTAGAGTTCAAATACCATGGCAATGTTTTTTCAGGTTATACAAGACATAAGTATTAGTAGAGATAGCCAATGGATTATGATCAATACATCAAAAGGGACAGGTCACCTTTTTGCTATATCTTCATCCGGGGGATCTGTTAGTTTCCCACCTACTGATTCTCTTACTGCTGAAAGAAATAGTGGGTCCAGCTTGATGACAACACCAAGTTCAGCATTACAGGTTCTGACTCAACAGAGTATCTGTGCATCTGGTCCGCCAGTTGCACTTTCTGCTGTTAGTCGAATCAAGAATGGAGGCAATGGTTGGAAAAATGTAGTAAGTGGTGCTGCAGCAGTTGCAACTGGGCGCTCCAGTCCTATCTCTGGGGCAATTGCATCAGTTTTCCACAACTGCAAAGGCAATGATATGAATGGAGATGTGAGTGCTCTGAGGAAAAACTATTACCTGCTTGCTTTCTCACCTTCTGGGTGTATGATACAGTATGATCTGCATTTTTCTGATGGTGCTACTGCTGGAGCAAGTGCTGATTTAATTGTTGAGGCAATCCAGAAATGGCATATATATCAAAAGCATAATCGCAGGGACCGCGGAGATACTGTTGATATGTATGGGGAGAATGGAAATTTGGATAGCAGTAAAGTATATCCTGAAAGAATGAACAGTGCAGATGATGCATTTTCTGATGCTTTTCATATAACTGGAAAGGAAAAGGTAACAAATGAGGAAAAGCATCATATGTATATATCTGAAGCAGAACTTCAGATGCATCAAAATAAGAATCCACTTTGGGCAAGATATGAGGTATTATATTGTTGTTGGGGAGTTAAGATGTCAGCTAGGTGATTACTGTGCTAATATCATCCTTCTTTATGTTCTCTTTGGACAGATATACTTTCAGACATTGCAGACTGATAACCCGAATGATGAAGGTGCTTATGGTGGAGAGATTGAGATCGAAAGAGTCCCTGTTCGTATGCTTGAACCTAGGTCAAGAGACTTAGTTCCGGTTTTTGATTATCTTCAAAATCCCAAGTTTCAACAGGGGAGGTATGTTGATATGGTTCATTATGAATCTTTTTGATGTAGAATATGTTTTTACCATATATGGTATTGGAAATGCCTTGTGTTGGTTGCACTAGTACCTTGTATGTGGCTCAATTTGTTATCCTCTTGTATGTTTATGCGACATGCATTCAGGAATGGATATGCCATGCTTCTATCTTTTGGCTAAAATTTTTATGTTAAGTAATTTCTTATTATGCTAATGTTGATTTTCCTTTCTTGATGCTCAGGATTTCTGCAGTAAGTTCTGAAAACAATGATCAATTTCAGCCTCAGGGGTCTGAGGGTGGAAAGGTTGTATCCAGCAGTAGTTTTGGTTCCCTTCACTCCACTGCCAATGGTGGTATTTTAGAAAATGAATTGGCCAGTGGTCTCGACGGTGAAGGCCTGGATGGTCTCCCTTTTTTTACTGAAACCAACAGGGGCTTTGTAAATACTAATGGCACCCCAATAATTAACACTGATCATGAGGAGACTGTAAATACTAGTGAACCCTCTGTAAGAGAGTACCAACTTAGATCTGTAAATAATAGAGATGGCTTCATCATGGAGAATCGATTCACAGAGGGACATGAACTTGAGTAAGGTAATTAATTCTGTAATGGTTCTCATATCTCTGAATCTATCACTTGTTAAAAATGCTGTTCTGACATGGTTTCTGGTTCGATGAAAAATATTTAGATGCATGAATCGTAACAGGTGACAGTGCTTCCAGTCGATCTTTATTTCCCGTAGAGTGAAAAGTTTTTTTTTTTAATTCCTCAGGTGATGATATTCTTTTATTGTCTGAGAGGTTGCTGTGGAGGTTTCAAGCTTGGGGTGGAATATATAGAAAAAAGTGAAAACTAGGTGCTTTGGATTGTGATGGAAGTGTGTACCTTGTGTTTGATCACATTCTGAAAATTGTAAATAAATTTATCAGATTTATAAATTCAATAATTAGCATCAATATGTATACAACATAATGTTTGCATTGTCATTGCTTTTTACCTTGCCATCTTTTCTTTTCAATGAGTTCTACATTTATACATGCATATGGTGGGTCCTGTAAGTACTCTACCCGGTGTATTCCACCGGATATAGTACTCGTACTGTTCGTATGGCACGTACTATATGTGCCACACCAGAGTGACACAGGAAATCCGGATCCTTTGTGTGCAGATGGGTGACGTGCTATATGTGCTACACCAAAGTGACACATGGAATCCGAATCTACTGCACGTCGTGGAATCCTCGATGTATGAGGATTGGAAGATGAGGATTTGCAAGATTAGACAAGGATGGTGTGTGTGTGCACATGCAATGCATCAAGTTTGCGTAGGTTTTCATTCTGATAAGTTTTGTATGATAAGATTAGGACTTGGCAATTCCTTATTTGACAGGTATTCTCTTCATCAAAGAAGCTTTAAAGGTGAGATGAGTAAACAATACGTAGTCAATTTGAGATATTTGCTACGTGAGGTATATTTTGATACCACTCCAATTGATCAACTAGACAACGTTAAGACAATTGATAATGATTTGATTACTACAGAACTGATTCCAAAAGAAACAAAGAGTTGCGAGTTGGGCTGGGAGTTTTGAGATGCGAGTGCACAGGCAATTAAAGAGTATTATTATTTTGTATAAAATGAATAATTGTATTAGTGAAATGTGTTGGGTTATGAGTGAGTCTTTTTTCCAGAAAGAAAAATGAATATTTTTAGATTGAATGCCCAAAATAGTAAAATATATATATTATTAACGAACTGAGGGAGTGTAACGTTTTATTCCTCGAATTTAATATTTTTCTTTAGAATTACTGCAAATTCATGTAGCATAATTTCTTTTCGAAGGAAGATTTATCACAAATAGTTTGCTATAACAAGCTCGATTATATTTGATAATGCTTTACAAAGTTGACAAAAACATACAAAAACCTCGACATTTGACATCTGCTTAAGGAGCATATCATTCACAAATTCATTACAAATGCGTTATTTTAGTTTAATATTTGTATGTTCTGCCTGTCACGAGTTACATGTTCATAAGCATCATGAAACAAAATTAAATTCAAAGTAATTAAGACTGATTGATCAATTATGACTATGAGAAATCATAAATCTTATGTTCTCACAATCTCATTCGGATCTTCACTCCTCTCTAGCCAAATATTTCATTTCATTAGATAATCGTATAGATATTATTATGAGTCAAACTAGAGTGCACTCAATGAGAACCATTAGATTAAAAAAAAAAACCAATACCGCATTTGGATCAAAGTAAAATATTAAAATTTTAAAAAATTAAAATAACTAATCCCTCCATCCGCTTCTAAGGTATCCATTTATTATTTTTGGCGTCCGCTTCAAATGTATCTATTTCCCATATTTAGTAAAAAAGTACATAATATGGCCCATCACTTTCCTCTAATACAACTACCCACTTTACATATAATAATAATACTCTTTAATCTACCTGACCTTAGAACTGGACGGAGGGAGTATACCCTAAAATGTAGCATATAAATCTAGGTATACTCATGCACCACATAATAACCCATTATTATATTATTATTGATATTATTTAACGTGTAGACCAAATTATATTTCATCTAAATTGGGGAGACCTAAATTAATAGTCGTGGTTTGAGTAATCAAAAGTAATTCAAATATTTAAGAATCAGATCGAATGAAGAGTATCATTTGGTTACAAAATTTCAAGGCTTGACAAAAATAAACGATTCTAAGAAACGAAATACTATTATTTTCTTTGTGACAAATTAACTATTACCTATCTAAAAAATTAGTTAATATATCATGAGATTTCTAAAGGATAATACTTCTTTATTTAGAAAAGTTATAGTTTGCACTGCAGAAGTGTGATTCTTGATCCGATTTCATTTGAAACTAATTCCATTGAATACAACTCCTTACCAAATCACAATATTCTTTTGAAATTTTGAATAACACCAAAAAGAATTAATTAATGATAATTTACAATAATAACAAAATTTCTTATGAAACTGTACTTGCATGATGATCTATGAAGCAAGTTAAAGTATAATTGTTTTATATGTAAATTATACTTATTAGTTATTAAAGTGTGATTTTTTTTAAGTATGATGAATAATACATTAAAGTATGATTCTAGTGTGTATATGACTCATTGAAGACATAATTTTATTTATATAATAAGCATACTTTAATAATGTGTTGATTATTCTCACAATTCGTCTCATGTATATCCGTCTCATGAAAGAGTGTCTTTCGTTAATATACGGAGTAATAGGAGTACAATTTTATTTTTAAGTATAGTTTCATATAAGTTGATTACATTAACGGAGTTCCTAGACTCGTACATCCCACTCATGATTGTTGTTCAACTAAGTACTAACCTTTCTTTTGAAAAGAAAAGAAAAAATTAAATAAAACTAAGTACTAACCTTAAATGAACTCAATGGATTTAAAAATAAAATTAGTCATTTTCGATTCAGAAAGTATGTTATATCACAGGCCACAAAAATATTATTTATTAAAATACTTCATGTGGAGGCAAAGTGAAGCAACACCAAACTACAACCCCCCTCTTGCATTAATTCTTCAATTAAACAAAAATAAAAATAAATAAAAAGACACAAAATTTGCCAACTTCCCTTCTTGAATACTAAGCCAAACATGAGGCTTTTATTCTCAGTCTTCAGTCTCTTTCATTCAAACAACCTTTCTTCTTCCCTGTCAAGATTATATTTGACAATGAGAAACAAATACATAAATATAACATTCATACATCAAATAGCCTATATTCTAAGCAAGGTTAGGTGATCGATAGCAACTCTAATCACCCCTCAAAACCTTCCTTTTTCAGCATTTTTTTTACTTCACATTTGAGATTCAGCTTCTTGGTTGTGGGTGTTTTTCTGGTGTTCGTTTTGTCCTCTTTACCGCTTTTGGGGGGGACGAAGAGGAACTCGGAAATGCAGCTGCATATATCGCCCAGCTTGAGGCACGTCACGGTGCTGCCTGCAAAAGGTTTTAGAGAGTTCATTAAAGTGAAGATTGGATCAAGAAGATTGTCTTACCGCTTGCTTTTCTACTCGCTTTTGTTCTTCACGTTTCTTCTTCGGTTCGTCTTCGTGTTAACTGCAGTTGACAGCATTGATGGGGAAACCAAGTGTTCATCTATAGGTACGCTTATGATCCATGCGCGCCTACATACTTGATCAAGTAGAGAGATATAAATAGGGATTTTATGCAAATATAGATGTTGGAAGAAACTGAAGTTAATTTAAAATGCATTTTTTGAAGAATTTGGTTATCCACCAAAAATTGTCTTCAAGATTTTATTAATCCTCAAGAATTGCAAATATGTCATCACTGCTATGCCTTTCATATGAAATACAAAATAGAATAATTCTGCAGCTCAAGATTAAACAGATTAAATATTAAAGGTGAAGCATTCAAACAGTAATCCTAATGAATCTATTCCACCACCTTGTTATAATCAAAAGATATATGTGTGTGTGTGGCTTCATTTTTAAATTCTGAGTATGCAGAGAGAGAAAGTGTGTGTGGTGAGAGAAAGAGAGAGCTCCAACAAACATAAAAAAAAATCAGTTGCAATCCCTCACTGGATATCTGACTTTAGGGTATCCATTACATCAAGCTCAAATTAGAGCCCCATTTTCACAACACTGATAAAATACTCTCAATAAAAATGCAGGTTGTTTGGGGAAGAAATTAGGACCAAGAATTCTGGGAAGAAGACTTGAATCCAATGTAACTTCTTGAGCTGTACTCTCCGTGTTCATAAGATGTTTCTGTAGTCCCTCTACACCAATGTTCAAGTAACATTTAAATCAATGAATGAAAAGTTCCATCCTTACCTGGTTTTATGATCAGGTTCCTGAAGTTATGTATCAAGTACTGGAAGAACCGGCAGATAAAAATGATCAAAAATCAGAAGAATCTGTTCCTCAGACATTAGAAGAATTTGTTTCCGAAATGAAGGATGAACAACCAGATGCCAAGACCTTCGCCATCAAACTGAAATCCATGGTACTATGAAGTAACATGTCCTTGTATATCACTTTAAAAGTTCAATCATATTCAATGTATGGTAAGAAGTGAGACTAATGTTATCCGAATGAACAACAACTAATGAGGCTATCAAATATTGGTCTCTCTCTTTTCGAAGGTAACATTTCTTGAAGAAAGAACAAGAACAGCAAAAATACAAGAATACCTGTATCGCCATGTGGCTTCAAGTAGTATACCGAAACAGCTGCACTGCCTTGCACTAAAGCTAGCAAATGAGCACTCTACTAATGCGAATGCAAGACTTCAGCTTCCCTCAGCAGAGCTTGTCCCTTCCCTAGTTGATAACTCTTTCTTTCACTTTGTCCTCGCCTCTGATAACATCCTTGCTGCCTATGTTGTTGCCTCATCGCTTGTTCACAACTCGCTGCATCCAGGAAAGGTAGTCCTACATATAATCACAGATAAAAAGACATATGCACCAATGCAGGCATGGTTCTCCTTGCATCCCTTAACACCTGCAATTATTGAGGTTAAAGCTTTGCACCACTTTGATTGGTTTACTAAGGGGAAGGTCCCTGTATTGGAAGCCATGGAGAAAGACCAAAAGGTGCGCTCACAATTTAGGGGAGGATCATCCGCTATTGTGGCTAATAACACCGAAAAGCCTCGTGTTATAGCTGCAAAGTTGCAGGCACTGAGCCCCAAGTACAATTCATTGATGAATCATATTCGTATCAATTTGCCAGAGGTTTGTTTCTAACTCGTATATCCTTCTCAACTATATTTTTGTAAAAATAAAACTATTCTCAACTCTGCTCAATCTATTGCAGCTATTTCCAAGTCTTGAGAAAGTAGTGTTCCTAGATGATGATGTTGTGGTTCAAACTGATCTTTCGCCTCTTTGGGATATTGACATGAATGGAAAAGTAAACGGAGCAGTGGAAACATGCAGAGGAGAGGATAAGTACGTGATGTCCAAGAAGTTAAAAAGCTATCTGAACTTCTCTCACCCTCTGATTTCAAAGAACTTTGATCCTAATGAATGTGCATGGGCCTATGGCATGAATATTTTTGATCTGGATGCTTGGAGGAGAACAAATATAAGTCAAACATACTACTACTGGATTGAAGAGGTATACTTCTTATCAACATTAGGAGACACTACACATTTGCAGCATATTATCTTAACAATGAGAAATGAAAGCTTACAAATTCTCCAATGATGTCGATTTTCATTTGCAGAATCTGAAATCAGAACTAAGTTTATGGCAGCTAGGGACCTTACCTCCAAGTTTAATAGCTTTCCACGGCCATGTCCATGTTATCAATCCGTTCTGGCATATGCTAGGGCTGGGCTACCAGGATAACACCGCCATAGCAGATGCCGAAAGCGCTGGGGTCATCCACTTTAATGGTCGAGCAAAGCCATGGCTCGATATAGCATTTCCACAGCTCCGGCCTCTATGGACCAAGTATCTTAACTTCTCTGATAGATTCATAAAGAGCTGTCACATTAGAGCATCTTAGAGCAAATTCATCATGTGAAAAGCTTTGAGTTTTTTTTACACTAGTGAATCAGAGACAAGTACACATGGAGAGTTCTTCGCGAGCATAAGGATTCCCGGGCAGAGACGACAACCTTCAAATTTTGGAAACTGTTCCTTGATAAAGAGTTCTTGATATTCTCAACTTACACTAAATTTTTTTTCCAAATAACTAATTTATCTCGATGCAATGCTTGGTCAGCTGTTTTCAAGCATTATGAGTATTGGAGCTAAAATGCAATGTATGAGACGATATTGTACCAATCGAGATTAATGCAATTCCTAGAACAGATGTTGCATATATAAAGGACTAATACAATCTTTTTTATATAATTTTCATAAAAAAGGATTATACAAAGATCACAGCACATAAATGAGTAATCAAGATGCAAACTACTCAATACCATTTACTTCTTTCCAGTTACATTTGAAACCAAACCTTTCAAGAACTTAGCAGACTTGGTTACTGGGGAGTTGATAGCCATGAGGTTGTACAAGACGTTTTCGACTTCTGCGATCGAGGGCCGTGATTTAAAACTAGAAACAACTCTTAATTCCCCTTCTTCTTCCTCAACCAACACATTCCATTTCTCACCACTCACAACCCCATCTTTCACACACTTGAAGATCACACCCTTCCTCTTACTCAAGATTCCTCTAACCTCCAATCCCATGAACGAATAAACCACATCAAACGACCCCAAGAATCCACTCAGCTCTCCCAACTCACCCTCCTCCTCAAAACTCCACTTGGGATTGAAAATCACCACCGGCCTGGGATTCACACCGTCGCATACTGCCTTCATAACCGCCAATTGAGAAGCCTCCGGCGAGAAAAACACCACAACATCAGCAGTTCTGACGTTCTGATCAAGAACTGATGATATGTCA
Source organism: Pogostemon cablin (assembly GCA_023678885.1). Lineage (NCBI taxonomy): Eukaryota > Viridiplantae > Streptophyta > Magnoliopsida > Lamiales > Lamiaceae > Pogostemon > Pogostemon cablin. The sequence goes on from CM042973.1 coordinate 23,539,095, forward strand.
ATGTTTTGGACCGAAACATCGGATGAGTGAGAATCAAAAGCCTCAATGGCGGCTTGGGTTGAGCTCTGGTTTGGCCAAAATATAAGAATCTTGACTTGTGGGACTTTTCTTCTCACGGACATTTCACCAAACACTTGGAGTGCCAACTGAGATAGCGAATAGGGTGAGTCGTCTGTCACCGGAATCTCCACACGGAATCTGGGCTGCTTAATTTTCTTGAGCTTTCCGGCGAGTTTTGGGTTGTTGAGGGGCTTCTCTAAGGTGGACGAAAGCGAGGTCTTAGCTTGAAGAATCGCTTCTTCCTTGGTGGTGGGTGGGTTGGGAGAAGCAGATGATAGGGTGCATTTTGGACATAAAAGTGGGATTCTCGGATGGAGCTTTTGTTTTTCATTTCTGTAAGAAATCAACACACGATGTCTTGTAACTGAAAAGGATAACATAACTGTCTTTCTTCCTTGGAAGAACAAAGGATTTGAAATCTTGAATGTTTGAACAGGGATTTGGAATTTCGAAGCCATTTTAGGACAAACTCTGTTACCAAATGAGAGATAAAGAAGAGAGGAAGCCTCACACAATCTAAAGAGAGAGAAAGTGGATAATGTATTGATTTATTATAATTATAATTATTTCCTGTTATTTGCCAATTATTACACCATAATTATCAACTGAATTATCATGGCATTCAACTTTTTTTTTGGTAGAAGTAGTTTTGAAATACAATTATGCAGAATCAGACATTTAAGGGCAAGAACATAACAGAGAGTCGAAAACACTAGGCAGACAAAACTTATTACAATTTACAGCATAAACTTGACTACAATTAAAAGCGCAACAAACACAACTGGTCTCAATAATCCACCAGAGATCCAAGTTAGACAGTTTTAACAAGAAAGTAGCAGTCAAAGAGCAAAGACCAACAGTCGAACAATTAAACCACAACAAAGCACGCACTTAAGGGGTCTACTACACACATCTTAGGCAACGGGTGGGCGCAGCACATGGTCCTGAGATGTATCGACGGCTGCTGGTGGCATGAACTGCCACATGGCAACGCCCGGGTAGCTGATGATTGGCATCAATTTGTTGCCAGCAGCTTGGCCTTGGGCAGCAAATGCAGCCGGGATGGTTGGAGGAGTGGGTAAGAAGCCAGGTTGGGGAGCGCTCATCGTCTTCAGCTGCTGCTCCAGCTTCTCCTTCTCACCCTTGAGCCTTTGCTTCTCATCACGAAGCTCGTTCTTCTCAGCCTACAAACATCATAAACAATTAGTAGTTGCCTTCATATCCGGATATGATTACCCATATTGAGCTTGACAGACAGAATTACTTTCAGTTCCTTGATCTTCTCCTGGAGATTTGAGTTTGAATCTTTCAGCTTCTGAGCTTCACCTCTTAGTTGGGTTACCATACGGACGGCATCAACCAATATAGCAGCTTTGTCTGTCTTGGGAGGCCTCCCGGGCTCAAGAAGAGCACCTAATTCCATAAATCTAAATAACAGGCAACAGATATCACGAGATGTAATGGTCAACAGGAGAAACAGTAGAAAAATAATTGTACAGCAGACTTACTTGTCATTAAGCCTATCCCTTCGTTGTTTCTCCCTGCACGCTTTGGAGCTCGAGGGACCACATGCCTCTGTTCTTGCTCTGAGAAGTTATACAAAGATCTGAGGTGATGTATTGTTTGAATAAATGGAGGTTAAAGAGCAATTCCAGGTATCTAGTTAAATGATGTATCTTCCAAACTGATAGATACCACAACCCGTCGCCCCATTCTTTTTTTACAAATACATTTCATCCAAACTGGAGCATTAAAAACTCCAAATTATTATGTGCAAGTACTTGGCTGAAAGTTCAGACCAATTGAACAACCATAAGCAATAACAAAAAACTTCTAACCCTTTTTTTTTAATGCTTCAAATTATTAAGTACTTGGCAGAAAGTTCAGACCAATTGAACAACCATATGCAATAACAAAAAACTTCTAACCTTTTTTTTGACCCAGTCTCCTTCTGTACATCTGAGTCTACAAATGATCCATCAATTTCAACACTATCAGCAGATAAACCACCGAAATAAATTAGTAACAAATGAGCAGTGTTATCCATGTTTTCTTGAGTGAAACAAGAAAGAAACACAAGCGCAGTGCAGGGAGAGAGAGCATTTCAAAAAGCACTTAAAAAAGGTTGTCAAACTAAAGGGCGCAACAGATATAACAGGCTTATAGTGTCTTCACACAAGATGCTTATTATCTAGAACATAAAACTTAAAAGCAGGAAATTGGTTGTTTTCTGCTTCTACTTAAATATATAAGATGTATATATTCTACCAAACACTCCAACCTTCATACAAATCTTGCAAAAACCACCACTTTTACTATTACTAGTCTATGACTTTTCCTCACAATTACTACATTAAATCAATTCTTAAAAAAGTATAAATTTCTGCAAACCCCCCAAAGTAGAACATATTAAGAGGGTGCTTGCAAACCCTATTCGGCTGGTAGAAGAATCCCTTTTCTTAAAAAAAAAAAAAAGAATTCCTTTTTAGCATCTTTTAACAGATTAATAATATAATAAGTTGTCACAAAAAGAGTGAATCTTTTATAAACATTCATAATTTTTCATAAAAGTTCGAAACAGCTAATTGGTAAATACCACCTACTTTAGATTTTGTAACAAAAAAAAATAGTATAAAAATTAATTGTATCTTCAAAAGACAAATCACTTGCAAACACACACAAAGAATGAAAAGATGTCTAACTAAAATTGCAACTTTTTTTTTACAGAAAAACTGCAACCACTTAAGTGTCATGTGAGAAACATCAAAGAAAATAGGTCATATTGCCAAACTCATGTCTGAACTGTATTAGTTTGGTACTAGCAATCATAATAAATATGGACCACTAACCCAAAGACAAAAGTATGCTAGGAAATCTAACATCATTACATCATGAAAACAATATCCCTAAGGAATGAACACAGAGAATCTCATGACACAAAGTGATTATACTGTTCCATTGAAACAGTATGGCTGGACTTGCAAAAACAACATGTTTTCATTTTCCAAGATAAAACACACAGGCAGAGACTATATATTCTTGCACACAGATTATTATTCTCATCAAGGGCACTCTTATCCAGAAACATAGTTGTTAAGGCTTGCAAGGACCCTGAGGCACGCGCCACTTGTACAACCTGCCCTAACATAATAATACAACTGTACAACATATATATACACAAGTATATCCTACTTAAAATATAATTCCCTAACTAAACAAATAAAAATCAAAGAACATCAGATAAAGATGCAAAATTACTCATAAATAACATTATAACACATAGAACATCCATACATAATCAACTTCAAAGTTAAAATCTTCAACACAAGATAAATAATATAAGTCAATAAAACAAATTCTTCAAGTTATCTAGTTTCACATAATAAGTCAATAAAACAAGTTGGGTACTTTTGCTTGGTTTGTCCTAGTGTATTTATTTATGAAAACCTCAAAATCGTAACCGTAATTCAATATACAAGTCAAATCACCCCCCTTTAAAAAAATTCCCCAAAAAATAGGGGTAATTGGAACTTATTTTGGAGGTGCACCTTTTTGAGAAGGAAAAAGAGTAAAAGACACAGAGAGGCGACTACCTCTTGTACATTGCCTTAATCACCAAATTAAAAAAAAAAAAAGGCACATGGGCTAGCCACTCGAGCCTCCTGGCCTCTGATGTGCCTCTAACAACTATGTCCAGAAAACTAACCAAATCATGATAATTGATAATCAAGATAAATTGCCACATTTAATTATCAAGAAATATCCAATTTCAATTTTTTATAGCATATGAATATATATATGTTCATAAACTCTGCCGAAATCATTTTACAGTAGCCTCAATGCCCCACCACCCACATAAAAAATACGCATGCTTGAAAGGCTATATCCCATGTATAATGAGGAAAAAAGTACAGGCAAAATACTAGAGTCTCTAGAATGTGTTCCACTGGGAAACTAAAAATCAATACAATATAGACGGGCAAACTGCAGCAAGTTTTAGCATATAAAGCTAAGTTAACTGGTCAATACTACATAATAAGGGTTAAACTGAAGAATTACTACAACATATAAACCCTCTTTTGGAACAATAAAATATCAGAGGAGAAAGACAATAACTAAAGTAGTAATATTCACTTCAAATAATAACTACGGTGAAAGCCCCCTGAGAATGCTCAAACAATTTGGACTGTACAACAATTCAGAAATTGGATTACTCAAACGTTATTCAAAAGCATAAAGCCCAGAAAATTACACCAACCTAAGATTTTAGCTTACTTTTTCTCCATCATTTCCCCCCTTCAACCACTATCAAATTGATACCTTACACAAACTAGAGTAAGATATTCACAGTTGAGACTCAGTCCATCCTGAAATCAACGTTAAGAATTCTATTTCCGGTCTAATTATATTAAAACTAGATTAAACAAGTTAATCACTATTTAAGAAAAATACACCATACTTATCAAGGCAACAAAATGGAGCATATTAAAGAAAAAAGTAAATATGTATGAAAAAAAACCATGAAAAAGAAAGCATCTTACCCAAAAAATATACAGACCACAAAAAAGTACCAATAAAATTCACAAATCTGACATGAGAGACAACAAATACCTAAAATGATCAGTAATGATTACGCACCACAGCTATTTACATAAAAAAAGAACAAAGTTTTATATCATTCAAAAAGCCAAAATCATAATAATTACATAACATCACAACGAAAAGACCGAAAATCACACTAAAACCTTACCTGGCATTCGACGAGCCATTCAACGCCTGAACTGGCCAAGAGAAACCAGAATTGTGAGCAGAGAAATTGGCATCGGGAACAGCGATGTCCTCAATCCCATAATCGTACAACCAATTCGTGCTTTCAGGCGAAACCATTTCCGATCACACTCCGGAAAACCTCGAATTACTCGCCGAGAAAACTCAAATCCAAGGGGGGGGGGGTTCGATTTCGGGAGAGAGAAACTGGATTTCACGTGAGCAGAAAGGGAGAAAAGAGAATCTTTATTGTAAATTATCAAGTCTTCGGATTAATTTTGTTCGTTAGATGCAAATGGATTTGGGCGTAAGCGTAAAATATTAAACAAAATGGAGAAAATATTCCCCACAGCAACACGCGACTGTGCGTGACGCACTATTATCGGCACACATCCACTGGGCCACCCCCACAGCATTTTCTAAAGTCAAATAATGGGCTATGGGCCCATTTATAATTGGGCCTCACTTGTAAGAGTCCAATATACTCTATTAAGTAAATTAATTAAGTTGAGATTAACTTTTGAGTTGTACAAGTTGAGAGAAAACAATTAGTAATTATATTTGCTAATGGGCATCAAGTATTTTTTTATCTTAAAAATGAACCTTGCTCTAATTAGTAAAGATAAAATATTTTATTAGCAAACTGATCCTTATTGGATATATTGGAATTTATTTGATGTAAAAAATTATTATTTTTAATCTTAAAAGGACTCTGAATTTGTCTCATGTGACATGACATATCTTAAGATTCTTTAACCAAGAAATTCTTTTTTATTTGTTTAAGTTGAGTTAGAAACTAGTAACACCCTCCACCACAACAGGTGTCTTATTTATTACAAAAAATAATCATAATAATGATTAATCTATCAAGAGGTAAATTTGTATGAAATAGTTTTTTACAATGACTGCAAATGGTGTAATTGTGTGTATGAAATATGTATTTAAAAGAATAAATAAACATTATAATGATGTTGAAGTATAATCTAAAAAGTAGTAGAAGGGTGTGTGTGGTTGGGTTTGAGGTTGGGAAAAAGGTGAGGTGTAGGGTTGTGATTGGTGGATAATGATGAGATAAAAGATTGAAAATGAGCGGTCTTAAAATAGCTCACTGTGGTCCTGCTGCCACGTCATCTCAATGCTTACAAAGTACAAACCCAACGCAGTTTAACCTAATTCAGTCCACGTGTGATTTACAGTGTGACGTTACAGTCTTAAATTTGTTTTCACCATTGTTGTGTCAACAGTATTTAACAAACTTATTTTAGTATTTTACTCCCTCCATTCATACCATTGTACATTATGGATCTGGATCTACCTATAACTTTACTCAATTTTCACTGAAACTACAGAATATTCATTTTCTAGTTACAGTAGCGCAGTATACTCAATTTCCTGTTATTGTAGTTATAGTAATGTAGCTAGACTGAGAGGAAAATCGAGTGAATTTAAATGAGAGGATCTGTATCGGTCTATTACTCCCTTCGTCCCACAACAAGGGATGCATTTTGTTATTTTCGTCCGTCCCAAAACAAAAAGTGTATTTTCCTTTTTAGTAAATGAGACCCACACAAAACAGTTAATATATCTCTTGGGACCCACACACCATACTAATACACATACCCACTATACATTAAAATATTATTTCTCTCAATTCAATTACCCTCAACTATCCATTAAATATTATATCCCTTAATCTATATGCAAAAAAGAAACGCACCTCTTGTGTCGGGACGGAGGGAGTATTATCTAACGTTTAACTGTATTAAAGGTAAGTGGTGGGTCATATGTGGAGTTATTTTTTTTAAAGAAAAAATTGAACCTTCAGAACAAAGATCTAAAATGACAAAATGAATAAAAATTAGACGAAGGAAATATTATTTTATCTGAAGTGAATAATTGTATCGGTGGTAACTGGTATGTGAGGAGCTATGTGTGGGGTCCTAGTCAAATATTAATACATTTTATATTTCAATGACTTTTTTATTGAAAAAATAATATTTCCTCAGTTCCGATCAAACAATATCATTTGTTTTTTGCACGTAAATTAAGGAGTATTATTATTTTATGAAAAGTGGGTAGGTGTATAAGAGAGATGTGATGGGTAGTGGTGAGTCATTGGTGGACTCTTTTTACTAAAAAAGGAAAATAGTGCAATTTGGACAGGACACCTAATATAGTAAAATTGTATTATTTTGCTGGGACAGATGGAGTATTTTTTATTAATTAAAGTGTATATTTTTTATACCAAAATATTATACTATCCATTAACAAAAATTTTGTGTTCCTAAACTTTTAGATATGCAAAATGATATAACTTATACCGGACGAATAAAAAGTGTAGTAGTAACTGTAGTATCATTTTCATTCTGAATAAAAAGTAAAAATCACTTAGATACTTCTGAATTTAACATAGAGTATGAAAAATGTTGGGAAATAAGTAGTAGATCAAAGTTAGGTTATCAACAATTATATTCTTCACATTTAATCTAACATAATTTGTTGTACCTTTGTTGCCTTCTTAAATATATATCTGATTTTATATACAATCATTTTAGATATAGATTGAAATATAGTTATATATACTCTAAAAATTAATATTAAATCTTATGTGTGAATATTAAAATCTAAAAAGTAAAATATATAATACAATTATTCGAATGAAAATATAATCATGCCCTACTAATCTAGACCGTTATTAGTCCTATAAAATTTAATTTGTACATGAACAACAAATTAGTATTCTATACATATATTTATGTACAATAAGTTCAAGGAATTAGAAACACCTTGCTTGATTTATAGAAATGAATTTGCTTGATTTAAAATTTGAGAATGCAAATGGAATCATTATTAATGTGGTAATTTATAGAAATGGATTTAACTCAATTCAGGGTTGGCTTATCAGTGTTTGAAGTATTTTAAAATGAAATAATCTTAGGTATTATATTCGAAAATCGCAAATGCGATCAACAACTGTGAGGTCAGTTCATATAAAACGCAAAAATCTAACATGAAATGAGATTCTCGCTAATAGATGGTGGGTTCCGACATTCCCCAAATTAATAGGTGGAGTCAGTCCATATAGAATACTATATAGTTATGACGTGGGTTCCACCTCCCAAAATTAGTAGAGCTACATATCGAATAGAAAAAATAAAATTGAATGGATTTGATTAAAGAGTGTGGAAAAATTATTATATCGATGGAAATGAATATTGAACATTGGATCAATTTTCATTTCATTCGCATTATCCACTCCAATTGAATTCTGATTATTCTCTGTGATTAATTAATTAAGTGGCATTTAATTTACGAGTCCAACTATGCACTGGTGCACTTAGTTAATATAGATCATTAAATTAAAAAACTACCCTATAACTACCTTTAGATTAAAAATAATAATTAAGAATTTAAAAAATAAAAAGTAACTACACCCTACAAAACTACCTATTAACCATAGGTGCATCGGTGTACCCGGTGCACTACAAAATAATCCTTAATTTACTTATGACAGAATAATTAGAATCAGTTACGCAATAATCACGTATGCATATGTCACAAACTTATTAAAATTTTCTTCCTCATGACAAGGTTTTTTCTTTATAAAATTTTTTATAACATCTACAAATTTTATGTAAATCATATAGCTCATTAATTTAAACTCAGCAATATTAAAAGTAATATAAATTTTATCATTTCGCGCGAGATAATTTAGAGGGATAGAAGTCTAAAATTTAGATTTATAAAAAAAAAATTACGTTTCAAATGTAAAATTCAAAGGACGGTTCTTGTGTGACAGTTTTTAAAGTTTCTTAAATAGTTATCACTTGTTAAGGTATTATCATTTTTCATTAAAAATATTATCACTTTTATTTATACTATTATTTTTTTATGAAATATTCAACTGCATTACTATCACTTTTATTAAGAGTTGGTCTTGTGTGCCCCCGGGGACACACCGTGCGCCTTTAGAATTTAGTATTATGGGTAAGGGTACATTGTGTTGTTCTAAAGGGTATACACTTTAATTAATAATGGTACACCATTTTGTTATAAAGGGTATACACTTTTTATTAATATTTTTTATTTTTCTTCAGAAAACAAAGGGGTCACATTTTTATAATAAAGGGTATACAAATTAACACAAAATTTTAAAGGTGCACGGAGTGTGCCCCGTGCGTCCGGGTGCACATAAGTTTTTGCCTTTGAAGCGGGTTCAAAGGATCAACCATATGGGGTTTTTACAATACTCTTTATTATCCTAATGAGAGATTAAAAAAAATAAGTGGATGCCCAAAAACTCAAGGGAATGCTTGGATAATGGGTTTATATAAATCCTTGTTGGATGAAACCACAAGGAAAAATGCCATTGTCAAAAAGTGACAAGATATAATTTTCATTTATTCGTGAAAATAGATGTCCATGTATAATCAATTCACACCAATTCTTCTATTTTTCATATTCAAAAATACAGATTCGGGCTCACGATTACAGATGTACGGGGTCGGGTGGTTTCCTAGTCCTCATATTTCATATTTGAAAGGTTCAATTAGTTGGCTGAAAGAACAAAAAGTGAAATACAGCATCCCACTTTTTTTACTACCCAAGGCTTCGATAAATTTCGCAATCGAGAAATATCTACCGGTGCAAGTGCTATATTCCATGGTTACAGGAGTCTATCCATCGCGTATAGGCTTTAATAAGGTAATAAGGTAATGGCATCGTGGCATAACCGTCGAGGTCAAGTAGGGACCTAACAGATCAAATGGAACAATACTTGGTTGAATTGGGTGAAAATCTCATGTACGGTTTTGTAGAGTGGCAGTAAGGGTGACTTATCTGTCAACTTTTCCACCATCACGCCCAAAAAATCAAACTCTGCCTTACGTCGAAGTATATACTTTATTCGATATACAAACTCGTTTTTTGGAAGATCCACTATGATAATGAGAAAATTTTCTGCATATACGCCCAAATCGGTCAATAATATTATAATCTGATAAACTTCCCTCTAGACCTAGCTTCTATCGAAGCTCCAATAAATGGATAAGACTTGGTCTTAGTGTATAGGAGTTTTTGAAAATAGAATAGATAAATATAAGGAGCAAAAAACTCTTTCTTGTTCTATCAAGACCAACTCTTTTATGACAAAAACTTGTGTGCACCCTGGCGCACGGTGCACATTCCGTGCGCCTTTAGAATTTTATGTTAAATTGTATACCCTTTAGTATAAAATTGTGTACTCTTTATTTTCTGAAGAAAAATAAAAAATATTAATGAAAAGTGTATACCCTTTAGAACAAAATAGTGTACCCCAAAATAATGTACCCTTACCCAAAATACTAAATTCTAAAGACGCACGGTGTGTCCCAGGGACACGCAAGACCAACTCTTTTGTTAATTCATTCAAATATTAATTAAAATATTATCACTTTTTAACAACCTCAGTAACAATTTCTTACCAAATTTAAAATGGAAATCAACTCATAAATACTAGCGGATCTAATTGGTAAGAGGGGTATATTTATCTGTAAAAAAAAGGTAAATTTATACCTAAAATCAAAATTCCTTAATTATTAAGTTTTTTCATAAAAAATAATAAAATGACTTTAATAATTATATAGTTTTTCATTAAAAATACTAATAAAAAATTCGTTAACAAAATGCTACATTTTTATTTATTAATGTAGTATATATTTTTATTTATAAGTGTATATGTTTTTTAATATGTGTGCATTACAGAATAACTTGTTTGCTTTATTAATATTATCGTAAATTTACTCTTCTCCTACTATTATTTCTACAAAATTTTAATGATAATATATTTACTCTCAAAAAATTTAAACATGTAATTTTATTTATAAACTATTAATTTTTTAATGGTTAGAATATAAATAATATTTCAATAATGGCTAAAACTTATGTGTCCCGAGGACACCGTGCGCCCAAATATTCTTAAGTATTAAATGGTACTCCCTCCGTACCATCGAAAGATTCTCATTTTACTATATTGAACGTCTCATTCAAAGGTCTCCATTTTCATCTTTTAATAAAAGGGTCCCACATATATATGACACACCACTCACTACTAATACAACTACTCACTACACATAACATAATAATACTCTTTAATCCACGTACAAAAAGCAAATGAGAACCTATAGTCGGGATGAAGGGAGTATACTTTTTAGTATAAAGATGTGTACCCTTTAATTCCTGAAAAAAAAAATTTAATGAAAGTATATACTCCTATATATCATTTAAAATAAAATGTTGTACACTTATACACCTTGTGCACCTTTGAATTTTGATTTTTGAATCGCACGGCTCATAAATAGTTAATATTCACTTAATTGTAAATGATCTCTCTAGTTATAAATTGTTTTTTTAGCAAAGTTATTAGTTCTTTAAAATATACTCCTTTCGTTCCACACAACCCTTCATATTTTCCTTATTCGACCGTCCCACACCACCCTTCACAACCCAAAAAATAAAATATTATTTTATCCAATAACCTCAAAAGTTACTTTAATTTTAAATTTATCACTCATTTTTTACACATATATTACTACTTAAGTACTCCCTCCGTCCCAGAGAAGTTGATATAATTTTTTTTGGGCATGGAGATTAAGGAGTATAATAATTTAATGTAAAGTGAAGTAAAATGAAGTGAGAGAAATAATATTTAATATGTAGTGGGTAGTTGTATTAGAGGTGATATATGGGGCTCATGAGAATAGATTAATTATTTGTGTGTGAGTCACATGTATTAAAAATGAAATGTATCAACTTTAGTGGGACAAACCAAAAAGGAAAGTGTGTCAATTTCTATGGGACGGAGGGAGTATATTTTTTTATTATCTAAAAATACTACAATACCCTTCAAAAGTCAACAAATTTGGTAAAAAAGAATAATTTTTCTTAAACAACGTAGCACATTAAATAAGAAGCGTGGTCCGGGACGGAAATAGTATAAATTTTCTGTAAAAATAAAAAAATACTCCCTCCGTCCCGCCCAAATAACACAATTTTACTATATTGGGCGTCCCGTCCAAATTGCACAATTTTCCTCTTTTAGTAAAAAAGGCCTACCAATAGTCCACCACTACCCATTATATCTCTCTAATACACCTACCCACTTTACATAAATAAAATAATAATACTCCTTAATTTACGTGCAAAAAGCAAATACTTCTGTTTGCTTGGGACGGAGGGAGTAGATATATTTTTTCACTAAAAATATCAAAAAGAGTTTAACTGTAGTGCACCGGTGCATCTGAATAATCTCAATCGTTAGATTTATTTTTCTAATAATCCTCACCACTCAATAAATTAAAATAATTAAAAATAAATTTTATAATTACCCACTACACTTTTAATTTACCCTATAAACTTTCAGGTGCACCGATGCAACCCAAAAAGATAATAGTTTAGATACTCCGAACCCTCATATGTATCAATTTCTTTTTTTTTTATTCATGTACATTAAAGTGCGTAATTTTTTTTTCAAGTAAATTAAGTTATTTTAGATGTTTGCCCTCATCTTTTGAATTAAAGTGCCTACATATATTGTAATTTTGAATGAATGATTGGAATTTCTTATTCGATGTGAGACACGCATTTATTTATCTATAGTAATATAATAGCAAAGTGTAAAAGTCAAAATTGAGGGAATTTTTAATTTACACCATTGGATGTGATTACTAAATTATTTTGAATCTTGACCACTCATTACATAATTTAATCTCATCCATTCATCATAATTATGAGAAAAGATCTTTGCCATTTAATTTAATTTCCTTATATTACCTTATTTAATTCCTAAACTCATGTAATTACATTATTATATAAATAATATGAAAATAAAATGTATAAAAGAGAAGAAAAAAAAGAAAAATTAGAGAAATAATTAACACATAATAATTAATAATATTATTAAATAAAATTATTTAATGTACTACCTTATTTAATTCCTAAACCCATGTAATTACATTATATAAATAATATGAAAATAAAATGTATAAAAGAGAAGAAAAAAAAAGAAAAATTAGAGAAATAATTAACACATAATAATTAATAATATTATTAAATAAAATTATTTAATGTACTATAATAAACACGAGGGTTTAGGGTTTTAGGGGTTTAGGGTTTAGGGGTTAGGATTTTAGGGGTTTGGGGTTCATCATAATTATGAGAAAAGATCTTTGCCATTTAATTAAATTTCCTTATATTACCTTATTTAATTCCTAAACCCATGTAATTACATTATTATATAAATAATATGAAAATAAAATGTATAAAAGAGAAGAAAAAAAAAGAAAAATTAGAGAAATAATTAACACATAATAATTAATAATATTATTAAATAAAATTATTTAATGTACTACCTTATTTAATTCCTAAACCCACATAATAATTAATAATATTATTAAATAAAATTATTTAATGTACTATAATAAATACGAGGGTTTAGGATTTTAGGGGTTTAGGGTTTAGGGGTTAGGATTTTAGGGGTTTGGACTCAGTCATCAAGAATAGTTACATTTGGTCAGACCACAATGAATCAACTCCACTCAGAAATTCATCCGTATGCGTCTACAGGTATATAGCTTTTTATTTTAAATATTTTGTATTACAAATTAAAATATATAAAAGTTTATTGATTTCTAAATGAAATCATTGTCCCAGATAATCAAATAGATGAAGCATCATTAATGACGAATGCGGAGATGTTTCTGAATGAAGAATACTTGATAGATGTTCCTATTGTGCAGTCTAATAATTTTGAAAATGATGAAGAAATGACATTTGTTGATGATTCATCACATTCTGATGAAATTTTAGAAAATACCCATAGATTAAATATCCGTAAGTAAAATAATCTCTACTGATTTATTTTATTTATTTCCACAATTATTCAATACTAACGTAACAATAATGTAATATTATTCAGCAAATTCATATAATGATTTTGGAGAACAAAAGTTTTCCTGCGAACATTGTGGCTCACTGTTTTGGTTAGATGAGAGAGTACGTTCTTATCCTAAATCAAGAAGACCAGTATATTCTCTTTGTTGCATGAAAGGGAATATAAGATTGCCTTATTTGAAAACACCACCAGAACTATTAGAAGAATTACTAATGGGTTTAAGTCCTCGATCTAAACATTATTTGAAGCACATACGTTCTTTCAATGGTATGTTTTCATTCACATCCATGGGTGGCAAAATAGACAACAGTGTGAATGATGGGCGATCTCCACCGATGTTCAAAATAAGTGGACAAAATTACCACCTAATGGGAAGTTTGGTGCCACCAGATGGTTCTTCACCTAAGTTTGCGCAGCTATATACTTATGATGTGGAGAATGAAATTTTCAATCGGTTGAATTGTGTTGGGTAAGTTCATACGTGTAAAGATTTTTTTCTGATCAAATCTTTATTGGTTAGTAGTAATTATTTCAAATTTGTTATGGAACCGCAAATTAAATTCTTAATTAACTTTTTGCAGAATGAAAGATACAACCGATAGACTTCATGAAGAAATTGTTTCTTCGTTGAAATTAATGTTAGATGAGCATAATGTTCTTGCTAAGAACTTTAGAATGGTTTGTCAGAAAATACAAGAAGGTTGTAATGATATTAAATTAATTCTACGAGGAAGACGGGGTACTGATGCACGTGTATACAATACTCCAACAATATCAGAGGTGGCTGCATTGGTTGTAGGTGATTTTGACTATGATATGGGAGATAGAGATATCTTAGTAAAATCAAAGGATGGATGCATACAGAGAATAAATGAATTAAATGCTTCTTACCTAAGTTTACAATATCCACTGTTATTCCCTTATGGCGAAGATGGTTATAGGGAAGACACCCCATTATCAAATATAAGAACATTTGGTACAGCCTGCCGAAAGAGAGTAAGTGTTAGAGAATTTTTGGCATTTCGCTTGCAGGATAGAGAAATTGAATTCTCTACAATACTAAGGTCCAAGAGACTCTTCCAGCAATTCATTGTTGATGCTTATACAATGGTAGAAGCAGGTAGGATGAAGTACATTAGAATGAATCAGAAAAAATTAAGGAGTCACATGTATAACCGTTTAGAGGATGCAATTTTTAGTGGTGAAACTGATCCAAGAACCCAGGGCAGAAGAATTATCCTTCCTCCTTCTTTCACTGGTGGCCCTTGGTACATGGTTCAGAATTATCAGGATGCAATGGCGATTTGTAGATGGATAGGTTATCCCAATCTATTTATTACGTTTACTTGCAATCCTAGATGGCCAGAGATTGAACGTTCCCTACAACAAAAGGGTTTAAAAGCCGAGGATAGACCCGATATTGTGGCAAGAGTGTTTAAGATGAAGTTAGATTCGCTCATTCATGATTTACGCAAAAAGAAGTATTTTGGCAAAATTGACGCAGGTATGTCAATTTAACTTCTTTTATATACAGTATACTTTTTTTTTAGATTTATTTTAGTTATAACATATATTAAATTATAGTTTTAATTTAGCCATGTAACTTTTAATTTCACATTCTATTATAATAATAATATTTTGGCCTAACAAATTCCAAAATCTGTAGAAGGCTGAAAAATTAGTAAGCTTTAAATTACAAATGGCATACGCTCAAAATTTGAAAGGCCAATAGTTATAGGATTAATTACGGACAAAACATTATTTCATTTTGAAAATTTTATACATATAGGACCACTATTGCATTTTAAATCAATGAAATAATTTTTACAATTAAACACAAAATCACAAAATCTCAAGAAATCACTACACATTAAAGTGTAATACAAAAATTATAAAACTCCGAACATGTAGAAAATTTTATATTACTTATGGAAAATGCTCAACATTATAACTATTTCTTAAATATATTGCAGTTGTGTATACAATAGAATTTCAAAAGAGAGGTCTACCACATGCTCACATTCTACTATTCCTACATAATGGTCGTAACGATCCAACAGGTGATGAAATTGACAAAATGATTTCTGCTGAAATTCCCGATAAAATAGTAGATCCTGAGTACTACGATGCTGTTTGTGACTATATGATCCATGGTCCATGTGGTAATTTTTCAAAAGATGCACCATGTATGTCTGAGAATGGTGATTGTACAAAATTTTACCCAAAAAATATTGTGACTCCACAACCATTGATTCCGATGGCTATCCGATTTATAGAAGAAGAAACAATGGAAGAACTGTACTAAAAATGGGATAGAGCTTGACAATTTGTACGTTGTCCCACACAACCATAACCTATTGCTCAAATACAGTGCTCATTTAAACATCGAATGGTGCAACCAGTCGAGATCAATAAAATATTTGTTTAAATATGTTAACAAGGGACATGATCGAATATCAACAACTTTCAGCAAAAGAGGGGATGGAGAAGAATCACCCGTAGTCGATGAAATTCAGATGTATTATGATTGTCGCTACATTTCTCCATGTGAAGCAGCTTGGAAATTATTTGGCTTTGAAATTCAGTATAGGTACCCCCCCGTTGAGCGCTTGAGCTTCCATCTGGAAAATGAGCAGTGTGTTATATTCGATGATTCTGAGAATCTGGATTCTGTTATGAGCAAACCATCAGTAAGGGAGAGTATGTTTTTGGCCTGGTTCGAAGCCAATAAGAAATATCCCGATGCACGTGAATTATTGTATGCTGAATTTCCACAAAAGTTTGTGTGGAAAAGAGATACGAAAGAATGGGTAAGAAGGAAAATGGGAAAGGCAGTTGGAAGGATTACATATGTACCACCCGGATCAGGAGATATTTATTATCTGAGAATTCTTATTAATGTTGTCCGTGGCCCAACTTGCTATGAAGATTTCAGAAGAGTTAATGGCTTAGTGCACACAACATATCGAGAAGCATGTTATGCACGTGGTTTGCTTGATGATGATAAAGAATATGTAGACACCATTACTGAATGTGAACAATGGTTAACTGGACAGCCTTTGAGGGAATTATTCGTTAATATCCTTATGTCTGGATCTGCAAGCATGCCCGAAAACATATGGAAAGGATGCTGGGAATATTTATCAGAGGACATTCTCCACAATCAAAGGAAAAAATTAGGATTTCCAGGTACAATTTTTTCATATAAAAATTTAATATTATTTATTCTATACAAAATTACAATATTTGTGTTTATATATACATATATATATATATATATATGTGTGTGTGTATATATATATATATATATATATTTAAATAGGAATATTAGAATCTTATTTGTTAAATTTTAAAATTCAGGTTTAGAGATGTCAGAAGAACAAATAAAAAATGAATGTTTATCCCAGATAAATGTTTTATTGCGTCAGTTTGGAAAGACTCTTTTGGATTTTGAAGGTATGCCTTTACCAGTAAACGATGAAGATACAATCCATGACAACCGTTTGGTACTTAATGAACGTTCTTACAATAGATCTTTATTGAAAAAAGAACATGATGAGTTGATGCAGAAAATTAATGATGATCAAAGAGAGATATATGATAAGTTGATGGAGAACGTTGCATCCAATAATGGTGGTGTGTTTTTTGTGTATGGTTATGGTGGAACAGGGAAGACATTTTTATGGAAAACCATATCAGCTTCTATGAGAGCAAGGGGAAATATTGTTTTGAATGTTGCATCGAGTGGCATAGCTTCACTTCTTTTACCAGGTGGCCGGACAGCTCACTCAAGATTCTCAATTCCACTAAATGTTTCTGAGGACTCAACATGCAATGTGAAGCAAGGAAGTGATCAGGCACAACTGCTGAGCCTTTGCAAACTCATTATATGGGATGAAGCACCTATGGTTCATAAATATTGCATAGAAGCTCTGGATAGGACAATGCGTGATGTTATGCAATTAGCGAGCAATAAAAATGCAGAAAAGCCATTCGGTGGGAAAACAATAGTGTTTGGTGGTGATTTCAGACAAGTTCTCCCAGTCGTACCTAAAGGGAAACGACAAGATATTGTTAGAGCAACTATAAATTCATCATATGTTTGGGATTATTGCACAGTCCTTCGTCTGACAAAAAATATGAGATTGATTCAAGCAACAAATGATGATGACAGACGTGAGGTCAAAGAATTCACTGAGTGGATATCTGGTATAGGCGATGGAACAATCGGAGAAGTTACTGATTATGGCACTATAATTGAAATCCCACCCGACATTCTTTTGCCTCCAGGTGATGATCCCATTGCAAATATGGTTAATGCAATATATCCCAATTTTCAGCTCATCATGGATGACCCCGACTACATAAAAACAAGGGCTATCTTGGCACCTACATTGGAATCTGTTGACGCAATCAATGATTATATGGTGTCTCTGAATTATAGGGATTCAAAAACGTATTTGAGTTGTGACACTGCCTGCAAATCGGATACAAATATTGATATTTTATCGGATGTTCACACACCAGAATTCCTTAATTCTATAAAGTGTTCAGGTTTGCCAAATCATGAACTAATCCTTAAAGTTGGAACACCTGTAATGCTCTTGAGAAACATAGATCACGCTAGAGGTCTTTGCAATGGTACCCGTTTGATCATCACTAGACTTGGGAAGAAAGTGCTTCAAGCAAGGGTTCTGACTGGTAACAGTTGCGGAGATTACGTACTAATACCTCGACTAACACTTACACCATCAGATATTCGTATACCCTTTAGGTTCCAAAGGCGTCAATTCCCATTAACGGTTTGTTATGCTATGACAATAAACAAGAGTCAAGGGCAATCGTTGGAAACTGTCGGAGTTTATTTAAAAAGACCCATATTTAGCCATGGACAACTGTATGTTGCTGTATCCAGAGTCACCTCTAGGAATGGTTTGAAAATAATGGTGTTTGATTCAAATAACGAAGAGAAGAATGACTGCAAGAACTTTGTGTTCAAAGAAGTCTTTAGAAATGTATAAGCACACAAAATTAGAAATTTTATCCCTGTTACCTTTAAAAAATAATAGAATGCACAACCTTTGCATAAATGATTTCACTATTTGCTTTTATGTTTCAGAAATATATTAACCCATGAAATTACAAAATTGTAACTAATTTGTAACAAGATTTATAATTTATAATATTAGAACGTAATTCTCATAAAAATTAAGAATGACGAATAAAAAAACACATTTTATAATAATAAAAAGTTTAATTAATTCGACCCGTGCATTGCACGGGTTCAAAAACTAGTTGGTTAAAAGAGAAATGAATAATCGATAATGATACAGATTAGAAGGGCAAAACTGATACTCCACATTTTAGGAATGCAGGGATTTTTTATTTTCTTCAAATATGCATTATCTAAATGTACAGACGTCGCTTTTGTGCTCTAAAATAAAATACATTAATTAGCAAAATTAAATTGTCAAATATTAGTCAACACTCATAAGCAAGAAAGCAATGTTTAGCATAACCACCAAATAAAATTGGACACATAAATGTAATTACATAGATAAGAACAGATTATCTACACCATGCTTCATTGATTAGGCGCAAAGATAACATGATTATTATAACACCATTTCATCATTAATCATTAAAAATATTCCAAAATTACCTTATTTATTTTTTGAAAATTAAATATTCAAGTTATACATGATCAAGAGTATAAACATTCATAAAATTTTGTTTTATATTAAATTAATAATCAGAATTAAGCAAATAAAATTCACAAATTTGAAATAGTCTGTATTTGAATAGCTTATTAAATTAAAAAAGAATTTTAAAAGAAAAGGATGAGCTCACAACTACCCACTATTAAGTCAAATTTAATGGAAACCACCAATCCCTTACTGGGGGCTATTATTCTTTTATTTTATTTTTTTTAATAATTATTAAAGAATTTTTTCTTCAGATTTAGTTGTTCAAAAGATTAAATAGCAAAAAAAAAAAAAAAAAAAAAAAATATATATATATATATATATATATATATATATATATATATATATATATATATATATATATATATATATATATATATATATATATATATATATATATATATATATATGTGTGTGTGTGTGTGTGTGTGGAAGGATAACTAATTTCTAATTCAATTCCATTTATGGAGTACAATTTTACATGGCAGTGAGTTCAAATTCTCATAAATTTTCTTTTTATATTTTAAAAAGCTTATAATATATGTACAATTGTATAAGTATATATAGTGAGTTCAAATTCTCATGATTTTTCTTTTTAACATTTAAAAATTTATAATAAGGGTTATAAGAGGTAGCAACATGCAAAAAAAGATGAAAATTAAATACATATATCTAACAAGGTGCTTATACATTAGTTCATTTTATTTTCTTTTTTATTTATTTATTAATTAATTAAATGATGTATCCATCCATATAATAATTCCAATAATTAATATAAATAATAACTAGTTATGTCGATTCGCATAATCGATCACTTACTTTTTAAATCTGTCAACAATATACTTTACCATAATTAGTAATTAAATACTAAAAAATGAAAGTTGTAATGCTTTGATTAGATGATTTTATAGATTAATTAAAGAAAATATGATTATTGGACTAGCCCATCTGATTATTGGGTTCTTCATTAAAGTGAGATACTCAAATTCGATTTTCATTGAGAACGAATAGGGGGAGTTATAAGGAGATTTGGAGAAATAAGGGAGTATGGAGACTTGGTGTACTAACTACTAACTGTACTAACAACTAACTTTGTCCGATAAAAAAAGTGTTGAAACACATGCATGAAGAAAAGCAACGACAAATTTGAAACAATCACCTACCACTTGTAAATGCATGCTTACTTATCACAATCTCTATTTTATTTCTCTACTTTCTTTTTCCCACTTGTAAAAACTTTTATTTTTTTTTAATGATAAATGATTTAATGGAATTATTGAACCATAATCACCAAAGAAATTATTTCTTCGTTGCTAGAGTTTAATTTTTACTACTGTAGTTTAATATGAATGAAATTTAAATTGGCTGGAGTTGTAATGATTAATGTAAAGTAAATATTGGGTAAAATCTCTTTATGGAAAAACTTTATAAGAAATTATAATATTTTTAAAAAACGATACTCAAATAACAAAAGGTGTTTGTGATACAGTAAATTATTTTTAAAAATAAAATTTGGGCTTATAACATGATTCATTAGTTATGGGCCACAACAATAATTATTTTGTAGAGTATTTTAGCTGAGATGGGCTGAACTTAAACTCATTCCATGGACCGGCCCAACTTTACCGTAATTTTTAATTCGGACCAAAATAGTTTAAGAACCAAAATCTAAAAATAACTACTACTCCTCCGTATCTAATTAGATTTCATTTTTCGTTTTAGTTCGTTTTATATTAAACTTCTTCATTCAGAAAAAGAAACATTGGCCTTTCAATTGAGTTTGGTTACTGCAAAGTGGGGGTTCGAATCTTGCATTTGGTATGGATTTGGCCCCTTGCAAGCACAAGTTAAACAGTGAGCATTCTCTATAAGCCACTTGAGGCACATCCTGCGATTTACCTCCTCCACTAATCCCCAGGGTAGGGGCGGTGGAGACCCCTAATGGTGGGGTACACCATTTTTTAGAAAAAGAATCATTATATCAATGCTCAACATTAAAAATACTCTCTCCATCCCCTTTGAATATGGTCTTTTTTCTATTTTGAACGTCTCATTCAAAAAGTCATCTTTCATTTTTTACACACATGGGACACACACACCTCTACACACTACACATTAAATAATAGTAATACTCATTAATCCACGTACAAAAAAGTAAAAGACCTTCTTGCTATGGGACGGAGGGGGTATATCTTAATTACAAATTCACCACTCTAATGTTAGTATAACATGCTTTATAATTTTGTTATTACTAAAAAAAGTACTATATTACTCACCAAACTTCTATAAAATTAATAAAAAAAAGTAATTTTTTCTTAAAATTCGTAACGAGCCAAAGAAAGAGGGAGTACAAGTCTACAAGTTAATTGATTAGGGCTGCAATCCTCTTCTTGATTGCTTCTGGATTAGCACCTATTAGTTTGTCCACCACCATTCCTTCCTTCAACACCAAAAATGTAGGCATTGCATTCACTTCCATCTTTGATGCCACCTCCTAATAAAAATATAAGAAAAAATTAATATTTCGTATATTCCTTTAATCTCGAATAAATTAACAAATAAAAATTAGGGGTCAGCTATTTGTACCCCGAAATTACTGAACGTACCCCAAAAATATTTAAATTGACATAATTATCCTTATAAAATATTTAAATTGACATAATTATCCTTATAAAATTTATATCTGTTCAGTTGCAACAACCGAACAATTATCCATCTTATCTGTTCAGTTGCAGCAATCGAATAGAATGAAGAATTCATATATCTTATGTGTTCGGTTGCAGCAACCGAACAGAACAAAAGAATTCATTTATTGTAATACCCAAGTTTCTCACTACTAGTGTGTTTATATAATTTAATTTGTATTATGTGTATTTTATAATTATGTGGTAATTATTTCTCAATTTTATTTATCTTTACATTTTATTTGAGACAAATGTGATAATAATGGTGACAATATGTGAATATATGTGTGCATAAATATTCACATGTATTAATTTAGATTATTATAAAAATAATATATAATATATAATAATAAAAAAAAAGGTGGTGGGGAAAATAGTCAAAAGTTTTGCTTGATGTGATATGTTGGATCATGATTTGAATTTGGATTAGCAGCCATGATAATTACGTACATGCATGGCTTATTTCAAGCAGTAAAATATTAAAAAAAAAAGTCAATTTTGGTGGCTGCTAGTTTGAAATTTGTGATCCTAGGCTACAATCAGTCGTTTTCGTTTATAAAAAAAAATAATAATTAAAAATTAATTATGTATTAATTGAGTTGTCGGTCTTTTTCCTATATAAATGGGTGTGGGGAGGTGATTACCTCACGCCCCAAAACTGAGTTCAGAAAAAAAAATTTTTTTGAAAGAGATGGAAGGGTTTGTGCCGGAGCGGAAAGGAAGGAATTAATTATGGATTTTCACGGGTCTATAGTGTTATTATTATCGGAGTTCAAGTAAGTAGAAGTCCAACTACAATGCATAAATATGTTGTGTGTAAATTATTTGTGATTAATACATGATAATTATGTTGTGAATTATTTGTGATTAGTTTAATTATGTTATGAATTATTTGGGATTAATTGATTATACAAGTTGTGGATTTATGTAATTTGAAATAATATTATTGTATTATATATATCTGTGTGATTGAGAACTGTTAAAAATATATCCGCATGACTTGAGAAGATGTTGGTTATAAGGATCTGTGTGATCCAAGATGGTGTTGTTATTATAAGAGATCCGTGTGATCCAAGGTGAAGTGGATTTGTGTGAATTAAATTAAGTTGTTATTTTATTAAATGTTTATATTGATGTCATAAATGATTTATGATGTATATTTAATTGAACTGGTTGCATACCATGCATAATCATGAAAAGTGTTTTCCCCAAAATTAATAAGATATTAATGGTGTGTGCGGCCACTATATGTGCATCTCTGTCAGGGTTCGGAAAAATCGTTCCCGACATTTTTGTCAGGGGTTCGGAAAAATCGTCCCCACCACTTTGTCAGAGTTCGGAAAAATCGTTCTCGTCACTATTTTCAGGGTTCGGAAAAATCGTCCCCATTGAGCTCATTTGGGGTGCATATCATAAGTGTGTTGTGGGGATCCCGCAACGTGAACAGTTTTCTAAATAAAAGAGACAAATTAGTAGATTAGAAAATAAATGCATTTTCATGCATTGTCATGCATGATTTCTACTTACTGAGATTTTTGTCTCATTAGTTTATGCATTGTAGGTGAGCCTGATGATATTTGAGTATGTGATGTACTATGCAAGCTGTGGAGCTCCTACAGGGTTTGAGCAAGATGTACATAGATGACGACCTGTTGGGCTAGACTGTGTGTTTATTTTGTTTCTGCTGATATTTTATTATGTAATAAAAAAATTATTGTCACATGTTTGTGTGGATTGATGTGGTGTCAGAAACCAGTTGTGTATGTTGAACTGGTGTGGTCGTTTGGATAATATATATTATGTGAAGAAAAAAAAATATGTGCAAATTTTATGATGATGATATTTATGTTAATTAAAGAATTATAAGTTATGAAAAGTGGGTCGTGACAGAGTGGTATCAGAGCACGGTTTGGGTCCTGCAGACTGTCTATGTACATGAACTCATTCCTTGGGAGAGCAGCTTCGCGTGTAAGTGTTATTTTTCTTCTGTGTTGTTATGTGTTTTATAAATTATATTGGTCATGTGGTGTAGGACTTGTAGTTGGTAGACAAAATGGAAAGAATTATGTGTGAAAGTTCTGAAAGTGATAGAGCTGCTGAGCAAATAACACCTACTGAAGGAAATAATAGTGATGCGATGATTACTCGTCTGATGGAACTGGTAGAGCGCCAGTCCCAACAGATACAACAGCTGATTCAGCAGAAATATATGGGTGGACAGCCAGAGATTAATATTAATCACAATCAACGTCAAGTAGAACGTGTGGAAATAGTTTGTGAAAGGTTTCGAAAGCTGAGCCCTCCAATATTTGAGGACGCAGCAGACCCCACAGATGCAGAGGATTGGTTACGCACGGTGGAAAACATGTTTCAATACAGTAGAATTCTAGAGGGGGACGGAGTGTTGTGTGCTTCTTTCATGTTACGAGGAAGTGCAGGCCACTGGTGGGATACCATTAAAAGTATCGAGAATGTCACAACTATGACATGGGAAAAGTTTAAAGAACTTTTCAGAAATAAGTACTTTACGGCACCAGTGAGGATGATAAAAATGAATGAATTCATACAGTTGAAGCAGGGTGGGATGTCAGTCACCGATTATCTTCGTAAGTTTGAACTGTTGTCAAGGTTTGCAGAACATATGGTGAGTACGGAGGCATTAAAAGTGGAGAGATTCGTGGAAGGCTTAAGGCCTGAGCTTTTCAGAGATGTGAGTATGGCGGGACTGCATGGAGCAACCTACTCACAAGTGGCAGAAAGGGCCCAGATTGCTGAACAAGCAGAGATGAGGATCAGACAAGCGCAAGCTGTCAGAAGTCAATTTCAGCAGAAACAAATGCAGCAGTTTGGGAGAGTTGATAAGAGGCCGATGCCATTTCAGAGGCCGAAATCAAATTTTCAAGTGGAGCAAGGACAAGAACAAGGAGAACCCAACAAACGTCCCAAGTTCGATCAAGGGAAAGTGCCACCGGCACCGCCACTACTGATGTATCCAAATTGTTTTAGACCACATGGTGGAGAGTGTCACATGCCTCTGAGAACATGTTACACATGTGGAGAGAAAGGACATATGAGTATTACTTGTCCTAAGAAAGGGAAACAAGGACAACAGGTGAGAGTTCCAGCAAGAGTATACACTTTGACGCGGGAGGAGGCAGATGCGAACCCCTCAGTTGTCGCTGGTAAGTTTTCTATTTTTGGCATTTCTACCTATGTGCTATTTGATTCTGGAGCAACACATTCATTTGTATCCACTGAGTGTGTGAGGAAGTTGGGTGGAACATCTAACTTAATAGAAGCTAATTATGAGGTGATAATACCTTCTGGTGAATCAAAGCAAACTAATCAACTTCTTCGAGGTTGTGTTATTCCTATTGAAGGAAGACAACTCCTCGCTAATTTGATTGTCTTAAGTATGAATGATTATGATATCATATTGGGCATGGATTGGCTGTCAAAATACGGTGCTACAATAGATTGTCAGAAGAAGAGTATCACTTTTCAACCAGTGAAAGGAGAACCGTTCACTTTTGTTGGGATCAAGAAAATTTTCAGATTTCCTATGATATCAACAACAAAAGCACAACGGTTGTTGGAAAGTGGTTGTGAGGGGTATCTGGTGAGTGTAATGAATGTTGAGGGGCAGCAATGTCCAGTTCTTGATAATGTACCAGTAGTTCGGGAATATCTGGAGGTATTTCCAGATGATCTTCCAGGTTTGCCACCAGACCGAGAAATAGAGTTTGTTATTGAGTTACAACCAGGAACTGCTCTTATATCTAAAGCACCATACAGAATGGCACCAGCTGAACTGAAGGAATTGAAGATACGATTACAAGAGTTGCTAGACAAAGGATTCATTCAACCTAGTTTCTCCCCTTGGGGAGCACCAGTTCTGTTTGTTCGAAAGAAGGATGGTACATTGAGGATGTGCATTGATTATCGGGATCTCAATAAAGTTACGGTGAAGAATAAATATCCATTGCCTCGCATTGATGATCTGTTTGATCAGTTACAGGGTGCATCTATCTTTTCTAAGATTGATTTGCGGTTGGGGTATCATCAGTTGAAGATTAGGGAGGAGGATATTCCGAAGACTGCATTTAGTACAAGGTATGGGCATTATGAATTTTTGGTGATGTCGTTTGGTTTGACAAATGCTCCGGCAGCATTTATGGATTTGATGAATAGAATATTTCAGGAATTTCTCGATAAATTTGTGATCGTGTTTATCGATGATATTCTAATTTACTCTAAGAATAAGGAGGATCATGCTCTACACTTAAGAAAGGTATTAGAGATTTTGAAGGAGAAGCAATTGTATGCGAAGTTTAAAAAGTGTGAATTTTGGTTGGATCGAGTTATTTTCTTGGGTCACGTGGTATCGGGAGAAGGAATTTCGGTAGATCCAAGTAAAGTAAAAGCAATCCATGATTGGCCACAACCCTCAAATCTTACTGAGGTTCGTAGCTTTCTTGGATTGGCTGGATATTATCGAAGGTTTGTTGAAGGATTCTCCAAGATTGCTTCATCATTAACGCAGTTGACTAGGAAGAATGTGAAGTTCACATGGACGGAGTCATGTGAGCAAAGTTTTCAAGAATTAAAGAAACGATTGACATCAGCACCTATCTTAACTATTCCTACGGAGACAGGAAACTTCAAGGTTTACAGTGATGCTTCAAAGAATGGTCTTGGGTGTGTATTGATGCAAAATGGGAAAGTGATAGCGTATGCATCCAGACAGTTAAGAGAGTATGAGAAGAATTACCCAACTCATGATTTAGAGTTAGCCGCAGTGGTGTTTGCACTCAAGATTTGGAGGCATTATCTGTATGGGGAACGTTGTGAAATCTATACTGATCATAAGAGTTTGAAGTACTTTTTCACTCAGAAAGAGTTGAATATGAGGCAAAGAAGATGGTTGGAATTGGTGAAGGATTACGATTGTTTTATCAATTATCATCCAGGAAAAGCCAATGTGGTTGCTGATGCATTGAGCCGAAAGGCAATACAGAGTGTAGCTGCTATGACCGTAAATCAGAAACCAGAGTTGCTTGATTTGCAAAAGATGGGTGTGGAGATCATTCAGGAAGGATCGTTGGAAGCAAGGATGGCAGCTCTGACACTTCAACCAACTTTGATGTATAAGATTCGACAGAGCCAACAGGAGGATAAGTTGTTTGACAAGATAAAGAATGATATCAGCTCTGGAAAGTTTTCTGACTTCCAATTAGGAGATGATGGCGTGATTCGTTATGGAGGTCGATTATGTCTACCTGAAGTGGATGACATTCGGAAAGAAGTGATGGCGGAAGCTCATTCAACACCATACTCTGTACATCCAGGAGCTACTAAGATGTATAGAGATTTGAAGTCATATTATTGGTGGCCAGGAATGAAGAGAGACGTTGCTCGATATGTAGAGCAATGTCTGACTTGTCAGCAAATCAAAGCCGAGCATCAGAGACCAGCAGGAACTTTGCAGCCTCTATTTATTCCAGAATGGAAGTGGGAGAATATTACTATGGATTTTGTCATCGGACTACCGAAAATGGTGAAATGTCACAATGCTATTTGGGTTATTGTAGATCGATTGACTAAGTCAACTCATTTTCTTCCTATTAACTCTACGTATTCCATGGATCGTTATGCCCAACTATATATACAAGAGATTGTCAGACTCCATGGAGTACCACTTACTATTGTGTCGGACAGAGATACGAGATTCTTATCTGCTTTCTGGAAGAGTTTACATAAGGCATTGGGAACACAATTATCTTTCAGCACATCATTTCATCCACAGACAGATGGTCAATCAGAGCGTACAATACAAATCTTGGAGGATATGCTCAGAGCGTGTGTGTTGGATTTTCAAGGTCAGTGGAGTAAATTTTTATCTTTGATAGAGTTCTCGTACAATAACAGTTATCAGTCTACCATCGGGTTGGCTCCATATGAAGCATTGTATGGGAGAAAGTGTAGATCTCCAGTATATTGGGATGAAGTTGGAGAGAGGAAACTTTTGGGTCCAGACTTGATTCGTGAAATGTCTGAAGTTGTTACTCGTATACGAGAGAAGATGAAAATTGCTCAAGATCGGCAAAAGAGTTATGCAGACAAACGGAGGAGAGAATTAGAATTTGAAGTGGGTGATCAGGTATTTCTAAAAGTATCTCCAATGAAGGGGATAATGCGATTTGGAAGGAAAGGGAAACTCAGTCCAAGATATGTTGGTCCGTTCACTATCATTAAGAGAGTTGGCAGTGTTGCCTATAAGTTAGAGTTACCAGCATCAATGTCTAGAGTACATGACGTGTTTCATGTGTCTATGTTGAGGAAGTATGTTCCAAATCCATCTCATGTTCTCAGGCAGGAACCAGTTGAGTTGAAAGAAGATTTGAGTTATGAGGAAGTACCAGTTGAGATCTTGTGGCGAGACGTGAAGAAGCTCAGAAATAAAAAAATACCATTAGTAAAAGTATTATGGAGGAACCAACTAGTTGAGGAGGCTACTTGGGAAAGAGAGGATGAAATGATGGCTAAATATCCAGACCTCTTCAGGTAAGTAAATTTCGAGGACGAAATTTTTTATAAGAAGGGAATAATGTAATACCCAAGTTTCTCACTACTAGTGTGTTTATATAATTTAATTTGTATTATGTGTATTTTATAATTATGTGGTAATTATTTCTCAATTTTATTTATCTTTACATTTTATTTGAGACATCTGTGATAATAATGGTAACAATATGTGAACATATGTGTGCATAAATATTCACATGTATTAATTTAGATTATTATAATAATAATATATAATATATAATAATAAAAAAAAGGTGGTGGGGAAAATAGTCAAAAGTTTTGCTTGATGTGATATGTTGGATCATGATTTGAATTTGGATTAGCAGCCATGATAATTACGTACATGCATGGCTTATTTCAAGCCGTAAAATATTAAAAAAAAAAGTCAATTTTGGTGGCTGCTAGTTTGAAATTTGTGATCCTAGGCTACAATCAGCCGTTTTCGTTTAAAAAAAAAATTTAATTAAAAATTAATTATGTATTAATTGAGTTGTCGGTCTTTTTCCTATATAAATGGGTGTGGAGAGGTGATTACCTCACGCCCCAAAACAGAGTTCAGAAAAAAAAAATTTGAAAGAGATGGAAGGGTTTGTGCCGGAGCGGAAAGGAAGGAATTAATTACGGATTTTCACGGGTCTATAGTGTTATTATTATCGGAGTTCAAGTAAGTAGAAGTCCAACTACAATGCATAAATATGTTGTGTGTAAATTATTTGTGATTAATACATGATAATTATGTTGTGAATTATTTGTGATTAGTTTAATTATGTTATGAATTATTTGGGATTAATTGATTATACAAGTTGTGGATTTATGTAATTTGAAATAATATTATTGTATTATATATATCTGTGTGATTGGGAACTGTTAAAAATATATCCGCATGACTTGAGAAGATGTTGGTTATAAGGATCTGTGTGATCCAAGATGGTGTTGTTATTATAAGAGATCCGTGTGATCCAAGGTGAAGTGGATTTGTGTGAATTAAATTAAGTTGTTATTTTATTAAATGTTTATATTGATGTCATAAATGATTTATGATGTATATTTAATTGAACTGGTTGCATACCATGCATAATCATGAAAAGTGTTTTCCCCAAAATTAATAAGATACTAATGGTGTGTGCGGCCACTATATGTGCATCTCTGTCAGGGTTCGGAAAAATCGTTCCCGACATTTTTGTCAGGGGTTCGGAAAAATCGTCCCCACCACTTTGTCAGAGTTCGGAAAAATCATTCTCGTCACTATTTTTGGGGTTCGGAAAAATCGTCCCCATTGAGCTCATTTGGGGTGCATATCATAAGTGTGTCGTGGGGATCCCGCAACGTGAACAGTTTTCTAAATAAAAGAGACAAATTAGTAGATTAGAAAATAAATGCATTTTCATGCATTGTCATGCATGATTTCTACTTACTGAGATTTTTGTCTCATTAGTTTATGCATTGTAGGTGAGCCTGATGATATTTGAGTATGTGATGTACTATGCAAGCTGTGGAGCTCCTACAGGGTTTGAGCAAGATGTACATAGATGACGACCTGTTGGGCTAGACTGTGTGTTTATTTTGTTTCCGCTGATATTTTATTATGTAATAAAAAAATTATTGTCACCTGTTTGTGTGGATTGATGTGGTGTCAGAAACCAGTTGTGTATGTTGAACTGGTGTGGTCGTTTGGATAATATATATTATGTGAAGAAAAAAAATATATGTGCAAATTTTATGATGATGATATTTATGTTAATTAAAGAATTATAAGTTATGAAAAGTGGGGCGTGACATTTATCTTATGTGTTCGGTTGCAGCAACCGAACAAAATAAGATTTGTGATTTTTTTTTAATTCATATCTATATTACCGAATAAATAAGATAACAGAAAAGTTTTATAGATATCATCATCTTTGTTTAAAGATCGATGATATCTATAAAACTTATCTGTTATCTTATCTGTTGGGTAATTAAAAAAATCACAAATGTTGTTCTGTTTGGTTGCTGCAACCGAACAGATAACATGAACTCTTTTTTCTGTTCGGTTGCTGCAACCGAACAGGTAATAGATGAATTCTTTGTTCTGTTCAATTGTTGCAACCGAACAGTTTGTTAGATGACTGTTCGATTGCAACAACCAAACAGATATAAATTTTATAAGGGTAATTATATCAATTTAAATATTTTTGAGGTACGTTCAGTAATTTTAGGGGTGCAAATAGCCGCTCCCTAAAAATTATTCATATTAAGAGACTGTAATAAGAATAAGATATAAGATAAGTTTTAAACAATATAGATAATTATACCATTCTATATTATAATTCTGTTCATGTGTTAGAATCATATAATCATGAATAAGTTGATACTCTTATAAACGGTAAATAGGGAAATATATAGAGTGTGTTTGTCAATCGTATAAATTTTGAAATTTGATTTTAAAAAATTAGGATTATGAAAATTAAATTAATAATAATAATCTATATTTATTTTGAATTTTTTTTAAGATACTTTATTATGTCAAATTAAAGATAAGACAAATACTTGTGTGAAACCGTCTCATAAAATGAGTTTTGTGAGACGCATAAAAAATACTATAACATTTTAGTAAGAAGATGATACCATATTGATGAAAAGTAATAGTTAGGTCATGAATAATTCTTAGTATAAATAAAAATTAATAAAATCCTTAACGAATAGTGATAATATTCTAATAAAAAAAATTAATTAAGAACAAATAAATCGTTCACATGGGAGGGTATCATGCAAATATTACTTGCTCTAAAGATAATAACATTGGGAGGGTATCATGCAAATATTACTTGCTCTAAAGATAATAACATTTTAGTAAGAAGATGCTACCATATTGATGAAAAGTAATAGTTAGGTCATGAATAATTTTTAATATAAATAAAAATTAATAAAATCCTAAATAAATAGTGATAATATTTCTAATAAAAAAATAATAATTAATTAAGAACAAATAAATCGTTCTCATGGGAGGGTATCATGCAAATATTATTTGCTCTAAAGATAGAGGTGAGTGTCAATATGTATAAAAAAAATATTAAGAGCTACTTGGTTAAATTTAGTAACCGTAATAGTAATGAGAATTATTAATGAAAATAATGGAAATAAAATTGATTAAAGAGGTATGAGTATACATTAAATTAATGAGAATAATTAAGAATTAATAATTTCCAATATCAATGCTCTCTTATTCCCACCCCCACCCACCCACCCACCCACCCACCCACCCACACACCCCCAAAATTAAATCTTACTAAACGCCCCATATTTGATGTAGGAGATGTCAGATGTTAAAGGATGAATATATAAAAAGTTGGTGAATTGATTAGGATTTGACTTAAGTAACATTTTTTATTTAAATGATTAATACCTCCTTATTTTAGTTAATATCTTTTCGTGTATCAAAGAATTAAATTTGGGCATACTTGAATATGTATTCAAGAAATATTTTTTATATAAACAATGATAATATCTCAGGATAAAGCGTTTTTTTTTTCCTCATATACTTGTATGTATTTGGTAGAGAAGTTACCTTATTTTACATGATTACTCTTTAAATAACTTTCATCATTTCAAAAATAGCCATCAATGATTGTAAAATTTTTATTTTTTGTAACTTTGAAAAATGACACACATACCCAATAATATAGAAGTACATCTCGAATTATGGCCCAACCACAAAATAAATAAATTATATAAAACGCCCTCCATGAATTAAGTTTCACAATTATTGTAATAAAGATATTTTAAATAAAATTGCATTATTAACTAACTTAATAATTAACTCTATTAATTTTTTATATAGAAAATCAAATTCAAATTATATTAAAATGTATTTTGATGTTGAGCTGAATTTTTTTTTTTGTGTGTGTGTGTGTGAAAGACTGATGAGAAATTAAATGAAAAAAAAAGTTAAAAGTTAAAATTTCTAAAACTCTGAAATTACCAAACCAACCCTGGTTAGCAGTGGATTTACCTTAACCTCATCCACATCAACCACCAGAAACAGAGTATTCTGATAGCTGGAGGATACCTCTTCAAAAAACGTGTTCATAGCCACAGAAGGCACACACCATGAAGCAGTAAAATGCGCCACTACCTGAAATCACACATCACAAAACACGATTTCTCAAACCTCCCAATTTCACACAGTCAACAAACCTCAAACTTACACAACACCCTCTCAGTTTAGCTTCAGACAACATCATATCCCATGTCACCCCTGAATCCACTTTAACAACTCTACATCTTGATGCTTGCCGTTGAAGCTCTGCCATCCCTATTCCTTCTTGTCAGAATATGAAATTTTCAGACATATAAATAGATCAAGAAACGGATTGGATCGACATAGGTGTCCACTTTGAAAGTGACACCTTAATCCAATCAACAGATCATCACAATTAAGCAACTTATCTCTAACAGCTGGTATGAATACAATATTATCAACATTGTAATGATGCCAAAAGGTGTAGATACCAGTTGCAGTTAACTACGCAACTTTATGACACATCATATACTAGATTAGTGAAATATGTAATGGAACACAAAGATGTTGGATAAATACAACAAGTAATGAGAAAGGGGGGTGTGGGGGTGTTGTGTATATCTGATACAAAGCCGATAGTTCTCTTCAGCTGTACAAATTACATGCAAATGCAGTTAGACGTTGCATTTTTTGTTGTGTTATCAGTTAAAAATCAAATAGGGAATGCTCAACCAAGAAACACACACTTTTCTAAATCTGAGGTAGTTTTGGAATCATCCCATGCTCATTCGAGAATCTGAGGATCTTAGATTGGTTTGACGCCTTGGAATGCCGATCTCACAGGTATTTACTCGTGCTGCAAACCGTAACGAACAAAGCGATTCGCCCACGGACGAAGCCTCTGGTGAGATGTTCACGAACATCAGCGTCTTTGAATCTCCGCCCAAGCAAGGCTGATAATGAACAGAGGAAGAAGGAAAACAAATAAAGCCACCGCAAAAAGTGTAAGATTTTGGAAGTCAAATAGCTCACATTTCTAATATCCATGAACAAGAAATAAAAATGTCCTTTTTATTTTACGTTTCTAAACAAAAAACTAAGTCCAGTAATATTTTGGTGTAGCTTATCAGCAATTTACACAAAATGTCAGTTCAGAAATATCCTACTTGGATTAGCCTTTTCATCATTCTTCTAGAGGAGCGAATGAA
This sequence comes from Pogostemon cablin, assembly GCA_023678885.1. Lineage (NCBI taxonomy): Eukaryota > Viridiplantae > Streptophyta > Magnoliopsida > Lamiales > Lamiaceae > Pogostemon > Pogostemon cablin. Next base: position 23,573,030 of record CM042973.1, read on the forward strand.
AAGTGCCATCTCGACTAAAAGTTGAGCAAATGCTCTTCACAATATTTTGCATTAAAATACCTGGAGAAGATAGGTAAGCTTGGAATTTCTGAATGGCACATGTTCCTCTTTCTTTGCAAGCGCAAATATGACATCACTCAGTGACGATAGACTCTTATTGATGGCCTGATTAATAGTTCAGAAATGGATTGTTGGACAGAACAAATACAACAAAAACTTCATGAAATTGTTGGACGATAGACTCTTATTGATACCTGGGTTTCTTTCAGTCGATCTCCAGTCGACCCACTCTTAGAAAGACGCTCACTACCAGCAAGATCAATGAGATTTAGCACACCTTGTACTTGTTGATCAGTGCTCTAACGCAAACAGTAAAAGGATATATCAGAATGTTGCATGAAATTACAAGTTTGGAAATGCAACAGAGGGACAACTAGCAAATCCTGAGCAAATTAGAAATACCTCATTAACACCTATTATTCTCAAGGTAAACACGAAATGACTCCTGCTTGACTGTTCGTTCATCTGAGTCTTACCAACAGATCTGAAAGGAGAATATATACATACAAAAGATCGATATTCCTTGAACTCTTCATAGAGAGTGAAAGCAAACTTTGATAAGACAAAATTTGTAGAAAATAACTTAAACTAAAGTACCTGCTCTGCGCTGCCCTCTCTAGAAGATCGGAGACCTTCTTGCTACTACGAACATCCTCAGTAGTCAAATCTTGAACAGTAGTGTTTCCATTTGAATCATGATGGATGACATACTGCTTCCCAGCATTTTCTGCTCGTGATGCCTCAAAGCTTGATCTGTTTGGTGCTAACAGGTCACGTATTGTTTCATTGTAAATTTCAAGCATCGACACCTAAAGATAATGAACAACAGTAAATAATAGCAAGTAATAAAATAAAAAATTCTGAGAAAAGACTGCAATTGGATTCACACCTTCATTTCGTACTTCCATCCTTGGGATTCAAGAATTTGCCTCGTCTGAAATACTTGTTCCAGTGATCGTGGGATCAGACCTTTCTGATCTGGTGGTGCTGGCTTTCCCATCATAGTGTACGTCTTACCAGACCCTGTTTGTCCGTAGGCAAAAATACAAACCTGATATAGAGTAAGATTAATAAAGTTAGTGGAATAGATATTAGAGAACTTAAAACCTATGAACAAAATATTTTGGAGGGTAGGAAAATGACCTTATAGCCATCAAGAGCACTTTGAACAAGTTGTGATATCTCCACAAACACGCTTTCCTGGGAATCATCCGGCATAAACACTTTGTCGAAAGTGAAAGAGTGCTTTTGCCCTTGAGAAAACAAAAGGAAATAAATAAACAGGAGAAATTATACATGAGAACCAATTGTACCAAGAAACATATAAATGTATAATACCTTTGCTTAAAAAAATACTCACCGTTTTGTGACAAATCAATGCCTCGCCCAAGCACTTCAGTTGACATCGGGAATGAAACCACTTTGGCATCAGCTGCAACTCCATCTTCAGACTGCAGTGGTCTCACTCTACAAAATACACGTATGTTCCCCTTCAACTCCTATATAAACAAGAAATCTTATTAGGATTCCAAACTTTTCTTTGCACAAAACATAGATAAGGCACTAGCCAGGAACCTTTAAGTACTATGCTGTCATCTTAATTATCGTTCTTAGTAAACAGTCAACTGTAACATAATAAAGGCAAGAACTGAATTGATTTTTTAACAATACCTTTGTACGAATAGTTAATACAAATAAATAATCTTAAAAAATATATTCATGAAGAAATAATGAAAAAGGTCAAACCGCAAACTAAATATAATATCATCATCTATATGCATGATCAGTGAGATGGAAACCATTGACTAGGTACAGAACTTGGTTTACAAGTTGCATGTTCAAGTAAGCATCGAAAGAATGTTACCAAAATATGATAAGGTCCACCATTTGATATATAACTCAGACGCTCCATCATATAGAAGCTTATAGATTATTAGAAATCTGCAACAAAATATCAAATAAATTGTAAAACATACCAGAATTGTGTTGTGCAGCTTCTTTCGTACCCTCTCTCCTTCCACAATTTTTACATCTGCATCAGCTAGACGATTTTTCAAATCAAGAATCAGTGCTTTCTGCTCCTCAAATTCAGATTTTGTTTCCAAGACTGATATATCGGACAACTGGAAAGGATAAAAAAGACAATAAGAAAACTGACTGCCAGGATCAAATACATTAGCAGAAACCCAGATAAACAACCTGCAATTTCTTTTGGGCTAAAGAAAGCTGTTCCTGCAACCGTCTAATTTGGTCACTTTGAGCAAAGCATGTTGTCTGAAAAAATATACAAGTCATTAGATGTACATTTCAAGCCTGTGGAAAACATATGAAGCTGAAATGCAGACCTCCAGTTCGTGAGTTTTGGCAGTCAGGCTATCTAATTCGGCCATGGATTTTCCAGTACATTCCTTGTATTTTAGGACTTCAGATGATAAAGCTTGCACTTGTAATAACTGTCTCTCACGGTCATCTCTTACTTGTTGCAGATCAACTCTCAAGCATGCAACTTCATTACCTAGAGCTTCCTTCTGTTTGATCGCCTCATCTTGGGATGCCTTCAAAGATCAAGTAAGTAGGCAAATGCCCAGTAAAGTACAAGTGTCAGCAAAATATTGTAATCTGAAGCAAAAATACAGTAAAAATAAGAGTTTTCATTCTATATAGTGTAGCATCATGTATACTTTATCTGAATTTCTTTGTTATAGAAGTACTATCCTTAATAATAATAATTACATTTACAAGTGGGAATCATCCACACATCTCTAAATTTTGCATGTTTACACAACATCAAATGTATTGAACATAGAGCAAGAATGCAAAAGGTTATGATAAATTTGTACATCTCCATTATAATATAAAAAGAGATCAAGAACAGAAAGTGGATACCAAGCAATCAAGCAAGCAAAAGTATACTCAAATATATAGGTAAATTCACATTCTCAGGATTAATAGATATTCTATCAAATTTTTCTCCCTCCACAGCTATGAAGTTGTATTACTCTAACAATGAAGGTCAGTGTAATGCAATACAGGCTACAGGCCAAAACTCACTGCACTATTCAAATTATTGCCAGCCATATTTAAGTTGACTCATTCAAAATTTCACTACAATATAGGGGACCAAAATTCAATACTTTATGGGAATCATACCCTTATTTGAGTAGACTAACAGTCAAACATAATTGCACAATTTACATTTCATCTTTCATAATATAAGGTACTTACTCGTGATGAACTAAGCTGGTCTTGCAGAGAAGCATAGCCACCCCTTAATGTGCTAAGGTTTTCAACCAAATGTGCCTTTTCTTTCTCAACACGCTTCAGCGACTCATTTGTGGCATCAACATCTGACTGAAGTTTGGTATTGTATTGCTGCAAACTTGTGTTGTACTCTTGTAATCCCCTGTACATATTCTCTAAAGACTGAATCTGCAGGAGGCAGCACACTTTATAGCACATGATAGAATATATTGCAAAATTTATTCCTAATTCCTAATTAAAGCATTCACTAAAATACCTTCTGTTTAGCACAAGCATTATCTTGTTGAAGTCGTTTGAGCTCTTCGGAAAGGGAAGCTTGCAATTTCTCTGCCGCTAATCTGGCTTCTTTTTCTCTTCCCAGTGAATCAAATGTTTCCTGTTAAATGCATAGAGCAGTTTACCATTGTCCATCAAGATGTATCACAAAACCCATATAATCCAGTATTTAATGCATCTAAGGTCTCATACCAATTTTTCTGCTTCTTCCTTGGCTAACTTTTCTTGCAGAGCCTCCAAATTTTTTCTTAGTTCCATAATAATAGAATTCAACTCATCTTCCTTAGCCTTCATCTGCAACTCTGAAAGAGTAGTAACCAGAATGTCAAGTTCTTTTCTTAATTCCAAATATTGAACACATATTTTTGTTCTTCTCAAAAATATTCTAAGCCAACAAGCAGAGGATTAGGTCAATGAGGACCAGACATACCCATATCATTAGTTTTCTTTTCTGCCAATTCCAACAATTTTTTTATCTTTTCCTGCTCTGCTAAATAATTTTCTTCAAGCTGTTGAAACCACTTGATACGTTCTTTGAGCCTATTAATGTACTCCATCGTTTGTGAACTATATTCCTGCAGAAAAATGCAAGCACTTCAATATATAATCCATCTTTATATCCAAGTTGAAATTTGTCAACCCACTAAAACCTAATAGTAACATACCTTGAAGTTAAATTTATTCTTTATTCTCAACTTCTCGTTGAGTATTGCATCGATGTCCTCTTTGCTAAACCCAACTGATCCACATTCAGAACCAGAATTGCTTTGTGTATCAACAGTTGGAGGTAGATCTTGGCCTCCATTCACAACTGTAAAGGCTTGACGAGTTTGTGGCCGTGTCCCAGTATTAGGCGCCATTTTTGCGCTTCCTATTCTTCTTCTCTTATCTACCGAAACCTCATTCTACAGAAAATAATGGACCAACAATTAAAACAGAGATAACACGAGTATTCTTACCCAAAAAAACAATTATACAATCAAACACCCGCATTAATTTCCCCAAACGATTTGGGGATGGCTTAGGGTTCAGAAAACGTCGTCGCCTATGATTTATAGTCTAAGCATTCAACAAAAACGTACGGAGATTTCTAAAATAACATCAGTGTCACAGTGTTACCCTAATATTTGAAAGCCCCATGTACACATATCAAAGATTTAAGCAATAGAAATGCCCAAAACCCCACAGAGTAATTAAGATTTCAAATTTCAATCGAGACGAAAGGAACTTACTTGAGGTGGTCTCGAAGGGGCTTTGTTCTGGTTTTTGGAAGCCATGAATGAGGAGCGTGGGTATGTAGAGGAAGAGGGAGGCGAAGAGAGAGAGAAAGAGGGGAAATGATGAGAGAGAGAGAGAGAGAGAGAGAGAGAGTGAGAAGATAGAGAAAGTGAGAGATGGGCCGGCCGTTTCACAAAAACAGTTGGTGGGACCGAGGTTTATTGCAATGGAAGCTAAGGCGAATCGTTGCTTTGAATTGCAGGGATCAGAACAGTAGAGACACAGAAGGATGGTGGAATTACAGACAAGTGAAGGTCATCATCAATGGAGGAGAGTAGAGTGGTAAAATTAGGTCAAATTCGAACGTTGAAGGGGAATTAGGGTCCGCAGATCGGGTTAGAGAGAGAAAGAGAGAGAGAGAGAGAGAGAGAGAGAGAGAGAGCGTTGTAATGAGAGAGAGTGGGAGAAGGGCTGTGGTTTGAATTAATTTGAAATGGAATATGGCGGTTCCAGAGAGATTCGTTATAAACCATATTGACTATTATGCCCCTCACGTGCACTCTTTCACATTTTTGTACCAAATGGCAAATACTCAAATTAAATGTGGGAATACAAAAATAAATTGTTACGTAATACTCAATTAAATGTGGGAATACAAAAATAAATTGTTACGTATCAATTTGTTTTTATTTTACTACTAAATTATTGAATTTGGAGATGAATAGTTTTTAGAGGTGATATTATTGTATTTGTTGCACGTAGTAATTCTAATTGGATAATATTTGTGTGATATACTGTATCATCTAATATGAGACTTTTTTTAATTAGATTTTAGACGAGCTTATATCATTCATTAATTGAATTTAAGGGATAATTTTGGATGATATAGTTTTTTTTTTTCAATTATCTTGTTTAATTTAAAGATTAACATTAATCTAAGATGACTCTATATTATGAATCAAGTAGACCAATTCAGATAAATATATTTTGCTCCTAATTTTATTGTTTGACGTTGGGGAGGTAGGTCTAGTTTGAATTTGATCATTAATGGTGGGTTGATTATATAATTCATGTAGCACGTATTAAATTGAAATACTTTAAAAAAAGTACTTACTTGGAATTGGCCCAATAGCCTTACACCCGATCCCATTTAATAACCTATTTGTGATCCTTACGGGCAGAACGTGGATTTGAATTCTTGTGTGAGTTCAACGGGAATCTGAGCACTGTGGAGTTCTTCCCTCGACCACCTTCTCCGACGTAGACGACGAACACGAACGACGATAACGACCGTATCCGCCTAACACATTGTCATTTTCAAAAATGAATTCGACTTATTATTGAGATGGAATTGGAATTCGACTTATTTAAAAAATGATTTATTTTGTCTGAATAAGTCTCTAGAACATTTGGGCATATTATTGAGATGGAATTGGTAAACAAATAGTAATATTTTTATTTAAAAAGTTAAATCAATTTTTAAAAAAATAAATAGGTGTCATCTGGACGTGGTCTTACAAACACTTGCTCATTGTACATATGTCACTGAATCACTATGTTAGTACATTTTGATTGACACTTTTAATTTAAATTGAATTGATATTAATAATCCTGAAAACATAATGTGATAAACTCTAAATATTAATGATAAATAAATCAAATTATAATAATAAAATAGTAATATCATATCTTCTTACACATATAAAATCAATTTAATTAAATGTATAAAATTCTTAAAGAGAGCAAGTATAATAAATTAACTATTAAAAAAATCCTAAACTGCAAAAAAAAAAAAAAAGGACAAAAATTTGTGTGATCTAAAAATCTCATGGAATCCATTATGTCCGACAGAACCAATTTCAAATGAAAATGGACTTCAAAATGTAAGCAAGCATGGCAGGAAATCGATTTCATATATGAAATTAAATTACAAAATTTTATGACTTCTATAGCAATTAATGTGTTTATTCGTGAAAAGTTGTTACTTTTATTTTATATATTGTTTAATTAACTTTTAAAAATAAAATAATTGTAATATAAATATAAAGATGATAGTTATCGTGCATAGGCAAGGTAGTTCCCATGATTCTACAATTTCAGAGTATATTTCATACTTCTCCCTTCCGATTTTAAAATATCTATTTTTTTTATACGTGGATCAAAAGTATTACTAATACTCCATCCGTTTTAGAATATATTTCATATTTCTCCATTCCGATTTTAAAAGATCTATTTTTTTATACGTGGATTAAAAGTATATTACTAATACTCCATGTGGTATGAATTAAGAAAATTGGTCTTTCGCCTGTTCATATATTAGGCCCGCTAGCCCAATACTCCATTAAGAGCCCACGAGCCTCCCTGCCAGAAGCAAAGAGGCTCCGCCTGACTAAGCTAAATAGATCACTTGATCCAATTGCCTCAAATACGCAGAATCTGCTCCAAGATACACGCATAGGGGATATCCTAGATCATATCCTAAAAGTAGTCACATGAGGCTAAATGCATTTAATGTCCGCACTGTACATGATAATCTACCAACTTATCCAGATACGGGTGACATCAGATTATCCAGTATAAATATGAGAAACCCCCCATAGCAATACAATCATCCCTTCACCCCATGGAAAAAAGGCACAAACACGCCTAGGGGGCAAATCTCTCTCTTTATGTTAGCTTTGCGCAGATTAATGCCTCTTCTTCCCATAACAACCACATTAATCCACTATTAAGAAGAGATTAAAATCTGACGAGCGACACTCCCTCCGTCCCATCCTAATAGTTATGCTTCGTTTGTAAATTATAAAGGAAACGTAACTCTTAAAATGGAATTGAGAGAGTTTGTGATTAGTAGTTATATTATTGAGTGTTTGGACCACATATTTTAAACCAACTAATGCAGAGGAGTAGTTTAAACTGAAAGCTCCAAAGTTATGAACTGAGTTCAAGTGAGAAGTAATAAAATAATGTGGATTTTTTATTTTTACGTGTCATCCACAACTTACATTTCATTGGTTGGTTATTAAAAAAAATTAAAATAATGAACGAAGGTGTGAGTTAAGTTTAATGAAAAATTATAAAATTGATGTGATAAAAAAAATATTTGGGTTTAAATGCAATCCATTGTGATGCTCTTAATTGATTTATTACTTTAGTCTTTAATACATAAAAAAAATAGCTACACTGTATATTTTTTATTTAATATATTTTTTTTATCACCTACACTGTATCTCTTTTATGAATTTCATGTAATACTAAATTGCACGCATGCATCCATGTATTTGAAAGTTTTAATAAATCTTCTCAACACTTGCATTTATTTTACTATATTATACTGTCTAAGCAATTATGAGAATGAGAATGATCAAACATTTTTATAGAAGAAACTAGTTTATTTTTATTTACATCTATCCATATTCTTAAATAGCTGTTTGAATGGTTTAAGAACATACTCGTCAACAATTATTATTAAATACTCCATTAAATTAAATTAGAGAAATTAGAAATTGCCATTTATTCCCACCTGCAAAGCGATTGTGGCTTTAAGCCCTTTGCGTCCAAGAGCTGTCAAGAATTTTCACTTTTTTTTTAATTAATTAATTAAACAAAAATAAAAATCTTTTAGAAACTAATCTTACACAGAGAATTAGTTGAGAAACAGTACTGCATAGTTTGTTTGTTAGTCTATCCACACACTCACACAAATATATATATATATATATATATATATATATATATATATATATATATATATAATGAAAATAGCCTCGTACAAATTACTTAATTTAAAGAATCAAAGTAGTTAAAAGAAACTTAATTTATCCAAAATAGTCAATAACTTTTAAATTCTCACAAAAATGGTCATTTTTACTTAAAAATATCGAATATTTTCTAATTCAATAGGATGATCAGACTGCACTGGCATTTTTATAAAAATTATGAGACGAAATTAGTAAAAAACATTGAGTATAGTTTTGGAACAAAATCGAAGTAAAATTTAAAAGGTTTGAATTTTTTGGAATGAAAATTAATATCCTAATTATTTTATGACCTTTTCGAATAAAATTAAAGATATGATACGAATTATGTTATATGGAGTATATATTTATTTATTTATTTATTAGAGAGAAATTAAAAAATATTCAAATGTTACCGTTCAAAATCTTTATCGAAAAATCAATAATTTTTCTATTAATTTTATTTAATAGGTATTTTTTTGAACTTTAATACCTTTCTTTACAAACTCATGTCGATTATTAAGTTGGTGACCTCGTTAATTGTCATGTCAATATACACACTCTTAAAAGATTTTTTGGTCCCTTCAAATACTATTTGGATAATTTTAATAAAATGTCAGGTGCTGCACATGATGATAGTGATTTTGGACATTTTTATTTTGAATATTTTGTATATGGGCACTAGTTATTAATGTAATGTGAAAATTGAGTTTGCATTTCGCGAAATCGAAATCGTATTACTTGGAATTGCATCATGAAGACACATGTCAATGATTATTTTTTTAATAACAAATTATTACTCTTTAAAAAAAACTATACGACATTAAATTAATCATTTTTAAAATGATAAAATAATTTATCATTTAGAATATGTTGGATATTTTATAATTTAAAATAATATATATTATTATAATTATTATAACACTTATATCATGTTTAAAAACTTCAAATGATCTTGTAATGCCTCTAGTTTATAACCTCATTAATTGATATTAATTCTCATGCATTTGCATTTATTTTTGTTAGTGCATGAGAAAGTTATAAAATTCCTATAACTCACATATGATTCGAGATATATTCATATATACTACACGAATATATATATATATATATATATATATATATATATATATTACACAATATACATTCCTACATACTATATGAATTTACCTTTCCTACATAAAAAAATATTTCTATTGAACATCGAGTATTTTGTGATTCGAGATTTTCATCGCTGCACAGGGTTATTAGAGAAGAACATGTAATTTAAGAATCAATATCAATGGCCAATGCAGTGTGGGCGTTTATTCTCTGAAAGGAGTGCTTCCACCCAAACTACTATTAACCCCTCACTTTATCTTTAATTAAATGTTTATAATGGTTTTTTTTTTTTGCAGAATTGTGATACTTTTAAGATTGAATTTCATATAAAATCTTTTTATGAAACCGTTCACCAACTACGGTCTAAATTTTGCCTTATATAGTATAAAATATAATTTTTAAAACTTTATTATTCCTCTAATTATATATATGTCCAAATTCATGATCAAATTTTAATATTAAAGCCGTAGGCTGTAGCTTCTTTCAATTTATGCACCAATTTCACATGATCATTAATACTATTGAGTTGTAACTTTCCAACTAAAAAACAAGCGGCCCCATACTTCACTCGATGCTACTCAATGAGGTACACTTCTTGCCTTTTTCTTGCGAATAAATTTAATTAATTAAGTAGAATGAGTTTATTTAAAAAAAAAATTTGACGAGAAAAATAAATAAATATCATTAAGGATGCTAGAAGCAGCCAGCACTGGATGAAGACAAGATGAACTCTGGAGGAGAGTTCCATGAGGATTCTGTAATTACATTGTGTTTAGCAAAAAAAGCAAACTCATGAGCTACAAGATTAAAAGCTCGACTAACCCAACAAAAAAAAGACGGACTGTAAGGAGGACATAAGACACCTAATGTCATATAAGATGGGGGTTGCAGCAACCGGACAATCTGCTTCATTCAAAACACTGAGGATGACTTTGGAAGCATCACCAATGAAGGAAACTACGGAGAACTTGCAGGAGATAGCCACTTCTATAGCTTGTCGAAGAGCAAGAAATTCTGCCACTTCAGGATCGACAATACCCTCAAACTTACGAGCTAAACCATAGCAAAAGGAATCATCCGAATTCTGAACAAAAAATGCCAATCCCAGCACATGATGCCCTACGCGAGATAGCTCCATCAAAGAAAATGCGCAAGCCTTTTTTAGGAGGTTGAAGTTGCAAAGAAGATAGGCATGAAGATGGTCTTTTAGGAAAATTCATTGCAAAGTGATAATCAGAAAGAGTACGTGAGGCTGCAATAACAATATCCAGGGGTTCGGTTTTAGTATCTTCAAATAGGATTTTGTTCCTTGCAGACCAAATAAAATAGGCAGTAATGGCAAAATATTCCACCTGGTGGGATTCTCCTTCCAAAATGATGTCTTTAAACCAAAGAGTAGCTTCCGACTATTGGAAGTGTAGCACAAAGTCGAGTAGACCACAATGTATCCAAGTGTTTGCAGCAAGCCCGCAGTGAAAGAAAATGTGCGCTGCTGTCTCATTTGAAGAAGAACAAAATTTGCAAGTGAGATTAGTGACTATCCCACGCCTACACAAGTTATCTCCGGTTGGGAGACTGTTAGTACAACATCTCCATAAGAAATGAGCAATGCGTGGTGGCAGTTTGAGTTTTCATAAATGTTTCCATACAGGGTGTACTCCAGAACTAGAAGAGGCAATCGGATGAGATGAGAGAGATGCAATACTTGTTTTCATAATTTTGTGATAAGCAGATTTCACTGAGAATTTACCATTGCGAGAGAAATGCCACACCCAGCGGTCCGGGAAAAATCTGTTGCTAAGTGGAATGGATTGGATTAAATCAGCTTCATCTGGGTTAAACATTCGCCTTACGAGATCAATGTTCCATGAGTTCACAGTATTATCAATCAGAGTGGCAACTGGGGTGAAGTTCATGCAAGGAAGATGGCTTCGACGAACTATAAAGCTAGATTGACAAGGTAGCCAACGATCATTGATAATGCTGGTATTTGCTCCAGAGAAGATTTGACGTCTGCATCCCAAGTTCAATGCCTTTATTCCTTCAATGATGCTACGCCATGACCATGAAGGGTTGTGACCTACGGTAGCTTATAGAAAAGATTTGGAAGGAAAATATCTGGCTTTGAGTAGTATAGTCAATAAAGAATGTGGCTGAGTTAGGATGCGCCATCCTTGTTTGCTCAAGAGAGCTATGTTGAAAGCCTTTAAGTCTCGAAACCCAAGTCCTCCGTCACATTTACCGATAGATATATTCCTCCAAGATACCCATGCAAATTTTCTTTTGTCTCCATTCATTCCCCACCAAAATTTGGTGATCATAGACGTAATTTCACTTATCAAACCATTAGGAAGTTTAAAACACGTCATAGCATAAGATGGGATGGCTTGGAGAACTGATTTGATGAGGGCTTCTTTTCCCGCCTTTGAAAGAGATTTTTTCATCCATCCGGAAATTCGACGCCAAATTCTATCCTTGATAGAGTTGAAAATTTTCTATTTTTTCATGCCCATGATTGATGACAAACCAAGATATTTTCCATGGAAATCTGTATGTTGCATCTCTAATATCTGAGATATAAAGTCAATATCAAGCTGCGACGTGCCAGAACTGAATACGATACATGATTTATCAAAGTTAATCCACTGGCCTGAAACTTTTTCATAGAGGGTGATTGCTGTTTAAAGATGATGAGCTTCTTCGGTGGTTGCCTTTCCAAAAATCAAAGTATCATCTGCAAAAAAGAGGTGAGAAATACAAAGAGCATATCTAGAGACTATAATGCCATGAATTTTATTGCAAGCTTGAAGATCTTGCAAAATGCATGAAAAGATTTCAAAGCAAATGATGAAGATGTAAGGGCTAAGGGATATCCCTGTCTAATGCCTCTCTCTAGGGTAAGATGACCAAAGTTCTGGCCGTTGAGCATGAAAGAGAAAGACACGGAAGAGATACACTTATGGATAATTTGGATGATTCTATCAGGAAAATCAAAGGCTCTGAGTACGTGGATCACAAAATTCCATTCAATTCGATCAAAAGCCTTACTCATGTAAAGCTTGATGGACATAACAGAGTGAGAGAGATTTTTTCATTTTCATGAAATGGTGGATTTCGTGGGCAATGAGGACATTATCGGTGATGAGTCTACCAGGGATAAAAGCAGATTGAGACTATGAGATAAGGTTAGGCAGACAGTTTTTTATCCTATTGGCCACACATTTAGAAGCAAGCTTATAAGCAATGTTACATAAGCTGATAGGACGGAATTGGGAAACCATGCATGCATCCTTAACTTTTGGAATGAGAACAATATAGGTATGGTTAATAGTATCCGAGAAGACCAAGTCATTCAGAAAATTAAGAGTAAAAATAGTAATATCCTTACCAACAATATGCTAAAATTTTTGAAAGAAGATAGGACTCATACCATCGAGGCCAGGAGACTTGAAAGGATGCATGTCTTTGAGAGATTTTCGAATCTCGCTGCTAGTGAAAGATTGACCCAGCTCATTGCGCATGTCTGTGGTGGACTTGTTTCGGATCCTACTTAGAGTCAACTGAAGATCATGAGGATTAGAAGATGTCTCTGAAATATTCATGATAATGGATTGAATTTCCCTTTCATCTTTTCGAATAATGCCATTCTTATCTTGCAAAGCCTTGATTTGATGAATAAAGTTTATTTAATAGCCTTGATTTGATGAATAAACTTTATTCATGCAATAAAGTTTATTTAATATTTTAAAACATATTTTGTAACAAGATTTCAGGCCATTCATTCATTAATTAACCATCAATTATTGAGAGTTTAGAAGGTTTTTATTTATTTATTATTATTATTATTTGCAATAGTCGTACTACTTTTTCATGTAATTGACACGGAGTAATAAAATGATAAAATATCACATGCACTTATACACGAGCTAGTCCTTGTAAGTTGTATCCACAGTTTGTTAGTAATTATTTTTATGGTTAGTTTTTAAATGAAAAATTAATTATATAGTTAACTATTAAAAAAATAATACATTTATTAAGAAATAAATATACACAATTGAACTAAAACTATTACTACAATTTGCTACCAATATATATATATATATATATATATATATATATATATATATATATATATATATATATATATATATATATATATATATATATATATATATATATATATATATAACTAAATGAAAAATTAATTATATAGTTAACTATTAAAAAAATAATACATTTATTAAAAAATAAATATACACAATTGAACTAAAACTATTACTACAATTTGCTACCAATAAATAAATAAATAAATAAATAAATAAATATATATATATATATATATATATATATATATATATATAGAGTGTATCAAATTAAATTATGTGTTTTCGAATACACAAGATATCAATCCATTATAAATATTTTATCCGTCCCGTTTTAATAGTTTTTACAAATGAAGTATAATTATTAGAACGGGATGAATGTAGTATTAATTATATAAATTTTAACCCACTTAGTATTGACCAATTTTCAATTACTTATTTAATTATTTTAAGATTTAAATCAATTTTTTTTTCAAATATTAAATTTATAATTTATTTTAGGGTCTTAGATTGGAAATATTAGTTAAATATTAAATATTAAATTTATTTTAGGGTCTTATATTGGAAATATTAGTTGAAAGTAGTATGAATAATAACAATAATGTGATGTTGTATTTTTTAAAAATATTAAGCATAACTTTTTTTTTAATTAAATTTTGAGAGCAACTTGGGTGAAATCGGTTCCATCAAATGAATTAGTGGAATATGTGGTCCTCACTTCTTTTTAATTAATTTATTCTCCTTTATTAATGGTCCCCACCCTTCTTACTTAATTTATCATCTTTATTAATGTTGTTTTTATTTTTATTTTTAAATTTACTATACTTAAATGACTATTATACTCTAAACCTTAAGAGTAAAATATACCCTAAACTACAAGAGTGTAATTACAATTATACCATAAACCCTAAGAGTAAAATATACCCTAAACCACAAGGGTGAAATTACAATTGACAAAAGCTCCTGCGCCCCCGGGGACACGGAGGGATACTCCGTGTCCCCATGTGAACATAACCCTCTCTCTCAAATTCTATTTAAATATATGTATTGCTAGGGGTTTAAATTACAAAGGGGCATGGAAATTGCAAAGGCGCACGAAATGTGCTCCGTGCGCCCGGGTACACTGGAGCCTCACTCTATCCTAAATCATAAGTGTGAAATTACAATTGTATCTTAAACCCTAAATTCTAGGGGTGAAATATACCCTAAATCAAGAAAAATAAAATAAAATAAAATAAACAAACAAGAAACACTGTAGCGAATTGATTGGGGGTGAGGATTGGGGCGATTGTAAATTTCAAAATTGGTGGAACCACCTAGGCATTGCCTTAAATTTTTATCACATTATATTTTTTCGTGCATGTGAATAGTTCATAAAATTATTTAGTTAGATGATTCTCAACATTTTCTTAATCATATACTACTCTCTATTTAAAAATAAATAAGTGAATCAATAAATATTTAAGATATAATATATTTATATTTATTTCGCCAAACGGTGTGATACCAGAATAATTAGTACTCTTCATTTTAATTTCAACATTTTCTTCCAAAAATTATTTAATTTTCCTTTAAGTATCTTCCTACCAATTTAGTTCTCAGAAAAGACAAAAAAACGTAGACTAGGATTTTTAACATTACCAAACTGTCAAATTATTAAGTGGGACGTCAACAAAAGTTTATCTGAATCCCATGATAAAAATTTACAGTGTTCGAAGTTAATTCACCCTCACTCAATATCTATTAGTTTTTAAGTATTTAGTAATATACAATAAGTATTTTTTTAAAATAAATATATGTATTATTTCTTTACATTTAGTTATTCGTAAAATAATTAATAAAAATTATGCTAATATTGTATAAGTTTTTATTTATTAATATATATTTTTATTTATAAGTATGAATGTTTGAATATGAGTGGGCAGACTAATTTCCGTGAACACGGTGCACACGATATTTTGTTAATTAACAAATTTTTAATTAATCATATTTATTTATCACCAAAAAAAAATTTATTTACTCCCTAGAATTGATACTTCCTCCGTATAGCTAAACTTTTCACCTCTTTTTTATAATTTACGAAGAAGATGTGAAAAGTTTAACGGATGGAGGGAGTATTATTTATTTTTAAGGACTTATGATGTACAGTATATTTTTATGTTTTTTTTTCTTTTTTAAATATGGAGTATTAGTATAGGCAGTTTGAATTTTAAAAAAAAAATTATTTATTTATTTATTTTTATGATGTGCATTGATTTTTTTAATGTTAGAATGGAAGATGATTAAAAAAGAAAACAAAATAAATTAGGTTTAGAATAGAGATAATGTCGCCATTTGCAGATATATGAGTTGCGTCGCTTAAACATTTGGGAAATCTTGAATTACAAAAGAAGACAACATCTAATTTTATTACAACCTTTGTGTCGTTATATATAATGACTCACCATTCGTATCATATGGAGTATAAATTATACTAATTGTGATAACTGGATTTTAGTGGATTGCTTCTTATCTAAAGATTTTGTGTCGCTTTCAAGTTAAGTGAAAGATTAAAAAAAATAAAAATACATTTGCTTTTCAAAAGAATTAAAATAGTTTATTTATTACAAAAATATATACTTATTCCTAAAAGCGAGTAAAAAATGATTTTCTCAAACTCTAAATTTACAATAAGATGAGGAAAATATTATTATATCTTGTGGCCTGCAGCAATCACACGTCTTGTACTATTCACTAGCTGCCGCATCCTCTGCACATGTTAAAATGAAAGATTAACAAAATGCTCATTTTTTATACGTAAAAGGAAAATAAGAACATTTTGAATAATTTTATTATGAAAAAAAAAAAGAATAAAACTGTTAAATTTGACAAAATGAAATAAAAGTGTAAGATATTTTTAAAGTATTGTGAGGGAGTTAATATAATATTACTATTTTAGAAATATGTATAATAGACGAGACGAATCAAAATAGAAAGTATGAGTGGAATGACCATATTCGCTAGTATTTATTTTATATATTTATTCCTATGCTCATATTTCTTTCACCATTTATATATCTTATAAAAAGATTGAATTATTATTCATTTATTAAACTTGAGTCTCATTGCCTGCAATCATGTATCGTGTATTATTTATTTATTTATTTGCTATGTCATATTTTTTCTACCATTTATCTTATAAAAAGATTTAATCACTAATCATTTACAACACTTTTTATAATTATTGGCATAAAATATAAAATTTCTGCAGCACGGATGAATGTTTAATAAATCAGAAATCTACTAAAAATTCGCATGATCTGAATTGTTTATTGTTTAATAAATGAGTTAGACTGTTACTAAATAGATAAATAAATACACAAATTGTAATTATCCAAACCGGAATTTTCACTCATTAAAATTATCTCTAGAGAATGAAACAATATCTCCTATAAGTTTAATTAATTAAAATTGAGTGCACTATAATAATTTCGAATATCATGAATGCTTTGTCAAAATTGGGCCCAGTATTATCCAAAATACAGGGCTCAAGTAGGCCCAAATTAAAACAAGCCGAAATTATCCAAATTACAGGGCTCAAATAGGCCCATATAGTAAGGACTTATTGGGCTTAGCGAAAACGAAACCATAACTTAAAAAAAATAAAAATAAATTGGAGATGCGGGGTATCGATCCCCGTACCTCTCGCATGCTAAGCGAGCGCTCTACCATCTGAGCTACATCCCCAATTTGTTATAAATTATTAAATTTAAATTATTTATATATTTAAAAAAAACAACTATAAGTCTATAATACATATTTTTAAACAACTTAATAATTAGTGATCTTTGAATTTTTTTTTACATAATATTTTTTACTAAAAAAACTAGAGTATGTTCTAAGGCACATAAATGATTAATTTAATTGGGTTCAACTTGAACAAATTTCGCACAAAACCTACATAATTTGATTTTTGATTTATTTTATCACTGTATTAATTAATGGAATATTAAGTAATATATAAAAAAATAGAATACCTTTCGTCTCACAATAAGAACTACAGTATTATCTTTATACTCCTAATTTGTTACCACTGAAGATTAAAGATATTTTATTTTTCCCCCACTTTTTTGTGATATTGTCTTATTGATACTCCTATATGAAAAATGCAAATTAAATTGGATAGTGAATGAAGTGTATCCAAATTCTCTAATCATATCCTAGATGATCAAGCTTAATTGAAATTTAATAAAAAAAAAATAAAAAAAGGAGAGAAATATAAATAGCAGCATGCAAACAGAAGAACCTCTCATTCTCATAAGAAGATATAAAAAAAAAAAAAAAAAATATTATGTACCAACAAAATGATATTGTGCAACATATAATTAGTGGTGACATATAAAATTAGAAGGGTATATTAATTATGTTGGGTATGAGTATTAATCCAGTGTGTTATTGGAATTGGAAGGATTAATTTTGGGAATAGTGATCTCCAAAAATTGATCATTCTTGAGAAGAGCCTCAGATTTAGTGCAATCAGAGTTTAGATCAGGTACTTCAATCCTCCTAACAAATCCATGCTCCCACCAATGGCTGCTCTTCCACTCCTTCCTACTCTCAATCTTCCACTGCCCACTTATCTCCAAAATCTTTCCATTCTCCACACTAACTTCAACATTACTCTTCTTCCCTAGCCATATAAATTCAGACGGATTGAGTATAGATGAAAAAAAAAAGTATAGTTTTGTCTTTGTTCAGTACCAATATAAAGTGTCCATTTTTTTTCCACAAACACTCATATGGAGTATAATTTATAAACCCGATTTACATAGCTTATTATGAAAACCTTGATGTAAACCGGTTTACAAGAGACTAACTCTTTTTTTAGTAAAAGGGACCACACAAAATAATTAATTATTTTTTTTTTGGATGAATTTGAAAAGCAATATTTTTCATTTAGAAGAGTTATAATAGTTATTTCTTTTAAAGGATAATACTACTATTTCATATATTAAACGCCATTCACACAAAAACACATTAGTTTGTAGGATTGAACCTAATTTAAAACTAAATTTAATTCTATTCAATACAGAATATATATATATATATATATATATATATATATATATATATATATATATATATATATATATATATATATATATATATATATATATTATATGTCAAACTCCATATCTTTCATCATCATTTTCCCTTGGACCTTCGTAAGTTAAAAGACATCAACTAATTATTTTATATATATAAAATTAATCAACCAAATTTTATACTCATATGAAAGGAAAAAAAAAAAAACCAAAATAACTTTATGATGTGATAAACGGATCCAAAATTCTTGAAATTGAATAACATGAAATTAAAAGATCCAAATGATCATACGAGAAATTAAATTACTCACCAATAATCTCAGCTTTGAGAACATAATGAGTATCCGTTTGGTACCAATCAATGGTCGAAGAATTTGAACTCGTGATCAATATGTCCCGTTCGAACTCCCATAACGGGAAAGCATCGGACGGGTCGAAAAACTTTCCGAATAAAAAAGGACTAAAGAAAGATCCGTTTTTGTAGACGGTAGGGTTCTCTTTGGCCATCAAGGCTGCGAAGACATCTTCTTTGAGGGGGTGGCACCATTTCTGCGGGTTCGGATCTTCAAAATGGATGTCAAGTAGTTTGGCAGAGCTCATTTAAGAATATGGGTTATGATCAACGGAAAATGTGGATGGAGATATATAATGGGGTTTAAACTAAGATCATAATTGGGTATATCTATAGCATAGAATATATTCCAATGGAATCCATATGTGTGGAAACCTGTAAAGATGATCGAATATTTTCTTTTTCTTGATGTTTCTGCCCATTATTCATTTATTACTTTATTGTTGAACGGAGCAGACTAGTGTGACAATCTTCGAGATTATTTAACGTTTTCGTAATTAGTTATTATATGAGGTGGTTCACGAAACCGTTAATCACTTTTAATAATTTAGGGTGCGGATTGAAAAAGTTTTTATCAGCTCTTTTTCAATAAGGCATTGACGATAAGTCTCACACCATGATTTTCGTGACACAGATGATTTAAATAAATATCACATTTTATTATAAAAATTATCATCTTTTATCTGTCTCACAAAAATCATCGTGTGAGACTGTATCGTCAATGTCTTATTAAAAAAGAGCTAATAAAAACTTTTTCAATCCGGCCCCTATCATTGGACTTTCATTTTTCCTCTATAGATAGCCCTTTTTCATTTTTGTTGGAATTGTAATATCTTCATCACTTTTATTTTTTTTGAGTCGATCTCTTATGCTCCAGTGCACAAGATGTGTAAAGGTACAATATTTTATTTTAAAGAATTACACTTTAATTAATAAGTGTACAATATTTTATTCTAAGGGTATACACGTTCATTAATTTTTTTATTATTTTTTTCAAGAAATAAAAAGTACAAATCTTATACTTAAAGGTATATAATTCAATAATAAAAGGTATTTGGAGGCACACAAGTTGTGGCCTATATTGTTTGTAATAAATTTCATGAAACAGTTGAGAAGTTTACGTGAATTTTGCAATTCATGTACTATTTTATTTTAAAATTTAATTGTTATTGTAAGGGGTTAGTACATTGTAATTTTATTATAATTGTTCATATGATAATTAGAATTTAATCTTTATTATTAAAGTTTAATATTAATTTTAAAGGTATATATATATATATATATATATATATATATATATATAATTTTCATCAGTTTCATGTATTAATGTAACTCATATTCCTATTATATTATATATCGTTAATTTTTTACTAACATTTTTAAAAGAAAATAATCCTACATAATTGTAATTATTGTGCTTCTTTTTTTTTAAACAATATTTAAGGAATATTATATAATATTAACTTAATATAAGCTAAATATATTCATTAAGATGCAAAGTTAATCGTATGTTATTATTGAATTTTCAAGTCCATAGTTAACAAAGTTTCCCATCGAACCTTGCAATTTTTATTTTTATTTTTAACTAATTGATTATATACTAAGAGGGCATCTAATAATTCCTCGCGTGTATGGCCAGAGGAACAATAACTCAAGACAAAATGCAGCAAAATGCCCATAATTTTATTGATAGTGATGAGTATTTGTTGCTAGTAAACCATCTCACATGAAATAATATTTTATTCAAAATATTATAATTTATTATTTATATTACAAAACATTTATAAAATAATTTATTATACCACTATCAATTTTTATTAATTTGAATATATTTTAAAATATAATTTTTTATTAAAATATTATTACTTTTTATATGTGTTATATAAAATTTTCACCATTATTTGAATTTAATTAATCAAGAAAAGGAAAGAAGGGTTGATATGGTTTGAAGTGGCGTATGGATATGCATTGCTATAAAGGGGGGTGGGATCATCAATATTGCAACTTGGAATCCAATATCTAAGATTTCAACCCAAAATCACTTTATTTAAACCATACATACATCACAAATAACAAATTTAAACAAACAAGAAAGAATAAAACGTATTTATACAAGGAAGGACAAAAATTTGTACGGGATTGTTTTACGAAAAATTTTTATATGAAATGATAACATTTTTATAAAAAATGACAGTCAAATTAATGAATAGGGATAGTAGTATAATAAATAATTTCATATACAATTTGTTAAATAAATAAAAATAGATGATATTCTTAATAAATAGTGATATTATCTCTAATAGTAATATAAATATAATTATATTAAAAAATAAAAAGACGAGCACATGAGACGATTTCATATAAAGTTTTGCCATCACTAAAATAGTACACGTGTCTTGCATGAGTTCAATATTATTTTTATAAATTAAATGTAAATATAAATATTTAAAATTTAATTTTCATAAACTATCTTACTATATGACAAAGTCTCTTGTGAGATGGATTATTTGTGAAATGGATGTGAGACGGGTTGACCCATCACTAAAGTATGATTATTGTATAGATAAAATATGTTTGATGGTTGTTAAAGTATGTTTTCCAAAGTATGCTAAGTATGATTTTACGGTGTTATAATATTATAAGCATACTTTATCTATACAATAAGCATACTTTAGTGATGGGTCGACCCGTCTGACAAGAGAGTGTCTCATTTTATATAGCGGTGAAATATCAATAATTTTTTAAAAAATTAAAGTTAGATAATATTATTTTAATTTAAAGTATTATTATTTTAAATGCTTAAATATCAATTTTTATTGCAAAATCTATTACAAATAATGCTCCATTTGTTAAAATGCTACTACTGTTCTTTTTTATTAGCATTAATTTAATTTAAAAATCGAAAAAAATAAAACAAAATTATATGTGGTACAATTTATGTATGATGCTGAAGTAGGAAGGTCATGGCGGAGTCTACCTTCACAAACTTTTGCTAAAAAAAGGCAAGAAATATAGAAACAAATCTGATGAATAAAGAAATTCCATTTACCAGAAACAAATTCACAAACAACAAATCTTCAGATGATTCTTTTTTGTTTCCTTCACAATTCCCGCGCTAATCCATCGCATTTGGAAATAATTTTGCTTGATGTGATTCTGCAAACCCCAAACAGCGATTCAAATTAATTATCCAATTTATTTGGCGTTGTGAATTCATATGAATATACTTTGCACAATTTGCGTGGAATTATTGAGGCGGCCAACCAACCGGAGATTGTTGGTTAAAAGTAAGCGATTGGGGCGATTGAAAGGTGGTGTTGGGGAATGTTGTATGGGTTGGCGGTAAATCGAAATGGATTTGGTGTTTAAATCTGCTTTAAGATTGCTGTGATGGAATTAAGAAGCGGTTTGCAGCATCGCGATGAAGATGAGGAAGAAAATTACCAGAGGAAGTTATCTTTTAATGGCGTTTGTTTTTCTGCTTTCTGTTACGCGGGTAATCGGTGTGGAAAGCAAGTTGGAGGAACAAGAAGCCTTAATTGCTTATTTAATTTACTCAGGAGAGATCAATCATGAGATGGTACGCACTTGTTTCACTTACATTTCTTCTTTCTGCTTGTTATCTGTGTTTGGAAGAACATACTTTGCTATATACACTAAGGAAGAAACAGAGAGAGGGGTAATTAAATTGAGTTCCTATGATTTTAACCCTAACTTGCATTTGAGTATGTCTATCTATGGTAATAAACATAGGTTTCCTCCTGCAGGCTGAATCATTGCAGAGAAACTGTAGGCATGAGTTGTTACATGCCAAGAAAATCCTACAAGATCTTAACTTATGTTTGGTGAAGGAAACATCAATTAGCAGTGAGGAAGTTTTAAAGCCTCCAAGAATAAAAATGCATGATGCTCTGAATGACTTGTGCCCTCAGGTTAAGCAAATCCTTGTAGATTGTTTACGGGAGAAGAATCTCATGGCTGGAGAAAAGAAGAATACAGATAGTTGGTACACCAGGCCCTTTGGTTCTGTATACTACTCTTCTAAACGTCGTGAGTTAGCTCAGGAACCTGCGCCGCCCGATCATACCCAGACCATTATTATTGCTGTTGTTGTGACTTCACTTGTTACATTTGTTGTCGCTGGGTTGCTGTTTTATTGCTGCTTTGCCAGTGGTTTAGGATCGAGTAGGAACGACGAGAGACCGCTTCTTAGCTTAAGCTTAAGTGACAACTCTGTTGGTGCGTTGTCTTTTCTTGTGTCATCTCATCTGATGTAGTGCATTAGCATTTTATATATCTTCTGATTCTTGCTTATTTTCTGAATGCATTAGCCTCTTCAAAGAAGTCATTCAGTTTGGGAAGTTCAGTAAATGAAGAAAAGCTTGGTAATCAATCTTTTAACAGCTTGAGCCGTAGCAGAAGTAGTGGAAATGTATTTATGCAGTCACATTCTCTTAGGAATTCAAAAATAGAGAGCCCACTTGAAACCACTGCTGAGGTTGCTGCTAGCTCAGTGGAAATTCCTGCATCAGTGGGTACACCTGCATTTCCTCCTTTGAAGCCACCTCCTGGAAGGATAGTTCCTCCTAGTCCTAGTCCTCCAGTTCAGGGAGCTCCTCTCCCACTACTGGCTCCCGTTCCCTCGCCACCCCCAGCTTTCAATTCACCATCACCACCGGCTCCTGTACCTCCAGAACTCCCTGCTTCCATGCCTCTAGGGCCCAGAGCTCCCCCACCACCCCCAGCCCAAGGGGCTGGACCTCCCCCGCCACCACCCCCAGGGCCGCGAGCTCCCCCGCCACCTCCAGCTCCAGGTATGAGACCAGCTGGTCCGTGTCCACCTCCTCCACCTCTTATGAGGTCTGGTCCTCGTCCACCAGCACCTCCAGGTGGTGCTCCCCGCCCACCGTTTATGGGGCCAAAGCCTCGTCGGCCCGTGCATCCTAATATAGAAGAAGTTGAGGCTTGTTCTAAAACTAAGCTGAAACCTTTCTTCTGGGACAAGGTAATGGCCAACCCTGATGATTCAATGGTTTGGAGTCAGATCAAAGCCGGATCTTTCCAGTAAGTCTAATTTCAACAGTATTTTGTTGTAAAGCTATTCACTATGCAAACTAACCATTGTCATGGAATAATTTTCTCAACAGATTCAATGAAGAGATGATTGAAAGTTTATTTGGTTATACCCCTACAGGGAAAAACAAGTTAGGAACAAAGAAAGAATCTTCATCCCAAAACGCTCCTCAAATCATTCACATAATTGATTCAAAGAAGGCACAGAATCTGTCAATTCTGCTGAAAGCATTAAATGTGACAACACAAGAAGTAACTGATGCACTTGAAGAAGGTCATTTTGTTTGCCCGGTCTCTGTTAATTTGCAAAGTATTGTGGGGCTCAGTCTGACTCAGTGGTACTTGACTAAATAATATGATGTAGCAATTAGTAAAGTGGTGTCTCATTTTTGCTATTAATAATGATTTGATGAATTAAAGATTTTCATAAAAATGGTCTTTGGTCTTTAGGTTTGAACAGATTATGGATAATGGTGTTGCAAGATGTCTTCTATATATCATGGGTAATAAGGGCATTATTCCAATGTCAGTGAGAAGGGGGAGAGTGGGGTGATTATAAAATAAAAATGAATATTGATTTTAGTCTTAAGCTTCATTTTGGCCATCACTCCTCGAAAAATAAATTATATCAGTAGAAAATAATAGTTAATGGCATATACAGGAATTGCCAACACATTTCATGATTTTCATATAGTATGTTTCTCTTCTGTGATTATTGTGAAGAACTCATACTAGAATATTATCATGCTTTTATTATAGTTAAAAAGTTAAATGAGAGATGTTGGCAGTATTGTGAATTGTACTTTTCAATTATATTTGTGTTATTTTGTTGTGTCCTTCGAAACATGCCAAATTTACAGAGATTTAAAGCATTTGTCATGTGTGTTCCTGTCTGATAAAATTATCTTCTCCCAATATGCGACATAGAATGTTTAGAGGCTAATCTCCTGACCACTTCTTTGTATTGATCAACAATGAACTATTCAAGATGAACTACTTCTATGTTATTCACATACATATTATTGTGTTAAACAGCCAAAGATTATTATTTCTCATCGATATTCTTGCTTAAAATAGGTAATGAGCTTCCTCCTGAACTTATTCAGACTTTGTTGAAGATGGCGCCTACCGCTGAAGAAGAACTGAAACTGAGACTCTACACTGGTGATTTGCTCCTTTTAGGTCCCGCAGAGCGCTTTCTGAAGGTTGTCGTGGATATTCCATACTCATTTAAGAGATTAGAGACTTTGCATTTCATGTGCATTCTTGAGGAGGAGGCAACAACAATCAAAGAGGCCTTTGTGATTTTGGAGGTAAGATTCCAGTTAATCATATATGCAAAAAAATGATTCTTGAATTCTGTAATCATATGGAAAAGACTACATGTATACTAGCATTAATGAATTATTCATATGTTATTAGCTTGGAATATGATCATGCTAAGCTTTCTTTCTTCTGGAAACACGTCTCAAAGTTCAAGCGATGTGAATATGTTACATTTCAAAAGATAATTTCGTTTGCAATAACTTTTTTTCTTTTATGATGCTTCTACTAAATCTTGTTGCATTGGATTTTTCAAGTTCCTTGATGCATTAAAATATACCTAGTCAAAAAATGATGTTCATATGTACACAATAGAGGAAATATCATGATCATACTGATCTTTTTCTCTTCATATAATCATCCAAATGTTGTAGGCTGCCTGCGCTGAATTGAAGAAAAGCAGATTGTTTCT
The DNA here is from genome assembly GCA_023678885.1 of Pogostemon cablin. Taxonomy (NCBI): domain Eukaryota; kingdom Viridiplantae; phylum Streptophyta; class Magnoliopsida; order Lamiales; family Lamiaceae; genus Pogostemon; species Pogostemon cablin. The sequence goes on from CM042973.1 coordinate 23,599,030, forward strand.
CAAACTTCTTGAGGCAGTTCTTAAAACTGGGAATCGCATGAATAGTGGAACATTCCGGGGTGGTGCACAAGCGTTTAAGCTCGATACACTTTTAAAGTTAGCAGATGTGAAAGGAATAGATGGGAAAACCACATTGTTGCATTTTGTTGTTCTTGAAATAATCCGTTCAGAAGGCTTAAGGGCTGCTAGAGCAGCTCGAGAATTGAGAAGTATGTCCAGCTTCAGATCAGAAGATCTAACAGAGGATCCTTTGGATCCTACCCTGGATTCAGATGAGTATTTGAGGAACCTCGGTCTTCAAGTTGTTTCGAGTGTAGGAAGTGATCTTAAGAATGTGAAACGAGCAGCAGCTTTAGATGTGGATAATATAACCGGAACTGTCGCCAAGCTAGGCCATGCGCTCATAAAAGCCCAGACGTTCCTAAACACAGAGTTGAAGGACTTTGAAGGTGACAAGGGATTTGTCCAAGTGCTGAGGAGTTTTTTGGAGAGTGCCGAGGGTGATGTTAGGTGGATGCTGGAAGAAGAGAAACGAATAACAAGTCAGATTAAGAGCACTGCTGATTACTTCCATGGAAATGCTGTGAGAGATGAGGGTTTTAGATTGTTTCTCATTGTCAGGGATTTCTTGATAATCTTGGATAAGGTGTGCAAGGAAGTGAGAACTACTCCACCAGTGCCTAGCAAGCCACCACCACCACCGGATCCACCAAAAAAAGTGGATTCAGCACCACCGGATCCACCAAAAAAAGTGAATTCAGCACCGGATACACGAAAAACTACTCCGTTGCCAAATCCTCCGAATAAAGGAGATTCAACACCGGACACACGAAAAACAACTCCTTTGCCAGATCCTGGACAGAAGTTGCAGCTTGCTCTTGCTAATACCCAACCAGACAGTTCAGATAGTTCAGATAGTTCGAGTAGCTCAGGTAGTTCTAGCTCAGAAGATGATCCACCAAAAAAGGAGGGTTCGCCACCGGACACACAGAAACCTACTTCAATGCTAGATCCTGGAAAAAAGTTGCAGCTTGCCCTTGCTAATAGTCCGCCAGACAGTTCAGATAGCTCAGACAGTTCGAGTTCAGATGACGATCCACCAGTGGCTAACAAGCCAGCACCACCTCCGAATCCACCAAAGAAAGAGGACCAAACACCGGACACTCGAAAAACTACTCCAGTGCTAGATCCTGTACAAAAGTTGCAGCTTGCCCTTGCCAATGGTCAACCAGACAGTTCAGATAGCTCAGACAGTTCGAGTTCAGATGATGATCCACTAGTGCCTAGCAAGCCAGCAACATCTCTAAAATTACCAAAAAAAGAGGATTTAACACCGGACACACGAAAAACTACTGTATTAATAGATCCTGGACAAATGTTGCAGCTTGCCCTTGCCAATAGTCAACAAGACAGTTCAAGTAGCTCAGATAGTTTGAGTTCAGATGATGATCCACAAGTGCCTAGCAACCCATCGCCACCTCTGAATCCACCAAAAAAAGAGGACTCAACGTTGGACATGGGAAAAAATTCTCCATTGCTAGATCCTGGACAGATGTTGCAGCTCGCCCTCGCAAACTGTCAACCAGACAATCCAAATAGACCGAGTTCAGACGATGATCTACCCATGCATAACAAGCCACCACAACTTCAGGATCCATTGAAAAGAGAGGATTCAACATTGGACACACCAAAAACTTCTACATTGCTGGATCCTGGACGAGAGTTGCAGCTCGCCCTCGGCAACAGTCAACCAGATAGCTCAGATAACTTGAGTTCAGACGATGATCTACCCTTGCATAGCAAGCCACCACCACATCAGGATCCACCAAAAAAAGAGGATTCAACGTCGGACACACCAAGAACCACTCCATTATTAGATCCTGGACAAAAGTTGCAGCTCGCCCTTGCCAATAGCCGACCAGATAGCTCAGATAGTTCTTGTTCAGGTGATGTTCCACCAACGCCTAGAAAGCCACCACCACTTCTGGAACCACCTGAAAAAGACAATTTAACATCAGACACACGAAAAACTTCTCCATTGCTTGATCCTGGAGAAAATTTGCTGCTCACCCTCTCCTATACTCGATCAGATAGTGCAGATAGCTCGGATAGTTTGAGTTTAGATGATGATCAACTAATGACTAACAAGCCTGCACCACCTCTGGATCCACCTAAAAACGAGGATTCAACATCGGACACACAGAAAGTTACTCCATTGCTAGATCCTGGACAAGAGTTGCTGCTCGCCGTTGCTAATAGCCATCCAGACAAGGCAGATAGCTCGGATAGTTCAAATTCAGATGATGATCCACCAATGCCTAGCACGGCACTACTACCTCCGGATCCACCAGAAAACGACAATCCATCAGACACACCAAAAACAACCCCACTGCTAGATCCTGGACAAAAGTTGCAGCTCGCCCAAGCCAATAGCCAGCTGGACAGATCAGATAGCTCAGATTGTTCTAGTTCAGGTGATGATCCACCACTACTTAGCAAGCAACCACCACCACCTAAGGATTCACCAAAAAAAGAGGGTTCAACATCGGACACACAAAAAACAACTCTATTGCTGGATCCTGGACAAAAGTTGCAGCTTGCCCTCGCCAATACCCTTCCCGACAGTTCAGATCATTGGAGTTCAGATGATGATTGATGATAGTCGAGCATGTGTAAGTTGCAGTTACCATTACATCTCTCTATCTCTCACATGATGTTTATTCATGTGAGGACTGAGGTGTATGAAAGCTTTGAGAAGTCATCATAACATCAGAACATAAGGGCCAGTCTTTCTTCATCTTGAATGTCAAGTAAGTGGTGCTATTATTTCTTTGGTTGCAGTAATCCTTAATGAAAATGGGGCTGATGTTTGATTGGTTGATTAACTGAAACTTTATCAGTGTCTTGTGTTGCTTGTAAATTATAATCTTCTTCTCCTAAGAGAAATAAGTAGTAATTATTGAAATGTGAGCTCCCTTTTGATAATCTTAGTGAATTTTGCTTAAATTAAGTACTATATCATACATTACCTTCACATCTTTCTTTTGCTACTCCCTCAAAATATTCTTACTTAAACCTAATTTATCAATTACTCCTATATCAGTATCTTGTTTTAAAAAACTTTTTTTTTTCTTTTTAAGCTGTGTTAGCAACCTTTGGCCCTTTTCCCACGTTTTTAAAAGTAATTTATTATAAGGAATAATGTTATCATAATGTAATAATGCTAACTTTTGGGGATGACAATGGAACAGGACGAGTATCTCAATATTCGATGCTAACTTTTAGGGATGATAATGGAACGACGGGTATGTCAATATCGGGTTCTGCCCCTCGCTTCCATCTTCCATGGCCTGAATTGCCTCGTGTCATTTCACGGAAAGAGATTTGGGTCCCCTCGTGTCGAATTTTGTAGTAGGGCTATCGAAGTAGGAAAAAGAGAGATGGATTTGTAAAATTGTGTATACAACTCATTAAGTTGGTTGTTAAATGTACTCAGATAAGCACCCAAGTTTGGTCCCATTTTCCATGGTTTGGATTTGTTGAAAATTTTAGGTGGCAATTAGCATTTTGTAACCAATTTTAAGATTTTTATCAATTCACAATGATTGATGTTATAGGTGTTCAGTATACATATTTTGCATAAAATTAATTATTTGATAAAAGAATTAATCAATTTTATGTTTCTAACATTGGGTTTATAGTTGTTTAAAAAAACAAAAAAGGTTTACAGACGTTGTACATGTAATGTATAATGCTTGGTCCAAGTTAAAATCATTGAATTGGGCTAACATGTTATAGCCCATAGCAATACCTTCAGTTAAAATATAGGCACAATTGGGAGCAGAAATTTGGGCCGGCAAAGGTTCAGCCCGATACAGCAATGTTTGCATAAAATGCATCCCAATTAAAATAAACATCTACAGTCTCAAATTTTAAATTCAATAGCAATTGAGAAGGTGTTATGGAATGATCATTACTGCTACAGTTGTTTTATATCCAAAACAAATTAATCATCTATTCATTCGATCCACAAGCACTTCTTGTTAAAATATTACATGGTATCATTATTTTGGAGTTCTAAATAAGTATATATTGATGTAATTTCTAGTGTAACTCTCCAAATATTCCTTATATTCTAGTGTTTTAATAAAATAAAATTCATTTGTTTGTTGTTAAAAAAAAAGGATAAATTTATGAAATTGTAATGAAAATCACTTTGATAATGATTTTGATTCATCTCAATTTTGGAAGGTATGCTTCATTCCCAGAGAATAAAAATATTATTTCCATTCTCATTCTTTAGCACAAAACAATCTTTTCCTTTATATTTATTTCTAAAATATAGTTTTTTTTTTTTATTTCTTTCTCCAAAAATATAGCATAGAAGATGTTTCATTATAATGACACAGGAGATATTTTACTGTAATAACACAGGTGACATAGGAGATGTTTCACTGTAATGGCATAGGAGATGTTTCATTGTAGTTCTGCCGGATTTGGCGGGTTAAAAGTTGTTTATAGTATTAAAGCTTATATAATAATAATAATAATAATAATAATAATAATAATAATAATAATAATAATAATAATAATAATAATAATAATAATTTTTTTAAAAAAAAGGTGAGAGGGTATATTTAATGCTATGGGATGTGAAGTCAGTATTTGAATAACCACCACAACAAACTATAAGGAAATATTGATACACTAAACATGTGGGATGCATTAAATGAACAATGCCTACAATATTCGACACCTACTTTATTTAATTTTTTTACACACAGCCCAATCCAAGGTTTTTTCTTAGTCTATCATGAATGATGAATACACTAACCTATTATAAATTAACTGATTAATTTATGAATTGTAGTTGTATATGATATTGATGTTTCAAAATAGTGCATGTGTTATGTGATGTGTTATGTGAGAAGGGTAACGCCTCAATATTTCATATTCTATATTTTCGTAAACTTTACTTTTTAAAATTATATTATCTATTTTAATTATTAAGTAATTCAAATTTATTTATATAATATGTATATATAAAAAAAAGATCTTAAGACCCAATTTTTAGTTGTGGCGTGTGTATATGGATAAGAATTAGTAGATTAGCCTCCAAGTTTTAGTAAATAAATAAATAATGTTTTACTTGGCCACCAAGTTTTCAAGTAATATAAATATACATTACCCCTCTTTTCATCACACACAATTTATTTTAACACCACACAAACGAACATGACTAAGAGAGAAAAGAGAAGGTTTCAGATATTGTTCTAATGTTCTATCAATCAAGCACACCTGTAAGGTGGAGAATTTATTTGGTGGAGAATTTATTTGTCATTTAATTATACTGCTTGTAAGTTACGTTATATGAATATGCATGGATTGATTGTGATATGTTCACGGGTAATGAGTCGCGATGTCTTATCAAATTTAATGTCAAGTGGAAGCGATAAGGGATTCCAAAAGGTTATATGTTTTCATGAGATGTTCAAGTATGTGAGTATCTCGTCTCTTGCGTGTATGTATTTAATACCTGATGAATATTATTTCCCACTGAGCTGTGGTTCGCTCATCCCTTCCACTCCAAACCCCTTTTCAGGTTGAGCCTGCGACGGCGTACCGGGGGCGGATGCGTTGCGTGAGAGCTTTTTATTAATGCGTTGTGCAAATTCTTTTTATATAATCTTAAAAGATTTGTAATATTTATTCATTTTATTAAATTGTTCATGCCCCCATTGAAGGTTAATATTATCAAAAAATTACGAATAAATCTCTCTTTTGATTTATTGAAAATTGGGGCGTGACAGATGGTATCAGAGTGGGTCTACGTTTCTGTGGACTCGCATTTTCAAAACAAATTATTCACTTGTCTACAATTATATGGACTTGTATTTTCAGAATAAAATTATTTTCTAATGATACTCGCTACGCATCCACCTGGTACACGAGTCAGCTTCAAGGTACATAAGTATTTATTTTATTATTTACCCCAATTTTGTAAAAGTGATTTGTTTGAATTTTGAGAACGAAATTTTTTTTAGGAGGGTGGATTGTAACACCCCAATATTTCATATTCTATATTTTTGCAAATTTTACTTTTTAAAATTATATTATCTATTTTAATTATTAAGTAATTCAAATTTATTTATATAATATGTATATATATAAAAAAAAAAGATCCTGGGACCCAATTTTTAGTTGTGACGTGTGTATATGGATAAGAATTAGTAGATTAGCCTCCAAGTTTTAGTAAATAAATGAATAATATTTTACTTGGTCACCAAGTTTTCAAGTAATATAAATATACATTACCTCTCTTTTCATCACACACAATTCATTTTAACACCACACAAACCAATAGGACTAAGAGAAAAAAGAGAAGGTTTTAGATATTGTTCTAATGTTCTATCACTCAAGCACACCTGCAAGGTGGAGAATTTATTTGTGTTTTATTTATACTGCTCGTAAGTTACGTTATATAAATATTCATGGATTGATTGTGATATGTTCATGGGTAATGTCAAGTGGAAGCAATAAGGGATTCCAAAAGGTTATATATTTTCATGAGATGTTCAAGTATGTGAGTATCTCGTCTTGCGTGTATGTAGCGTGTATGTATTTAATACCTGATGAATATATGTATTTAATACCTGATGAATATTATTTCCCACTGATTCGCTCACCCCTTTCACTCCAAACCCCTTTTCAGGTTGAGCTTGTGACGGCGCACCGGGGGCAGATGCGTTGCGTGAGAGTTTTTTATTAATGTGCTGTGCAAATTCTTTTTATATAATCTTAAAAGATTTGTAATATTTATTCAATTTATTAAATTGTTCATGTCCCCATTGAAGGTTAATATTATCAAAGAATTACGAATAAATCACTCTTTTGATTTATTAAAAATTGGGGTGTGACAAGAAGTGTCACGTATTTTAAAGTAACATTTTTTAATATAAATACAATATTTTATTATAGTTAAAACTATATGTATATACTAATCGACTAAATTTTGAAATGTAAAAGAATCAAATTAAAATGAAAATTATATAGTGAAGTTAGTTAGTTTTTTTTTTCTTTTTGAGTTTGGGTTCAACTCAAATTAGAACACATACGGGTCCGGGACCGGGTCCGAATAGTTAAGTACCCGCTTCAGACCCGATCCGTTTACACCCTAATTAGAATTGAATATTAAAACCGTGTTTGAGATAGACTTAACTAAAAATATTTTATTCAGGCAAGTTTTAAATAAAATAATCTAACAAGTCAAATGAGCATAATTAAGTGAATTTGATAGGCATCCAATCAAACTTATGAGTTCACTAAAATTAGAAAAAACATATTTAGTTCGAGTTCATTAAATTCTTTTAAGACATATTATTTAATTTAAATACATTCATAAACTTAATAAATGACCCCTTTTTTTTCTTTTTTGAATTTTTAAGTTGAATATTATCATGGCCAAGGCAATAAATACCAACACAATGGATATCACTTTTTTTTTTAAAGAACATTTTACTAACGAAATTTAATAATATTTATTGTTAAACAAAATCATTATATAAATTACAAACGGATTATTAACTAATTTGGATTCTTGTTGGTAAAAATTACCTACCACCACTTTATTAATGAAAAATTATCATAAGATTTTGTTATTATTTAATAATTCATTAATAATTTAATTTAATAATAAAATTAAGATTTATACTCACGGAATATTTCATATATTAAAAAAAAAAAAGCTTTTGCATACTCTTGTAGAGAGGGACCATAAGTTTTTGCATGGTGCATGAGTTCTGCTCATATTTTCCTACGTTGATTTATAAACGACAGATCCAAATTATAAATTTAATAAGCTATGATTAAGTCATTAATTACAAAATTAACAAAATCATGTAATTCTCAATTAGTTAATATTCTTTCCACAAAGATCTTTTAATCTGGGTCGGCATTTAGACTGCATATTTTTTCCAATTCGTTGAAAATATAGTTCTAACTCAGGAATTTTCTTTACACTTTCATATAAAATTTCTTATACATTTTTTTAATGATAAATACTGGTATAAAATAAAAATACATGATTTTTTTTTACTTAATCAGGAAAGAAAATTTTTATTGAAGTATAAGTTGGGTATGAGAAATACCCAAACTTACAACTGAAAGTGTGATCAACACTCAACGCATCCCGCATGAATCCTAGTTCTACAAGCATTCCTCAATATGTAATGAAAAACATAATACCAAAGTTCTACCGTTTTAATCTTCTAAGTCTATTCCTAAAAGAGTTCATTATGATAGAGAAATAAAAGGGTTCCGACTCCACATGTCATAACTTGAGTCATTCTTAAGTTCTCTCGCAAAGTTCCAGCAACACGTCTGTACTTTCAATTCAGCCATGATTCATTTTGAGTTTCATTTGCTATTTTTAAATAGAATCTCATTTATCTTGTTTCAAACTAATCACACTAACCAAATTCAAACTTTTACGACTAGCTTATTCTTCTTCTTCTTACTGGACATGAGGTTACCAAAATACCCTTCTTCTTACTTGTCATTCGTTCAACAAATGACATGAAAAATTTTATGTTAAAGAGTTGAGTCATTCAGACCTAGATTTGTATTGATTTAAAATAATTATTATTTTTTTATTTAAATAATTAAATATACAACTTATGTTTTGGTTTTTGAAATTAGGTTTTATTTTCAAACTTACAGTCAAAATTTAAAATTTATCATATCTATTACCTATTATAATAGGCGTTGAACTGGTTTGTGGCCAGTTTCAAGCCGGTTGCCCGTAAACGAAAATGCTGCGTGTCTATCTATTCGTTCTGTCGGTGGCATACGTGGCTACAGCATAGTAATTCTCCCACTTTCTTCTTCTGACTTCTGCCAACACATCGCCTTCTCCGTTTCAATTTTTGCTCTCTCCTTCTGTACTCGCCTCTTCTCACTTTTTCATTGTAATTTTTGGGCTTTCAGTGGTAGTTACTTCTCTCTTCCATATTCGCTCTCACTCTTGTTGTTCCCCCTTTCATCTATAGCCTGGTTTTCTCCGTTCTTGGTGGATAACATTTTCAACCACTTTCACTCTCCTGCTCGCGCTGCGTCCCTGCCCATCTCTCCATCTTTCTTTCCCAGCACCGAGAGCCCTACGCTTGTTACGCTTGTGGACGGTAGTGCTGATCGATAGAGACTACGGCTCCCCACCTGCTCCCGAATTGCCAGCCAAATTTCAAGAAAGGTATGTTCGCCCAAAATTCTGGCCTATTCTTTTGAGTGAAAATTCTTCAATTTTTGTTTGAATGGTCCTTTTTTTTTTTAGTTTGAGGTTACATTCATCAATTTTGTATGAATTGATTTACCCATTCTTAAAACCCTTATAGAAGATTCATCGAGTAAATTCAAGTGCATGATTGTGATTGTGGTTTTAGTTTAAAGTCTATATGATAGGCGACCCATAGCCAGGTCCAGTGGCCCTGCCCTTAAATGGTCGAAGGGATCTTAAACAAGAAAACTTTGATTCTTATGTAAATTTTCAATTTTCTTGTGGGTAATTTTTCCTGGTGGTAAACATAGAATTACTTATCTATCGATGAATTCATTGGGGTGTCAATTTTCTTGCAGGGAGCCACAAGATCATGTCACAACCGCAGTGAAGAGCCTGTATTGAAATGGGTTAATGGTTAGTTTTCCATGTCTTTTTTTTTCTTCTCTAATTTTCACTCACTTGTTTGATGAGTTGAACTCAATAGTAGTATTATCTGTTGTAATGTCGTTTATGCAAATTATTATCTGATTTAGTACAAGAATAACTCTAAAATCACCTTTCTTTTTTATTGTAAATGCAAATTAATTGGGCTCGTCTGCTTTCGCATCGGCCTCTTCAATCATTCAGTTATCCCTTTCTTCGCGTGATCTTATCTTGGTCTCAGCTGGTTACTCTGGCCCCTACGGAAATGCTGTTGTGGCTTCAGAATCTGCTCTTAGCGGATTGAATAGCACTGTTCTGGTGGAGTTTGTTGCTGTAAGTTTTAAAAGTATTATATTTTGGAATTAACTTGGTATCATTATTCCCTTTAATTAATTATGAAATGTTACAGTAAAACTACACCGCGCCTATAATTATACTTTCCGCATCAGGTGTTGAGCATGATGTACTGTTAGAATATGCAGAACCACTTCTATCTGATCTCCCTACAGTTTCTCGCCCATCAGAGCCCAATCCAATTTATACAGGTGAAGATTTTCGCTGCCAAGGTGATTCAGGGGTGTGTATAAGAATATCCCACCTAAACTTACATTTTTGTTTACTTTTTGTTTATGTGGGTATATCAGCTATAATATGTCTTTTAACTCTTTCTTAATTTGCGAGAAGATAACCCACTTTGCGCTCACTTTTGAACTACCTGGTGGCTGGGTTAGGGAAAAGGATGCTGTAACATTGACTGTTCTCCAAGTATGCTGACTTGCGCTAAGGTTAATCAACCATTAGTTTTTGGTATTCTAGATTATGGCACAATTTTTTATTTAGTTTCAAGTCTCTTAAATTAGTGTAATGTTTACTAACGATGTTTTTTCTCAGTTTCGTTTCAGTGATTTGAGGATATGAATGAGAAAATATATTATGATGAATTTTCGAAATCGTTAATTAGGTATCTTGTACAATACAATTCCGGTAAAATGTTCATCACACGTGCCTACAGCATGATATACTCTCTCTGTGGCCTGCCAACACATCACCTTCTCTATTCTACTCTTACTTTTGTTCTGTTAGGTTTTAGGCGGTGGCTTCTTCTCTCCTCTCCTCTCCTCTATCTGACTTCCTCGTGTTCTTCCACGTCTCCGTTTCTGCTATTCTCCGCTGCTTTCCCTCGGCATCGACCCAGCCACTCATTTTCTCTGGTATAGGCACTCTTCTGCGTTTCTGTTTGATTGGTAGTTGATTCGGTGAAATAGTGCAGGGCTGAGGAGCGGCGGCGGAAGTTCCACGGGTAAGGTTATTATTACTATTCATATTGTTATTTATACTATGATTGTGATTAATTTTGGAATTGTGGTCAGAGGAACGTGGGTGATAGTGTGGTAGAATTGCATGGCTAATTTTTGTGTTGGGTTGTTCTCATTTCTCATTTAATGGTGATAATTCTGCTGATTTTGTTTCCGACTATTTAGTTTTTACCACAAACATTATTTATGTGAGAAGATACTGGAGAATTCAATTTCTGCTTAAGTTTCAATTTATTACCATTTTCTTTATTTTCTTTGTTTGTTTTTTAGTGTCGTTGAGTAAGATGATCACAATAAGTTCCTTCAAGAAAAAGCAACGAGAAGCAGAGTTAATCTTGCACGTATCAATGCTCAACCATCACTTATTTTTGTAGGTTGTCACCCTTTGGGACATAGCTCCACAAATTTTATTTTCTGAGAACCTTTGAGTACAGGATTGGTAAATGGTAACTAAAGCCATTCTTTCTCTTATTTGTTGGAAATTAAGTTGGCATCTGATGTGATTGGCAGTTATTTTCAAGTTTCTATTTAAGTTGAGTTCCTTGCAGGTTGTTTAGGTTTATTGGTGTTGTCTTCAGTGCTAGGAAAGCTGGGAAGTCTACACCTATTATCCTTAGGCTCGAAGGCACCTAAATATGAGCTTGGTGGTTGTATTATCTGCAGGTCTGTTAAAGCAGCGGTATCCCTATTTGTAAATTGACTCCATCCCTCTTTATTTATTAACTGCTAACCTATTTTTACATCTGATTCCTTCAATACCTACATACATTATACATTATATCCCCAAATTTGTCGTTCTCTTGTACACATTTACAAAAAATGACCACATTATGATGATTTTGTATTGCTTGCACCCAACAATAGTAAAATTTTCTTTGATATTAGCTCAAGTAATGGCACTTTTCGTCATCAAGAAAATAGTTAAATGTAAGTATATCAAGAGTAATAAAGAGGGGATAAATGGTTTCACAAGGAGAAATTCAACCTTTCTTTTGCCATGACAAATATACTGTACACCATAACCATTGCTCATATTTAATTGTTATTAGCTTTACAAGTGCCTCCCTATGTTTTACATTTTTTATTTTGAAGAATACATTAACCACTTAAGGAATTTCTTGCAAATTAGCCAAATTTGTCTGTCTATAAATTGGTCCCATCCCGGCTTTTATTTAAATTTCTTCTTCGAATGCCTTTTTATTTTCTCTCAGATGTCAAAGAATATGTGTAAAAGAAGGAAAGGGATAGCTATTCTGGTTTTTACTCTTATTTTGGCATCCCTGAGGGTGTCTCGATTAAGGCATATTGTACTAGCTACACAAAATATATAGCAGGTTTACATCGCAATTGTTTGCTGTTTGGTGAATCCCTTGAGATTTTGGTTGAAACCGATTATCAAGGTTCACATATTGTTAAATAAGTTCTGCTACCAAGATATTTCAACATATAAGAAGAAAGAATGACGTCTGTCTGAATTTTTGTTTAGTGTTGACCCAAGATTTGTGAGCATAATAAATTTTTTGAATAATTCAATTAAGTATGTGTGTGTATCTTGCATATGCCCTGGCAAGAATAGTCCTTCATTCTTCATTGAACGAGTGATAACTGTGTTATGTACTATTACACAGGACTGAAAATGTTGTTATATGCTGAATAGAAATGAGAATTGCTTGCCTAAATGATTATTGCTCTATTCTCCATTCAATGAGTTTTTGAGAATCCCTTTGAGTCTTTAGAGGATGCTTGTGGCAGTGTGCGCGTGTGTATGTATGAGTAGCTCTATGGGTATCATGTATGGAATTTTATATAATATCACAATTGAGTTTTTTTTTTTTAGAACTTAATGCTAGCTTTGTAATGGTTTGTTTTCTATTTAAGATATTTCTCATTTCTATAGTTTCTCAATGAAAATTCTGTGTTTTATTGTTTTTAAAAATTATGGCCATATAATGTCTTATTCTGAGTTCAGCCAATTTATGTGATTGATTGGATTTTAATTCATTTAACATAAAAGTTCTCAACCCTCAAGTACATTTATCTTTCAGGTTCAAGTCTTCAAGTGTATAGGTCATAAAAATGCTGTTTGGAGATAAATAATGCAAGAATGGAGTAAGATTTAAAATTTAATAATTATGATCAAAGGGTTTTTCTGGTTATTCTACTGCAGGTATTATGTTTGAAAATGAATTGTTGTTTCTTGCAGATGACTCAGAACTTTTAAGTGTTCTTATTGTTCTACTCATGTGTTGTTTACTTTCTCGAAGTGATACCTGTTGAGTTTACCAAGCTTGTTGGAACAAACATGTCTGTGCAAGTTGTTGATCTTCCTTCTGTTAGTGCCTTCGGTGTGCAACTCTTAGAAGGTGTGTCTTGGTTAGATCAATCTTTTAACATGTTTAACATTTTTAGTAAGTAAAAATCTAAATTGTCCCACACTCCATTACATTTGCTATAATTTGTACGTGTTGCTTCAGTTTGATGCATCCATCTTATATAAATGATGGCGCTCTTTGTTATTACAATAACTGGTGAATTTCAAATAGTGAACTCCTTTATATTTACTTATATATCCATAATTTCATAGATTTCAGACATGCAAATGCTGTGCAGCATACTGATTTCCCTTCTTTTAGCCTTTCTCAATGGTCATTTTATTTGTGAGACTGCATTTTTATGAAAGCTATAGACTCATGTGAAAGTTGAAGTGCCAGCCATGCATCAACATAACTTAGAAAAATAAAGTTGTAGTTAGAATGTATTCAGTGGAGAAGATAGCTGAAAGACTTTCTTTCTTCTTTTAGCCCTTCTCAATGGTCATTTTATTTGTAAGACTGCATTTTTATGGAAGTTATAGATTCTAATGTAAAAGTTGGAGTACATAGCTATGCATCAACTTTAGTTAATTAAGATGGTCAGTTTTGAATAAATATTAGTAATGTAGATTTTTCATGAATTCTTTATATGCTCATAATCATTGTGTACTTAGAAGAATGTAATGAGAATATTATGGGTGGAATAATATCCTCTCAAATAAGGTATGTGCAATTTTGTATAATGGAATGGGAGTAAGAGACTGGGTTAGATATGGCCTTATGTATATTTGGCCCACTACTTTGAATATGTTTTTTAGTTTTTGATGGTTCGAATGAGTTAATGAATGGATTATATAGACGTTCATTATGCTAATTTCACTTGTGGACTGGGATTGTAGTATTTTAAACTCGATTGCAACTTAATTTATCACCTAATTGTACACTTATATGTATGACGTTATAGGTACTTGCAAACTATCCGGGTAAGCACCTCAACATTGAGGTGCTCCTTACCTAGTTATATATATATACTCCTTAATTAATACTTATTCTTTCTTTATTTCTTCTTTCATATCAATTAGGAGTAATGTTTTATTACGTCTATCCTTTAATACAATAATTTAACATAAAAAAATAAATCAAAATATCACTCTGTTAATATTTTTCAAAATCCATAATTTTATATAAACCTCAAACAACTAACCTGAAGAATTTGTGCTTGGCACCATCGACTTGAAAATGTCGACACAAATGTTTGAACTTAAATTTTGACCGAAATAAATTCTCAAGAAAATTTCTCAAATTAGGGTTTGACTCTACCTCATTACCTAGTATATCTAAATTATAATAAAAACAAAAATAACGTGAACTGCATTTTTTAACTTTCTAAAACCCCTTTCACGAGATATTTTAAAAAAAAAAATGCAATTGTATCATTGTTTTTTTTATACGAACATTATTTTTAACATTATTTTTATGTATGATAATATGTTTATCATAAGAATTGTCGAATATTCTCTATTCTATGTCTCATGACAAGTTTCACATTTTCTTTATAAATTAATGAGGAAATGTAAAACTTGTTATGAAATGAAGGGAGTATTATTTTTAGAGAGAGTAACATTTATCATTTAGAAAGTAATATTAATTCCTTATTTTCGAAGAATAGTATCCGACACTTTGAAGAATAACAATCTGTAATAAAAATATTATGGTAAAAGCTTTTGATTGTTCTTCAAGAGATATTTTCATATCATAAAGACGAATCGGAACATCACAAGTGAGGATAGTAAAAGTAGTATAATTTGAACGAAGAAATTAAAACTCTACACTAATCATCCATTGTGATAATTTTTGAAGACCCTTAAATCTAGAGGTAAAAAATGTGTGAAGTTAATAAATGGAATCACACATTAATATATAAAAATGTACTCTATTTGTATCGTTATCCATAGGCATAGAATGCAAGGTAGTTTGTAGTATTATACTCCCCGTTTCAATGTTTACGTTTATATTTTGCGCGTCTCATTTCAATGTTTACGTTCTCCTTTTTGGAATATGGGGCCCACCTAAAACAATTAATATATCATCCAACACTAATGCAACTACTCAATTTACATTAAATATTATATTTTTCTACCCATTATCTATTAAAATATTATAATTCTTAATTAACGTGCAAAAAACAAACGTAAACATTGAAACGGGACGGAGGGAGTATATATTATGAATGAATGTAACAAGTGGATTTAATTGATGTTGTATAATACTCCCTCCGTCCCATAGAAGTTGATATAATTTTTTTTGGGCACGGAGATTAAGGAGTATAATAATTTAATGTAAAGTGGAGTAAAGTGAAGTGAGAGAAATAATATTTAATGTGTAGTGGGTAGTTGTATTAGAGGTGATATGTGGGGCCCATGAGAATAGATTTTTTTTTTTTTGTGGATCCCATGTATTAAAAAGGAAATGTGTCAATTTTAATGAGACAAATAAAAAAAAAAGTGTATCAACTTTTATGGGACGAAGGAACTATATTATAAGTATTTGATGACATAATAACTCACAAAATTCCAGGTTGTTGGGTGAGTCACACCCGTGAACAAATTCAAAACACAAGAGGTGACAAATTCATACAATAATGTCAGTTCCATCTTGTCTCACTCTTATTTACTTCACCTCTACACACGCATAAATACACGCATCTCTCAATTCTTATAAAATTAATTCATTCGTCCCGCAATAAACTTCACACTTTTCGTTTTTATCTGTCTCACAATAATTTACACCATTCTAAAAAAAATATCGTATCAATTCTTAATCTTAAAAGTACATCTTAATTACATGTTTACTGCTCTCACCTAATATACATAATATAATTTATAATTTATTTATTATTTAAAAATACCACATTATCCTTCAAAAGTTAATAAAATTGGTTAAAAAGTAAATTTTCTTAAACTCCGTATCTACCGGTGCAAGTTATTGTGGGATGGATGGAGTATTTTACTGTTCATGTCATGTCATTACAGTCTTTTTTTTTTATAAAATAAAAATTCTTAAATTATGGATGATGTTTGTTTTGTATTTAAGCAATGCTTAAAAAATTATTAAATTAATTTTAGGTGAATTTAGTAAAGAGTAAGACTATTGTGCACCTAGCACAAATAGTATAACAAATAGTGCTAATATGCATTTCTTTTGAGACTTTAATATGATAGATTTTAAATTTATATTAATTTTATGCCTAAAAAGTAAAGGGTGATATGTGTGAGCGAGTAGAATGTGATCTGGGTATGAGATGAGTGAAATTTACATAATTTGGTTTCACTAAACTCTAAGTTTAGGATTGGATTACATAAAAGTAAATTTGGATTAAAAAACCGAAAAAGTCGTGTGTATA
The DNA here is from genome assembly GCA_023678885.1 of Pogostemon cablin. Lineage (NCBI taxonomy): Eukaryota > Viridiplantae > Streptophyta > Magnoliopsida > Lamiales > Lamiaceae > Pogostemon > Pogostemon cablin. The sequence goes on from CM042973.1 coordinate 23,615,758, forward strand.
TATATATTTTGAAATTTTGTTTACCTAAATATTTATCCTAATCGTCTTAAAAAAATAATAAAAAAAGGTGTAATTTATCGTTAGAACTCCACTGTTTCTGTCTCGAGATTGATAAATATGGTAAATGTTTGATTGCCTTTACAAGAAGGCAAACGCTTGTCTAAACCAATTTTACAGTACAAACTTGTGGTCTCTTTTCAATCCTATCAAATTTTATACTCTTTTCGTCCCTTGGTAAGAATCTCATTTGCTTTTGGTCACGTGGATTAAGGAGTATTATTATTTAATGTGTAGTGAGTAGTTGTATTGGTGGGTGTGTGGGCCCCATGTTTTAATTGTATTAGTGGGTGTGGATGAGTCTCATTTATCATAAAAGGAAATGGAATCCTTTGGATGTGACAACCAAAATATAAAATGAGACTCTTACCTTAAGGAGAGAGAGAGAGTAGTATTACTAAAGTTTTAATTAAAGGTGATCAAAAGATTTATAAAGTAAATCTAATTTAGAAGAGACTACCGACTGCAAGGAATTAAAATTCAATGTCTTCCACCCCAAACCTCTACGGCTGTCAACTTATGTAAGAGGATCTGATGCTAATATTGTCCAAAAGGTGATACATTACATATACCCGAATTAAAATTAATATAGATTATTATATTAAAAAAATGAGTGAATAAATTTAAATTAGTACCTTAATTTTGTTAGGATTGTTTAAAAACTACAATGATGCATGACAAATAGAAAATTAAAATTATCTATCAAATAGAAAGTAAAAAAAAAAAATCATAGAAGCCAAGTATTGGTCCATGTTAGCATGCACCATATATGCCATTTACTACCCTTCACTGCATCCAGTCTTTCTCTCTCATCCATCCTTTCCACTTATATCAATCAAGTCAAGTTAAATTACTTGTCATCTTCTTCTTGCATCCAAGATTCTCCATTTTCTGTTCAATCCCTTTTGAATAATTTCCATTTCAACTTCAATCTTGTTAATTCTAGTTCATCTCCAAAAGTAAAAAATGTCAGGTCAATTTCCTTTCCCTTTCCTACTTCTTCTTCAAGCACATGCATGTCATGGAAAATTAAAATACTCATAATACCATATCATATCCCATTGCCCATGAATCTTTTTCCATTTATAAAAAAGAAATATAGTTGAGTTGGATGAGTGGTTTGTGTCCTGAAAATGAAAAGGCAATTGCAGAATACTACTATTAATGTTAGCCAAGAGTGGAAAGTTGCAATCTTGTCTTGATATCAACCACTTTTTCTCACTCATCTGAGTTTGTTAATTTATAGAGACATTTTCCTAAATCTATTATGGAGAAAGAAGAAGAAATTTAGAGATTGACATGTCTCAAATGGGGGAGAGGAAGAAGAAGATGAAGGAAGCACCCAACACTGTGTGGTTCTCTCTCAAGAACTCCCTCCACTGCAAATCTGGGCCGTCCGATGTCCACGACCCGACGACCCGGAAGGAGCTGAGTTCGATCCTGACAAAGAAACCCGGAAGATCCGGTTGTTCGAGGTCCATCGCGAATCTTAAGGATGTCATCCATGGCAGCAAGAGGCATCTGGAGAAGCCCGCTATTTGCAGCCCGAGATCCATCGGTAGCAGTGATTTTCTCAACCCGATTACCCACGAAGTCATTCTCAATAACTCCAAATGCGAGCTCAAAATTACCGGCTTTGACGCCTTCCACGAGCCGTCTAACGCCGCCGCCGACGGCTCGACATTCGTCGGAACCCTAAAGCCCGGTACGCCCGGCCCGGGTGGACACCCAACTATGCACTACTTCAATCCGTCGTTCCGACACTCTGCTTCCACCCCACCCAGAAAGAATTTAGAGAGAGAAGGAGCTCAGAGGAGAGAGAATGGTCGCAACAATGGAGGTATCGTCTGTCATAAGTGTGGAGAGCAATTCGTCAAGTGGGATGCTGTCGAATCCCACCATCTCTCCAAACACGCAGGTATATATACATATATATACAATTATACATACACGTATATAATTGAATTCAAGAAATTGTAACAAATTGAAGAATTTGATTGACGAATTACTGCAGTGACGGAGCTGGTAGAAGGAGATTCATCGAGGAAGATAGTCGAAATCATCTGCAAATCGAGCTGGACAAAGCCCGATCAGACACAGAGTGTAAGAATCGAGCGTGTCCTAAAAGTGCACAACATGCAGAAAACTTTAGCCCGATTCGAGGACTACAGGGAGACAGTAAAGATCAGAGCGAGCAAGCTTCCGAAGAAGCACCCGCGCTGCTTGGCGGACGGAAACGAATTGTTAAGATTCTACGGCACGATTCTAGCTTGCTCGCTCGGCATCAATGGCAGCTCCAGCCTGTGCGTGTCGGACAAATGCAGCGTGTGTCGCATTATCAGGAACGGGTTCTCGACGAAGAGGGAGGCCAAGAGCGGGATAGGGGTATTTACGGCGTCGTCGAGTGGCAGAGCATTTGAATGCATAGAAACAGGGGAGGTTGGACAGAATGATCCAGTTGTGAGAAGAGCTTTGATAGTTTGCAGGGTGGTTGCAGGTAGGGTGCATAGACCACTGGAGAACATTCAGGACATTGTTGGACAATCTGGGTTTGATTCCTTGGCTGGAAAAGTTGGTCTGTATTCCAACATAGAGGAGCTTTATCTGCTCAATCCCAAAGCTCTTCTACCCTGTTTTGTTGTTGTATGTAAATCTTGATCTACCTGCAGGTGTTTTTGGAGATTTCACAGATGATGGTGTTAATTCTTGGATAGAGATTGTGGGGGTAGTGTTAATGTTGGTTGAATTGTTAATTTTGTGGTAATTCATCTCTCATATAGTCAATTCTTGAAGTTACTATTGACAGTTTGGTTGATGTTTATGATGAACAAAGGGAATGGAGGAAAACTTCTGTATTTCTTTCATACTCTCTTTTGAAAGTAGTAAAATATAATCTTAGTTGGTGTGAAACAAAGATTTGTAATAAAAACTATTTAGATCTTCTCTAGATATGGAATTATAAGGGTTGAAAGAGAAGATCATGTATTGTGCAATTGAAGCATATACAAATGGCATTCAATGAAAATCTATAGTTGTCTAATAAAGTATCAACATATTCAGAGTAAAAAGAATTGCTCCAAGCTTTAACATCTATGAAAGAATAAAGAAATTAAAAAAATATCAGAATCTTTTCTATTTTCATATTGAATGATATTATAGAATGCTACATGCAAGACCAGCTCAAAAAAAGTACTCCAGTATACTATAGATTATAGAATGCTGCATGCAGTTTACTTTTACACAGAGTATCACATTTTGACCAATAATATTGACTTTGTAAGTTTGATGTGTTTTTTAAGTGGTAAATAAAATGTAAGGTACATTGTATGTGTGAAAAAAAAAAGATGATAATTATGTAAATTAAAGTGTTTTATGAAATTATTGTAAAAGAAAAGGATGATAATTATGTATATTAAAGTTTATTATGAAATTATTGTGTTGAATGCTTTTATCAAATTATGAGTATTCACAAATTTGTGGGACATACAAAATATAAAAATTATTCACAATTTAGATTAGTGCAACATGTTCCATTAAAGCCTTGTGATTCAACTAGTATAATTTTTTATAAACATAGTGTCATGTGGTTTAACATGGAGGGAATCCAGAGTCCCTTGTTTGTAGGGAATAAATAGATTATTAAAAAATAAATAAAAATCAAGGGTATTTGGTGTAATAAATATGTGGACCAAGTAGAATTGTTATGAATGATAGAGAAATGAAGTTGAATATAGAGAGGTGATATTAGTAGTGGCAATATTAGATTTGTCTGCATTGCCAGTGTTTGAATTCTTGTGTTTGTGTAACTCCTAAATTTAATTGATTCCATTCTATCACTTTGTCAGGTTTTATTTTGCAAGTGGAGCTATTATATGTCTTCTTGTCCAATTTCATATCCTAGTAAAAAACATATGGGATCCAATACATTAGCTAGGTCACCATTAATTTACACCAAAGCAAAGAGAAAAAATTCTACTCCTTCCAAGTTGACATTTTTTCTACACATTTCTAGAGAGCAAAAATTACTACTCAAATGGACAATTCTATAGTTAAAAATTAAGTTGAAAAGACAATAAAGTGCAAAAGGGGTGATAAAAACAGAAATTTTACACAAACATATGGCAAAAGACTCCTATAAAACCTGGATTCAATAAATTATCATGCCCTATTTTTTTCTCTAAAAAAAAATTACCCTTTCATATGATAAATTTATACTTTTTTAAATGACAAATATTACCGTAGGAGAGTTGATGATTCATTAAAATTATTAAGTGAGTTAATAAACTTAAAAATATCATATAGGAGGAATGAATATATGAATTGTCTTAATTTTTTTATTAGTTTTATGTGTACCCCATTAAATTCTAATCTATCGGGCCCTTGCTTTAAACTAACGGGATTAAAAAGAAATTAAATTCCCTTAATGTAATTAGTATATAAATTCCCTTATTTTTAATAATTTTTAAAGCCCATAGAGTATTATTTACTCAAAGTGGACCGAACAATCCCAATACGAAACTCATGATACCATAGTAAGTATCTTTCTATCAGTTATATCTTTATGCTACTTTGTAATTTACAGGGATGTGTAAAGATATAGTAAGTAAAATGGAGGGAGTATATTTATTTGAATTTAAAACCCAAATTTCTGGTCCCTCTGAAAAATCTAGCAATGACCATTAATTTGTTTCAGACATGGTGTATTCGTACTCGCATTCACTACTGCATGACAATTATCAAAGAAGTGAAATTATGGTGAAGTGTAAATTAAGATGCAGAGAGAGAGAGAATTGATTGGTTGATGTGAGAAAGAGAGAAGAAAAGTGCAGCAGGAATGGTAGTGAATCAGATACTATGTAGCCCTAAAACAGCATTGCCTTAAATACAAAGTGGTAGATGACAATTTATGGGCCTCATTAATAAGAAGCTTGCATGTTCCAATTTGCTGAATTGCAGACCCCATTAATGCTGATGTGGACTCTTGAGAGAACACAGAAGGTAATAACCTGCTACTCTTTCTCTCTCATTTATTCTTTTCCACTGATTCAATCTCTGTTTGCCAACTGGTTTGATTTCTCAGAATTTGGAGGGTGGTGAAATATTTGTTTTGTATCACAATAATTAATTTATAATCCAACTTTTAAATTTGAAAAAAAATAAACTTACATACCCCAATAAAAAAGCCTTATTTGTAACCTGAAGGAGACTGCAAGAACACAGAAAGTGTGTAGAGCCAATCAACATCAATATTATCCCAAGGAAAAAAAATAGGCATACAGAGTTTCATTAGGACAATTTGGTGGTTCTTTCTCTGTTTTTCAGTTAACTTTATGACTTGAAAACTTTACAACTTCAGTTTAGCATAAATAAAGGCATTTATATTTACAGTCATTAATTTGAATTAAACCCTTCCATGAATGGGAGAGGTATTTCATGTTCAACATCTCTATTAACCACAAACTAGAGCTGAGTTCTGACTCACCTTCATAAAAATTAATCAAGAGACATTAAGGGCTTCAATGATCTGACCGACTCGAATACCTGATGTGGAATGAGATATTGCAGATTCACAGTAACATGTTAGACCTGTTTGGATGATAATCACAATCTAGTGCAAGGTTTAAGAGCAACAAACGATTAAATATCATGCACACCAAGTAAATTCTGAGTATCATCAAATACCTGCTCCGTCTATGCTAAGTTCATGCCGATTGTTTAATTATCATATTTACTCATAGAAAGTTTTAGAAATGATTGGATTTTAGTCAGGTCAGCTGAAGATATAGTTCAAAATGAGAGTGGGGGATTTCACACTCATTTGACATACCATATTATCATTCCATCCAAACAAACACTAATGGAAATTGATTTCAGAACTCCGACATCATATCCCTCAATCCAGACTCAAACTTGCATAGAATAGATTCACTCATTTGAGTATTAGAATCCAACTCCTAATAACAAACCTTATGTCTTAAGAGTTTGATAACCATGAACTCCAGGATACAACCATCAAATGACAATAACAATATCATGTTTCCAGCCAAAGGCATCAAATTATTGTACTTTGCCAGTATCAAAGGGGCGTCAGCAGAAGTAAACAGAAGAGTTTAGTGGATGGATAATGTCTTCAAGGCTAAACCCACAGAGTCCAGTTACAGATAAAGAAGAACAAGCTAAAGATAGTCCGATGGCAGCATATTCTGATATGCCAATGCATGGTTTATTCCAGGTTGATCAATTCAGCAATCATCTTATAATACTACCATATCTTATGTATATCAGGAGGCTATAGCTTTGTTCAATCATTTTAGTGGCCACCAATTAGCAGCAATGATACACGATTATGAGATAAGAAAGGGGGAAAAAAGTCAATATTTAAGGCAAAATATGTTGATATTCACAACTACAAGTATCATACACTAATTTATCCCTCAAAATTTTGACAATTTGATCATTATGGAGGAGAGGTGCACCTAATGACCAAGAATGAACAAAAGAGCATAAATGGTGGTTACGGGAAATACAATGCTGGAAGTTTTAGCACCTGGTTTCCTAAGAGGCCACAGCAACTTCAGTTGATTTCTCTGTTTCTTTCATCACTCTTTTCCAGTTTTCTGCACTGTCAATAATCTCACCAGTCTTTATGAGGTAACGAACTCGTTTCCCATTATCCAGGGTTTTATGACCAACCCTGCTTGCCACATTCTTCTCTTTAGAATAAAGCATCACATTTGAGCTGTGAATAGGTGCTTCAATCTGAAAATAGACCACCAAAGCAACACCTCATCACTTGTGGAACAACAAAACTCAAAACATACTTGCATGTTATCCAAAAAGATTTCTAACCGCAAACTGTAGGTATATACTCATATTTGGGATGAGAAATGACCTTAATTATCTGCCCTTGTTCCTCCTCATCCTTCTTCTTCACATGCTTAGTCTTTAAGTTGACATCTTTCACCACTATTTTGCTGTTATGTGTAATTATCCTGGTAACCTCACCGATTTTACCTTTGTCACTTCCAGATATGACTTTGACGGTATCTCCAAGTTTAACGTGCATCTTGTGTAGTACAGGGAGACTGTTTGGTCTGCACTCTTTCCGTTCCCATCGTTTAAGCTACCGTGGAATTCATAACAACAAATTACTAACTAAATCATGAAATTCAAAATGACATCTCTGATCTGTCTGCTATACAGCAATATAAGTATTGAGCAAAGTGCAAATGCGGATAATCTGATGCACCACAAAAGTAGAGGCCAACCATGTGAGATAAAAAACTGAAAACATGAGTTTCTGAGCAAGCTATTTCAATCCTATAGATTATTTAAGGAAAAATAAATAAAAAAGTCTTTCAAGTTATGCTAAAAATGTGGAACATGTATTGCAAATATTTGATCCAAAAATTCTAATAATGGCTAGAAAAACTTTATGAAAATGTTTGTTTCGCTTCATATCTAGAAATCAAGGAAAACACAACATCAGTGCTGCAGCAGAGTTAACTCAGACATTGTTGTAATTGTTCAGTTCATTCTTGGGTTTTATTATTATTATTATTATTTTCAGCAATAACAATATATATATATATATATATATATATATATATATATATATATATATATATATTGAAACAAAAGCTAACCTTTGCAACAATTAAAATTGGGTGCTCTGCTTGTTTAACCTGCACAATGGAAACATAGGTTATTTAAACAAATCAAAGCTGTTAATGTACTAGGTTTTCCGGCATGTAGATACTTATTCATGAAAATCATTGAAGCAAAATCATTCAAGAACTTTAACCAAGCAATCCATGTATGAATCAATCCACCAGTAATACTAGACTTCTGATTTATGAAGACCCAAATGCAAATGGTAAATTGAGCAAATTTATCAACTATAACAACACTAAAGTAATGCTTAAATCACCAAATGCAGCTATTTCAACAGCTCTCTATTGCCATTAACAAGACAACTCGGCCTTTCAACTGCTAGAAAACACTTTCAGGTGTTTACACAGCATTTAATAATCAAAAGCTTTTAACTTCGATCAAATTGGCAGAACATCACTTCCAAATGCAAATTTAACCGTCTCCACAGTGGGCAGGCACAAAACTATTTCACAGGCACTTCAATTCGAAACTCCGCATGCATTCTAATTATCGTTTGCACATATTAGATAAGAAATTTCAAGAGGGAACAATTGATGATGGAGTAATGGAAGAAAACACGTACCACGGGCAGGAAGATGGAAGGAGAGAAGGTTTGTCCGACAAAGGAATTGGAGCCTAGATTTAGCGACGTAAAAGCACTTTGCAAAGCGGCCATTGTTGAAGGATTGGGATTTCTCCGGATAGTGAAATGAGAGAGATGGAGAGGAGGGAAAGAGGATAATGTGGCAGAATTACCTTCCCCCAATCAGGTGCTCTTCAATTCGGTTCGTACAGTTTGAACTAAAGACGTGTTTTTGAAATACTAACGCGAAAAGGAATATAGGCTCCTAAAAAAATGACAGGAAACAAATCATATGCTTGTGTTCATTTTTTTCCCCCCATAAAATTAACAAATTTAATAAAGGGACCGACTATTTGCAACCTCGAAATTACTGAATGTACCCAAAAATATTTAAATTGACATAATTATCCTTATAAAAATTATATTTATTCGGTTGTTGCAATCGAACAGTCATCTAACTTATCTGTTCGGTTGTTGCAACCGAACAAAACAAAAAATTCATCTATCTTATGTGTTTGGTTGCAACAATCTAACAGAACAAATAATTCAATTATCTTATATGTTCGATTGTTCGGTTGCAACAACCGAACATAAGGAGGCGACGTTGTTTCTTGCGAGTGATGAATCCGACAAGTATATTAGTGGTCATAATCTCGTCGTTGATGGTGGAGTTACTACCTCTAAGAATTTGCTTGGATTCTAATTTTTTTTTTATTATTTTTTTTATTTTATCTTTAAATTTGATGAGGATACTTTGATACATTTTTATTTGTGATTTTTTTTAATTCATATCTACATTACTAAAAAAATAAGATAATAGATAAGTTTCATGGACATCGATCTGAATCACCATCTTTGTTTAAAGATATAAAAAAAATTACAAATTTTGTTCTGTTCGGTTGGTACAACCGAACACAAAAAAGATAAGTGAATTCTTTGTTCTGTTCGGTTGCCACAATCGAACAGATAAAATAGATGACTGTTATATAAGTTTTGTAAGGATAATTATGTCAATTTAAATATTTTTGGTACGTTCAGTAATTTTGGGGGTGCGAATAGCCGACCCCTTTAATAAATTCACGAATAAAGAAAATATATATTTTAATTGTAATTTTTTTAAAATTCAACTTTAATTATGTAATTTTTTTCAATTTTAAATTTTTATGTCAATTTTAGTCATAAAACTTTTAAATACTTTAAATAAACTGGAATATATCCTTTTTATTTTAATTTTAGTCTTATTTAAAATTAAGGAATACAATTGAAGTGAAAAAAATTAAAATAAAGAACAGAAATTGAATAGGTAAAAAATACTACAAAACTAAAATTAAATTCAACAAAGATTACATTACTAAAAATGACAAAAGCTCCTGCGCCCCGGGACACGGAGGGATACTCCGTGTTCCCATATGAACACAATCCTCCTCTCTATAATATATTTAAATTTATGTATTGCTAGAGATTTAAATTGTAAAGGGCACAAAAATTGCAAAGGTGCACGGAATGTGCTCCGTGCTCCCAGGTGCACAGTAGCCTTACTCACTAAAAATTAATGAAATTTATGCAAACAAAATCTATTGAGAGACTAATTATGTAAAACGAGTTATTAGACGAGTCAATCCATTGTTAAAGTATATATAAAATATGTTAATTCGTATTTAAAGTATAATCTATTTTTTTAAAAAATATAGTATGATGAATTATGAATTAAAATATGTTTTGAAAATGTTATACTAATATAATTCACTATAAACATACTTTAACTATCAATAAACATATTTTACTTATATAATATGTATATACTTTAACAATGAATCGATTTATATTACATATAACATTCATACTTTGATAATAAATCGATCTATTTTATAAAGTATATACACATTTTACATGTACCCGTCCCACTGCCTCATTCGTATATAGGTCGATTCCACTCTAATTTTTTTTGCCTAACATATCTGTATTAAAAAAAAAAAAGTACAAAAGATTTGCTTTTGATTAGTCTGAATTCCAGTGATGATATACAAAATTTGCATATATTTGAAATGTGATCGTAAACGTCGCTACTTTGTACAACATGATTGCAAGAACAGAGAAACTCCTACCTATGCCGAGCAGAACTTAGCTGCTCAAAGCCCAAAGGTATTCTCTGTCTACATCCTATAAATCTGAAAATTATGTTACAATCGAAAACCAGATTCACCAAAACAGCAAAGGGATACAAAAAACCGAAACACAAAAAAGAATGTGTCATTCAAACATCCACCGAGTCAACTGTGCTGTCCACGGATTCTACTCTTCGATGCTCTGGTATTGGGATCCGTTGCTGTAATTGGTCGATGTTAACGATTACAGCACCTGCTCGGGGAGTCGACGACTCCTTCCGATGCTTCCTGCTGTGTCGCAGTTTATGGATCTTCGAGAGCTCCTGAACGATGTCCCTCATTGATGGTCTTTTCTTAGCTGTACGATTGACGCATTTGTAGGCGAGAGCTGACACTTCATTGAGTTCTTCAATGTCGAGCTTCCAATCAAGACGGGGGTCAGCAATTTCTTCCCATCCAACTTTTCCATCAGTGTTCATGGCTGCCTATAGTCATCAAAACACTTGGTTAAGTAGAGTATCTATTGGCAAACTCTTGTGTGTCATATTAATATCGAAAAAGAATAAGCGGATGAAGAGATGTAGGAATTGAAGGAGAAACAAGAATAAGAATGACAAAGAATCACTAATCCAGAAACACACAACCACATAATATACATTCTCCTTTATGGCCAAAATGCAAACACAGATCAAGGGAATCAACTTACTAGCTCAACATACTCCATAAGACCCTGGAGAGGGTTTCTTCCAGCAATAAGTTCAAAAAGCAGCACACCATAACTGTAAACGTCGCTTTTCTTTGTAAACGACCGTGTTGATATGTATTCAGGATCAAGGTAGCCAAAAGTCCCTTGAATATTGGATGCTCTCTTGTTCACCATCTCTTCTCTTGAAAGTCCAAAGTCCGCCACCTGAGTCACACCCCAGCAGAGTATGAACATCTTAAAATCCTTGTTGTTTATTTAGGTAATTGATTTCAAAAGAATATTGTGGGTACAGATAAAGAATTACCCTGGCTTTCATAGACTGATCCAACAATATATTTGAGGACTTGATGTCCCGATGTATTACAGACGGAACTGCCTGAAGGTAATAAGAAAAGTTCCAGAAATAAGCAAAATAAGCATGTTTACAGCAGAGGATGAAAGACAATCAAGGATGTGAAAAACTGCCAAAAAATGACAACTCTTAATTTGCGTAAGAATAGTTAATGGACTTACTCCATCGTGAAGATACTCCAGGCCCCTAGCCACATCAAGAGCTATTTGAACCCTTAACTCCCAATTCAATGGTTCAAGATTCTCATCTGAAACCACATGTAAAGAAGATAAAATGAATGAGAGCAGTTGTGAAAGATATAACAGTTTGTAAAGAAAAAAAAACACACACACAAAAAAAAACCAGAAAGCAACTAAAATTTCAAATTAGAATATTAATACTTCAAGCTTATAGCTTCCAAAATAAGGTTAAGAAAAGAGTTGAAATGCCAAACACTCCTACAGCAACAAAGTGTTTTTAAATAACTACTAGATTGGAATCAAACAGATGGGAACTAATATTCAACATGGTGTTCAAAATCAACCTTATGCCATGTGAATCCAGATTCTGTAGGCAATTTTATAAGGCAACAGCTTGTGAAAAGGTTAAAGTTCATACCCTACTCCTCTCAAGACTCCAAAGGTCAAGGGAGAATCTAATTCTCCCTCCGATGTTTGATAAACAGACTTTAAACTTTGGTTGAATAAATAAATAAAGTTCCAGATTTATTTTATGATGTGTATATATATTTAGGCATGCATATAAAAATTGCATCAAAGGTCATCTCATAATAATAATATAAGTACCAAAGTGAGCCCCGGGTGGGCTTCAGACTTTACACTAAGGCCAAAGTTATAGCTAAAAATAAGCTGAAGCCAGTTAAGTAACTGGATGGGTAAACAGAAGATTCAACGCAGCACTTATCCAAGAATTTGCCAACCTTTAAAGTTACGCAGATAAGCATAGGTAACTTACTGTATATATGAGAAGCCAAACTTCCTCTGCTCATAAAGACGTATATAAGCATATGCTGGTTTTTCTCTGCGCAATATCCGACCAAATTCACAAGGTTCCGGTGATGTAACCTTCCTAATAACATGACCTGATAGCAGATAATAAATTACTAAAATGTATTGGAGTAGTTTCCATTTAGTCACACATTGTTTTATTTTTCTTGTTTTAGAGAAGTAAGAGAGAAAACATTATTATCCATAATTGCAAAAATTATTATCCATAACTGCAAAATCAGACATTTTCTTTTCCCCTCAATAATATCTTTCTTTCCCCAGCCAAACAATCATAAATATTTTTTGATGGTTGAGATATTTTACAAGATTTTGTCACTTTTCCAGCCAAACAATTTATACATATATTTTGTCAGTCTAAATATTTTCACCTCCCAGCTGAAATGAGTAATTTTGTCATCATTCTTTTTGTGCTCTCATGTTATCCTTATTCTGTGTTGTGATGCTGGGGAGTGTAAATTCCAAACCCATGCCCATGCACATGAGGATGCATGACTTAGACAAATATAGGCCTGTTAGTACATGACTGGTGAAATGGTTTAAACAAAATGTTTTTGTCAGTCTGATTATGAGGCCATTAGGTTGATTTAACCAGCAAATAAGAAGACACTGTTAAGTCTGTAACTGCCATATATGATGTTAGATGGAGGTACCTCTGTCTGGAATTCTTTCTCCCCTTGTTTTGAATCAGTAGCCAGCACTTTAACAGCAACAGTTTCTCCTGACGGCATATGAGCTTTATAGACAGGACCATATGCTCCTTGACCAATTAATGTTGTAAAATTAAAAGTTGCTTTCTGCAGGTCCCTGTTCAAGTATCAACCAAAACATATCATAATGAGAATAAGCAACATAATAACTTATCTACAAATATTTCACATGTACAAATATGTACAGAAGTGAATCATCCAACATACAAATTGCCTCACAACATCTTAAATGCATGATCCAAAAGTTTACTTAGATTTCAGTGGGCACTTTTTATCAAGTACCTGTTTCTCCAAGAGTGAAAAACAAATATGAAAATCTTTAAATCCAATCTTAAGCTATCAGGTCACATGAGATCATTTCAAAAGCAGTCCACATAGAATAACTTACTTGTAAGAGTATTCCAGTATCCCTGATGCGGCAACTACATTGGCCTTCCTATTCGCCCCAGGCCACAACGGCAAAACACTCTGTATAGTTGACCTGGGAGATTCAGTGCCAATTGAAGAATCAGACATTACAGTGCAAGAATCAGCCCCGTTTATGCGAATAGGGATAGCTGCAGCCCTCCTAGAACTGCTATTCCCTATTTGAGAGTGCTTTCTGTGGTACTTAAAGCAAAGAAATGCTGCTATAGCCAAACCCACTCCTATCACCACTCCAACCGATAGCCCAATTATCAACCCTGACGACTCCCCTTTCATCTCTTCTATTCAGTTTCACAGTGTTATCTACAAATATAATCCATCTTGTACCTGCAAGATCGAAGTAATATATTATAACATGTACCTTTTAGAACCAGAAAAATATAAATCTTCATGAAAATCTCACAGATCATTATAATTCACAGGAGCATCTTGAGCAGGACTATAGTAACTAAAATCGCCAGAGTCTATGCTAAAATATGAAACATCTAATGGTCCCTCTAATCCAAGCCCATATAAATTGATCCAAAGACTCATGACAATGAACAAACTCTTTACTTAAAAATAATGAGCAGCAATACGCAACTTATGAATTAGGGTCTAAAGCGTTGTAAACATGAAACAATATAGACCACGACGTGAAGAAAATCAACAAACAGCTGCGAATTGTATGAACTGGAAAAATTCTCGAAAACACTTCAAATGTAGTTGCTAAATAATAAAGTCAAAATTCGCTTACAATTTGCGAATAGTCTTTTCTTCTTCTTTTTTTTCGAAAAAAATATGAAGAGGGATTACTCAAAAGAAAACCCGCTGTTCAACTAGAGATCGAGAAAAGACATACCAGAATTTTGTTTTAAACCTTGAAAATTTTTAAAAATTTAAAAATAATAATACGCCAGAAGATCGTTTGAAGCATATCAAACAAGAAACAGAAATGTGAAAAAAGTGTAAAAACAGAATCCAAAAAGAGAAGAAACGCAAAGCATTGACATAACAATTCAAAACACCACGTTGCGAAATTTTCACTGAGTAGAAGCTCTATGACATAGAAATCGACCTTTATTCCTCCTCCAGCAGCGCTTCTTCTCTAAGAAATTCTTCTGCAACAAAAACAGAGAAATGTGGGAAGGATGCGGGGAAGAGGAAGGAATCAGGTGCGAGAGTGAAGGTGAAGAGTATGAATCTGCAGGCCAAACTTTAAATCATTCAGCTGGGAAGAAGAAGCAATGACAACTGTAGAGCAGCGAGTTGACTCAGTTGGTTTTCAGTAACTGTTTCGGTTTCGATTGCCCCGGCGGAACCGGCGAGTCGGGGTGAAAATGGCAGCGCGACTGGGAAGTTTCATACAATTAATACCAACTCGCTATCTTTCCTATTCCCCAAAATGCCCTTGTTTAAATCTTAATTTATTTTATTTTATTTTATTTTATGCAAGTTCTTCGATGTACTCATTTAATATTGCCGAGGGAGAATACTTGCTCAATATAATTATTTAAAGTTTTTTCATTTAGTTTTAGTAGTGTATTTTATTTATTAATGATGATATTATTTTTTATAAAAAAAATATTAATATTATTTATTTATACTACTAATTATTTATAAAATAATTTACTACATCATTATTATTACGTCTCATAAATTATATAATCACTTTTTATTAAAATATAATTTTTATCTATTTTACAAAACTTATATTTCATAAAACAATCTCGCACAAGTGTTTCCTAATTTAAGTTTTATCTTTTATTATGGGATTTATGATATTTAAAAAATATATTTTATCATCAGAGAGACTCTTTTGTAGACGGGTTTTTTTGTGAGACGATTGTGAGACGGGTTGACCCATTATTAAAGTATGTTTATCATATAGGTATGCTTATTTATAGTTAAAGTATGTCAATAATGAATCATATTATATCATCCTGAAATCATACTTTAATTCATTATCCATCATACTTAACAAAACATACTTTAACAACCATTAAACATAATTTATCTAAATAATAGGCATACTTTAACACGTCTCACCAGCAGTCTCACGTAAGTATCGTCTCACATAACACTTTGTCTTATCATCAATTCATTCAACAATAAAATAATTCGTCATAAACATTAAAAAAAAAGAAGTGCATGGCTTATTTATACATTACTATTATGTAGTTTATTTATTGCATTCTCTTTTTAAATTATTAACTCTCCATTGGTCTATTGCAAATGGTATGGTTTGCTTCTTTTTTTTATATAAAATTAATGAATAAATTATATTAGTTCTCTACTTATTTTTAGAAAGGATAATGATTATATTTAGAATGAATTTCAAAATGAAAAAAGATATTTTATTTTATTGGATAGAGAGTATTAATTTATTTGTCCAAATAATGAAAAATAATTGAAAAATAAATGCTTTTGGAGAAAATATTAATGGCAAATGCATTTTCTTCGTTATGGTGTATTTTATTTTATTTATTTTGATAGAAAACTCCTTTTCAAAAACAAAAACGACTGTTCCTTGTCAGTATGTCATGATTAAATATGACATAAATAATAATTGCGCTTTTTTTTTTTTTAGGGAATGTTGGTCTAATGGAGCAAGAAATTAGCAAGGATTAATATAGTAACAAGTAATAAATTAATTTCGTCACATAAGTGTATATCATCTATATATGCCATATCCACACGAATTCGATTATTCTGTTTTTTACTATTTATTAAAGTACTTGATTTTTTTCCCCCACAATATAGAAATTTTGTCCTTAATTGGGCGTTGCATATTCATATTTTGTCCCAAGTCATTAAATATATGAGATTTTGTGAATAAATTGTTATAAATTGATGAGATTTTGTGAATAACACGTTTAACCAGGTGTATTAATGGAGATTCATAAAATTGAGTATGTTAGAATTTTTTCAATAAGTAGTTTAAAAATAGATGCGAGTATCATTACATTTTAATATTATATATTTTTTATTTTACGTTTTAGATGTGTGATAACTACAATTATGCAGTGAGAAAAATCTCAACTTTTTCTCCAAAAGAGCTGATATTTTTCTTTTAAGAGATAACAAAAACTTGTGAGAGATCATGATACTTGAATTTTATTGCATATTAAATGAAAATATATGGCAAATTATACATTAAAAATAAATCAATTATTTATTTATTAAGAAATTTTAATAAATTATTCATAAAACAAAAGAATAAATAATTGATAATTGGGTCAGACCAAATAAGTTCAAATCAAGTTTTTAAATGAAAGATGTTAATCAAATCAAAATCAGATTTGGAATTAGATCAGGATCAGATTTTTTATAAATCAAATTAACAAGCTCAGAATCAAGTCAAATTAAGATCAACCAATATATATAGAAGATTCTTCACCTTTCATCTATATAAAGAGCCCTACTCCCTTTATTTCAGACATATGAAGACGCCGACTCTTCTAAAAATATTGAAAACAAGAGCTTCTAAGACTTCAAATCCGAGTTCGAACAAGGATAAGAAGTAATATCATTTAAATGCTGCGAAATATTTCATAACAATTGATAGCATAAATGTGTAGTGATATAATATTTTAAAAGAAAAGTGATAACATTTTTAATATTAAACATCATATTTTTAATATAAAATTTTATACCCTTAATTAAAAAAAATCTTATTCAAACATTAATACTATCATTTATATTTCAACAGTTCAACTAACTATTTCATTGAATAAATAATACCATATAAATTTAAATATATAACATTTAAAACAAAATATTATACACTTGAACATCTTGTGCACATTGGCGTACAAGACACCAACTATTTTAGAAGTACAATATTACCCAAACACACAATATAAATTGTATTATGTGTTATCTACAAATAATATATATATAACTAATTTCAAATTAATAGTTCATAAAAGAAAAACGAGGGTTTTTTAAAACTATAAACTTCTGAAAACTTAACCTACAGTTTATGGTGCTATTTTTTTATCATGACTTAGAAATAAAAATTATGGGGAAATGGGAAAGTGGAAAAATAAGTGGAATATTATCAAAAGCATTGCAATCAAAAAGACGGTCTTTTTCTTTAATTTGACATTAATTTCTCATTGAAAATTATAATGTTTCCTTTTTCTTCTTTAATTACTCATATATTTCTAATTCTTCTACATTGAGTTTGAATCATTCAATTCAATCTCTAAATAGAGAAATTTTGCATTTTCAGAATTTATTTAGATGTAATCATATGTTGATGTATATAATCTTAAGGCACGTCAACCTATGCACCTTGTATGGTTTATATCATCAAGTTTTGAAAAATTGAGGGTATAATTATCTTTTTAATCTATAAATAAATAAAATAACTAATGATAATTCACTTTACACCCCCTCATATTAACTCTTAGAAAATTACGCCACTAAGAATATTTATAAAATTAACCCTTGTTTGACATCATTTCATTTTATTTTAGTTAATTATCTTTTCTCATTAAATATTTTATTACTTTTCATTTATTGTACAAATAATTTAACTTAAACTGTTATTATTACTTTACAATGATTAAAAGAATATCAATTTTATGAAGCACTCGTGTAAATTAAGTTTACATGTAAACCATATGGTCCTCCTTCCAATTTTATTATACTCAATATTTTGTTAAGATTTTTAAATTAATAAAAAATCAGAAGATTTACGTCGTGAACACGGTTCACCCAATACTAACTCTTAACTCATTATTTTTCTACTAAAAAGTTGTCAGAGGTCTTGCACAAATATATACTTTTTTTTGATGGAGTATTTATGCATGGATTCAAATATTTTTTTATCATCTCCAATACAAAATACTCCATATTTTTTATATTTTAGTAAAGTTAAAACATTCATATTTTTAAACTTGTAAAAAAAAAATTGGAATGCGGTGGGCAATGCCAATATGCATACTTTCATCGTTATCAGTACTCATGGCATGACATCAATATTTTATTAAATATTTATTTACTATTATTTATTTTTATTTTATGGTGAACAAACAAAAACTCATAGTCAACTTTATATGATTCCATTTAAGTAAATAAAATAAAATGAAGCAAGATCGATACTATCTAGTAAACATGGGTGACGTGGTTATAAAATATTATCCAAGCTAGTCGAATAAATTGTTGCAATCTCAAACAAGTAATTCTTGACAAAGTCTTATTTTTGTCACAATTTTCATATCCAACCAGTTGATCAATTAGTTTAAAAGTTGTTTACTTCCATTACCACACTCGGCAACTTCCATTTGTTTTCTATTTCTTTCACACTTATTTGCACCAACACTATAAATATGTAATTTAAAAACCTTTATTTTTGATCAATTTTATAAATTTATTAGATATATTAAGATATTTATGGTAAAAAATAAAGTATAAAGTATGTTATATATATTAGGTGAGAGCGATATTTTTTAAATTAGATTAGTAGTTGATGTGATTTTTTTTTTATTTTTTGTAAAAATAAGTATCGAATGAATGGAAAAGTGTGAAAGTAAGTATGGAATAAATAGAATAATATTTTTTCAATATGCTATATTCCATATCCTGCTATACTATATATGGGATCTTTTAAATATTAAAAAAATGAAATAAACAAACGAGGAAATAATAAAATATGTAATGAGAATGGGTTAATATTTTTAATGAAAAGTGAGGCTTGTGTGCACCCGAGTGCACACCGTGCACCTTTAGAATTTAGTATTATTGGTAAGGGTATATTGTTTTGTTCTAAAGGGTATACATTTTAATTAATAAATGTACACCATTTTGTTCTAAAGGGTATACACATTTCATTAATATTTTTTATTTTTCTTCAGAAAATAAAGGGCACACATTTTTATACTAAAGGTATACAATTTAACGCAAAATTCTAAAGACGCACGGAATGTGCCCGTGCTCCCGAGTGCACACAAATTTTTGCCTTTAATGAATATGCATGATAGGTGTGTCATTAAACTATTTTTTGTAGAACTTATAATAAAAATAAAAATGATAATAATTTTTTTTATCTCATTCACACAAGAATGATTTAGGATATGAGTAAGGCTCATGCGCCTGCGCATACGGATTTAGATCCGTGTGCTCACCAAGTGAATGAAATTGTAATGGAAGCAGGTCAGGTTGTTTATGTATTTTGGGTTTAAGAGTCGGGTCGTGTATAGACACACAGATCTAAATCCGTGCGTCTGGGAACACAAGAGTTTTTGCCTTAGGATATAAAGTTTAGTCATAATAGTTACTCCCTCTATCCCCTTGATACGTATCTATTTTGCCATTTTGGTTCGTCCCATTACAAATTATTCATTTATTTTTTTAGATTAATGTGACCACACATGGCCTCACACTCAACATTAATACAACAACCAACTTCACTTTAAAATATTATTTTTCTCATGTCAAATACATTAAATTATTATACTCCTTAATTCATGTGCAAAAAGTAAATGGATACATTTCAAGGAGACGAGGGGAGTATATGAAGAAAAAAAGCAACAAATATAATCTCATAAAGTACAAATATATAGAGAGGGACTAGGGTACAACTGGGTGTACCAATTGAATTGGTACACCCTTGATCCCAACCCTTCTTAATTAATTCATGCTCCTTCATTAATATTGTTTATTATTTTATTTTTAAATTTATTTTATTTAAATGACTATTATACCTTAAACCCTAGGGATAAATTATACCCTAAACCACAAGAATAAAATTAAAATTATACCCTAAACCCTAAACCCTAGGGATAAATTATACCCTAAACCACAAGGGTAAAATTACAATTATACCCTAAACCCTAGACTTTAGGGATAAATTATACCCTAAACCACAAGGGTAAAATTACAATTATACCCTAAACCCTAGGGGATAAATTATACCCTAAACCACAAGGGTAAAATTACAATTATACCCTAAACCCTAGTGGATAAATTATACCCTAAACCACAAGGATAAAATTACAATTATACCCTAAACCCTATGAATAAATTATACTCTAAACCACAAGGGTAAAATTGCAATTATATTCCTAAAATTAAATTAAAAAAACAGTAACAACAATAGTTTAAAAAAAAGGAAAACACGCACTAAAGATGAAAAAATGAGGTTGTACTGAGATTGTACCAAAATGGAGATTGTATACAAGTCATTGTCAACATATATTGGTACTAATTAATGCCTCATAAAACGCATTATCAATGAGGATAATTAATTTCTCCTACCCTACATAGTTTCCCCGGCCCTTAATTTCATTAACTATTATCCCTAATCAACATCATTAATTATAAACCCTAATCAACCACCATGTTTCTTGAATTATTGTACCAACACAAATGGAGTATATAATCCGACAAGCATGGAATATTACATATCCCTGCACTAAAAAATATTTCTCATTTCAATAACATATTTTCGGGAAATATCAAAATTCGTCATTTAAGCATGACAATTTCAAATTTAATTATTTTTTATTTGCAGTTCTCGATTTACTTTTTATTTTTCCAAAATTTAAATCAAAATTTGATAAATCTAACATAAAGAAATAAATTTGAACAAAAAAAATGTACTAAATTTGAATAAAAATAACCAAAATCGAACAAAAGAAGAGTAAAATTGAGAATTATAAATAACAAATGACTAAAATTATTAGAGTTGGTCTCTTGTGCCAAGGAGCACACCATGCGCCATTACAATTATCCTTTAATATTAAATTGTAAAGGCACACGGTGTACCCGAAGCACACAAGTTTTTGCCAAATTATAATAGACTTGGATGAATTTTGATATTTCTCTATTTTGGTTATGCGACCACAATTTAACCAATTAAAAAATGATTTTTTAATTGTACGATTTTTTAAAAACTTTATTTCGAAATTAATATAAACATAATGAAAAACTAAATAACTAGAGATCATCACTGAAATAATTGATTGTATCGTGCTTGTAGCCTCGTACTTTGAGTAAAACTTACACAAATGTACAAATATAAATTAAAATGCCTACTTTGTCGTAGATCTGGTGAACTATAATTATAATTAAATGCAATGAAACTAGACTATTTTTATTTTTCTCATTATTTAATTAGAAGTGGTGAAACTATCATCTGAGATAATAAAAAATTGTTATTATATAGGACGTGGGGAAGTTGATCTTCCAATTATATTCATGCTCATGTATTCATGTTCCTCTTCGTTAAAAAAAAATAATAAATTGCATTTAATATGTTGGATTAATTCTATACTCATGCTACAATTTTTATTTTTAGTTTTTATGAGAAATATAAATAATTACATAAGTTGTATGTGATTAGTTTCATTTGTGAAGTGTAAATAAACAAAAAATACTACTGATATTTAATTTATAATTAAGTTATTTATACGGAATAATAATTAATTGCTGAAAGACTTTCAGTATATATTTTTTAATTTAATTTTTAAAAAACGTTCAATTCGTCCTATATGTTGCTCGATCTAATTAAATAATTAATCGAGTGATAATGATATGACATACCCATACGTCGTGTAGTGTTACTTGTGAGATTAATAAAGGTTTAATGGAATTAGAAAAGGGCGAATTTGCAGAAATAAAACGAATATGAAACCAAACACATAAATTCGATATCGATTTTGGATATAGCTTTGCATTAATTAAACGAGATTAATGTTTATACAATTTTTTTTTATTAATGTTTATATAATTTTTTTATTATTTACCCATAAAACTTTAAGCTATTCATTTACACATAAATGGCACATAGATGGTGATGTTTGTTTTGGATTTAAGTTGATTTAATAAATAATTGAATAGTGTTATTCTATTTTTGTTATGTTTGTTTTATGTTTAAGTAAGGTAGATTTAAACTTCAAATCAAATATTAATTGAGGTGAGAGAAAGAATAAAAATAAGAGAGAGAAAGAAAAAAATTATCAATATTGAGGAGAGATAATATGTGGTAGGGTTGGATAAGTGTTTATAGGGTATGTTGGTATATATAGGGGAGATTTAAAGAGATTTATTAAATCTAAATCCGAAAGATTGAACACGAAATAAACATCACCTTAATCACCTTAATGTTTCTAAAATTTCGTATATATTGTAACTTTGAAATTTATTATAAGATGCAGGGAGTAATATAGTTAAAAGGTGTACATAGTACATAAAAATAGATTTAAAATAAATAAATAAATAAAATTTTGTCAATCAAAAAATATTCCTTCTAGTCACTTATATAGTATTCATTTGTTTTTTTCACATAAATTAAGGAGTACTCCCTCCCTCCCATACAAAGAGGTATTTTTGTTTTTTGCACGTAAATTAAGGAATATAATTATTTAATGTGGAGTGAGTAGTTGTATTAAAGGGTGTGTGAGCCTCATATTTTAATTATATTAGTGCGTGTGTGTGAGTTCCACGTGTGTAAAAAGTTAAAGGGAAACTCTTTGGGTGGAACGCCTAAAATGAAAAAAATGAATTCTTTGAAGGGGACGGAAGGTGTACATTATTATATGTAATTGATATTTATATTAGAGGATATGGTAGGTCACGTGTAATCCCTTTTACTAAAAAAAATTACTTTTATAATGCACGCTTAAAATGATAAAGTGAATTTTTAAGTGATTGGAAGGAGTATTATAATTTTATAATAAAATATTATAATATCTTATTCGTCTTATATGAAATAATTTCATGAGATGGTCTCAATAACCAATTGCCTTTATAATTTAGGTGTCGCTTCGAGACCATAATTTGATTTAAATTATAACAAAATAATAATAATAATAATAATAATAATAATAAATACTCACCAATTAGCATATGAGGGTAAATTCGGAATTTGGCCTTGAGAAAAGAAATGAGCGATTTGTGTGTTTGCGTTGGCGTGAGGGCGGGCAGAATGTTTTTGACCCCGCAAATCTGTTTGCAAAAGAAGGGACCAGCCGCGTCCATTACTACGCACTACTATTCTTTTTCGGCAAAAATTTGTGTGACCTGGGGCACACCGTGTTTTCATGGAACACAATCTCTCTCTTTTCATATTTTATTTAATTCTATATATTGTTAGAGATTTAAATTGCAAAGGGTCATGATGTTCCCGGAAGCACAAGAGCCTCACTTTTTTTTTAACAATTAAATAAACTTATACCCCCTCCGTCTCATGCAAATGATTGCTTTTGTTTTTTGCACGTGAATTAAATAATACTATTCCCTCCGTCCCGCCCATATTGCACCGTTTACTGTAGCTTTTGTGAGAGCTTTATGCAGTCAAATGGTGCAGTTTGACCCGGGATGGAGGGAGTATTATTTAATGTGTTGTGAGTAATTGTATTAGTGGGAGCCCCATATTTTAATTGTGTTAGTTGGTGTGTGTGGATCTCATGTGTGTAAAAAATGAAATAGGACTCATTGGGTGAGACGCCCAAAATAGAAAAAAAAAACCATTTGAAGGGGACGGAGGGAGTATTAAAATGTTGGAATCAACGAAGCACTGATTGACACAAGGAAGTTATGTGGAGAAAACCAAGAGTTCTCACATGTAATACTTTTTTTTTACATAAAAATACTAATTCATGAGCAATTAAGTTCCTAGAATGATACACCCAAAAGAGGTCTATAGGTGAAATGGTTGCTAATAAACTTTTGATTTCATCAAATATTGGAGAATTTGTTGCTGCACAATTTGGTTCACTCATAGCTACAAGAATAATGAGCTTAGCATCGCATAAAATAGAACTCAGTTGAAATTGAGATTACTGGAGAATAAGAAGAAGACATCCTTAATCCAACAGATTATTCTTTATATTAATGTAGATACATATTATAAGAATTTTTTTTATTAAAATTATTAACTTTTGAGATAATATAATATTTTTAGGTATTAAATTAAATAAATGATAGAATAAGTTATGTGAATAAAGTTGAAATGACCTTTTTTTTAAAATATGATGTATTAAGAAATTATTTATTTCTTAAAACTCCATATATACGCTAAAAATTGAAAAGTAAGTTCTATTTTTTTAAAACATAAATATAATAAAATTAAAAACTCTAAACTTTTTTAAACACCAATTAATTAATTAATAAAAAAAGTTGAGAGTTTGAAATAATAATAATAATAGTAATAATAATAATAATAATAATAATAATAATAATAAATTTTGTGTAGAAACTTAGAACGTTTCAGTTATCACTTTCTAATAATAATATTATTATTATAATTTATTTTATAAATTAATCAAGAAATAATTTAATTCGATAATTTTAATTTATTGATTATAACTAGTATTTATTAAAAATAATAATCCTTTTATTTCATTTCACGGAATCCGATCTTACAAAAACTTGGACGGAATAATAATGTTAAAACTTGGTGGAATAGAAAAAACGGGTTTATGATTAGGAATGCCAACTGCAAATATGCAACTTATTTTTCATTTCAAATTTCATTTGCCCTACCACTGCAACCATCCTTTTAAACGTCCACTTTTTCTTTTTTTTTTTTTCTTTTTAAATTATATTTTAAGTGACTCTATTCCATATTTCCGCCACATTTCCTCAAGATTTACGCAATAATATGAAGATTTAAGTAATTGTTTCGTGAATTTTGATGGTGATAAATAATTTCAAATGGAATGGATAAAAATTGTTGGGATATGCAGATCCCATCCAGGGACAAATAAAGAAGAACATAAAAAGCACAACACAAGAATTTACGTGGAAAACTCCAAAACTGGAGAAAAACCATGGACCCGAGAAAATACCACTATGTGAAAAATTTTACAATCACACAAAATTTCTCTCTCCCGACCCCAATCCCTACACTCTTACAAAATTTTGACTAATTCTCACATTTCTTCCCATTCTCACAATCGATAATCAAAGAAATGAATTTTAACTAGAATCAAATACAAAGATTAAAGTGTGCTTGATTGATGCACTTGACATAAAGTCCAATGGCCTCCTTATATAGCCTAAGAAATCCCTCCCCTTTTACTCTTCATCCGATGTGGGACAAAAAAATAAAAGAAAACCCCTTCTTTTATTCTTGACAAACCCAACAATCTCCACCTTGTCAAAATAAAAGAAGATTCATTGTCTTCACCGACAATCATTCTCAACCCCGAGAATCCCTTAGAATCAACCATTCTAAGAATCATTGTCTTCACCGACAATCCATTCTCAATCCCGAGAATCCTACTCCACCATATGAGTAGACCACTTAGAATTAAACCATTCTAAGAATTTACTGCGACACATATCGAAAAATACCTGCTGATATTTATGGTGCTACTTCCAGCTCTTGGCTACCCCTGAAGTCCATCAGCCATCGATATACATCCACCACACACCCTACATCACCTGCCAAGTCAATGTCCGTGTGCAAACTTATGGACCAGCTAATATTATTACATCCTTCTCCATGACAACTGAGTATGTCATAAGGATCCCCAATAATATTAACTCAACATTCAGAACTGTTGCCGCAACAGCTCCTCCTTGACCAGAAACATCACCATTGCTCCACCGTAAGCAATTACCGTGCCATTGCTCCACCGCAATTACAGCACCATTGCTCCACCCTGAGCAAAACCCATCTGTACCAACATGACGTCGCTGTCTTTTACCGCCAGCTACACCAGGTTTGTCCGAACCCTTTTCCTACTGAAAGTGTTGTCACTTGAAGCCGATTCCAACCTTCCGGAATTCACGATGCTTTCCCACTTGTCAGTTGAATCCACGCTATTCTTTACCGATCTAGCGCCAGCCGATACCAAGCCACCACATCGCCTTCTTCCCCGTTGAATCGCCACTTCCCACGCCACCAATCATTACCGAAAACATGTTCCTTTCAAACCTCCTTGAGCCGACATCCATGGAAAACTCCATGCTACTTTTAAGCCAACTCCACCACCGGGAGTCCCAGCAATTCACATTGCTGCAGGTCCAAGAACTCCGCCAAAAATTGCTGTCCCGCAAATCCTACCCCTTGCCACGCCACTGTCGCCACAGTCCGGCGCATTTCACCGCAAGAAAGGAGATGCCACCGCATCCGGCTGTTCTTCTGACCCCCTTGTGCCACTAGCTTTTCCCACTTCTTTCATGCCACCCTTAGCCTAATGAATAACCCTCTTCCTCTCATAAAGTCTTTTCTGATGTGGAAGGTCAGACTATGCTGCAACCACAGAGCATACTAAGAACTTTATAAGCGCCCGAACCGGGCTTACCGGGCTCTGATACCACTTGTTGGGATAGGCAGATCCCCATCCATTCCTAAGGGACAAATAAAGAAGAACATAAAAAGCACAAGAATTTACGTGGAAAACTCCAAAACTGGAGAAAAACCACGGACCCGAGAAAATACCACTATGTGAAAAATTTTACAATCACACAGAATTTCTCTCTCCCGACCCCAATCCCTACACCCTTACAAATTTTTGACTAATTCTCACCTTTCTTCCCATTCTCACAACCGAGAATAAAAGAAAGGAATTTTAACTAGAATCAAATACAAAGATTAAAGTGTACTTGATTGGTGCACTTGACATAAAGTCCAAGGGCCTCCTTATATAGCCTAAGAAATCCCTCCCCTTTTACTCTTCATCCGATGTGGGACAAAGAAATAAAAGAAAACTCCTTCTTTTATTCTTGACAAACCCAACAAAAATTTATAGCAGAGTGAGTCTGGTGTGAACTCGTTTTTTTAAAATTACTCTTTATTAAAAAAAATCTTTAAAGAGATGGTTATTATTTTTTCAGAATAAAAAAATATTACTCCTTAAATTCTGCTCAATAAGAATATAAGAAATCAAAAAATATATAAGAATTTAAAGTATAGTAACCAGGTAGGGTAACCCACCCGGTCATTGGGCTCCCAGGTTCGATTCCCATTGGGAACGAATAGGGGGAGCCAAGGAGGCTTGGAGAAATAAGAGTGTATGGAGACTTAGTGTACTAACTAACTATTAATTGTGCTAACAAGTTACTTTGTCCGATAAAAAAAATAAATTTAAGTATAGTATTTTCTTCATTTAATAAAATAATAGTTCATTTTCTAACGAATAATTTTAAAGTGTAGTTCATTTGTAAATTAGATTTCATACATGTGATTGCTAAGACAGTATATTATTAGAGAAGAATCGATTTCACAATTTTTCAGAAGTCATGTCAAGTTAATTTGATTTATTTTGTATTATAATATATCTTGTTCATATCTTGGTGTTACATCTTTTATTGTAAATCATTGAATGATTGAAACATAAGTATAATAAAATTATACCCTAGGAAAAGATCAATCCTAAAAAAAAAGATTGAGATTTTTTCCTTCCTACATAGTATATATCACTCATATAATAGGTGTAAAAAAAATATAATAAAAAAAGAATTTATATCCCATGCCCCTGGATACACTGGAAGCACGATGTTTCCCTATGACACAAGAGTTTTTGCAATATATATAAGAAATAAAAAAAATCAAGCTTTTCAATAAAGTACAATGAAAAGATTAATGCAAGCTTTTCATTATATTATTATATTTTTTATTAATCAAATATCATTTTTTTTATTAAATTTTATTATTTTTTATTCGTTCGTAAAACTCCTCCTATACGACGTTCTCACATAAAACTTTGTTTGAGTTTCAAAAGCATCAAGTTAGAATATATGAGATGATTAAATTTTAAGTACCTAATTATGACCCTATTTACACACTTCGTTGTTGTTAAAAGTCGTTATGCAAGCATAATGATGAAGAATTATCACATGGACGCACGTGACTTGTGACAGATTATCACGTGCGAAATTATATATGGGTATTTTTCCAGCTTAGCCCAAGCTTCACACTTCACATTGCACAACAAATGGTTCTAAATTTTTCTTTAATTAAAAATAAATATAAAATTGATAATAGAATGAATCGCTATTTATCTCATATATTTTATTTTATTAATAATATAACTTGTGATTGATAACATCATCTCTACACGCATGATGTTGAAAACAAAATAAAAAATTTATTTTTAATTAAAAAACAAAAAAAAAGATTCCAATAGCTTGCGAAGAGTGTTAAAATTTAGATTCATCGGAAAGAGTTTGACTTATGATTTTTTCTTTTAAAAAAATTAATATTGAATTCTTCGAATAATTGAACTAGCCCAATAAAGCAGAGAAGTTAGTTCTTATGTTATGGGCTTGGCATATATCAA
Organism: Pogostemon cablin; assembly: GCA_023678885.1. Classification (NCBI taxonomy): domain Eukaryota; kingdom Viridiplantae; phylum Streptophyta; class Magnoliopsida; order Lamiales; family Lamiaceae; genus Pogostemon; species Pogostemon cablin. Next base: position 23,644,575 of record CM042973.1, read on the forward strand.
ATTCTATAAAAGTAAAAAATATATGGGCCTTATATATATAGAATTTACTTTTTCTTTAAAAGAAGCCCATATGAGGTCCAGTTGTAAGATATGGGCCTCGGCCCAAACCCATGACGTTGTTTCCTAAATGAATTTTATATGTCTTGAATTGAAGATTTAAATTTTACCAAACGAGTTCGGATTTTTAATTTTCCATCTTATTTAAAGCAATACCACATCTTTTTATTTAACTCAGATGATCCCAAAAAATCTAAAAGTCAATTCAATCCTATAATTTTCAAAAGAAAAAAACAGGTTGCCTCATGAAAAGACCATTATAAAATGGATAAGAAGTAACAACATAATTTTAATAAAAAATAATAATTGAATTAATAAAAAGTGATTGTGGTCTAACGAATTGTTTTATAAATAATTAGTGGTATAAAAAAATTAGTGGTATAAAAAAAGTAATTATATTTTTAATGAAAGGTAATAATATATTTGATAATAAGTGATAATTATTTAGATAATATAGATGTGGTCTCACGATGATCATATGCATGCAAGTCGATGACTCGATGATCTTATGCAAGTGTTCCCTTATTTAATTTTTTTTTTTTTTGGTAGTGTAATCAATTTACGTTTTGGGTAGATGATCATAGTATATTTATAATCTCAAATTAAATTTTGGTAAATAAAAAATTAAAACATGAACTCGAGTTATACTTAGTTTGTCGCAGTTACAATTTATTTCACAGACGGTTATAACAATTTGTACTGCAAAAAGACGACGCTTTTTAAAGTAAAAAATTAAAAAAATAAAATTACCATGCATGTAATTGTTACATACTCCCTCCACCCCGAATTAATATTTACGTTTGTTTTTTTAAGTAGATTAAAAGATAAAATATTTTAATATGTAGTGAGGTGAAGGTAATATTTAATATAAAGTGAGTAGTTATATTAGTGTTGTATGTGAGTCCTAAATGAAATATTTAATTATTTTGTGTGGGCCCAACATAAAAAAACTAAAACTTAACTTAATACAAATCAAATTGAAAGACGTAAACTTTAACGCGGGACAAAGAGAATATTTGTTGATAAAAAAATCCCAAAAATGAATTCAATTAAAGGAGTTATTCTCTTGTAAACTTGATTTACGGTGTAATCTGTGGTCCCTATTAAATTTAAACATTAACAATACATAGAGTATATAATATTAAGATTGAAAGAAGACCACATAATTTACACTGTGAACCCAATTTACACAAATACTAGTTACAACTCGAATTTCTTATTCCTTTTTTATGTTTTTCATATTTCATAATAAAAAAAAACTCTATAAATTATTATGAAACTCTTAAGACATCCTCTTCAAAAAACTCTTAAAACATCAAGTAATTTAAAAAGCAATTTTGATACATATCATCAACTTAAATTCAAAAGATAAATTAAAATAAATAATTGAAATATGTCTCACACGTACCATTTGTCCAACAAAATATACATAGGACATTATTTACATGTTGTTAATTAATTATGCCCCACCATGAAACCACAACTATATATTCCCTTGGAATAAAGGTAAAAGACATTGGGAAACTTTTCACTTATCCAACGGTGGTAATGGTTTCTTCTAGAAGTTGTCACCTCTGTTTTGCAGTGACTTTTAATTACCTCCCTAATTGTGATTAACTTAACCCTAATTAACAATATATATATTCCTCTAAGGACCATGACACAGTATTAGAAAATTGCTATCCTCCACCTTTGTTTCAACTTTCAAGTTATTGTCTTGTGTAATTTGAATTGATTTGAGAAAATAAAAAGCTATGTATGTCTTTTAGGTATAAAATTATATGATACGATTTCATGCATATATAGTTATCGTGGAAATATTCTACTTTTTCACATCATGAATGATTATTCATTATGTAATGAGTTACACTTTATATTATGATGACATGGAGTATTTGAAAAGTAGTGGAGTATATTTTTTGAAAATTACACTTATCGATTAGTTACTTCCAATTCCATACAATTTACACTCTATTTGCAAAGTTTAGATAATAAATACTCAACTGTACATGTCCCGTAAATATTATTACATTTTGTTATAAGAATCCTGCTAATGTTATAACATGATTTTGATGAGATCACACAAAATAATTAATAATAAGTACTATATTTAATTTGTCTTACACGTAATATTAATACAACTACTTTACTATACGGTAAAATATTATACTCCCTCCGTCCCACTCAAAGGTCATTATTTTACTATATTGGGCATCCCATCAAAATGTCCACATTTCCCATTTTTAGTAAAAATGTACCATGTATAGCCCACCGCTCACTACTAATACAACTACTCACTATACATAAAATAATAATACTCCGCACCAAAAGCAACCAGTGATGTTTGGGTGGGATGGGGGAGTATTAGTTCTTAATTCATTATATTTTAAAATACAATATTCCTCTATCTATGTAGAAACTAGTAAACCTAACACCATTCATGGGACATATTATGTTCAATACTCTTATTTTTACACACGTCTCGTTAAAAATTTAAGCTTATGCAATATAATACTCCATCGGTCTCAACTTTAATTTCACATTTTTTGTTTTGGTTCTTCCCAAATTCAACTTCACACTTCCATAAAAGGAAAATGCAGCAAACTAATATTCTTCTAATATACTTTAATTTTAAATTTGTCATCACATTTTTAACACACATAACATACTTTATCATTTATTTATTACCCAAAAATACCATACTATCCTCAAAAGTAAGTCAAAATGTGACTTTTCTTAAACTCCGTATCTACAATAAACGTGAGAACTTGAATTTGGGACGGAGGGAGTATTAAATAATACTCCATAATATAAATAAATATATAGAATATTTATTAAAGAAAAATAATTATATACTAAATCAGTCATTTTAAAACTGTATTATAAATTGAGATTTAAATTAATAAAAGAAACATTAGATGTAAAAAAAATCAATAATGTTATTTATTTTTGTTAGGAAGTATGCAATTTTTAGTTTAAGTTTTGGTGCAATCTCATTGACTCGTTCTTTGATATGGACTAGGGGTGTGCAAAGTATGGTTGAAATCGAAAAAACCGATCAAATCGAACTGATTTTAACAGTTTGATTCGGTTTTTAGTTTTCAGTTCGGTTAACGGTTTTTAAAATTAGTTTTTTCGGTGCTCGGTTCAGTTTTCGATTTTTAAAAATTAAAATTTCGGTTAACCGAATCGAACCGAACTAATGACCTATATAAGTTAAAAACCCTAGCCCCCTTTCTAATTTCAGTTCTGCTCCCTTCATCCTCTCATTCACGCTCCTTCCTCACATCACATACGCTGATACGCCGCTGAACCTATCTTCTCCCATAGCAAACGAACCATCTACCGGCGGCACCTATCTTCTCTGGCGACACCAATGGCTAGTGACACCACTCCTTATCCTGCCGGTCCTTCACCGCTCGATTGCAGAGTAAGTTTTCACCTCACGTGTATTAAACTTATTATATTTGTACGATGATCAAAATAAATAATTTCCGATCATTTGTGGTTCAATTTTGGGCAATTTTTTTACATTCAGGTATAAATTATACAATACACACTAAGATTGTTGGGACTGTTATTTTAGATGTTCAGATTATGTTTTTCCTTGTAAATTCTTGTTTCTCTGTAGATTAGCAGTTATGATTGAAATTGACTGATGATAAGGATTAGCTAAAGTTGATGTCTAAGAGAAAACAATGCATGGTTAAGTGCATGATCAAATGAGTAGAAATTTTGAGTTTACATTGAGTCGTATTGCTCAATTTAAAATATAGTGCCTTATAACAGCTTACATACAGGATATTTATGGTGTCTAATATAGATTCATGGTGTAGTCATAAAAGTTAACTTTTTTAATCATGTAACTCTACAGTGTATTTGATGCAATGGGATTAATGAGTCTAGTGGCTCCAATAATATGCTAATTATGTTTTGGACAACAAATTTAACAACTTTTAAAATGGAATTATTACAATGTGTTTTATCAAATAATCTTCCAGTGTGCTTTATCACATAAATTGGGTATTTTGGGTTTAAGAATCTCAAATTGCATTTATTTTTCAGCTTTATGGTTTTAATTTGCATTTCATGTTTAAATTTTGGTTTACTGCTTCTTAAGGCCTTCGAATCTATCACGTATTTCATTCATTAATTTTTTTAGATGTCAATCTCAGGAGGAGAAATTGATGGCTTTATTGAAAGCAACAACTCTGAATTATTTTGTTAAACTTTATGTATTTGGGAATTATTATATACTTGATATGTTTGAAACTTGAATTATTATATTAGGATTTCTTATGAATGATGTTTTAATGATGGAGTTTGTGAATTTAGTAAGTTGTGAATGTTGTAATATTGCAAGTTTTAAGTGTGGATGTGAGAAATAATGTGAAAATTGATTTTTTATATATATATTAAAAAAAACAGGGGTCGATTCGGTTAACCGGTTAAACCGACCAAAATATTTCGGTTCGATTTAATCTGATTTTAGCTTATTTTGGTTCGATTTTGGTTTTTCAAAAAAAGTTCGGAAAAAGTTCGATTTTGGTAGTTCGGTCGGTTCGGTATGCACACATTATGAACTGCGCTGTCCGAAAAAATTCATAATTTATGTGAGAAATCTTAAAACTTAAAATTTCCTATTATATCTATATGTATTTATTTTGATATAGTATAAATAAACAATTTAAGATATCTTAGTTGAAAAATTAGGTGGAAAGTGACGCGTTCCCACGTGTGGTCAAATACTCAAATATCCACATGTTCACATTTCTTAGTTTAATACAAATCCATCATAATTTTTTAAGTACTATTTTTTAAATGCCATTTTCTTTTATTTAACTAATATATATTTAACTAAACAAACTCTAAACTCCAAAACCCTAAACATCTAATTCCGTTATTTTTAAAATTGACTTTTGATCTTTTAACTTTTTATTTATATTTATATATTTATTATTATTATTATTATTTAAATAAATTTTAGTTCTATAATTTTTATTTTTTAATTTTAATCCTTATAAAAAAATAAATCAAAACTTACGTGACTAAAACTTAAAAATAAAAGGTTAAAGGATTGAAATTGAGATAAAAATACTAAAATTAAAGAGTGAATCTTATGTAAATCGGGTTGACATGTAAATCCTATTTTTTAAAATTATTCTTTAATGGAGTATATTAAAAACTACTCCACTTTTTAAAGAGTAACGATTTTATATAAAAGAATAATAATTCATGTATTCATGTCTCAAAAGAGTAATTTTTCATTTACTAAAGAGTACTAAAAAATAAGGGTTTACAAGAGTAATTTTTTACTAATTTAGAAAATAATAAGTTTATAAAGAGTAATTTTTCATGTATTAAAGAGTAAATGAGTTTAAACGTACGAGTGATGGTGAAAATTAAAAAAGTTAAAAGTTAAAAGATATAATGGAATTTAATCAAAAATAATTAATCAAAATTGAGATTTTCTCCACTTATATAAATTATGTGCGGAACACACAAGACCGTATTTATAATTTCATTGTAATTACATGTAGAGATAATGACATTCATAATTATGAAAAGTTGAAAAATATAGCGAATATTAAGAATTATTGTTTTAATAACTAGCTTTATTATTTTTTAAAGGATATTATCATCTTATTAATTTAATAAAAAAATTGTAAAATATGATACCCATAAAAGTGATATTTTTTAAAACATAAAATGTATTGGAAATGATTTATATTAAATACTTGTACTTAAAAAAGTATGAATAACATACTAACTAATAAGACAAATAAAATACATCCGTTCCAAAATTTTTTGCACACTTTCTTTATAGTATCATTTTACAAAATGTCAATTTTAATATTTATTTTTTACAAATATTATTCAATATAAAAAAAAATTGACATCATTATTTTCACATACAATTACATGACAATCATGAATGTGATGACAGAGCATAAATTTTTATATTTGCAGTTTATATGGAATCATTCATTATTAAATTAGTTGGTCTCTTGTCTCCTCAATTGTAAAATATATACTTATAAGTGTATAACATTTTAAATTATAAAATATATACTTTAATTAATAAGAATAGAATATTTATTTAAAATATATATACTTTCATTTTATACACATTTTAAATTATAAAATATATACTTTATTCTTAGAATATTTATTTAAAATATACTCCATATACTTTCATTAAATATAGTACACGATCTTTATACTAAATCATACAACATTTAATTAAAGAATATCTGGGCACGCATTACGAGTTTTAGACCTTTAAATGATGAGGAGACAGATTAATTAGAATCTGAGTACTATTTTTTTTAAGAAAATTCATTTTTATGAAATGACGTGAACACAATTTCTTTCTTTGTGGGGACTGAAAATTACGATATGAGCCAGGCATTATAGATTTTGTAAATTTTGGTCGGTATTGGTGTATTAAATTATTAAAATAACATAATTAAAAAAAACCTCATCTTCCATTCTTCCCGTAGATTCTAGTTTGTGTAGTCAAGGGTGAAAATGTAATTTTAATAAATGGATGGGACCCACTACAGTCCCTAAGCTGAGTGAAGAGGAAATAACAGAGAACATTCAAATTTGTAGCGTCAGACGTGTGGTCAATCTAACGCCATCAACCTCTTCTTCAATCCCCTGTTTCTCCACTCTCTCTCTCATTATATTACCAGTTTCCTCCCACACTCAACACAACCCAATTTATAAATTATCCACAACCCTCTCATTAGGATTTTCGAACTCACCATTAATTCTAAAACGAAACTTGTGATTAATCCACCTTCTCAATTTCAGAATCTCAACTTGTTAGCATCAGGTAATTCCATTTTCCTACGAAGATAATTTATTTGTTTTTTCGATTGTTTGAAGGTTAATTAGGGCAAGTTGAAATGTTCTTGACATGCAAGAAAAACGATGGAGTAGGAAATTTGGATAGTGAAATATAGGATTAAATATGGAAAAGTAGAAGAGAAAAACTGATCATGGTTGTCTCTGTTTTGCAGCCATAGCTTAGATGGAGTCTCAGTATCTTGACTATGGCGTCACCACTATGGCCTCATCCTTCGATTTCGATTCCTCCAATTGGCCTTTCTATTCCGACACCCTCTTTGGATACAATGATGCCCAAATCGACACTCTTTCTTCCAACTCCTCACTGGATTACAATTACAACCACCACCAATCAGGAGCCGACGACGATCGCGACGTCAGACACGCTCTACAGGAGCTCGAGACACAGCTGATGGCTGCTGATTCCGATGAAGAGGAAGTCATAACATCCGACCTGTTTTTATCCGGGTTTCATTTCAAGAAACTCAGAATGGACAGCCCGAGTGGCCCTCCGGCTGGCCTTAAACAGCTGCTGGTCGCGTGTGCTAGAGCCCTAAACGACAACAGATTGTTCGAGTTTGAGGCTCTGGTGGAGCATGCGCGTCCAGCAGTGTCTATCACCGGAGATCCGATTCAGCGCCTCGGGGCTTACATGCTCGAGGGGCTGACCGCGAGGAAGGAATCCTCCGGTAACAACATATATAGAGCCTTAACTCGCAAAGAGCCGGATAACAAGGAACTACTGTCCTACATCAACACATTGTATGAAGTGTGTCCTTTTTGGAAATTCAGCTACATGGCTGCTAATGGTGCCATAGCTGATGCTTGTAAGAACGAGGATCGGATCCACATCGTAGATTTCCAAATTGCTCAGGGCAGGCAGTGGATAACTCTGCTGCAAGCTCTTGCAGGGCGACCGGGTGGGGCTCCGCGCATCCGTTTAACGATGATAGACGATCCGGTTTCAAAGTACGCCCGAGGGGATGGTCTAGCAGCAATGGGGGAGAGATTTGCTGCCATTTCCAACAAGTTCAACATTGCAGTTGAGTTTAATGCTGTCTTGGTTTTTGCTCCAAATGTGACCCCTCAGATGCTTGATGTAAGGCCTAATGAGGCTTTAGTGGTGAACTTTCCTTTGCAACTTCACCACACTCCCGATGAGAGCGTGGATCAGTCGAACCCTAGAGACGGCCTTCTCCGGATGGTGAAGTCCCTATCTCCAAAGGTTGTGACTCTAGTTGAGCAAGAAGCAAACACCAATACAGCTGCCTTCCTCCCAAGGTTCATAGAAACCATGGACTTCTACTCGGCCTTGTTCGACTCGATTGATGCTAGCACTCCAAGGGACAGCCGGGAACGGATCAACATGGAGCAGCACTGTCTGGCGCGAGACATTGTGAACGTGATCGCGTGCGAAGGGAAGGAGAGAGTGGAACGACACGAGGTGCTAGGGAAGTGGAGATCAAGATTCATGATGGCTGGTTTCGAGCAAGTTGGTCTGAGTTCATATGTGAATGCAGTGATCAGGGGGTTGCTAAAATCCTATTCAGAGCATTACACATTGGTGGAGATGGATGGAGCTACTCTGTTAGGATGGAAGGACAGGAGTTTGATCTCTGCATCTGCTTGGCAATGAACATTATCAAACTAGTGAATTAGAATACACGTACATTTATTTATTGGGATGCTATGATTATAATACTATAATCTATTCTTTGAATCTTCTTTCATGAATAGTAAATAGAAATACAAATTACAAGCATGCAAAACTTTTTATAGAGGGACTCCTATATACAGAAATTAGATTTGTGTCCATAGTTTGTTTCTTAAAAGCAAATGACCCTTTGAACCAGAAAACTCAAGGCGATCAAGTGTATGATTTCTTTAATCCAGCTAATTGTAACATTTGCAAAATGACTATAGGTTTCTCTCCACAGCAAGCAACATATTCAAGTATTTTTCTAAAATACAGTACAAGCATAATCTCTTCTCTACTCTGTTTATTATCTTGCAGGATGGAAAGATTCCCAATTAGCTCTCCTGCTGCAACCACTTTTTCATTCCAAAGGTCCTGCAGATGGAATTTTGATGCAAGAAAAAGGTATTTTAGATTTGAGTCTGTATATAACTCAGTGACTGACAGTAAGTTGTATTTGAAGCTAGGTATGGCTAAGATTTTTATTATGAGGTGCTTGAATGTAGGTATATTGATTATAATGATGCTTGTTTGATCTAATGGGAATCAAAATTACTCAATCATTCTCATTGATTCAATAACTAATATCACACCCTTCAATTACTTTCAATCCCACTGTGACCTCCTTAATGATACCCATTACCAATCCAATTGAAGAATTCGAACTACGCGGCCCATTAATGTTATGCCTGAAGTAAGGAAAACCTCTTTTTCATAATGCAAACAGTCATTTCATCCTTAACAGCTCTCAAGCTTTTCATCAAGCCAGAGTCTGTACACGTCTATACTACCTAGCTCCTGTGTCTATTATCCAGCCTTTCCTATGTTCATTAGTAAATAGTGATAATGCAAACTATAAAGACTTTGAACAAGCATTACCTTAAAAGTCTACAAACTGATCATAGTTCATATTCTGTCCATCCTTGTCTTTCTCCTCCATGAATGCAGCCATCTCCTGAAATTGCTGCAGTATGACCTGAAGATCTGGTGCAGTGCTTCCTTTCTTTTGATCAGGACAGTGTTGATTGATGTATTTCTGCTTATATTCCACATTACTGGCATGAGTTCTAGATCTCTTCCCCTTTAGCTCCTTGTACCATTCAGGCATCCCATACTTCTTGAAACAGGTACTGACTTCATGACCATTGAATCCACAATGCTCACAAAGCAGCATTGCCTTATCCTCCTTTGTCAGCTTTATGAAACCCCTCTCTCTTCCAGCATTCCAATTCCCATCAGAACCCCCTGATCTGCCCCCATCCCCCCTTCCAAAAGTAACTGATCTGGCAGCCATATCTACAGCTCTGTCTTTCAGCAGTAAGAAGCTGGAGCATAGAGTATGCTTTATCCACAGAGGGTAAGGGATCCATAAGAATGATTTGAAATTTCAGATTATCATAGATGCTATTAAGCCCCATCAAAAACTGTATCAGCTTATCCTCCCTATCATTTTGGGCTACCACTTTTCCTACCTCACAAATGCAAGCAGTTACAATGTCTAAACACTGCAGTTCAGTCCATAATTTGGTCAATTTATAGAAATATTCTATCACACTCAGATTTCCTTGAATCAAATTACTTATCTCCCTCCTAATGTTGTACCTCATAAGCCCATTGTAATCCCCATATATGTGATTCATAGTATCCCACAACTCCTTAGAAGTTTCAGCATACACAAAGGTTTCACTAATCTCTGTAGATAGAGTATTCAAAATCCATGACAACACAGTTAAGTCGACCTTCTTCCATAAAGCATACATTTCGTGTTTCTCATCAGGCTCTGTTAGTGTGCCATCAACAAATTGCAATTTCGATTTGGCTCCTAAGGCTATAGTCATTAACCTTCTCCAGATTAGAAAATTACCTCCATTGAAGTGGTGTGAAATCAGAATCAGACCTGGATGATCCGCTTCGTGCAAGAAATAAGGATCATCTCCAGTGATTTCCGCAGTTGTTGAAGTAGAAGCAGTAAGAGCTGGCCATGGATTGCTCATCTTCGACGAATTTTAAGCAAGCATTAGGTATGCAGATTTAGAATGAAGGGTTGAATCGTTGGACTGTAATCATGGAGAAAGATGAACCACCATTCAATATATTTCTATGCCACGTGTGCATGTCACGCGGGAAGCATGCTGGGCTGTGATCCGATGCTCCATGGTGCATGGTTGCGATTATGGACGAGCATGGGTTTGTATACAAGGCAAGTCATTCCTATAATTTTATGGAACTCTTTGCACAAAGAGAGTTAGTTTATTGTGAATCAAATTTAAATATCCTAGTCAAACATAAGGTATAATAAGATTGTAAAGAGGAACCATATATTTACACTGTGAATGCGATTCATATTGTATCCCACCATTAAATGCCCTATCATTGTCCTAAATTCAGAGGCGGATTTAGAAAACTCATTAAATAAATTCATTATTATTAACAATGTTAAATTTTTATTTGTAAAAAGTAATTTAATACATTATTATATATCATGAATCAATACTATAAATTTAGAAATATATTAATGAATTGGGTGTAAATTGCATGAATCACTAGATCACATCTGCCTGAAGAGCTTAAATTTTATGTTATGCTCAAGTGATTTAAGGTAAAAAAAAAAACTTACCGTTACTTAAGAGTATTGTTTGACTTCAACAGATCAATTACATGTCAAAGTAGGAATCTAATCCCGATTTTGCAGTAAGATGCAATATCAGTTGAAAAAAACTAAATTATGCGCCTATTTTATTAACCATAATAATACAAATGCAAAAGTAACTATGAAAAAATGAGAAAAAGGCAATTATATAAAATATTATGTATAAAATTAGGGCAATTCTGGGTGCTTTTGGTACATCCGTACACCCCAAAGTTAATGGGTTAATTTAGGGTATATTAATAATTATATTATTTAAAAATTAGTTACTTATTAGAATTCAAGAGTAGAGATTACTCCCTCCGTCCACTTTCAAGGTTCCATTTCCCTCTAATAAGTTGGAACCCTTGAAAGCGGACGAAAAAAATAATTTTTATAAATTCCTGTGGTATAGATTTTACAAGTGCACCAGGTAAAACCCAAGTAATATTCATAAAATTATCTACTATATATATTGTAAGAACGTGAATAATAAGTACATGTACTAGCATATACTCCTACTTAAATAAAATAAAAATGAGATAATTTTGCTCATAAAAAAGGAAAGAAGGAAAATTGCTTTAGTTAGGTGTATAGTAGTTTATTTATTAAGAGAAAAACAAAATGGATACACTTAATTGAGTTAACAGGCTTACATTTATTCATCAATTATTTTTTTATACATAAAAATTATTTTTTAAAGAAATTAATTATTATTTTTTTAATAAAAAATATTACTCCTCAAATTCATGAACCCTAATTTATGAATTACTCTTCTACACATGAAAAATTATCTCAAGAGAGATATAATAGTACTAGTACTCTATTGAATGAAAAATATCAAATTTTCAAAAAAAAATACTTCATTCCACCTATAAAAGTAATAGTTCATTTTTGAACAAAATTTCAAATACTATTTTACAAAAAAAGTAAGATGTACATATATGGTGAATCAGATTCACAAAAACTCTCTGAAAAACACAAATTTCAAATTTTTAAAACGAAAATTAGATATTAAATCTTAAAGAAAAAAAAATCGATTAACTTGAAAAAAAAAAAGAAAAAAGAAAGAGGGATACCATTGAATAATTTGCCAATTAAAAAATATTTAACTAAAAAACAGCATAAGTACGTGCGACCCTAATTCAGCGCACGATGAATCATCATTTTATTTGAAAAAAAATGATACGTACTGTTAGGTATCAATCTTCATCATCTCGTCGGTCTTCGTCGTAGTTGGAGAAGATGGTCGAGGGTTTGAACTTCACAGTGCTCAGATTCTCGTTGAACTCACACAAGAATTCAAATCCATGTTCTACCCGTTAGGGTCACAAATGGGGGATAATATGGGATGGGGTGTAAGGCTATGGGCCAAGTTTTGAATTAACAAAACTGGCCCAATACTTTGAGACAGAAGACCATCATTTGGGCCAAAGCCCAACGGGCCCAACAAATCTCCACCTTGGCCCAAATCATTCACCCTTGTGTTTAACTAAATGGAAATTCATCATCGCACTTTTCCCGAACACCTGCAAAACGAAAGACACAAAGTCAAATGCAAGATCCAGAAAATTGACACAAAGTCAAGGGTATCACAAAAGATACACAAATCTAAGCCGGAGCAAAGATCACGGACACACAGTCACAAAATGTTTAAATTATCCCAAGGACAAAATAAACAGAACACACAAGCTCAAGTGTGAACACAATGTTCACGGGAAAAGAACTGCATACAACATGCTTCAATCAAGAGAGTCAAAATTTAAAGTCCTCATGCAAGACTTAAATTTTTCAACAGATAAACATTTAGTACCCATATCAGCAGGATTAAATTCAGATGCAATCTTTTCCAGGTTAACAATACCTTTTTCCACAATATCACGAATGAAATGATACCTAACATCTATATGCTTGGTTCTATCATGGAAAATAGGATTTTTACACAGCTGAATCGCAGACATACTATCAGAAAACACAGTAGCACAATTTTCAAGAAAACCTATTTCTTTCACAAGGCCTTGCAGCTAAATAGCTTCCTTTAAAGCATCAGTAATAGCCATGTATTCAGATTCAGTTGTAGATAGGGCAAACACATGCTGTAACTGAGACTTCCAACTTATGCAAGAGCCATACAAAGTAAACACATAAGAAGTTGTAGATTTCCTATTATCCCTATTATTTGCATAATTGGAATCAACATAGCCAATAAGGCTCACACTATTTGCATTTGGAAAAGCGCAAACTTACCTCCATGGAGCCCCTGAGATATCTCAAGAGCTATTTTAAAGCCTCCCAATGAGGCGCACCTGGATTTGCCATATACCTACTCAAGCAACTAACAGAATATGCAATATTTGGTCTAGTGCTAATCATAAGATACATAACAGACCCAATAATATTGGAATAAGGAACCTTTTCCATTTTAGCAATTTCAGAATCAGTCTTTGGGGACTGATCCTTACTTAACACAAAGTGAGCAACAATATGCACATTCACAATTTTAGCGGACTTCATAGAGAACTTACTCAAAACCTTTTCAACATATGAAATCTGATTAAGTAAGAGAACATGGTTCTTCCTATCTCTATCAATGTTCATGTCAAGAATCCTTTTAGCATCTCCAAGATCTTTCATATCAAAATTATCACATAGACTCTTTTGAACAAGCTCAATATACTCAAGATCAGGGCTAATAATTAGCATATCATCCACATATATGAGCAGAAAAATAGGAACAGAAATATTAATTTTGAAGTAAAGACAATTATCATGCAAACTTCTCTTAAACTTCAAAGATGTCATGCATTGATCAAACTTCTTATTCCACTGTCTAGGAGATTATTTCAAGCCATATAAGGATTTCTTCAAAAGACACACATGATCAGGATTTTTGGGGTCCACAAAACCCTAAGGTTGTTTCATAAAAATCTTTTTGTCCTCCAAATCACCATTAAGCAAAGCAGTTTTGACGTCCATTTGCTTTAATTCCCAATCAAAATAAGCAACTAATGCAAGCATTATACGAATAGTGGTGAATTTAACAATAGGAGCAAAGATTTCATTATAATCAATCCCTTCCTTTTGAGTAAAACCTTTTGCTACCAATCTAACTTTAAATCTAACATTTTCAAGCTCATGTTTCACTTTGAAAAGCCATTTGCAATCAATAATAGAGCAATGAGCAGGTTTTGGAACCAGAGTCCAAGTATGATTAACATGCAACAATTTCATCTCATCTTTCATAGCATTTAACCATTTCACAGAGTTGTCAGATTTTAAAACCTCTTGATAGGTCTTAGGTTCATTATCAACACTTTCAAACGCATTAAGAGCATGAGTATCAATATGAAAATTATCATACCTAGCAGGTGGCCTAATATTCCTCCTAGGTCTATCTCTAGGCAACACATAGTCATCATCTTCAGGAATATCACGCATATTTTCATCATTGATAGCAGGTTCATTGACAACAAGTTCTTGATCAACAACAGTGTCAGGCAAGTTTTCAGCATCAGATAACAAAGGAGACAACTCCACCTCACTCGAAGAAGTGGTAGGATCATGTAAAGGCACATCATCAGGCAAAGGAGCAGATAAGCACGGAAATTCAGATTCATTGAAGATCACATCCCTACTAATCACAATTTTGAAACCAGATTCAGAAAAATCCCACAGCCTATAGCCTTTAACACCCTAAGGATAACCAAGAAAAATACATTTTCTACTCCTAGGATCTAATTTGTCATGTTTCTGACGTACAAATTCAGCACATCCAAATACATGTAGCACAGAATGATCAATACTTTTACCAAAAAACACAAAGCCAGGGCACTTACCCTTTAAAGGCACAGAGGGGGATTTGTTTATTAAAAATGCTGCAGTAATAAGCGCCTCACCCCAAAACTTTTTAGAAAGTTCCGAAGACACCAACATGCTCATCACCTTTTCTAACAAAGTCTTATTCATCCTCTCAGCAACCCCATTCTGTTGGGGAGTATAAGGAGCAGACTTATGCCTCACAATTCCAGATTTAACACATAAATCATTCATGGCATTATTGCAAAATTCCAATCCATTATCAGTTCTAAGATACTTAATCTTTTTACCCATTTGATTTTCAATCAAAGTTTTCCAATTTTTGAACTTTTCAAAAACATCAGATTATTTTTAAGCAAAATCACCCAAACTTTTCTTGAAAAATAATCAATGATGGATAGAAAATACACATTGCCACCTTGAGTTGGCTCACTAGAAGGCCCCCACACATCAGCATGCAAGTACTCAAGTATATTACTACACGAAGAAGTCTTAGGGTACGGGGAAACAGGGAATTTCGCTTGTACACATGAGTCACAGAAAGGAATGCATGTAAGCTTATCATCACCAAAAGAACCAGCTTTATGCAACAATTCAAGACCTTTACTACTCATGTGACCTAACCTACCATGCCAAATATTTATTTTATCCTCTTTAACAGCGTTGCAGACATAACAAACAGATTTAGCACAACAAACATACAGGTTATTCCTTTTTTCAGCATTAAAGATGGGCACAGAACCCTTCACAATAGACATACAACCCTTTCCCCACCTACCCTCAAGACCCTCATCTTCAAGTGCAGCACAAGAAATCAAGTTGTTACACAAATCAAGCACATATCGCACGTTTTACAAAGTGAACACAGAATCATCTTTAAAACGCAAGCAAATGTGTCACGCCCCCATTTTTACCAACAAAAATAATAAATATTCTTTTCTTTTCATTTCATCATCATTTTATTTTCTTTTTTTTTTACACAATTTCGAGACTGATCACAAAACAGCTCATTGCACCGGCCCAACAGGTCGTCATCCATGCATACAACTCTCAGTATCTGACGGAACTCCAACCACCAGCATCATATGCAATTTACCTACAATGCATAAACTAGTGAGATAAAATCTCAGTAAGTAGAAATCATGCATGATAGTGCATGAAAATGCATTTATTTCTCTATCGCCTATTTCCTAGTTCTTATAGTTGGTATCTTTTATTTTGAAAACTGTTCACGTTGCGGGATCCCCACGACACACTTATAATATGCACCCTAAAAGAGCTCAATGGGGACGATTTTTCCGAACCCCTAATAAAAATATCGGGAACGATTTTTCCGAACCCTGACAGAGATGCACATATAGTGACCGCACACACCATTAATATCTTATTAATTTTGGGGAAAATACTTTCCATGATTATGCATGGTATGCAACCAGGGCAATTAAATATGCATCATAAACCATTTACAATATCAATATCAATATCAACATTTAATAACAATAAAGTAACAACTTAATTTCAATTCACACAAATCCACTTCTGAAATAACAACTTCACCTCAATCACATGGATCCATTTATAAAACAACTACTTCACCCTGGGATCACATGGATCCCTTCTTGGAATATCAACATCGTCTTGGATCACACAGATCCTCATAAACAACCTCTTCTCACATCATATAGATATATTTTCAACCGTTTCCAATCACATAGATCCATATAGGACAATAATATTATTTCTAATCACATAGATCCACAACTTGTATCACAAAATTACCACAAATAATTTACAACTAATATTGTTGAATATGAGCCATACTTTCCCTAAATTACATAAATCCCCAACTTGTATCACAAATTAATTCCAAATAATTCATAACATAATTAAACTAATAACAAATAGTTTATAACAGAATTATCATATATTAAACACAAATAATTCACACATAACATGTTTATGCATTGTAGTTGGACTTCTACTTACCTGGATTCTGACAATAATATAAACCCCGTAAACAACTGTAACTAATCTCCTATCTTCCGTCCCGGCACGCACCCTCTTCTTCCCCCTCTCTTCCTCTCTTTCTCCCCTTTCTCTCTCTTTTCTTCCTCTTTTTTTTTTCGTCCATACTGCCTCTCTCAATTTGATTACCCAAAAGGGTAAATGCATTGATATAAATAGGGGAGGGGTAAGTCGGCAATAGTTAAAGAATTAGTGGCTAATTCGAAAGCCACGTATTGCCTACACATCAATAACTTGTACTTATACTAATTCACCATGTATTGCTTATTATTATTATTATTATTATTATTATTATTATTATTATTATTATTATTAATCATAAACATAAGTTAAGCAAACGTTGCAATTGTGAATTGCCACATTACACTTACGTGTAAACCTTTTAATCAAACGGTTTGTGTGATGACTACTACCTCCACGTACGTTTAATTATTATTATTATTATTATTATTATTATTATTATTATTATTATTATTATTATTATTATTATTATCCATTACGAATATACGTGCAATACTTAATACTTAAGATTAATATACATACGTGCACATTTCTTACCATTATTATTATTACGAGAACACGTGCGATACTTAATAATTAAGAAATAATATATTTATACAAATAAAATAATTTAGTTATATATTCAAATTAATACACGTAAATATTTATGCACATATATTTACATATTATTACCATTATTATCATAGATGTGTCAAATAAAAATGCAATGACAAATAAAATGTACATATAATTACCACATAATTATCACATAATTATAAAAATACGTAAAACACAAATAGGAAAAATTCTCGGGTATTACATCCTCCCCACCATATAGAAATTTCGTCCTCGAAATTTAATCTCACTCTACTTCAGCATTTTATAGTTATCACATATGAGACAACAATCATGTTAATACAAAATCACAGATATGACATTTTAAATAGAACTTACTAATCTGGTGGTGTACCGCAGATTCTGAAATTGTATACATGGACAGTCTACAGGACCATGACCGTGCTCTGATACCACTCTGTCACGCCCCCATTTTTACCAACAAAAATAATAAATATTCTTTTCTTTTCATTTCATCATCATTTTATTTTCTTTTTTTTTTTACACAATTTCGAGACTGATCACAAAACAGGTCATTGCACCGGCCCAACAGGTCGTCATCCATGTATACAACTCTCAGTATCTGACGGAACTCCAACCACCAGCATCATATGCAATTTACCTACAATGCATAAACTAGTGAGATAAAATCTCAGTAAGTAGAAATCATGCATGATAGTGCATGAAAATGCATTTATTTCTCTATCGCCTATTTCCTAGTTCTTATAGTTTGTATCTTTTATTTTGAAAACTGTTCACATTGCGGGATTCCCACGACACACTTATAATATGCACCCCAAAAGAGCTCAATGGGGACGATTTTTCCGAACCCCTAATAAAAATATCGGGAACGATTTTTTCGAACCCTGACAGAGATGCACATATAGTGGCCGCACACACCATTAATATCTTATTAATTTTGGGGAAAATACTTTCCATGATTATGCATGGTATGCAACCAGGGCAATTAAATATGCATCATAAACCATTTACAATATCAATATCAATATCAACATTTAATAACAATAAAGTAACAACTTAATTTCAATTCACACAAATCCACTTCTGAAATAACAACTTCACCTCAATCACATGGATCCATTTATAAAACAACCACTTCACCCTGGGATCACATGGATCCCTTCTTGGAATATCAACATCGTCTTGGATCACACAGATCCTCATAAACAACCTCTTCTCACATCATATAGATATATTTTCAACCGTTTCCAATCACATAGATCCATATAGGACAATAATATTATTTCTAATCACATAGATCCACAACTTGTATCACAAAATTACCACAAATAATTTACAACTAATATTGTTGAATATGAGCCATACTTTCCCTAAATTACATAAATCCCCAACTTGTATCACAAATTAATTCCAAATAATTCATAACATAATTAAACTAATAACAAATAGTTTATAACAGAATTATCATATATTAAACACAAATAATTCACACATAACATGTTTATGCATTGTAGTTGGACTTCTACTTACCTGGATTCTGACAATAATATAAACCCCGTAAACAACTGTAACTAATCTCCTATCTTCCGTCCCGGCACGCACCCTCTTCTTCCCCCTCTCTTCCTCTCTTTCTCCCCTTTCTCTCTCTTTTCTTCCTCATTTTTTTTTCGTCCATACTGCCTCTCTCAATTTGATTACCCAAAAGGGTAAATGCATTGATATAAATAGGGGAGGGGTAAGTCGGCAATAGTTAAAGAATTAGTGGCTAATTCGAAAGCCACGTATTACCTACACATCAATAACTTGTACTTATACTAATTCACCATGTATTGCTTATTATTATTATTATTATTATTATTATTATTATTATTATTATTATTATTATTATTATTATTATTATTATTAATCATAAACATAAGTTAAGCAAACGTTGCAATTGTGAATTGCCACATTACACTTACGTGTAAACCTTTTAATCAAACGGTTTGTGTGATGACTACTACCTCCATGTACGTTTAATTATTATTATTATTATTATTATTATTATTATTATTATTATTATTATTATTATTATTATTATTATCCATTACGAATATACGTGCAATACTTAATACTTAAGATTAATACACATACGTGCACATTTCTTACCATTATTATTATTACGAGAACACGTGTGATACTTAATAATTAAGAAATAATATATTTATACAAATAAAATAATTTAGTTATATATTCAAATTAATACACGTAAATATTTATGCACATATATTTACATATTATTACCATTATTATCATAGATGTGTCAAATAAAAATGCAATGACAAATAAAATGTACATATAATTACCACATAATTATCACATAATTATAAAAATACGTAAAACACAAATAGGAAAAATTCTCGGGTATTACAAAATGTCACCAACACTAAGCACGTAACATCTTTTTTCATTAGCCATAGACACAGATCCATGAGAAATATTTTTATATGAAGAGAAAAGATGCCTAAAAGGTATCATATGAAATGTGCAACCAGAATCCACTAGCCATTCACTATCACACAGAGATTAATGCACATAATTCACACAACTTTCAGAAATAGCAAACACATCACCATAATTCACAGATTCAGAGGCAACATTAGCATGATCATTAGAATTATTCCTCTTAGGATGAGGAAACTTATTCGCAAAATATCCCCTTTCATGGCAATTAAAGCATTTCTTCTTTTTCTTGTTCCCATTCTGATTATTCTGGGATTTCACATCATAATTTTTGTCCTTGTTCTTATTCTTATTCTTGTTCTTGTTATGATTGTTGGGTTTCCCCTTAACATGCATAACCTCCCCAGAATTCTTAACACCCCCATTTTATTTTAAATCATGCTCTTTACTTTTTAAGGCATTCACCACAACATCAAGAGTAACGTAATCACGACCATACTTTATAGCAGATTTGACATCACTTTAAGAATCAGGTATAGCATTTAAAAGCACAATATGGGTATATTCATCAATATGCTTGTCACCAGTTAGCTTAATATCTTGAATCAACTTCGCGAACACATCCAAATTTTCTTCAACATCTTTGTTTAAGTCAAGTTTAAAACGAAAGAATTGTTCCAGAAGAAACATTTTACTAGACGTTTCAGTGTACAACTTATCCAGTTTTTCCCACAAAGTTTTAGCAAACTCATGCACACCAACTTTTCTAAGCACATGATCAGAAAGATTCAAGATAATCGCAGACAAAGCAAGCTCATTCATCTCAGTCTTTTTAACAGGTGTTTCATCCTTGTCATACGAGTGATCTACAGCTTTGAATGCCCTTTGTTGGACGAGTATGCATTTCATTTTCTATTTCCAGATGCTGAAGTCTAGCTAACCGTCAAACGGTGCTTGTCCAAATGAAGAAGACGAAGCCATGGGTATTTAAAGTTGAGTAGAACACACTATGAACGGAAAAAATACAAAATTACAGAGCAACAATCTATCACACACCAGGTTGGCACTATTCTAATCACACACAAAGCGAGAAACGGAGCAGTATAATACACTTCAGCAGTGGAAATACGAAGGTCAAGATGATAGTTTCACATAGAAACAAACAAGAACAGTAATAAGAGGATCAGCCGCCTCAGAGCATCACACAAGAGCAAATAAGAGGACCAGCCGCCTCAGGGCATAACAAGAAATTAAAAGAGGAAGAGCTCAAGCAATTTCACCAGAACGGTGTCTCCGACGAGAACACCGTACCACCACTACGAGCCACCAGCCCTTTCTCAACGAGGGTGGATCCCTCGTAGTCTTGTTCAAACAGCAAACACGAACGGGCAGCCACTTACAACAGCTCACAGCAAGGCCACTCACTTGCACCCACTTGCACCTGTGACAAGAATCCGAACAAATCGGAGGGAGAAGGTCAGTATAGAAAAACTGAACTAAAAAATCAGAAGTGAACAAATCAAAACTGAAAGAAACTAGAAGAGAAACTTCTCTATTTCTTCCGGTCTATGCGGTGGTCGGCGGCGCCATACAGCAGCGGCGGCAGGAGGACAGGCGGCGGACAACAGTTCCGGCATTCAGCAGTAGTCACCAACTCCAGCGGTCAGCAGCGGCGTCGAGCAAAACGGTAGTGGCGGTCGACGTCGCGTACAGATCACGACTCTGGGAGGGGCGACTGTGGCTGGCGGGCGGTGGCTGAGCGCGAAAGGTGGGCAGCGGCCGGAACCCTTCGACTAGTCAACGACGGTCGCATTCCCCGTGGCTGAGGACAGATCGACGGCGGCTGTGCAGCGGTGTCGACAAGCAGCAGTTGCGCTTCCGATCTGGACCACCGGCGTTTGTACCTCCCACCGGCAGCGGCTTCGCGACGGACGGTCAGCGGCTTCGCGGCGAAGGCTGGCGAAATCCTAGTGGCGGCGCAGCGGCGAGCGGACAAGTAGAGAATGACAAAACCCGCTCTGATACCACTGTTAGGTATCGATCTTCGTCATCTCGTCGGTCTTCGTCGTCGCCGGAGAAGATGATCGAGGGGCTGAACTCCACAATGCTCAAATTCCCGTTGAACTCACACAAGAATTCAAATCCACGTTTTACCCGTTAGGGTCACAAATGAGGGATAATATGGGATGGGGTATAAGGCTATGGACCAAATTTTGAATTAACAAAACTGGCCCAATACTTTGAGACAGAAGACCATCATTTGGGCCAAAGCCCAACGGCCCAACACGTGCATATACAGTATTATGTAGAATCCTGTTAAATTAATTGAGATCGTATAGACATGATAGTAATTACTCCTTTAAACTTTACTTAAATTATTGTTACCTTTTGAAATTAATTAAAATTAATAGTTAATCAAATCCGGTTCCAGATAGTGAAATCCGAATCCACGAAATCGGTTTACTGTAATAATCAGTGTTGATAATAAAGAAATTAGCTAAAACCGGATTATTAAATGCATTTGACGGCAATCACGATTACAGATCTCAAAACGCGGAATTTACATATATTAGTAAAAAATACGCGTTCTCTTTAAAGCTTCCCATTCAACTCCCACCCAACCTTCATATAAATCCACCCCTTTCTTCATCCCCAATTACTCAAATCAATTCTGCAATAATCCATCAACCAATCGGAATTCGGAAGCCATAAACATGGAGATTTTGGAGAAAGCGAAGAATTACGTCTCCGAGAAGGTCTCCAACATGCCGATGCCGGAGGCCACCATTTCCGACGTCGATTTCAAGGGCTTAGGCTTCGACGGAATCACCTTGCTCGCCAAGGTCTCCGTTTCCAATCCGTACGCCGTTCCGATTCCGATCGGAGAGATCTGTTACAAGGTGAAGTGCGCCGAGCGGCAGGTCGCATCCGGATCCATTCCGGATCCTGGATCCCTCAAATCGAAGGACAGCACTCTGCTCGAGGTCACGGTGAAGGTGCCGCACAGCGCCGTGATGAACGTCGTCCGAGATATCGGCGGCGATTGGGACGTCGATTATCTGTTGGAATTGGGGCTGATTATTGATCTTCCGGTGGTCGGGAATATCACCATTCCGTTGTCGTATAAAGGTGAGATGAAGCTGCCTACGTTTTCTGACTTTTTTGGTGGAAAATCTGCCGAAGTTGAAGAAGTTAAAAAAGTTGAATCGTAAATCAGTTAACATGAACACAATAAACTCTTTTCAGTTTTCTTTGCATGGATTTGTTGTATCAATGGAGAATCGTGCATTAATAATTAAATCGATTTCCATTTTTTTTTTTGGTTTAGCTTTGTTTAATTTCTAATTAATTGCTAATTAGTGATTATGATAATGAACGTTAATGTAAATCTACTTGTTTTCTCGAAACTACATTCTCTACTTATATTTCAATTTGTACCAATATATTCTTACTATTTATACTTTAATTATTTTATCATTAATCTGTACTCTACGGCATATTTGACGCATATTCTTGTTATGTGTGTTTTATTTTATCATTAATGTATACTCTTAGGGAATATTTGCCATCCTTGTCGACTTGTCGTAATATCCGTAATATCATTTTACTATTTAATGTATACTTATAGGGCATTTTTTTTTATGATAAAAAAACACTAGAGTTTTAGTATTAAAATTCTTGTGTTCACATGAGACAGGTGTCTCCCGCAAGAGACTCGCTCTTTTTTTTAATGTACATTGCATGTCTCGATATTATATACTATCAACATACTCAATTTACAACCATATATACATCTGTATGAGTAAAATGACTGCACAAGGTGATATGTAGTAGTAATAAATTTAGACTCCGCAAGACATTAAACAAACTGAAAATAAATTACGATTGGATCTTCGAAGGCTAAATGAGGTTATATCACTAATGGAATGCAGATCCTCTACTACTGCACTCAATTTCTCCAATGTAGTATCATTTTTCCTTTTATTATTTTTATGTTTTCTTTTAAATGTATGGTCGATCCCTTTCTTTTACACTGTTTAAGTTTTTATTTATTAATATTTTTTTATTAAATTCTTTTTCCTTCTTTACTTATTTCTTGCCCCAACATGACTTATTTCTTCTATTTAAAACATCTAACTTTCAAATTAATTGATATTTTTTTTTATTGTAATTCATTTACACTTTATGCAATATTTTATTATTAAATATTTTTAAATGATTGTTATATATATTTAAATTATTATTACTATTTTAATTCATTTTCTTTTTATCCATAAAATAAAATGAAACGAATTGAAGAGGGCGAAGGGAATTATAGGAAATGGAAAGGACGTATATGTAGATAATGGAATAATAATGGTGGCAACCTGTGTGTACCACGGTGTAATCAGTAATTAACAATAAACAAATTACACAAGCTGTACACATTCATTAACATATTTACACTACATTTTTAACTCTATAAACACTAAAATTCTAAGAGAGGCCTGGCAGTAGCCAAAAGTGAGTGGAAAGCCATTCAAAACACGAAGGCGGCTGTTGGGGAGAACCCTGTCATTAACTCTGAAAGTGGAGTACTCCTCCTGTAAATTCAACAACAACATACATCACTATAAGCAATATACATATATATTATTCTTATATTTTTTTTTATGGGTAAATGTTAATTGTTAGTACAGTTAGTATACACTAAATACCCTTACTTCCCCCTTCTCCAAACCTCCTTATATCACCTCTCCTAATTCGTTCCCAATGGGAATTGAATTTGGGTCTCTCACTTAAAATAATAATGCAATCTTGGAAAGATGCATTGCCATTGATTTCAGACATTCATAGTTAACACTTTAGGAGGAAGTGAAAGTAAACCAAAATAAACAACCACTTTTACTTTCTCTATTTCTATTCTATATGATGATAACTACAATTCAGAAAAATAAAATAATTTCATATAACAGAAGACAAGATTGGTTCAGAGTATATGAAAGAAGACAGGGGATTCCACAAAGATAATTTATGTGAATATATTAGAAAATTATAAATTGGTGGGTCATATGGAATCTTAGAATGGTTATATTGGAGTATCTCAGCTGATCCAGAGCTAATATGCAGCTTTGTTCTTAAAACACAAGTGTTATATATTTTTAATTTTAATTAGTATGTAGTACTCCCTCCGTCCCATAAATAAAATCACACTTTCTATTATATCCATCTCATAAACAAGTTCACACCCCTAAATAAGAAAATACACACAAATCAATAACCTCACAACACACTTTAATTTCAAAATTGACACCCCTTTACAACTCACATCACTTACTTTATAATTTATTTATTACTTAAAAATACCAAACTACCCCTAAGAGTAAAGCAAAAAATAACTTTTTTTTAAACTTCATATCTACAGTAACCGGGAACTTGTCTTTGGACGGGGAATATCATTTAAAATAATAATTCCTAAACAATTATTTCTCCAAAAGTAACACTTTTTAATTCACGGGTGTGATGTCAATTCCATTGTTTTCTTTTTTGGTGAAATGGTCCCTGAGAAATCATTGGCTACTCAGACTAAACCAAGATTTTTCTCATGATCAATCAAGGGGCCAGGGTTAATTCATACAATCATGAAAATTTGAGTTAAAATGTTTTTGATTACAAAAATACTCCTGAATTTGTTTCTCAAAATTTCGCCTGATATTAGGTTTATACCAATTCAATTTTCAGATTTTTAAATAAATAATGAAATGTCATTCGAATTTACGGATACGGATTACTTAACTGTTTGATGATTTAAGTGGTTATCCTCACAAACAATGTGGAATAAAATTCGAAAACTAAAATTAGCAGAAAAACTAGAATCAAACTCATCTAAAATTGTTATTCCTTTTCAAAAAATTCATCTAAATGGTTAAATTATAGGATAATTAGATGCAGAAATTATATTTACCGTGTATCTTCGTGATCCAGTGATCGCCTCCGATCTCTTCGCGATATGGAGGCAAACTTCCTCTGGAGGCTCCGCCGCCATCGCGGCGCCGGCCGATCAACACTTTTAACCTTCTCTACCGTCAACTCATCTTCCGAAATCGACGAGAGCGAAGGCCGCCATTCTCGGCCGCCGCCGTGCCGGAGCCTCCCATGCTTCCGCACTATTCGTCGGCGGGGCTCCTGTACCACCAACAGTTTACTTTCCACCGAAGACCGGTGGGGCTCCTGCGCGCCTGACGTACAACACGTGACAAATTCCAAGAGGAACTTCATGGTTGATCGCACACGCAGAGGCACACGAAGAAGGAGAGATTCGATTAAGCAAGAGCTCAAAATGGCTGCGACGCCATTGAAAGATGAGCTAGATGACGAAGGTGATTTTCGCCATGAAGGTGCAAAAGATTGTTCTTCTCTCTCTCCTCCGGTGTGTGTGCGTGTGTGTGAGGAATCATGCGTTGTGTGTGGTGATTTGGGATCAAAGTGTTGGTATTAATAGATTGGTGGAGGTGTTTTGTCCTTATTATGGCTTGGGCGATTAATGCGCTATATGATCGATGCTGTGTAATATCCATCATGCCCTGCCACCCTCTCGCATCATCTGCGGTTATCCCGGGGGTAAAATGGACTACAACCGCTGCACTTGTCAACCTTTATCATTTTAAGAAAAATATGAAATTAAAATGGACAAACGAGACTGTATCACATAATAAGTTGGTTAATTCTCCTGTGCATCTAGATGCAGAAAATATCAGAAAATAGATTACTCAAATACGTTGATTCATAAAAATATCGTAAAAGAGGTTATGAAATAACACTCATTTTTTCATTAAACAAATTAACTCCCTTACTACCTAATAAGATCACTTATTTATTAGGTGATAATAATATCTACCACATTAATAATAAATATAAATAAAAGGAAACAAATCAAAATCTATTATATTAATTACTCCCTCCGTCCCTCAGTAAGGGAGACTTTTTGCTTTTTGGCACGTGGATTAAGGAGTATTATTATTTAATGTGTAGTGAGTAGTTGTATTAATGGGAGTGTGAGTCTCATATTTTAATTGTATTAGTGGGTGCCCACGTGTGTAAAAAAGAAAAAGGAACTCTTTGTGTGGGATGCCCAAAATGAAAAAAAGACCATATTTAAAGGGGATGGAGGGAGTATATTATATCTCCATCAAATCTCCATCAGTGCACCCCTCTCAGAAACATATACATTTATGAAAAAAAAATATGCATTTTATTAGCGAATTTTCGGTTAGTTTTGTTAGTTTTTTTAATGAAAAATTGAAGGTAAAAAAGTATACAATTATTAATAAACATGCATATAATATTGAATAAAAAGTTATATACATATGGGTGCTAGTTTTTTTAATGAAAAATTGAATGTAAAAAATGTATATAATTATTAAGAAACATGTACTCCCTCCGTCCCAAGCAAATATGAGCATTTGCTTTTTACACGTAGATTAAGGAGTATTATTATTTTATGTAATGTAAAGTGTGTAGATGTATTAGAGAGATGTGATGGGTAATAGTGGGCCATTAGTGGACTCTTTTTATTAAAAGAGGAAAATGATGCAATTTGGACGAGACACTCAATATAGTAAAATGGTGCTATTTGGGTGGGATGGAGGGAGTATACAATATTTAATAAAAAAATTATACACATATGACTATATGAGTGCATGCTTGCACCCGGGTACTGAATATCAATTCTAATAAGTTTTGTGAATCGAATAAAATCTAAAAAAAATATATATATATATATATATAAAAGACAAACACTTATTTGAATTCGAATTACTGGTGCACCCTAATTTAGGAACTATTTTTAGTAGATAAACAATTACTTTTTTTGAATATGCTCAAATTCTTATCAACTACATTTCATAGACTCACGAAGAGCCGGCGGCCATATAGGTCTACTGGATCACTCGATCCCATATTATAATACCTCTCGATCCAATATTACGATATTGTTCTGATCTCACTGTTGAATTTATAGGCCTACGCCGAGCTGAGGCTTACAAAGAGCCTAGTGAACCACTCAATATAACACAATATTGTATGCTTTGGGCTAACACAAACCCACACAGTTTTATTTTTTGGACTTTCACCCAAATTGGCTCATGCTAAGTAGAATATAGTCTACACTTATAATTTTATATTCATCCCCTCTTCTAATCAATGTAGGACTTTGGTTGCATACTCAACCCACATTTCCCCTCAAACAAAGTTACACCAAGTCACACAACAAATGGGCTAGACCACAGTTTGAGACGAAAAACAACTCACTCATTAATTAAGTTTGGGGTCTAACTCTAATATCATTGTTAGGTATTGGGATATCGTGAGACTCACCAAAAATGGTGCTCAAAATCTTGATTGTGACTCATAAAAGAACCAAATAACACACAATATAAGAAAATGCTAAAGATTAAAAGCCTCAATCCACCAACTCCTGAAATCAATTTTATGAAAACTTGTGGAACTGTAACCTTAAGAAATAAGAAGTATCATACACTCCGCATGACAATGGCTATTCTTATGCATGTATGACAAATATAACAATATTACGAGTTATTTAATTTTTTTATTATAATATAGTAAAAATAGTATGTGATGCACATTCATGTTTTCTTCTTTTATTTATAGCATAAAATTCTTCACCCTTCAAATAAAGAATTAACACTTTTATCTACCTAATAACCTCAAAAAAATACTTTATTTTGAAAAATTTTACTTCTACCAAACATATATAACATTACCTTGCACTTTATTTATTACCTAAATGTCCTAAAATACCTCCTAAAATAAATAAAATTAATCAAGAAGTAGTCTTTTTAAGGGAGCAAATCCATGTCAAAAGAAGGATTCGAATTCTACCCTATAATTGTCGGCTTAGTTGGTACTACCTCCGTCCTGCAGAAAGGTAAATTACAAAGGAAGCGCGTGCCTTTCTGCGGGATGGAGGGAGTATGTTTTTCTACCTTCCCTTCTACTATTTGAGCTGTTTTTCTACCTTCCCTTCTACTATTTGAGCTATGTCATAGGGGCAACATAATAATTTCTTGGGATTAATCCAAATATAATTCATCTCGCATATTTATGCACACTTTTCATTTTAAGATGTCTCAGATATTTATGCACGTACCATTAATAGTAAGAAATATTCATTCTGTCTCATCAAAAGGTCCTCATTTTACTATATTGGGCATCCTATTCAAATGTCCTCATCTTTTCTCGTAAAATGGCCTCACATATGGTCCGTCACTCACTACTAATACAATTACCCACTACATATAAAATAATAATATTCCTTAATTCACGTGAAAAAAATAAATAAAAAGTAAATGGAGACCTTTACCCGGGACGAAGGGATTACATTATACTATATTTTGTCTACTTTTTAAACTTTAATCATCATTTTCAGTAACTTTATTTTTGTTCTCTTTATAAATTATTAATTTATTCATATTTTTTCTTACAATATACTCCATTTAAAAGAGAAATGCAGGTACAAATGAACATAAATATCATCACTGTAGCATGCATTCCATTCGCGGCAACAATGATGGATATTTTTCTCATAATTTCATTTTTCACCTTTTAATCATTCATTGAATCTCGCATCGTATAGTGTACTTACAGATTGTAATTATCACTCAAATAAATTTTTATTAATATGATTCTTTATAAAAATTAATCAGTTGGATGAATAAGTGTGATTTGTGAAAAATTATGCTCGGGAATTTGTTTAAATATCCAGAAAGAAAATTGTGAGACACGTGTCCATCTACTACTCAGGGTGGATATCATTTGTGTCCAGTAAAATAAAGATTTGAAATAAGTTAATACTTTTTTATGCGTGAATTCTTGAATTTAGATGATCTATAAATATTTTATTTTTCATTACATATCCAACCCAACCTAAAATGCTAGAATAAAACAAGGAAAAAGGTTAATTCTTCCACCAACTTCGCATATACATGTAATGTTAGAGATGCTAATTAATCCTATTTTAAATCTTATTATATATATCCTCGTGTGAACAAGATGGAAGTTGTTCTCAAACAAATTTATTGGTCTTTGGCAACGTGTGGAAAGGGAAAGCGGCAACTAGATTATATTAGTGTAAGCTTAGGTTTGTATTTTGGATATTCTATTTCAAAATTTTACATAATAAATTGTAGATTGTCAAAATGCTGAGTATGCATAGATATTTGGTTAGCTATTATCACTTTTCATTCACCATTTATTTAAGAAAATATTATCACTTCATATCGATCCGTCTCATAAATCTTAACTCGTGAGACAGTTATACATAATTAGTTTCTATTTTATTTTCTTTCTTCTTCTAGAGCTTATTTATAGAATTTAACGCGGTGTGTAACCAGTTGTAGTACAACGCTTTTTATTATGATTGAAAATACAATTATATTTAGAAATTAATGTTATACCCCAGGAATAAAATAAACAATAGACCACAAATATATAATATTACATTAAAATGAAATTATTATAATTATAATCTAATACTACTAAATTTAAAAGACAAAGATTAAACTATAAAAATAAAATAACACATGAACCACGAGGTATCATTAATCTTAAAGGTAAGATGATTCATGAATTACAAGGTTGTTCGTACAAACAGTTGCTCACAATACATCATTCAAATGTAATTGTTTTTTTCGCATCCATAGGACCATATCTTTTAAAAAAATTGTAAACGTGTATAAACTTAAAGTGTGTGACTACTATAGAACCAGTTCTATCTAAATTAAGGAAGAACTAGTTCGACTAATTAGAACCGATCTATGAAAGTGTAAGTCATAAAGCTATTATACCCTAAATCCTAAAACGATAATGCAAGAAAACCAGACAAAAATTGTGGAGAAACGCAGACGCATATTTGCCCATCTACCAACTAGTTCGACTAATTAGAACCGATCTATGAAAGTGTAAGTCATAAAGCTATTATACCCTAAATCCTAAAACGATAATGCAAGAAAACCAGACAAAAATTGTGGAGAAACGCAGACGCATATTTGCCCATCTAGCAACTTCCAACTGCACCATAATTGAATGCAATGAAGCTTGAATATGACACTCTATATTCATTCAATGAAATATCCTTTTGTCAAGTTGCATTCTGAGATAAGCAGCATTTGTTAATTACTTGTACGAAATGGCAAATTCTCCTCAGGGATTGGCCTGTTTCTTCAGACACTTTGCCACGTGTAATATCCTGACAAGGGTCTCTTGGATTGGTTGGATTTTTGTCTGGAAGCTTCTGTGACAACTCCTGCCACAAACAGCTGACTCACTGGAACTAAGATGCTGACTGACTAATGGTGAAGGATTACTTGTTACAACATTCACCACATGCATTTATTTCTACATCTTCTTGGTGGCCCTGCACACTGAAGATACTAATGCCATCAGCTTATTGCTTATTCGAGAAGCTCCGGTCGAAGGGGATCGACCCAAGGTGGGCCGGTCTGGTGATTGGGTTACATCAAGATCGAAGCACACCCTCAACACCTAGATTGATCGGAGGCGATGTTAAGGTGGTGTCCAGTGATCTAACCTACTAGTCGAACGAGTCTAGGAAGGTTAAAGCACACGATTGACTACCGAGATTGGTTGGAAGTGATGAATTGGACATGAAAACAAAGTCGCAGCTCACAAGGTTGGCCCTTGATTACAACACTTTGATCAAGTACAGATGAATGAATTTGAGGCCAACAAAGGCCATTAGCCCCTGAACAAACACACATTTTTGTAGATAGAACAAGGACTTTAGTAACATTAAATTAGTAACTCTAATAGATTCCTCAGTTTGAAAATAGTGTTTCATCCCCATATCGCAAAAATATTACAAGAACAAAACAACGGGTGCACATGGGGTGGAGATCAAACTGGCGTTCTGCAGATGAGCAGAAACAAGTTTCACACTTTTTTCAAGCTACAGCCTGATGAATACAATGAGATCATGTAATAAGCAGAAACCAAATTATGCGGGAGCTACATGATGACGAGAAGAATAACTTATACTATGACAGTTTGAATCGAGATAGAAACATCAATCAACACCTTGTATCATTACTCTTTGGTTGGTTTGATAAAATGATATATTGTCTAATAAAACTGGCTCCTCACCATTGGCCCTGGCGTGGTGCATTGTTCAGAGGGGGTGAAGGAGCTCTTGGTCTTGCATATTCAGCAAAAATAACCCAACCGTCCAAAAACTACAACACAAATTCGTAATGGAAAGATTAATATTCGAAGGAATATGACAAGATACTAGGATGCAAAGCACTAACCGATTATACCAGTCACAAAAGCAACTATAACAGAAGGAACCATTCACTAAATTGTCAAATAGCAACAAAATATGCATGTTACATCATTCATTCAATCATCATCCTAAAGAAATTAAAAGAAGACCCATAACAAAATTGGAAGACCGAGCAAATTAAGATCAGATAACAAACAACCCATTGCAATCCCTAGTTGCAAATAATACACATCTCGACATTCCAAAAAATAAGCTGGTTTGGCTTGCAATTCCTAGTTGTAAATAATAGACATCCAAGCATCAATCTATCTTTTTTCTTCATTCAGAGGATAACGGAACTATGTCCCTGTATTTTATGGTGGTGCAAAGCATTTCACAATTTAAAAATGAAAGATCAACCAATATGGATTATAATCATTTTCTTGAAGGAAGGTATATGTCAATCCATTTACATTCTATTACATTCTTATAAGAATAGTGTCATATTTATGAATGACTATTCAAAATTAAAAATCATACAAAGTGCATTTAAAATAAAGCTAGTGATTGTGGATACTGGTTAATGGGTTCTTTCATGTTACCACGGATTTTTTAATTGGTTTATCTTTAGAGAATTATTTTATATTACCTAAAAAATAAGAGAGCAAATGTGTGGTGCAGTGGTGGGTTCCGTATATCTGCTCAATCATCATCCAGCTGCCAGTGGTGTTAAAGTATAAATTATTTCATACTACTCATGAATCCTACTTATTTGGGAAAGTAATACACTCATTTTTTATAACCATTCCTGGGCCATATCTCTAAAATAAGATTTAACATCTGTCTTATGCCTAAAAATTGAGTAGCTGTGTAAGGCAATTGGTGACAGAATGAATCTCTCTGTGGAATTAAGTTAAAACCTGATACTTAATTTTTATTGCAAGCCAGCCAGCTACTCTTTCTGCCACTTGTATTATCTACTCAAACAGTATAAAAAGTTGGAAACAATCTTGAAAATTCACCTGGCCATCCATGCCCTTTATCCCTGCTTCAGCTTCTTGAAGTGATGCATATTGAACAAAACCAAAACCCTTTGAGTAGCCAGAAACACGATCAGTCACCACTTTAGCTGCATGAAGATGTAAAAAATCAGACATTTCTTTAGGGTTTTTCAGTATCATACCACAAAATTCTCATTACAGGACAGAAAAAGTACATACCATGGACCACTTGACCGAACTTAGCAAAGGCTTCACGAAGGCCTTCATTTGTCGTACGTTTGCTAAGTCCTGAAAACCAGAAATCAGGAAATAAGTTCAATATGTGCACCCCACTTGCTAACCACCATAAAGAACAAGATGAAACTATCAAAATCACAAAAAATCAGTCTCAGAAAACTGAGGATATGAAAAAAGGCGAGCATCAAAACAATATAGAGTAAAAAATCTGTTCTGTCGCTACGACTCGGGTACAGGTATCCAACAAGGGCAAATAACCCGGATTTCCTACTTCTCATTTCCAAAGTTCGAAATTTAGAATAATTGAATTCAACTAAAAAAATCCTAACTAAAGATAGAAGTGCAGGGATCAGCCCATTAGGCATATAAATAACATTTACTTTAGTAGAAGTTTTTTTTTTTATTATTATAAAAATTTTATATATATATATATATATATAACTATTCAATTGGTTAACATTAATTATTAAGAAATTGTGTAAATATTACCGTACACATTCTCTAAGTTATCCAGTATGAAAGTACCAAATATTTTAAAACACAATGTATAACCATAAGCTGACCCCTAAAAATGAAAATACTTAACACATTAGAAAACCACAAGCCCACCCACTTAAAACACAAATGGAACCCCCATCCGTCTCATCTCGACAACTTCCTCTCCACCAGCCACTCATTTTATTCTAAATACAAGTTCAGGTGACCACTCTTCCTCTTTATGACCATGCCCACTTTTCACGTGATAGATAAAGTTTCCCACCTGTGTAATACCTAAAACATGGCTGTTGGGTACTCAGATATTTGAGACTTGAGAGTCTGGGCATCATCTTTACATGACCCAACATGCTAATAGCAGCTCTTAACAAAAAGTATACAATAAAACCAATTGCCAATGCATCCATTTAGAGGAGGAAGGCCACAATGTGGAGATTACAGAAGCAAATTAAATCCACAATTAAAATCTTGCAAGTTTCAAAGAACAAG
Source organism: Pogostemon cablin (assembly GCA_023678885.1). Lineage (NCBI taxonomy): Eukaryota > Viridiplantae > Streptophyta > Magnoliopsida > Lamiales > Lamiaceae > Pogostemon > Pogostemon cablin. Next base: position 23,679,188 of record CM042973.1, read on the forward strand.
CCTAACTTGTTCTAGTTGAAACAGACCACCAGTGCATTATACTTCTCCAGCAAAGAGAAAATCTGGCATCTGTGCACCCTAACATATTAAAACTCAAAATAATGTATCAAAGTAAAACTCAAAAATATAACAAGGAGAAATATCAGGATGAGGAAATAGAGGAGAGAAAACAACTGCAAAAAGTACTGACCGACTCATGATATCATATTATTGGAACTAACACCAATAAGTGCATCAGAATCTAAATTTCAGCACAAAAAGTAAGAATGAATCAACAGAAAAATCAGTTGAGAGTGATAAGCATGTTAAATGCCATAAAGATGCTAGTTCACCATCTTCAGCGATACACTAGGTTGCATCTCGAATGAAAGATTTCAAAAAAAATGATTAGGACTATGGATTTCTTATACCCATAGTTTTTAAAGTATTTTTCATTAGTCAGCATAACAGTTAGACACAAAATCTTAGAATTCAAAATTTCTAATAAACTTAGTATCCAATCATGTAAAAATGGATATGCAATTGCAAATACGAATTTATAAATCCTCAACATACCAAGGTCATACATATATATTGAAAATTGTTCTTGTTAGGACAAGTAAATGTAACTAATAAAAAATTCATTAAGTTATATAACAGACAAGTCAAATATTCTCCATCTGCAAAGCAGAATCACAGACACGTAGCTGATGCTGGAAGAACACCCCAACCACACCAAAAGCCCTCTAAACTAATGCTCACAGCCATAAAATATACTGCCTTCATCCCCACAAATTTGCAGACTGGAGGGAGTATAAAACTTGATGAATAAACTTCAAAAGAGTGCATAAATGATAAAACACCTTTGCCAATCATAAACTACATGAAAAAAAAAAAAAAGAGACAAGAGACAGCTACAAATATGCAGCAGTTAACCAAACCATCTAAAATATAAAGTTGAGGAATAAAATGAAACTTTAAATTACGAAAGAGAGAGAGGTACCGGAAACGAAGAGATTGGTAGAGGGTTCAGCTGGAGGAGGCTTTTCAACATTTTTCTGGGGTAGATTAAAGGGAAAGCTGGAAAAAGAGGAGCACAGAACCCTAATTCCCATCCCCATCTGAGAATTGGCGGTAAACGCCGCCGTGGCCGCCTTCATCGCCATCGCCATTTTTGGGTTTAAGGTATTTCAAGCGTATAGGGTTGGGGTTTTAGGCCAGACTTGAAGACGTCTTCAAACTCGCCTATGTATAATATATAAGCCTGGTGTGAACTAGTGGGCCGATATTGGGCCATAATTTTGGCCCTTTTACCTCAAATTAAAGTAATTAAATTTCTCTCCCCAATATTATTGTTTTTAGGATTAATTATGTCAAAAGTCCCGACATTTTCGCAAATTTTAAATTAGTCCAAATTTTTCAATATTTACAAATAAATACTCGACCTTTAATCATTTTTTCAAATTAAGCCACCGGGCAGCGGGGGGCCTGCCCGGTGGCTGATGTGTCCATCTCTCTTCCACGTCGTCATTCCACGCATTCAAAACGACTTCGTTTCGCCTCATGAAATTTTATCTGTTAAAAAAAATTAAGAAAAAACATCGTTTCTTACGCCACTCACAGCTTCAAGCCTTCAATATTCGCCAGGTCCTCATTACACGACCTTAAATCTTCCTCCGCCACTGCGATCCACTTCATAATCCCCAAGTGAAAGAGAAGGAAAATTGTAAATTTCGTAAGAAAGAAGAAAAGAAATGTGAATTGAAGATGTTTTAGAAGGAGAAAGGAGAATTATTATGGTAAATTTTGAAAAATCTGAATCTCACTTTTCCTTTAGGGTTATCTTCATCATAATCAGAGAAATGTTTCGACTCACAATCTTCAAGAATCCATACTCACTTTCTGATAAACCATCTCTAATCCTCCAAACCCCACAAACTCTAACTAATCACCTCAACCCTCTTATCCAAACCCAAATTTGCACCCGCACCATCCCTTTCCCATTTCTCCTCTTTCACAGTAAACCCGTCGGAATAAGAAAGTTATAAATTTCTGTCGAAACACTTTTCTTCCCTTCGAAAACAGACGTTTCGTGTGTGAAAGAGGGGCCGTTGAGCGCGAGAATCTTGAAAATTTTCAACATGGTGCTGAGCAAGTATGCAGGGCAGGGCGTGGACATTGTGAATGCTGAGTTCGTCAAAAGCAGCGTCGCAATGGAGGATTGGCCTTCTGATGGCTCGCCGGAGTTTGGCCCTCTCAATCTCTTTTTTGACTTGGAGAGTTGCACGACAGTTTCAGTGCCACCGATTCAATGGTTGTGAATCCGTCCCCTACTCCTGTGAATAATTCAATTGGCTTGTAAGAAACGACGTCGTTTTCTTAAAAAAAAATTAGTAGGTGAAATTTCGTAAGGCGAAACGTAGTCGTTTTGAACGCTGTGGAATGACAATGTGTAAGAGAGATGGACACGTCAGCCACCGGGCAGGCCCCCGCTGCCCGGTGGCTTGATTTGAAAAAAGGGTTAAAGGTCGAGAACTTATTTGAAAATATTGAAAAGTTTGGACTAATTTGAAATTTGCAAAAAGGTTGGGACTTTTGGCGTAATTAACCCTTGTTTTTATAGGTGTTTCAAATTAGGGATTTAACTGAAAGACTTCGACATTTTGGTCTTAGTTCAATAATCTTTTGTCAAATTCAGTTCCATGAGCATTATTACGGATAACTAGTATTTCGACTCGTTCGATGCACGAGATTGTATTTATCATTATTGATTTTTTTTTGTTATTTTAATTTTTTGAAGATGAATAATTTTAAAGATATTCTGATTATGTTGTTGTTAAATTTTGAATATTATAAATTTAAGTTTTTGTTTTTATCAAAAATATTTTATCTTAAAGCATAATACTTTAAGTAATTTGGAATTTATTGTTATGGTTTTGAGAACAAAGTTACTCTTATGTTTTAATCTATTTATATTCAACGTATTTGTTATATTTCTATTTTATAACTAAATTATATCTTTTTTGTGTGTTTATATTTGTTCTAAATGCTTATAAATGTTTAAAAGAAAATTACTTGTAGGTCTCATAACTTTGTAATATGTTTTTCAAAGCATAAAAGAGATCTTGTATTTCAACGTTACGTTAATAGTGTATTTTACAAAAAAAAAAAAAAATCTTTTATGTTTAACACACTAATGATATGCTTTTGAGACATTTAATTTTTTGAGATTATAAAGGATATTTTGTTCCATAATCCATCCCCGATAATTCAGTTAAATCTATGATAAATTTGTAAGTTAGAAAGTTAATCTAGGAGTAATTATGATATATATATATATATATATATATATATATATATATATATATATATATATATATATATATATATATATATATATATATATATATATATATATATATATATATATTAGAGATCAATTAGTCACATAATATGATAATAAATTTGTTAAATATATTGTGCAATCTATGTTTATCCAATATTTACATAATTTTAAAAAAAATACTGAATTATTAAAACATCTGAACAAATCATATTAAACAAATCATGCTTATTCAATAGAAGAACTCAATATATTTCTTTATTCAAATTTAATTTTATTTAATTTATTCATACGATGATACATTAGAAACTGAAATATTTTAGCGAAAACAAAAGGAGATGTAGCAAATTATTCTTTGGAGTTCTTGCCTGCATCATATCAATAATGGTGTTGAATCTTAGAAACTCGAAACGTAACGGAAGAGTGTTCCAAAAGTTCAAAAAGGAATCTAGATCCAACAGTAGCGTTGATTTTAATCCATAGCCTAAAAATACCCTGTGAAAACATGAATCCATCATCCTTTTTTACAGCCAGCAGATTCCACATATGATCATCATAGATGATACAGACCTCATGATGATCGAATAATGAAATCTTCTTCAAGACATCAGAAATGAAATCTGGAAGAACCTGTGTGAAAGAAAATAAATATATCATTAAATCACTAGTTAAATTAAAAATTATTATAAAATATAAAGCATTTTAACTTGAGGGGTTAAATATTAACTTAGAACAAAATTAAGCATATATTACCAGGATATAACTATATAAATCGTGTTGCGTAAGTGTATATGCAAACGATAAATACGTTGAATTTTTTGAATACTTCTTGCAAAAGTCTGAACTATCTGATTTTGATAAACCCATGGAAGGTGCGCTAAGAGCGATCTGATCTAAGGAATATTAAATTTCAATGTTATTAAAACAAAATAATGCAATAAAGTGTATAAAATTTTCTAAAAACACGCGTCTAATCTCACCTTCAAAGTGTAAGTAGAAACCGCAGGAATTATAGAGTTTTATAATGAAGCAATTTTTGTTTATATCGTAGTATAGTGTAACAAATTTGCAGTCGAATTCTGAATAGTAATTCACAAAAGAAGGCAAACCAAAATCGAATTTTGTGTTGTCACCACCGTGCATATGGAATACGAACACACTTTTATCATGAACAGATTTAACCTGACAAACATATGTTGATTTTTCAAAAAAGTACATCACCAACATACTGAGGAAGGATCTGCAAATGAGAAATATTAAGATGATATTTATTAAATTGGCCCATTAATATACATAATTTATTGTGTCTAATGTGAGAGAAAAATATCTTCATACCAAATAAAAAACATCATTAAAATTTAGAACTAACAAATGTTTAGGAATATTACCAAGCTTTGATGAAATTTAGATAAAAAAAAATAACGTCGAGTCAATTCCATTGAATTAGATTCATAACCTGAATTATTCAAAAATTAGATAAAATAATTTAATCATTTTAATTCTGATTAATTATATAAATTACTTATTTTTTGAAGTAGATTAAATTAATAAAAAATAAATGAAGGATAACAAATAAAAACAAAAAATTTATATGAAATTTCTATAAAAATGGAGTGCTTTGCACGGAATTATTTTTAACACAAAATTTTTTGTAATATTTGATACTAATTCTTTAAAGACGAATAAAGTTATACGATTAATTTACAAAGATGTACGATCGTAAAGACTTTCTAAATTTGAAGATTGAATATCATAAATTAAATTTATTTTCTTTGAACATTTATTTATTATACCCGTGCGTTTTTTATACAAATAAATATTATTTGTATTATTTAAAGTTACATAACAAAATTTGCAAAATAATATGATGAATTTGCAAAATAATATGATGTTGAACGTCTAATGAATAAATTAATTAATTTCAAGATAAGATATTATCAATCAATTAATTAAGGATGATTGTGTATGATTTTAATGGTGTACCTTAGAGACACCAAAGGTGCATAATCTGACATGTCGCGCTTGAACTATTATCAGGTAATAAATATGCAGTGTAAAGAAAACAATATCATCAATACAATTTAATGTAGATTAACAAATAAAAATGAGCTGAAAGAAAGAAAGACAACCAAACCACTTGACTTTCTTGATGCATCACTACTCAAATCATTTTAAAAATAACTTTTAGCACAATCTCTTTTTTTTTAAAAGTTTTCATCACAGGAGGATTAAATGATTAATCATCCTTTTGGCCATCAACTTCAGAACCTATGTTCTTCCTTGTTGCATCATCTTTGTCCTGTGCATCAATTAGTTTCACGACCTCTTACTTTTTTTTTGCAGCAACTTAAGTATTCAAAAATTTCGCTAATTAAATAAACTCGATGATCATTCAACGAACCTTCCAAACTTTAATGAAATTTAAGCCAAAATTAGCTTTAGGGAGAACTTTCTTAAATGTATTTATGAACAGAACCTTAAATTATGCTAATTAATTACATAAATATTGTAAATTTATAATCAATTTCAATCATTTTGACTTGTATTACATCCATTTTTAGTCTTATAACTTGTTAGTTTTTCCACAACATAAGCTCGCTGAACAACACTATAGAGTAAACATCATTGTTACATAATCTTGATTTGATCCCTTCTATTTTAAGATATTTATTGTTAAAGATAAAAAACTATCGATGATCCAAACAATTGTATATAAATTTACTTTATGTGCTCCCCACAGGCCTCTATAGTAGTACGTGGAATGTCTCTTCAAGGAAAGTATAAGAAGAAAAAAAAAGTAAAAAAAAATAATGGAAAAAGGTTCACATATACCCTCAATCTTATTGCATAGGAACATATCAGCCCTCGATCTCTATTTTTATTCGTTCCAGCCCTTATTCTTTCTCATTAAGATCAAATAAGCCACTTTTCTTATAAATATCAAACATTACAACTCTTTTGTTCAAAAAATATGACAATGTCAAATTATTATGAGATCATTCTTTTCCACCTTCTTCTACGTTGAATAAATCATAAAAGAACAATTTCTGTAATAGCAATATCTCTACTATTCATGTACAAAATGCAAAAGAGGATTAAAGTGTATTTCCAAATGAAGTCAAGTGTATTATATCAAGGCTATAATTGAAGCAATAGCAATGATCTCAACCTTGTATGTAGTAAAGAAGCTGGGCTGAAGAGCATCAACAGGTTTAAACACCAAAAGAAAATGGAAATGGAAAGTTCCTTTGAAAATGGAGCTGGCCAGTGGGTATTTGACCATATATTAAAATTGAAAGCAATACAGTACCAAGATGAGACTCTAATCTCCTCCCACATATGTAACATATCTTTTGAGGAATCAGAATTGCACTCCTATTCTAACTTATGACTCTAAGCGTCTTTAGAAAATTCATTGAACACCTTCCCTGCAAAAAAAAAAAAAATCCATTTCCATGTATCCAAAACTTATCCAACGGGGCTGTTTGCACGACTTAATAATAGCTATACAATCTACAACCTCCAATAAAAAATTAAAGGCAAAAGCTCATGTGCGCCCGGGGACACGGAAAGATGCTCTGTGTCCCCATGTGAACACAACCTTCCCCTCCAATCCTATTTAAACCTATGTATTGCTAGGGGTGTAAATTGTAAAGGGGCATGAAAATTATAAAGGCGCACGGAATGTGCTCCGTGCGCCCGGGTGCACAGGAGCCTCACTCAAATTTAAAACATACCAAATTGAGATACGCAATTTTTTTTTGTCTAAAAACACAGCCATGTACAAAAATACCAGACAAAAAAAAACTCAAAAATATTATAAAATACTAATTTTATGTTCATTGATGAATTTTCAAATAGTTATACAATTTACAGCCTCCAATAAAAATATAAAACATACCAAATTGATCGATGCTTTCTTATTATTATTTTCTAAAAATACCACCATGTATGAATTAAAAAAAAGAAGAAGATACTCACAATTAAGCATGTAGTACATTAGTTTAACAACTGAATTGATGCTTTGTTATTATTATTTCCTAAAAATACCACCATGTATAAATAAAAAAAAAAAAAACTCACATTAAGCATATAGAACATTAGTTTAATAACTGAATTGATTTCACCAGACAAACTTTTAACAATCAAATAATAATAAATAATAGTTCACAAATTTAAAAAAAAAACATAATGACACTTTAATTAAATTGAGTAGCCATAGATTATTAAAAACTACACGCAATATCGTTATTTGGGAAATAAGAAAACAAAATCCACGGGGAGGGAGTTTCTTAATTCCTATAATATTTACCTGCTCAACTGTATTATGGTAGGCTTTATTGGTTGTTTTAGTCCTATCATAGCCATATCACGAACACTACACAAAAAGGCAATTAAAACAGATTAGACACTCATTCTTACAAATTAATTGGCTTAATTAGCTTGGCCTATTTATGATACACAATTTAAACATATACCAGATACCACTTAAAGGGCCATATATAACATAATTACTCTACAAAGAGTGACAATCATATGTCTTAAATTAAAATGAAAGATGCCCAAGATACTGATAAATTGATAATTAATTGCTAATAAAATAATCAAAATGTAATGAACAAATTAAATAAAATCGCACAACTTGATTCTTTTTTAAACTTAATGTTTCCAGTATAAATCTTACTATTCAATACCCACACCCAATTAAATCAATTATCTAAAAACTTAAATACAATAATACCAATAGAAATAATAATTCATCCATAACTTTAAAAAAATAAAAAAAGAAGGAATAAGCAGAATAAGAATCATTTTTTAAACTCACTCAACAAAAATAATGATCCAACAAAAATAAATTCATCTAAAAAAAAATTAATCTCACTCAATGCTTTTAGAATAAAGAATTTTTTTTTAGCTATCACTACAAAAAGATTTTTTTTTTTTAAATCTGCAACGTGCTAAAACAGAGCTCTTGTAGCCACAGCAGCCCACATACAAATTCACCATTAAATAAAACATAAATGCCTGTGTATATAACAAAAAATTTCTCTTGATCTTTAATATACTTCCTCCGTCCCAGGCTAAGAGGGTCATTTTACCATTTTGGTTGTCCCACCCAAAGGATTCCATTTTCTTTTTTAGACATATGGGACTCACCCACACCCACTAATACAATTAAAACATGGGGCCTACACACCCATTAATACAACTACCCACTACACATTAAATAATAATACTCCTTAATCCACGTGCCCAAAAGCAAATGGGACTCTTACCATGGGACGGAGGGAGTATGACGAAGACATGAACATGAGACGAACAATTTGATGAAAGTAATTAATTGCAGAGGAACATAAACCTATTAATAGTAGACATAAAGTTAATCACCTCCATTGCAGTCCAGCCATCAAAACTATTTCCCATCAACTTCCCATGATAGGCATTCTTAGTCCCGCCTTACAGCTTTAGTTGTAAAAAAAATCTCGATTGCTTTGACCAATTTTTTCCACCCAATAACGCAAGGGAACACATATACCTTCATCGGAGGATATTAAAGGAAAAAAGGGACGGCAAAATAAAAGAATAATCCCTTATGTACTCCCATCATCAATTAATTGACATTCTCTGAATTAGTTGTACGACTTTCTTACCGTAGATAATTCTTATACAAATGTGATAACTTAAAAACCAATCTCAACTTATTAAAGGAGGAATATTCAAGGTACTAACCAAAAATCTGAAATTAAAGATCAACTATACCAATTTATTTCAAGTACATGAATTAAGGATGTTAACCAAAAAATAATAAAGTATATGAAATGAAAACGATGTTAGATTGGAGTCGTCAATAATTCTAGATGAAATAATCATGATTATATTATTCAGGCAGTCACATTTTATTACAATATATCAAAGAAAAAGGAAGTTGTGAAGTCGTTCTTTCAGTAATGTAAGTACCTCATCTCATTTTTAGTAATAACTTACATTTATGCTTCCGCAGTCATACTTCCACTCAAGAATGTTATTACATATAGCATAAAAAGGAAGAACATATATAGGATCACTTATATATATGCTTCATCAATCATGTCGATTCACACTTTAACATTGGTACGTACAGTTTAAGATCATTAATTTCTATAATATTTTCTTATTCCTTTTCCTTCTTAATTTACATGCACAACACAATCCATCCTCAATTAGGATCACAGTTCACAACATAAATTTTACTCCCTCTATCTTCTTTCATATTGCACATCTCCTTTATATTTTACAAAGGAGGGGTGCAATCTTAAACGGGAAGGAGGGAGTAAATCAAACCAAGTAAGGTCTCACATTCCAATAAATTAATAATCAAACAAATACATAATCACATTAAAAAGAATGGCAAAGAATTTACAGAAGATAAAGAAATTTAACATACTCCTCTGTAGCTTTTGAATTCCCCTTCAAAGATGAAAAGTAGCCATTGATTTTTCTGTGATTTTGAAGCGTTTTCGATGTCCTGTGATTTATGAAATCATTAACAACATAGAAATCAACAGCAATGGAACATTAATTAATTTAGGAAATTATATAAAAAAATATCATTAAAAATTTCCTGCTGCAGTAGCCTTTGTGGATCCATAGCTAACTTTAGCATATCTGTTATCATCATCGTTGTGGGCATTACATGATATTTGGGCGTGTCTATTGAAATGAAGAACTTAATAACTTGTGCAATGGGCTTTAATGTATAGAGGTCACGTCTCTCATTCTGGGTTATGTTTGTCTCTAGATTCCAATGTTATATACAGCCTTACCATCAACCAAATCTTTCCATGGTTTTGGGTGGGAGGGATCTCAAGCACATGATGTATACCAAGTGCAGTGGAAGCCATGTCAAAAACTGTATATTTTATTTAGTAAATTTTATATTCTCAATTAAATTCATAAAGATTAATTAACCCAAATTCTATAATGCAACTCAAAGTCCATTTTGCTCAACCTGATTATCTAAATCAATGGTGAGGAGAAACAAAATTCTCTATTTTTTATTCAGAAATACATAACGTACCACTCTCAAATTGTTGAAAGTAGATAAAAAGACATACCTGAAAACTGCTTAAACCAAAGATGTATTTCTCATTGCTCTCCATTCACACAATGCGAGATCGAGCAGTGAGGTCGTGCGTCCCTAACTAATATGTTCCTGGTCAGTTTCCTCATGTGCATGACTTGGTCCTTTCTCCATTCTATAGATAAGTACACGCTGCAAGCGAAAATATCTCGAATCTACATCACAAGACAGAGGTCTTGAAGGAGAAGAAACATATTAGCTAAAGAGTTATCAATTGATGCTATAGAACTTAAAATGCAGTTCCCTGAGTGGAAGACGGTAAGGCTTGTTCTTCTCTGTGATACAGTGACGCATACTGCAGAATGCTATAATGTAGTCAATTATTCAAATTGGCATTAAGCAAAGTGTGGTATACAAAGTTTAGATCCCAATGTGGAATGTAGTTATGTTGATCTGACACCATAAACTCCATTTATAAGTAATTGGGCTATTACATTACAACAATTGTTAATTCAACAAATCAAGAAAAAAAAAACTAAAATGGCATACCAGATATAAAAATTCTAGATGAAGCAACGAAGGCCTATAGTTTCTAAAAGCATATACAGTTCCTATAAATTGAGTTGTTTGGGTTCGTAAAATCTTCCCAATCATCCCTCAAGCAGCAACAAACAAAACTCATATTGATAATGCCAATCCACTTTAATGAATAAAACTCCTTCCCCCACTCAATGTATTTCAATAAGAATTCCCTTTGCTTTTATCATGTTCTAAGAATTCATACAATAAAGTGCCCCGGCTATAGAATTTCCAATCTAAGATATTAATAATGCCTTATCATATTCTTTTAAGAATGCATACAACTTCGGATCCTGCATATTTCGGCTGTTATGTAAGCTGACGTGAAGTACTAAAATACTCTCAAACATACATCAACGTATTATAATTCGAAATCAGCAACACGCAATAAGAGTTACTCAAGATATACATACATGAACTTGCATAGAAAATAAAATTCAAAGAGTTAATAAAACGAAGAATAAAGGGAAAAAAAAGACCTTCTCTTGATGTATTTTCAATGTTCCAACATGTTCTTCGGCTTCTTTCTTGTCCATTATCCCGTTCTTTTTCACGTCTGTTTTGCCTTTCTGGTTCTTGGCTGCTCACTACCAAAAAAGTACATTTTACAAATTAATCCACCATTTCATAATAATTTAAAAAGGACTAAACACACGAATAGCTTATAAAATAAGAAAAAAAACTCATATATCTAAGTTTTTGGAATCCATTGAAGAGAAAGATGGTGAGAAACAGAGCAAAGCTTCCTTATCTTTCTTCTCTAAATGAGATCAAAAGACAATTAAGTAATTAATTCTCAACAATGAAAGAGATATCATATTATTTAGACTAAAAGAACAAACCAATAATATGCTAAACGAACCTCAAGTTATCGAATTGCTGCCTCTTCTTTGCCCTTTGCAAAGGACATTTTGGCTTCCTCTCCTTGCAACCTGCAGAATTACGCAAGTACATAAGGATGAAAGCTTGCATTCTTTGGCACATCTTATCAACTCTTATCAAGTGATAACTCATGTCCAATGCTCATTAAAAATTCAAAAAGGGACTATTATGGAGCCACTATAAGATGTAAGCTGTCGAAACTTTTAGGAACAATGTCATCTTCTATCTCCCAAATATAAGTGATGATGGCGTTTCTCTATTCTCTTAAACCATGCTAAAATGTTAAATGATGACAATTGATTGAAAATTAAGTAAATAACCAACCACAAATTTCTGATGCTTTAGAAATTACAACGTCAAACACAAAAATTATAAATATCAAGGCAGGAACACCGAGACAATAGATGAGTGTGTGCGTCTGTATCAACCTGTAACATAATATGATGAGCTCAAATGCTTTATTCTTATTACTGCATACTTAAAAGTAAACAAAAAAATTTTACTATAAGCATCTCACTGTGCACAGATACCTCAATTGCCTCCATTCCTACGTAGCCGAATTTCTTCTAGATTGCTACCCCTTTCTATATTTCCTGTTGCTTCTCTACTCTCCACCTTTGTTGCCCTCATGTTATTTTTGCAGCACACAATGCCTCTTCCCATGTGCCTCATCTTCTCTCTTTTTTTCGTTCCCTAAAGTCTCAAATGATTGCATACTGAACTTGAAAAAAAGTTGGTGTTTAGCAAAGTATTCTCAGTAGCTTACACTCATTAAACTGAAAATTCATTCAATGATTTTTTCGACCTAATAACTCACCGAAAGAATGTCGCCAAGCTTCGTCATGTCCTCATCTCTAGGCAATCGAGCATTGCGAGTGGCTAAATAAGGGCAGAAACATGATCTTTAGACATCGACAACGATTCAGGGATGTTACTTGGATGATTCTTAAATAAAGAATAATGTCTGCTTCGATGAAGATGCCTGCTTCGATGAAAAAATAAACATATGTATTGGGATGATTGCCAATACATATAAAATCTTCACTTGGACTGAAGATGCCTGCTTCTATGAAAAAATAAAGAAGGGGATTGAGAGGAAGAACGGGAAAGAAATGAGGCGAAGGTTGCCATTGACAACCAATCACCGCCTCGCGATTCCATAGAGGAAAGAGACGATCATGAATACAGGGAGAAGAGAAACTTACGGCAATTTGAAAAAAATTCTATAGAGGATGTTGAATTAGGAGAGAGGGTTGATTCTAGGGTTCATATGTATTGGATGATTTTCATCATAAAGAAGAAAAAGGGAGAAAGTTTTGATATGAGAGGATTAATTGAGTGATCTGAGTTTTTGATATGAGAGAATTGATTAGGCAGTAGTCCTTGCCGAGGTCACAAAATATTACCATACAAAAAATATATATATATATATATATATATATATATATATATATATATATATATATATATACTTCAAGTCCGGATTATATGCTACGGAATCTTAGTTTAGGGTTTCGATGAAACATCACAGATTGTAGTATTTTCTTGATGTTTTGTTGCTTGTTTATTTAGTGTGACTTGTTGGGAGGGAAAGCGATCTCTTCATTATTATAATATGATTATGTTGATATTCCGTGTGCATCGAGTATACTTGTACACCATATATTAATGCGGTTTTTAATAAATATATTAATTTATTATATACAGTTTTTTATTTAAAAAATAAATGAAAATTCATTAATAAAGTAAAAAATCTTATACTTATATCTTTTATTTAATCAAGTGGGCTAGCCTACTTGACCACCGGATGTGTGAGTGATCCGGGTTCGATTGCCATTGTGAACGAATATGAGGGGTTATAAGGAAACTTGGGAGAATAAAGGTGTATGGAGACTTGGTGAACTAACTATACTAACAACTAATTTTGTCCGATGAAATATTACATGACCATCTATTATATTCTAAAAATTATTGCTATGTTTAAAGATTAATCAGTAAAATAGTATTGCTAAGTTTAGAGATTAATCAGTAAACTGTAGTTAGACTAAAAATCCATAAAAACCTTAAATCTCAATCAGTTCTATGCAAACTAGTGTTGCAAATATACATACTCCCATGTATTTATACATTTGTGTGCGTAGTTATCAAGTAATGTTGATAAGCAAAAATTGGGGTATCATGATAATTTTGGTAAGTAATAACTAATTAAATTATTTTTTCAAAAAAAAGTGAAAGTAATAAAATCTTATCTTTAAGAAAATAACTATCAAAGCAAATACTTCCTCCAGTCCCAAAATATTGACACACTTTCCTTTTTGGGTTGTCCACAGAAATTGATATATTTCTTTTTTAAGAAAAACAATTTATTTATTTACATGGACCCACACACCCATCCACTCACCACTAATACAACTACCCACTACATATTAAATATTATTTCTCTCACTTCACTTTATATTAAATTATTATACTCCTTAATCTCCGTGCCAAAAAAAATGGGTCAATACTTCCGGGACGGAGGGAGTACTATTAAACAGCATCACATTAACGTAGTATCAGCTTAACCATTTTAATTGCCTCATAATGAAGTAAAATCTAGTCCTAAACATGCAAAAAATTCATACAGCATCACATTAACATAGTCTCAGCTTACCCATTTTAATTACCTCATAATGAAGTAAAAGCTAGTAATAAACATGCAAAAAAAATCATATGCTAAATAATAGAATTGAGAATGCAGTGACAACTGTAATAGATGCAAACTTTGAAACAAAATATAGTATTCATAACACCACAAAAAACGTAGCAACAACTCATTCTAACATACATTAAAAACAGGCAAAATCCTTGTCTTGAATAGAGACGAGATCACAATGAATTTATAATAATTAAACCACAAAAAACAGCCTAAGCCTTATCTGCTTTAGCAGCAGTAGCAGCAGCTTGACCCCTGAGACGACCTGTTCTTCTGGCGGCAATAAGACCAACCTTTTGTCCGGGTGGTGCATCACGACGAACAGTACTGGCGTGACCAATGTGTTGATGGTTACCACCACCGTGAGGATGCTCCACTGGGTTCATAGCAACACCACGAACCTTAGGCCATGAGTTCCTCTTCACTCTGAACTTGTGATACGCATTTCCTGCTTTCAACATTGGCTTCTCAGTACGTCCGCCTCCAGCAACCTGGCCAACCATGGCTCTGCAGCCGCTGGGCACGATCTTCTTGGCCCCTGACGGGAGCTTCACTCTGCCACACAGACACAAACAAGATCATGCATCCCAACAAAAGTATATCCGTTTAAGCAAACCCAACAAAAGTATATCAGTTAAAAGATGATTTCATTGTCAATAATGACGGATCGATTATATCACTAAAAGGGGAAAGTGTTTGCATCTTCATGTTTTTTTAGAAGATAAATACATTTTTTTCAAATAATCTGGATATGCCATTAACGTTACAGGATTGTGGATCGACAGAATAACACAGGGATGCAACCATGATCGATTATATCACAAAAAGGGAAATTGTGCACATCTTCATGTTTTAGAAAGAGGTATCGCACATAAATACAGCTTTCAAATAATCATTATATGCCATTAACATTATAGAAATGTAAATCGACAGAGAACAAAATGGATAATTTTAAACAAATCAAAATAAAATCTCAAATACACATGATTAAGCAATGGAATGGATAAACAAGCAGATAGAAACCCTAGATATCAAAATTAACACAAGCTTAGTAAAATAACAAAAAAAATCCCAAAATCGTACCTAGTGGTTCCATTATCCGGGTTGTGAGAGATAACAATGGCGTAATCCCCAGAAGCCCTAGCGAAGACTCCACGGTCACCAACGTGATGCTCAACGTTGCAAACGACGGCACCCTCGGGAATGGATCTGAGTGGCAAGACGTTGCCTACGACAAGATTGGCCTTCTTACCACAATAGATAAACTGACCTGTGTAAATTCCCTCGGCGGCCACGAACAGCTCCTTCTGGTGCTGGAACCGGAAGGGGTGGCGGAAGGTGACGCGAGCGAGCGGAGCACCACGACCAGGGTCGTGGATGATCTCGGTGACGACGCCCTTCAGGTAGCCGTTGCGCTCACCGAAGTCGAGGGAGCGGAAACGGGCAGGGCCCTTGCGGTGGTGGGTGTGGGACTTGAAAACGGACCCAGCTCCCTTACGCTGTGCTCTGATCACTCGACCCATTTTCCCGGCGGCGTGCTCTGTGTGTGAGTGTGTGTGATTTGGAGAGCGGCAGAGAAGTATGGGTATATGATAGGAGATGGAGATATAGGGTTTTAAGACAGCTTCACTGGGCTTTGTTTGACCTAGATTTTGAAAATGGGCCCAACATTTAGTCCAAATCTCTTGAAGCCCAATTTTGCTCCATAAAGCCCGTTTACAGTTGCTATTATTAGGGATTTTTGTTTTTGAATAATCATTATACATCCGTTCATAAAAATTCACACTTCATTTTTATTGGGAGTACACCCTAAAATAGGATGTATCCATATACAAATATAATCAAAAATATATACAATTATGAGTAATAATGTATACAATTTAACTGTTAGTTTTTTTAATAAAAAATTGAGTGTAAAAAATATACAATTATTAAAAAAACATGTATACACTATTGAATAAAAAGTTATACACATATGGATATTAGTTTTTTTAATGAAAAACTTAATGTGAAAAAAGTATACAATTATTACAAAATACGTATACAAAATAGAATAATATGTATACAAAATAGAATAAAAAATCATACACATATGGTGCACTCTTGCATCCGGGCACACCCAATATACACTCTTCTTGAAATTTAAAAGAACATGTTTGAGTTAATATTCATTTAGTTATAAATAAATTTATAATAAAAATATTAATGAAATAATTTAATAAATTTTAGAGGGGCACTCCCTTATACACTTATATACTATACGGATGGTGAGATGAATTGATTCATTA
Organism: Pogostemon cablin; assembly: GCA_023678885.1. Taxonomy (NCBI): domain Eukaryota; kingdom Viridiplantae; phylum Streptophyta; class Magnoliopsida; order Lamiales; family Lamiaceae; genus Pogostemon; species Pogostemon cablin. Next base: position 23,696,014 of record CM042973.1, read on the forward strand.
TTAAAGTACTTATTATCTAGGTAAAATATATTTATTCCTAGTTGGAAAAATCATTATTACAGTGGATCATATGAAATTTAAAATTCATTATATTTAAGGAAAAATATTTAAACTAATGTTCATAGTTCGTTTTTTTCGGATGATATGTTAGGTTAGGCTTAGAATTAGGACTATGCATGGTAATTGGATTTTACCGAATCCGTACCGAAAAAGTTTCAAATAAAAAAAATTGCATTGACTATTTGACTTTCTCGAACCTAATGAAATCGAAATATTCTTGTGGTATGGACTTGGATATCGTCTGATAAACCGTACCGAAACCCGAACTGATCCAAACCGAACAGAAAACCCGAATACAAATGTACTTTAAAATAAAATTTTATACCTTACTAAAACTCAATAATGAAAAATAAGCATTATACTCTACTTTAACTTTATTCTTCTTACTAAAATAATATTTTTTTAATAATTCATACTTCATATTATAAAAATTGTTTATCATTCGTTTTAGATATTAAAATAATATTAATTATTCAATTTTATTTTATAAATGCATAAATTATTACTTCTATAAATTTATTTTTTTTAATTATATAATATGATAGGATTAGTATATTAAATAATTATTTGTATATAGTATTAGCTATAATATTTTTATATAAAATTTAAATATATTTATATTTAATATTTTAATTTATTTAAATTGTGCTTATAAAATCACTAATTATAAATCCAACATTTACATCTTATTTTTAAAATAAACATTAAAAAAGAAAATTAAACATTTTTGTAAATAAATTTGTTTGGTAAATCCGTTACACCGAACCACACTGATCCAAACCGTACCGATCCAAATACAATCGAAAATTCGTTCCAAACCGTATCGAATTATAAGAAAATCGTACCGATACCAAACCAAAATTCGGTATGATATTGGATTTTTTATTTATAAAAATCCGTACCAAACTTTCAATATGAATTTTTAAAAAATTTGTATTATTTTCCGTAACGAACACCCCCTACATAGAATAGCTAAATTCACAAGACAAAAATAAATAAATAAATAAATAAAAATCAAACAGATCCATAGAGAATAAGAACTCACTCCCTCAAATATTTAATGAGTTGTTTTATACACCCTTAACCTTACAACACTCTTTAAATATGCAGAAGATTAAGTAATGAAAAAACGAGATTCCAAAATACATTAGAATGACTATTTATATGTTATCCAATAATCATCACACATGCTCCCACTCTAGACCCAAGCCATGGACCAATGAGAGAACATCATGTCTATTGGAAGGGATTGAATTTGTAGCATCTTGAGAATCATTTCTGCCAAAAGTTTATTATATAAGTACTCTTAATCATATAGAGGATTCTTATGAGTTGAATAGTGTATCATGCCATTTGCCTACTATAATTTTATCAAAAATATTGAGAGTAATTTGCTTATGAGATGTTTATGAACTAATTACTGAAGAGTTAACCGAGTTTATTTATAGCTGAGGCAAATCGAGTCTATCTAAATTCAATTCATTTGTGGATAATAATGATGCTCATCTTTTGTTGTGCCAATGTTATGAGTATATGTTCGTTCGGCCTGAATTAGATTTTTGTCATTCTTGGTATTTGATCTTCACCTATCAACCTTGTACCTCAGCTTACTCGATGTTTGGCCTATTATTTTGCTCTTCAAATTTGTTTCATATTTAAAATGGGATAAAACCCATAACAATTACCCTTAAATATATATATATTTTACCTATAATTCACCCTTACGTCAAGATAATTTGTTAATTTTAAATTATCATGGTAATGGTAATAAAATGATAACATTGCATCTTTATACATAAATAGGATTTTTTTTGTTTAATCTGAATCTGAATTAAAATTGTACTCCTTTCGTCCGCTTCTAAGGTATCCATTTTATTATTTTTGGCGTCCGCTTCAAAGGTATCAATTTCCATATTTAATAAAGAGTGAGGCTCTTGTGCACCCGGGCGCACGGAACACATTCCGTGCGCCTTACAATTTTCATGTCCCTTTACAATTTAAACCCCTAGCAATACATAGGTTTAAATAGGATTGGAGGGGAGGGTTGTGTTCACATGGGGACACGGAGCATCTATCCGTGTCCCCGGGCGCACAGGAGCTTTTGCCTTCAATAAAAAGGTACACAATATGGCTCATCAATTTCCTCTAATATAACTACCCACTTTACATATATAATAATAATAATACTTTTTAATTCACGTACTAAATGGATACCTTATAACCGCCGGATGGAGGAAGGGAGTAGAAGAAGTATTGGGAGTAGTATTTAAAGAAAACAGAAGAAAATCGATAATAAAATCACATGGGTGCGTAACTTCGTTAATCTTCATTAACCTTAACCCTCCTCCCCCTCTTCGTTATTCTATCAATCCATTCATTCTGCAGAATTTCGCTGAAAATTGTTGCAATTCGAACCTTCAACATCAAACAGCAAACCCAGCCAGAGTTCATCGGCGCTAATTCCAGATCATTCTTTGGATATACGAATACATATTATTGAAATTTATTTATAGATGAAGCGAGGTTATCAAGAGTCGTCGTCTTCGGGTCCTCCTCAGTCCAAAGTCAAGTACAACCCTGAAGGTATCTCCTTCCTTATTCAAATATGGAATCATAGTAATGGATGCTCCCCTTTTCCATTTCTTTGTTGATATGAGCATCATTGGGCGGTTTAATTTCGGGTTTTGATTGGAATTCGACTGAAATTAAGTAGGGGTTAAGAAACATTTATAGATATTTCAGCTTTTGATGGGTTTTCTATGGTGTTGGGTGTTTTAGTTTAGATAATAGGTTCAGGGATAAAAGGAAAAGTCGTTTATCTATTTATTGTTTGTTACATTGTATTGTGTTGCTTAGTTGGGTATTGGGTTTTTCTTATTTGGTTTGATGGGAAAATTGTTCTTGTTTAGGTGATTCCCAATTTCTGGAGGATGAAAGTACCAAGATATTTGCGAGGAAAGTGGCGGATCATTACAGTGCAAGAACGAATCAGACGCTTGAAGAACGAGAAGCCAGCCCTATTATACACTTGAAGAAACTTAATAACTGGGTATTTTACTGAATTCATTGTGGCACATTTTGCAGTTTCACGATTAAATTGCGTAATGCAACATGGTTGTATAAACTTTTTTTTTATTTATTTTTAAATCTAGTGTGAAACTTAAAGCATGAAAGTTTTTATTTATGTGTCTTACTCCTGTTCCACTCTACAGATAAAGAGTGTCCTAATTCAACTATATGCTAAAAGAGGAGATGCAGTTCTTGATATGGCTTGTGGAAAGGTGTGATTTACTGGCTTGCTTTTTTAAAATCGATTGATGTTTCATTGAGCTTATGATGTTGATTTTTCCTTTTGCTTTGCTTCGACCAGGGTGGTGACCTCATCAAATGGGACAAAGCTAAGATTGGTTATTATGTTGGCATTGATATAGCTGAGGGCTCGGTATGGCATCATTACTTCAAAATGTCTTTTGTTGCATCTCACCATAGGGTTCATCGAATTTACTTAGTTTGGATTTGTTATTATTTATTAATATCCAAAACTTGGTCATGAATTTTGTATTCTGTGTTGCAAATAATAATCTGTAGAATCTCTGTTTTATCAATATCTTAATGAAAAGAGGTCATCCTTCTCGCATGTTTGAGGAATCTGTTTCAAATGTAAAGATCTCCCTTAAGTTTGAATCAAATGGTTTTTTCTCATTAATAGAAATATCTGCTGATTTCAGATAGAAGACTGTCGAACACGATACAATGGTGATGCAGACCATCATCAACGTCGCAAAAAGTTCTCCTTTCCTGCCAGACTAATATGTGGAGACTGCTATGAGGTAAATCTATTGACGAGTTACGAATCTTTCTCACCGAAATAATATTGCTATAAGTTGTATAGCCTGGGGCTGTACTATGTGGAATTAGCTGGAGTCATCCCTGTAAGTAATCCATCTGTTCAGTGCAGGTTCCTCTTGATAAAGTATTGGCAGAAGATGCTCCATTTGATATTATTAGCTGCCAGGTGATCAATGGTTTCAATTTCTTATAACTTATCATTTTGTTATTTTGATTCAATAATTTAGTCTCAGGTATGCCCCTGCACTGCATCCTTTCTATTTCATTTTGTTCTCCCAATGATTGAAAGAGTCTCACAACTGAAATTTATTGGACCCAGGAACTCATCCCTACTTAGTCAATGCAAGAGAAGTCTATTTAGTAGTTTCTCCCTTTTCTTCTTGATTAGTAATTCTGTGATTTTATTTTACAGATAGATAATATATAGCTCATTGAAATTGAATTGACCCGACCTGGCAGTAGCCCTTTGGGGAACATCCAGTGCCAAATTTCTAGGTCAAGTAATCTTATTTGTTAGGAAATAGTATTGTCTAAAATGTTTTTTTTTCTTTCTCTTTTATGAATTGCTTGTTCTTAAAACTCAAGCAAGTTCTGCGACTAATATTAAAGATTATAATGAGTAAAGTTTTTTAGATGTGGGGATTAATTTCTTGAAACTGAAATTATGCAGTTTGCCTTGCATTACTCATGGTCTACTGAGGCACGTGCCAGGCGGGCCTTGGCCAATGTATCAGCTTTACTTCGACCAGGAGGCATCTTCATTGGTACAATGCCCGATGCCAATGTCATTGTAAAGCAGCTTAGAGAAGGTTCCTTTTCTGTCTGTAGCAGTAAAATTCCTGCCACGCTTAAGCAAATATTCAAAGTTTCTCTTAAAATCAAATGTAATTGGTAAATAGTTGGTAGCTTTTCTATTAACTGTGTGGTGTTGCTAAATTACTAAAGTAACTAGCTATCACGGAGATCTATTTTTTCATGAGGTGAATACTGTTATTTTTTCATCTTTCAAGAACTCATGGTTGCACAAATGATATTCTTACTAAATTATATTTAGTGTTTGACGCTGTCCTGATTGTTGAAATTTGACTAGTAAAAAAGTGCCTAATATAACTCTCGGAAGATTTCTTCTCATCCTTTTGCCATTCTTTAATAATTATTATTTTTTAAATACTGTTATCTTTGAATTTTTATGTATTTGTTTTTCTATATTTGGTGTGCAGCTAAGGAGTTAGAGTTTGGCAATAGTGTCTACTGGATACGTTTTGATGAAGAATTTGAGAACAAGGTGAATTTATATAGTTGTATACATTTTTAAATGGAGTTGTCTGAAAAAAAATTTGAGTTTGTTCACTGGCCTTTAGTTGCAATCAATTCTCTTAGACCAGTTGGTTTCTTTTTTCCTTTTCAGAAATTCAAGTCTTCAAGTCCATTTGGGATCAAGTACACATTCCATCTAGAGGTTCATAACTTCGCCTTTCTTGATCATTTCTGAATATAATTGAAAATGCAGCATCTTTCCTTGATTTAGTCCTGTGTCATCTTCTGTTCTCCAAATGCTGGATATGTTGTGTAGCTCTCGTGTTTTATTCAAAATTTTTGGTTCACCTGTTATATTTTGAGTAATATTGTTGCAGGATGCCGTCGATTGTCCTGAGTGGATTGTCCCTTTTCATGTCTTCAAATCACTAGCTGAAGAGGTACTAGGCAATATCTTTAAATTATACATAAATAAATCTCTTTTTAACTTTCACCTACAAAACTAAAAAATTAACTTCCTGTAGCACCTTTGTGAACAGCTTAATCACGATTGATCTAATGTCATTTTTGTGCAGTATGGTTTGGAGTTAGTTTTCGTAAAAAATTCTCATGTATTTGTGGAGGAGTACTTGAAGAGACCTGATTACATTGAGCTCATGAGAAGACTTGGTGCCTTGGGTGATGGTAAAGAAGACCAAAGTAAGTTTTGGTTTAATCATCATTTTTTTCCTTCCACACCTACTATTCACTTCATAGTGGTCATACACTATCGCATTTCAAGCTAGACTAACTATTGTCGGATGTAACTATATCTGCTTCGTCCTTTGGCTGATTGATTAATTATGGTGCTCCAAGGTACATTATCTCCGGAGGAATGGGAAGTGGCCTATTTATATTGTTCCTTTGTGTTGAGAAAGGTAGAAAATCTTTCCTTTTAACAAATATATGTGGACTAAGTAATCTAGATCCATTTCGCTCATGTTGTTCTGTAGTAAAATTTGACTTGGATGTACTCTTGCATATTTTGCAGCGAGGACAGCCAGATCAAACCCGAACTAATGGAAGGCGGGACAAGGGCAAGATGAACCTTTCAAAGGATGATATCCTGTACATTACTGAAGGGGTATAGCTGCAAGTGGATTCAAAGATTCAAAATTTTCGATCATGTAATGCCCCCTTCAGTATGTCCATGTAAAGAGTGGTCGTCGTTTTGTGGCATACGGATGGTGTCTAATTTTCACCGGACTAGCAGCCATCACATGCTGTGTTTCAACTGTAACTTGTTTATATAGATTTTGAATTGCAATTTATAGCATACATATCGAACAAAATCAAGAGAATAACTGTCATTGAAGTGTAATTCATCGACTCATTGACTGTACAATTGAATATTTTCCACTCGAGAAACAGTTGATGAGAAATACTGAATCATCTATTAGCTCGAATAATGACAATACTTAAATTAATTAAGCACCTTTAACAACTATATATACACAATTTAGTAGATCTTTTGTGCAATTTTAGTATCAATAGACAAAACTTGATTGACCATCTAAAGATATAAAAACCCAAAGAGTATGTAAGGGGGATAATTTTGCAAAATTAAAAGAAAAGCAGCAGTCCATCTAAGAGCTGTACGCATAACTTCTTAGACACAAGTATCTCTGAGTAAAAGTTTTCATCCACGGACGCATGCAAACCAAGAAATTTAAACTCGGCTCAGCTGCAGTAGCTTCGACAGATTCACTGGGATCTTGCAAACGACGATTAGGCTCTCTTGAACAAAATCACAAGTATAGCCATCACAGCCAAGCCAATAAACGTTCCTTCCATCACTTTATCACCACTTATACCATCACCTTTGCCACCAAAAAGATTCTTGAAGTAATCGGACAAGCTGGTCATCATATTTACGACACTGTTTTTTATCTTCCAGAGGAAATCACCATACCCACTTTGACTATTGGATTCTCCTGCATTCTTAAATGAGTTGTCCTCAAAGTTGTCGAAATACTCCACACTAAAATTCCCTCCAGTGCAGGCAAAACCTTCATTTTGAAAATTATATCACATTATTTGCTATTGTTGACGAAGAAATTGGGAGGTCAACTAAAGTGTTCTTACAAGCTGTTTGTGATTCCAGAAACTTCTGAAGATCTTGGTTTTGTAACACCGCAGTCCAGACATTTGGATCACTAGCAATAGAGGCGACAACTTCCTACATAATGCATCAGATAAGAGTGTAACCATTTTCATCTATAATTATGTTGATGCATTTTGTCTTTAAATTCAATTAACGGAAATCAACCAATAAAGCAGTTAGAAGTCTGATAGCACTAACTTTGCTAAAACGACTTAAAATATGATAGCTTAAATCTGACAGTAAGTGATTTGCAATACACTTGAGAACAATGTAGTTGCTTTAAGTGGTTAAGGCAAAGACAAATTTCTTGAATGAAATCTATACATTTACCTTGGCCGCAGAACTTTCATGTAGAAACTTAAATGCCATAATAGCAGGAGCAGGTACTGAGGAACCCACAACTGAGTTCGTTGATTTGGTCTCCATAACCTCTTTGCTTGAAATAGAGGAATTGGAATCCTGATCTGTGACAACTGAACCTTCACATCCAACTGAATTGGGAGTTGACAGGAATGCCCTGTAATATAATGTGGGAGAAGTCTTAGTTTTAAACAGCTTGGATAGCAAAATTTTAACAGAAGTATCAAATCGTACAATAGTGCAATTTTTTGCCATAAGAAACACTCCATAATCATCTACTTATGCCTATGGAAAAAATAAATAAGGAAACAGAATGTAATAGCTTCCACAGGGAGTATTACCAATATATGAAGAACAAAAATACGAAGGGGCCGCTTGAATCGAATTTGTGATGATAAGGGGTTAATAGCAATGGGATATATTTAATGAAACAATGAGGACAAATACTTGCTAAAGAAATGGCACCATATAAATTCTTTTTTCATATTTTCATAACCATCTCCATTACACCACCAGAACCCACTAAATCAGATCATTACAACAAAAATTGGGTTCAGTGACGATAGATTTAAGAGCTAAACCAGCTAAAACCAACGGGGATAGGACTTTATTTAACAGTGTCATACATCATGCAAGAGAACAAAAATTCACAAAATACTCTCTCAACCCTTCATACTTTCTTCATCCACAAAATCCTTCATAACCATTAAAAAAAATAAAAAAATCACTTTATCGAACAACCTCAAAATTTACTTTAATTTTAAATTAGTCACTTTTTTCAAACACATACCATTACTTTATACTCCTTCCATCCCTCTAATTACTTCACACTTCCCTCTTTTTATCAGTTTATAATAGAAAAAATACATTTCAATAATACTCACATTTAGCGTACCTTCCAACAACTTTTCACATCTTTTGTGATAAATTATCTAAAATATTCACATTTAACCCCCAACTCAATAAGTTTACACATATTTATACATAAATCTTTATGCATAAAAAAGTAATTTAACTTTTCTTAATCTTCTCACATGCTTACGGAGGGACTACTTTTATTAGTACATAAAAACACGTCTAAAAATTGATAAAAAAAAGAGCAAAGGTAAAGCTTTATCTATAATGTAGGGAGCATTGAACATGAACAAGTATGTATTATGTAAGCACAGATCCAGACAATCAAAAATAAAAAATAAAAAAAAAATTGTAGAACACACTGATTGTCCATGGAGCATGGATACATCAGTGACTTCTTGTATACCATAAAAATAAAACAAAGCAGTGAAAAAAGTACTTTTCGAGTGCGATAGAAAGTTCAGAAGTGGCCTCTTTTGCTTCCTCAAGCGTCGGAGGGTTCCCAAAGACAACTCTCGGCATAGTCTCGGAAGCATCAATCCCCACCTCCTCCTTGAACGGCAACAGCCAATCATCGACCTCCACGCAAGGACTCTGCACGCCACCGCTCGCCGAACTCGAGGCCGTCAGTTTCAAATCATCCACCATCGCCGCCACCGGACGGCATGACGAGGCCTTTCGAACGGCAGCGGAGAGCGAAAATTCCGACGCAATGCTGCGGAAACCACCCGCCACTTTGCTTGCAGCCCTCATCGCTCCGCCACCCATGATTAGGGAATTGATTTCGATTGTTGGAATCGAAGAACACGAGAGAGGAACCCTAGTTGATAAGGAATCATTTAAGGGGAGTAATTAAGAGGGTGAAGAATAAATAGGGGTAAGATTTTATCCGAAGAGAAGGAGAAGCGCTTCGGATATTCAGATTCGTGGAGAGTACACGTGTCATAGCGTTTGGGTACGAAATTCGGATCGGATTTTTTTAAAAAAATAATCCGATATTGAATCCGTAAAGAAAAAATCCAATATTGAATCCGTATCGAAATTCGATTTGGTTCGGAATGGATTTTCGAAAAAATAAATTTTGACGGTGCGGAGCGGATCTGATCGAATTTCTCATGAGAAACGGAGTTTTTCACATATAAATACTTAGAAATATATCCATTAAATAAAAAAATGCTAAATTTCTCATAAACAATTCATATTATAAATAAAGAATGAAAATTTTTAATGAAAAGTGATAATATATTTAATAAAAATTGATAATTATTTAAAAAATGTAAAATACTTACACAAGACGACCTCATTTGTTGCCCTAAAAGATAATAGTACTAAAATAAAGAAAATTAATAATTTTCAATTTTTTTAAACATTTAACTTAAAATTTAAGGTGTATTTCAATTAAAGACTATCTAATATTTTAGATACAAATATGGATTATTATTTAATTTTTGCATTTTATCTTTATTAAATAAATATAAAATATAATAATTATTTATTAAGTTTACCACTGAATTTAGACTTTAGAGATACCATTTACTTTATTTATTATGTTCTCTAAAATAATACTTTGAACTTTGAACATATTATTTTATTTATTTACTATTTTTTTAGAAATTTATTTTACTTTATGAAATTTATATTTTTTAATATATAGTAATAAATAAATATTTAGAACATTAGATATATTTTTAAATTATTATTTGTAATTATATTATAACTAATTTTAATTTATTAATTGTGATTACATTATAATTAGTAGAGTAAATTAATTAATTCATGACATATAAAGTATAAACTAAGATAAATATATTATATATAATTTTAATGCATAGTTTAGATTCGATTTTTCAGTAGGGTTCGATTCGGTACGGTTCGGTTCGGTTATATCCAATATTCGGTACTGAAAAACGGGAAATATCCAAGTCCGTACCATACGAAAAATCGGTTTGAAAAAAGTCAAAAAGTCAACGATTTTTTTGGTCCGGGATTTATTCAGTGCGTTTCGATACAGTTTCGGTTAAATCCAATATACGTGCACACCCCTACTGCCCATAGGAGATTTTAATTTTGGATAAGTATTATTGTTCAAGAAATGTAATAATATTGGAAATAAAATCTTCAATAGTACTTACTAGTACAATTAGCGGGATAATCGAATTTTTTATGGAATCGACTATTCGTACGTCTAAATTTGTTAAAAATAATTAAATTAAAATATTTATAATTACTAAGACATAAATATCCTAATAATTAAGATTTCATATTGTGTTCGATTAGAGTATTCGAACAATACAATGTGTGTTTGGTTGGAGTACCCGAATAATATATTCGGTTGGAGCAATTGAACGATTCATGAAGGTTGTTGATATCAAAATATGCGAATGAATAATTATTTCCAAATATACATAAATTATTCTCAAGTACGCATACGAACATGATTATAATACAGAAATTTTAGGAATTTACATAATTTTAAGGGTTAAACATAGATATAATTTTTTTTAATAATTAACTTTATTATAACATGTCTTAAAAAATATCAATCTAAAAATGTATTTTCAATTAAATATAAATATAAAAATAATTATAATTGACTTTAAAATGTTAAAGTATAATAATTAAATATTATATTTTTTACGTGGAACAGAACATGTATTATCGCTTCTATAAAAAAAAGAGTTGATATTTGGTGCACCTGGGTGCACACTGCATCTACATGTATACTATAAGTTTTAATTCAAATTTGTATATATAATTCTCAATAATTATATAGTTTTTTTCACATTTAATTTTTTATTAAAAAACCAACAGAAAATTCACACAGTGTATACATTTTTATTCATAATTATATAAATATTTTTATTCATAATTGTATACATTTCTGAAAGTGGGTGCACGGTGCACTCGTGTGGACAGAATAATCATCCAAAAATTACATTATTATTAATTAAATATAAATTAATTTATATTATTTTAAATAAATATTTAACAAATATGGTTAAATAAAATTTATAACTACTATTAAATATATAAATATCTCATCTCATAATATATAAATTATGACTAATTATAGTGTGCACCCGAGTGCACCCTAAGATAAGATGTACCTATATACAAATATAACAAAAAATATGGATTTATTACTATCTCATACAAAAAATAAACTAATATTACTAATGGATACAATGCATATATTTTATTATTATCCACTACAAAATAATTTTATGAAAAGTGACACTTATCCCTATTTTCATATTTTCTATCCACGCATCAATTAAAACTGAAAATGAGAAATTCACGTTTTAGAATTAAATGAATCATTCACAGTAAATGCACGTTCCAATATATATTGACGTGGATATAATTTATTTGTAAATACAATACAAAATATATTTTATACCTTATCTAATTAATATCTTATCAATTGGATAATGTTTTAAATAATTTTTTTAATACTAAAATAACTTATTCATGATAATCTCTTAATTAATTTATTAACTAATTTATTTCTGAATACACTATAAACCTAAATTTTGAATACCAAAATATATTTGAATATATTGTGTAAATTTTTTATCCAATTTGTTAACTAATTTGTGTCGAAATACAATACAAACTTAAAATCTGAATACCAAAATATTTTTTAATACATTATGTAAATTTCTTATCTAATTTGATTCTGAATGTAATACAAATTTGAAATCTGAATACCAAAATATTTTTGAATAAATTTGAAATCTGAATACTAAAATAATTTTGAATACATTGTGGAATTTTCTTATCGTGGTAATAGTTAATCCGTCCTGATCATTTCTTAATTAATTTTTGAATACCGAAATAATTAATCTATTCTTAATTAATTTCTGAATACCAAAATTATTATTGTGGTAATATCTAATACATCTTAATAATTTTTTTAATTAATTTCTTAATAACGAAATAATCTAAATCATTCTTAATTAATTTTTTAATACCAAAATTATGGAGTATACTTGGCTCTCTCGAATAAGTATAAATTTGTTATAATACATTTGAAATCCCACAATTTTTTAGGAGAATAAAATGGATTGAAATCTATTTTTAATTTTAAAATAAAATATCTTTATATTTTCACTTATTGTTGAACATTAAGGATAATGAAGGCATTTCACTCTTTTTAAATGTATTGAATATTAATAAATTTAGGATAATGTACCTATGAGTAATAATAGTACATACATTGTACTTAATAGTAATGAACCCCAAAAACATATACAATTATGAATAATAATATATACAATTTAATTGTTAGTTTTTTTAATGAAAAGTTGAGTGTAAAAAATTTACAATTATTAAAAAAACGTGTATACACTATTGAATAAAAAGTTATACACATATGGATATTAATTTTTTTAATGAAAAATTTAGTGTGAAAAAAGTATACAATTATTACAAAATATGTATACAAAATAGAATAATATGTATACAAAATAGAATAAAAGTTATACACATATGGGTGCACCCTTGCACCCGGGTGCACTCAATGTACACTTATAAATTATACTCCCTCCGTCACGTTTCAATGTTTACGTTTCTGTTTTGCGCGTCTCATTTCAATGCTTACGTTTTCCTTTTTAGGAATATGGGACCAACCTAAAAAAATTAATATTTCATCCAACACTGATACACCTATCTACTTCACATCAAATATTATATTTTTCCACCCATTATCTATTAAAATATAATACTTTTCAATCAACGTGCAAAAAGCAAACGTAAACATTGAAACGGGACGGAGGGAGTAATATCATCTTTTAATTATATAGTTAAAATTGTCTTCTATATATATCACTATGTGTGTCGTTTTAAAGATCGTAAAAAGACAATTAATTTGATATAATTTTTATTAATAATAAATTTAATTTTTAAAAGTTATAAACTTTTGAAAATTTGAATGAAATAAATATTTATATTGATAACTTTTGGCATCAATTTTATATTCTTGTGGTACACTGCCAATCAAATTTGTCCATAATTATTTTATTTAATTATTTAATTTAATTTATTTTGAACTTAAATAAAAATTAAAATAAATAAGAAAATTATATATCATCCTTATTCATAGTGATGACACCTCATCAATTAAAACCTTCACATCTAAGCATAATAAAAATTAAAAAGATATTCATGTAATTTGAGAATAATATTACTCCAATTATATTATATTAACAATATGGATGTTAAATTGAAGATCATGTGATACCGATTAATTTGATATAATTTTTACTTAAAAACGATTCAAAATTAAAAAAATTAAAAATATTTTAAGATTTAAGTAAATTTTTAATTAAGACAAATATTTTGATTGGTTGTGAAATAAACTATCCACATCCTCCTTACTTAGCAAGTTTGATTTATTAAAAAAAAATTCTAAGAAAATCCCACATATCCCTAAATTACTCCCATGATGCCACCTAATAAAACAAAAACTCTCCTTTAGTTTATAGTATTTGAGTGAGGCTTGAGTGCTCCCGGGCGCACGCCGTGCACCTTTAGAATTTAGTATTATGGGTAAGGGTACATTATTTTGTTCTAAAGGGTATACACTTTTCATTATATTTTTATTTTTCTTCAGAAAATAAAGGGTACACATCTTTATATTAAAGGGTATACAATTTAACACAAAATTCTAAAGGCACACGGAGTGTGCTTCCGTGCGCCCAGGTAAGGGTGAGCAGAAATCCGATATAACCGATTTTTCGAACCGAACCGATGAATTTCGGTTAATTTGGTTCGGTTTTCTTCATTAAATTTCGGTTTCGATTTTAGAATTATAGGAAAATCGGTATTTGGTTTCGGTTCGGTTTAGGGGATTAAAAACCGATTAAACCAAAAAAATCGATATTTTTATTAAAAAAATAATAAATATTATATATTAATATAAAAGACTAAACCTCCTGTAAGTAAAACGAGTACACGACCCCTTCATTTTGGAACCCTAGAATAGAAGCAACGCCTCCAACTCCATAGTCCACTCTACATTCTTCATTTTTCACGATCCGGCTGACCGCACCTCAATCCTCAATCCACATTGCTACTTGAAAGATATTCTCCATCCTCACTCATCATCGCGTCAAGACGAAACAATATTTGTCACGGCTGAGTTGCGACTCGCACGGCTGGCCCCTCCATCTGCAATTCGTAGAAGTTTGAAAGGTTAATTAGTTTTCTCAATGTTTTATTCGACTCCTTTGCATTTTATACTCTCTATTACTGTTTCCAGCAACTCCTTTGATGAATAGCTGTGAAAATTACAATGTTGGAGTAGAAGTGTAATGATTGCAGTTGATGTGATATGTCTAGAAATGAAATTGTGATTGAATGTAAAAAACGAAAATTAAAATATGATTGATGTAATGTTGGGTCCATGAATACATAGGGATGTAAACGAACCAAGCCGCTCGCAAGCTATTCGGGACTCGATTCGAAAAAAAATTCGTTCGAGTTCGATCGTGGAAAAAAACGAGCCGAGCCGAGCTCGATTTTCGAGCTCGATTATTTTTTCGAGCCGAACTCAAGCCCGAGGGTGTTTGGCTCGAAAGCTCGCGAACGTGTTCGTTTACAGGCTCGCGAACGTGTTCGCGAACATGTTCGTTTAAAAGCTCGCGAACATGTTCGTTTACAGGCTCGCGAACGTGTTCGCGAACATGTTCGTTTAAAAGCTCGCGAACATGTTCGTTTATAGGCTCACCAACATGTTCGTTTATTAAGCTCGCGAACGTGTTCGTTTATAGGCTCGTGAACGTGTTCGATAATAGGCTCGAATAATGGTCAATATGCTCATTCTTCATATTATTACTCCATTATTATTATTATTATAATTATTATTATTATTATTGTTATTATTTATTATAACATATTAATATGGTAATTTTAGAGTTTAAAATTTTTTACATAAATAAATACTTATATATATATATATATATATATATATATATATATATATATATATATATATATATATATATATACACTTTTATCAATATAATTTATAAGGAATATAAATTTATAATTTTAAAAATATAATATACTCTTTAAATTAAAGAAAAATTTTAAAGTATGACAATGAAAATAATGAAATTATTAAAACGTAATTAATAAAAATAAAATTAAAAAGAGAGTGCATGTTATTAATTCTAAATAATGAATTGAAAGTCATATTTATAATGGGTTTAAAGATCTAAATTTTTTATTTTTTATTTCTATATAAGATTTAGTTTTGATTTATTTATACTTAAATTTGAATAAATATATGTATTTATATACATTAAATTTTAACTAATACTCCCTCCATTCCGAAAAAGTTTTTACCTTTACTGTTTCACGTTGTTTAAGAAAAGTTACACTTTTTGACCAACTTTATTGACTTTGGAGGGTATTGTAGTATTTTTAGGTAATAAAAAAGTATAAAGTAATGATATGTGTGTGAAAAAATAGTGACAATTTTGAAATTAAAGTAACTTTTGAGGTTATTGGATAAAGTGATGTTTTCTTTATTAGGGGGTGAAAGTTTTATGGAGCAAACAAATGAGGAAAGTGAGAAAAGTATTATGGGACAGAAGGAGTAGTAATTAATAAAATTGTAAGTATTTTAAAGTCGACACCTCATTAATACATCTATATATATATATATATATATATATATATATATATATATATATATATATATATATATATATATATATATATATATATATATATATATATATATATATATGTGTGTGTGTGTGTGTGTGTGTGTGTGTGTGTGTGTGTGTGTGTGTGTGTGTGTAAAAATAAATTAATTTAATATAATTATTTATTTATATTTTAATAATATAATTTTATTTGAAGGAGAAATTTCGAATTTATATACACCCGTATTTGCCTTTTATTATTATTATTATTATTATTATTATTATTATTATTATTATTATTATTATTATTATAGTTAATGGGATAACATAAGGATACATTCAAATTTTAGGCAAATACTTGTGTGACACCGTCTTACATAAGGTCTTACGTGAGACGAATAAAAAGTTTATAAAATGTTAGCACTTTCGCTATATTCCATATAAAATGTTAGTTTTGTTTATATTATAAATTGTTCATAAAATAGTCCACTACACTATCATTACTTTTTATCGATTGAATATCACTTTTAATTAATAATATTATCACTTTTTATTTGTCTCATGTAAATATTTACGTGAGACGGTTTCACACAAGACCTACTCCAAAATTTAAATTAAATACATACTCCATATACTTATAAATGTTAATTAAAAAAATCTTTTGTTATATTATTAATATATATTTTAATTAATAATTAATACTTCTAATAATTAATAAAAATTTATAATAGCTCTAGATTCCACTTTTTATAAAAAAATTATTAATAAAATTTTATTATTCATGAGACCTCACTCAAACCTTTATACATTAAAAAACTAAAAAATAAATTATTTTCAGTTTAACGAGTCGAACGAGCCCGAGCTCGAATAAAGGACTAGTTTTTATCGAGTCGAATTCGAGCTCGAGTTTTTTTATTCAGTAAAAATATTTCGAGCCGAGCTCGCGAACTGTTCGCGAGCTCTATATTTTACACACGAGCCGAACTCGAGCTTAAAAAATAAAATTCGAATCGAGCTCGAGCCGAGCTCGAGCCCTTTAAAAAAATTCGAGCCGAGCTTCGAGCCCGGAGATGTTCGGCTCGGCTCGGCTCGATTACATCCCTATGAATACACTATAAGAATGCTTTTCCAATATCAGGACTTAATGAATTTGTTTAATAATTACATCGCTGATGGCTACTGCTTCAGATAGTTGAAGTTTTAGTTTTTATATTCTTAATCATTGCCTCGTTCCCTTTGTAGGAACTTGTATTGATCTCTTTGTGTTTGTCTTTGTCTTTGGAAAATTAAAAAAAACTGAAAAAACCGAAAAAAATCGAAATAATAATTTCAGTTCGGTCGGTTCGGTAATTCTAAAGATCAGTTCGGTTTCGGTGGATGCAAATAGAAATTCGGTTTGTTCGGTTCGGCCCAAAAATATACAAAAACCGACCGAACCGACCGAATACTCACCCCTACGCCCAGGCGCACATAAGTTTTTGCATTGTAAAATAAAGGGTACACATTTTTATACTAAAAGGTATACAATTTAGCACAAAATTTTAAAGGCACATGGAATGTGCTCTCGTGTGCCCGGGCACACACAAGCTTTTGCTATTGTATTTTCGAAGATTTAATTCGTAATATTTTCATGTCATGCTAAATGAATTTTGACAGAGAAAATATATATAGCATTAATTAAAAATATATTGTAAAGTATCCTTCATTTTTAAATTAAAAAATTATTTATTAAAACAAATGAAAAGTATTGTACTCAATATATTTCAATATTAAGTAAATTATTTCCTCATTTTACCATTTCAAAATTAAATTTATTTCTTCATTATTCCGTTCTTAAAATAATAATAATAATAATAATAATATAAAAAAAAAGTACACTCAATTTTAAAATTATTACTTTTAAGATATACAACGTATTTTATACGTTATACTATATATTATCTAAAAATATCACGTTATCATAAAAATCAATAAAATTAATTAAAAATTTTCTCAAACAACATAAATCTGTAACGGTGAACTTATATTTGTGGCACTAATAGAGTAGCACTAATAGAGTACTGTTCTTCAATAAAAATACACTAGTGACTTTATCTAAAATTAAATGGATTTTTTAAAATATTTAAATACAACTAAAATAGTATAGCAAAACCTCATTAAAATATAACATTTATATTGATTTTAGAATAAATAAATTTATTTATAATTTTAATTTTATATGATTATGTTTACATTTTTTATACTTATTTAAGTATTCTAAAAGGTAAAAACTTGTGTGCACCCGAACATACGGAAGCACATTTCGTGTGTCTTTAGAATTTTGTGTTAAATTGTATACCCTTTAGTATAAAGATGTTTACCCTTTATTTTACAAGGCAAAAACTTGTGTGCGCACGGAAGCACGCTCCTTGTGCCTTTAGAAATTTGTATTAAATTGTATACCCTTTAGTATAAAGATATGTACCCTTTATTTTCTGAAAAAAAATAAAAAAATATTAATGAAAAGTGTATACCCTTTAGAACAAAATTGTATACCTTTATTAATTAAAATGTATATTATTTAGAACAAAATAATGTACCATTATCCATAATACTAAATTCTAAAGGCGCACCGCGTGGAGTTGATACTCCATATCATAATTATTATTCTAAATTCTATATATGATATTAAAGGAAAAGTTGATACTCCATATCATAATTATTAGTAGTAGGTAATTTGGTATAAAAAAATTTATGTTTAGATGGATTTTTTAAAATAATAAAAATTATCAAATACAACTAGTTCTACAAATCAATAATCACTCACCAGCATGAATTGCTACTACATGCATACTCACATCTCTCGATCTAATGGCCTTAATTCGCTGCCGCCTCCCTGCCTCCACTATGCTCGTCAACCGAGCCACTCAGATGAGCTGTAGCTGTTGAAAGGTTGCACAGAGCCCTATTACACGGTCCATTCATGCGGATAGGAGGGAAAGGCACCCTCCACTAGAGGCTTCTCCCTAACCTGTCTCGTAGACGACGTCATCTGAGGAAGTCGAGCTGCCACCTCCACTGTTGACAGGGGTCTATTTCCTTTTCAGACCGTAGTCTATACTTCGGAAAAGTCGAGCTGCCACCTCCACTGTTGACAGGGGTCTATTTCCTTTCCGGTACTCTCCCGCGGTTGTGTTCCATTCGAGGGCTCCTTTCAATAGACTCTGGAGGATGCATACATTTGCTGGGGCAGTTGTATCTATACAATTAATTATCCTCTGCATTACGCACCATATGCAAAATCGCATAAAAGTACTTTTACACTTTATTAGAATTTATGATTTTTATTTCTAAACAAAATCGTATGAAAGTGATCTGACACTTTTATTAGTAAGTTGTGTTTGACCAAAGCAATGTTTCACCCTTCACATTCTAGAGAAGCAAAAAAATTACTCCATATGTTATTTTTTTGCCGATTTATATAATTATTTATTTTTTATATTTAAAATTTTGTTTTTACATTAATTATAATATGTATATTTATTTATATAAATTTATGTATTTTATAAATAAAATATTAATTATTTATATTAATATATTAATGGAGTTGTCCTACCCATTAATGAAAGAAAATGAAGTTTTCTTTTCAGTTTAAAAGTTATTTTTATGAGTAAATTAAAAAATTGATACCTAATAAAAATTTAATCCTTTTGAAAATTAATTTGATAAATTTAAAAGAACATTAAAATCTACTATTAATTAGTCTTATAAAATATAAAGTTAAAACATAACATTAAAAATTCTAATATTAATTCAGTAACTCAAAATAAATTCTACATTAATCATACTATATGCATAATATATATTAATTTAAATAATTTCTATAAATAAATGACGTACATAATATATAAATATTAACGCATTATGGGGTATCATAAATAAATATATTGATAAGTATAATAATTATAATAGTACAAAGCACGATAAAAAAAATAGTTAGTGTTTTCGGAAATATTTTAATAAAGTTATGTGATTTTTCAAAGTATACAGGTTACAATAATTATTAAGTAATAGTAGTATTTTTATCCTTATCATTTATGTATAAAAATTTAAAATTTTAATCAATTTATATATTTTATTTCTTTACATTTTGATTTAGTATTCGATTATATTTTACCCATTTTTTTAAAAACAAAATTAAGTATTAACTCACTCAAATTTATTTGTTGATACTCAATTTTTTTTGTTACGATCTAATTTTATTTTTATGAAATTTTTATTTTTTTTATAATAATATTATTAATATACACAGTTGCAACAAAAAGTTAGAATAGTTAAATTTTTTTATTTCCAACAAAAAGTTAGGCTGCTCTTTGCAAGAAGGATGTGTGGATTGTAAGAGAAAAAGGATTAGTACAGAATGATTTGATGCCTTTACAGACCAAAGAGCTGTTCTGCTATCCAAATTTGAAGAGGTTCAAATGCTTCCAAACATGTAGGATGATGAATACCTGTCTTAGTACTCTTGACTTCTCTAAGAATTAATTGTGTGAAATCGTGACTGAGCGATTGAGGGAACCTTTTCTATTAAAGTTCGATATAATAATGTTCAACCTCTTCTATAAGAATTAATTGTGTGAAATCGTGACTGAGCGATTGAGCGAACATTTTCTATTAAAGTACGATATAATAATGTTCAACCTCTTCTATTAAAATACGAGCTCTTGAAAATGTATAACCATCCCAACCCACGACCATATTCAACTCTTCTGTAACTATATTCTCGGTAACCAGCATATTCATTGCTTCGCATGCTTGACCTGCTACCATTGCCAATGGCCATAATATTATTCTTTTTTATCAATGGCCAATCCTACCCTTTCAGTAATATATATTTTTATTTTTTTATTATTGAATATCAACATTCATTTCCAGCAATATCAAATCAAGAAGCTACATTCATATTATATATTTATGATTTGATATAAAAAAAATCCATTATTTGAAGCACTCCAATTATTATGATACTATAAGGAATGCTAGTAGAAACTTTTTACTTTGCTGGATATTTGAGTTTTACTTGGATATTTATTTAAATTGATGTTATGGATTTTAGGCATGATGATGCGGTCAGAGATCGAATTGTTTGTTATTTTTACTTTTGCTATGGATATTTGAGTTTTATTTGGTCAGAGATCGAACTGTTTGTTATTTTTACTTTTGCTATGGATATTTGCGTTTTAATTGGATAATTGTCATGTTTTAATTGATGTTATGGATTTCATGTATGATGATGAGGTCAGAGATCGAATTGTTTGTTATTTTTACTTTTGCTATGAATATTTGCGTTTTACTTTATAATTGTTGACTATCGGATTCTAGGTGCTTGACCTGTTACTATTGCCATGGCGATAATATTATTCTTTTTTATCAATCGCCATTCCTACCCTTTCAACAATATATTTTTTTATTTTTTATTATTGAGTATAAACATTCATTTCCAACAAATGCATTGATATCAAGAAATCCATTATTTGAAGCCCTCAAATTATTATGATCCTATAAGGAATGCTAGTATAAACTTTTTGATCCCAACTATAATCGGACTCTATTTCAATTTTATCCCTATTCTGCAAAATATTTAAATTTGGAGTGTTTTAGTTGATCAAGTTACTAACCTAGTCCTAGTTTGTAAAATATGCAAAATAAGATAGTTTAATTTTCTAATTCTGCAGGTTTTGTGGTATAACGGTGTGATAGCACTAAAGCGCAAATGTAATGCAATTATAATCACTCATAGATCTCTTAGTAAAATCTAAACGGAAAATGTGACATTTTAAACAAATGAGGAGTATAGAATCTTCTATATCAACATCCCAAAAAAATTTAAGAGACATTGAATTAATAATAAAGTCTCACAGTTAGCTCAATAACACAGCCTTGAATCTAGATGATCCTATTGTGGACTGCAGCTCATTAACTATTTATTACTATTATTTTAAAAAAAAATAAATTTTAATAAATTTTAAAATTATATTATCTATAGAATGGACGATATAAATTTTTATACTTTTATATAAGATTTAATTTAATCTGATATATTATCTTAATATAAATATCAAATAAATAAATATATATATATATATATATATATATATATATAATATTTTAATTAATAATAGATCGACCATCTCAA
The DNA here is from genome assembly GCA_023678885.1 of Pogostemon cablin. Taxonomy (NCBI): domain Eukaryota; kingdom Viridiplantae; phylum Streptophyta; class Magnoliopsida; order Lamiales; family Lamiaceae; genus Pogostemon; species Pogostemon cablin. The sequence continues at coordinate 23,718,368 of CM042973.1, forward strand.
ATAAATATTGTTTAAAAAAAACTTTATTTTATACGAGTTAACTACTACATTTGATATATCAACCGTTTGAATATTATAGAATATTTAAATATAAAAAATGAAAACATAATCATATAAAATCAAAATTATAAATAAATTTATTTATACTAATATATATATATAATAATAATAATAATAATAATAAAGTAAATTTTTATTTTTATTTTTATTTTCAATTTTTTCTCCATCTTTTTAATTTTACTTTATTTAGAAACCATTCAATTTTAATTTAACCGACCCTATTCATGCCAATAATAAATTTTTTAATCTTTTAATTAACAATATACTTTTAGGGAATAAAAAAAAATAGAAAATGTGAAAACTTATTTGGGATGGAGAGTAGTATAATTTTATTATAATATTAATTTAAGTATTAAAAAATATAAATATATAAAATAAATTAATATTAAATAGATTCAGTAACCCACGTGTATCTATAAATAAATTTGGGATGGGACGTGTATTATAATGGATGTTTTAATGGGACGAGTATGGAAACAAGAAGTTAATATTTAAACAAAGACAAGGATCTTTGGATGTTCTGTTACATTTGGTGTTACATATTCTATTACACATATTAGATGAGTGACACGTGTATGAGGAAGAAAATACAATCATTGCCCCTATGGTTTAAACTTTCCTTTCACGTTATATGTTTACTCAAACCATATGTGTCAATCATTCAACGATTTGCAACAGGAGATATAACACCAAAATATAATAAGAGAATTGAAACGAAATACGAGTATTCATAAATAAACATTTTCCGTAAATGTTGTCATCGTAAGTGCAAACTAAAATTGATGTTATAAAAAAATATATATATACGTATTATACTATTTAATTAATACTCTCTTCGTCCCGTTTCATTGTTTACATTTGTAATATTTTAATAGTTAGTGGATGGAAAGATATAATATTTAATGTAAAATGGGTAGGTGTATTAGTGTTGGATGATATATTAATTGTTTTAGGTGGGTCCCATATTCAAAAAGGAAAACGTAAACATTGAAATGAGACGCGCAAAATAGAAACGTAAATATTAAAATGGGACGGAGGGAGTAACTAATAAAATTACGTTATATCAAAAAAAAAAATTTATGAGATGCTCTATTGTAAGACGGGTATTATATGAGATGAACTGAGAAACAGGTCAACCCATAAAGTATAACGGTTATATAAGTAAAGTACACTCCCTTGAAAGACGGATATATGTGAGATGGATTATGAAACTGGTTGACCCGTAAAGTATAATTGCTATACAGGTAAAACACGTTTATTAAAAAAAATATAGTTAAAGTATATTTGTAGTGATTATCCTATAATACTTTAAAAACATACTTAAATTCATATTCATCATATTTTAGAAAACATACTTTAACTACAAATTAATATACTTTGTCTATATAATTGTAATACTTTAACAATGGATCAACCCGTCTCACAAAAAACTTTGTCTACAGTAACATTTATTTATCTAATATTTGGTCATTAATTTAATTTTTTTAATTAAATTTTAGAGTCCAATCGTGGCCTTTTAATAGATAAAACACACAAAATATATTTTCATGTGATCCACATATAACACTAATACAATTACCCACTAAATATTAAAATAATATTTCCTCCGTCCCATGACAAGATATACATTTCGTCATTTTAATTCACACCAAATGTATATATTTCTTTTTTAAATCACATGAGACCCACATATATAACTAATACAATTATTACATGAGACCCACACACTCCATTAATACAATTACTCACTACACATTAAATTATAATACTCTTTAATCCACATGCAAAAAGTAAATGTGCACCTCTTTCACGGATAAACTACCGTTAAAATATTATATATCTTAATTTTCGTGCCATCTATAACATAAATTGTGAGACAAAAGAAGTGAGTATATTTTTTGCAATTGAAATCCTAAACTCGCTGTCATCCCGGACGAAATTTAGGATTCTATTGAGTCGTTGATGGACTAAATTTATTATTTTGTTCGAGCAGTCTAGGCCAAATATAATTCAAATTTTCGATTATCATCGGTTGATAAATTTTGTATTTTGTTTAAGATTATTTTTAGTCTTTTACATAATTAGTATTTTTATAAATATAATATGATGGATGTAATCGGTAAAACTTAAAACTATACTCCCTCCGTCCCATAAACAAATTCTCACTTTCTATTTTTGTCCGTCCCATAAACAAGTTCACACCCCCAAATAAGGAAATACACATAAATCAATAACCCCACAATACACTTTAATTTCAAAATTGTCACCCCTTTACAACTCACAAAACTTACTTTATAATTTATTTATTGTCTAAAAATACCAAACTACCCCCAAAAAGCCATTTTTTCTTAAACTACGTATCTACAGTAACTGTGAACTTCCTTATGGGACGGAGGGAGTATATGTAAATGGTCGGAGCCTAAGGAAAAAAAAAACTAAATTTTAAAGATCTTAACTTCAAATTCAAATTAGAATATTTGAATTTGAATACCAAATTAAATACTCCCTCCGTCCCACGGCAAGGGTAGTTTTTGCTTTTTGGCACGTGGATTAATGAGTATTATTATTTAATGTATAGTGAGTAGTTGTATTAGTGGGAATATGGGCCCCATGTTTTTATTGTATTAGAGGGGATGAGTGAGTCCCATGTGTGTAAAAAAGGAAAGAGGAACCTTTGGGTGAGACGACCAAAATGAAAAAAAGAGACCCTTGCTGTGGGACGGAGGGAGTAAAATATTGTTTATTAATACCAAAGGAGTATTGTTTATTTTATAATATAATATAATACTAACTCCAAAGCTTTTCTGCATAACTCACTCCAACAACGAATCCAGCAAATCTACAAACTAGCTGTTGAATTATTCTATTTGTTTTATTCTTTCTTTTTCAGCGTTGCTGTATTTTTTAAAATAAATATTTACTATCAACTACTAACTAACAAAATGAAATATTATTTAGTATATTTTTAAAATTTCATTTTCTATATTGCAAAGTTTCCATTATCATTTCTATTATATTTTCTAAATTATGGAGTATTTTCATTAAGTCGGAATATTTATATAAAATTTCATATTATGTGTACTTGGGCGTACTGAATATATAAAATAGTTTTATAAAATAATATATACCTCATCCTACAAAATCTTTCGTATTTTCTTAATTTGTCTTGTTCCACAAAACAATTTACACTTCAAAAAAGGAAATATCACTTTATTCAACAACCTCAAAAGTTACTTTAATTTCAAATTTAAACTATTTTTTCACGCACATACAATTACTTTATACAGTACATTTTTATTACCTAAAAATACTAAAATACTATTTAAAGTCAATAATTTGTTGGTCAAAAAGTGTAATTTTTCTTAAATAATGAAATAATAAAAGTGAAGCATTTTGTGGGACGAATGGAGATTTTTTTTTTCATATTCAACTGTTTATAAAGAAATGTTTTTTTTAAAAATACACTAAAAATTCCCAAACACACTATATAATTTTTTATTTATTAATATATAATGTTTTAATTAATAAAATAGTATTTTATAATAAAATTTATTGGGCCTTAAATATTTGCTAAAAATTAAAAAATTTATAAACTAATTGCACGTATCCGGGTTTAATCTAAGTCCATTAATAAAATATAAGGCTAGTGTGATATATAATGTTGAGGAGTGATGTATTATAATATTCCAAACTAATACTCTACTCTTTTAGTTCGCTATAAAGAGATTATTTTGTCTATTTTGAACGTCCTTAAAGGGTTATATTTTTTTTATACACGTGAGACTCATATACACTATTAATACAATTAAAATATAAGTCTACATATCCATTAATACAATTATCTACTACATATTAAAACTTAAAAAAAATTTACTATACATTAAATAATAATATTTTTTAATCCGTGTAAAAAAAACAAATATACCTTTCTAAACCGAAGCCTCCGGAGGGAGGATTTAATTAAAATTGAGAGACTTTCTTGTGAGACAGATTTTTTGTAAGACAGTTGTGAGACGGGTTGACCCATTATTAAAGTATGCTTATCATATAGATAAAATATGCTTATTTGTAATTAAAGTATGTCAATAATTAATCATATTATAACATCCTAAAATCATACTTTAATTCATCATCCATCGTACTTTACAAAACATACTTTAACAATCATTAAATATACTTTATCTATATAATAGACATACTTTAACACGTGTCACCAACAGTGTCACATAAGGAGAGTCTCACAAGATACCACTCATTCTTTTAGCATCTCATTTACTATTTCTTGTCTCACTTATTAACTTTTGTGAAACAAACATTCTTTCAATACAATTCCTTCATTCTACTAAAAGATCTCCATTTACTATTTTGGATGTTCCATTTAAAAGTTTCACTTTTCCTTTTTTAGTAAAAACGCCCAAATATGGTCATCACTCACTATTAATAAAATTATACATTATACATAAAATGATAAAATAATACTCCGTAATATTTTTTTAATTCATGTGTAAAAAAATAAATTGGAACCCATGTGCGCAGCAAAAGTAGTATGTTTCACTTGCATTGGATATTTTGCTAGTACTAAAGATTCCTATTTAAGGTAAGAAGTTTATTTAAACTCGAGGATTTTATATAAATACATTAATTCAATAAATAATTAAAATTATTTGCATGTACAAAAAACAACATAACTTACAAAATAATAAAATAATTCCTATTTTCATGTTATATCACATACTCCACTATATAAATTTCTAACGTGTAAACCTAATGAATTAAAAAATAAAATAAAATAAATTAATCAAGCATTTATGAAGACATAAATAGTGGCCAATTAGAGATGGAAATGAGTTGTGGATGCTTTGCTTTGTAGCTATCTAATCTAATCCAAAAGGATTAAGCCAAAAAAAAGCAAAGAACAACACTCTAAATTACGATATCTGATTCCCAAATCTTTATAAATTATTCTATTACTACTAATAATTAACATATTACTAAACTGCAAAACTAATTAGCAAAATTAAATATTAAAAAAAAAAAGTGGCACTTCCTGGTTTAATTTGGGCTTTATATTTCACCTACAAACGTCCTCTCTTTTATCCCATAATTAAACTCCTTCAATCCACCTGCAATTTAAGCCTCAAAACACTTAATTAATAAGCTCATTTATTTCATCACATAATTAATAAATTCATTTTTTTTTCTTTTTTCTAAAATTGAAAAAGAATTGGATAAGTTCAACTTTTGTGATAATTGAAGAGCCAACAAACATAGCCCACATCATTAAATTAAACCTGGAATCCAAAAGGGTTATTCACATTTGAGTTTTAATTTAATTGATTGATTGCAGAGAGAGTGAGGGTAAAAAGTACACAAAAATGAAATAAAATTGCCTCATATTTCAAATCTCCACTACAAATATTATTTTAGTATTTTATCCATTATTATTTAATTAATTAAGAAAAATAAAAAAGCAGAAACAGAGGGAAAGTTTTTCTAATTTTATTTTACTTTAATTCGAAAAAGCCGGCAATCCTAATATCCTATGAACTCCTGCGCCGTGTTTGTCTAAAGTGAAAATTAATTAAATTAAATAAAATCAAACTAGAGAGAGAGAGAGGATAGAGAGAGTACTGACTGTTGATTCTGGAGTTGCAATCGGGTGGATCTTCGAAGAGAGAGAGAGAAAGTTGTTTGTGAGCGAGTCCGATATCAATGAGTATGAGGCCGGAGGTAGGATCGTCTACGACGATGTCTTTAACGGGGAGCCAGAGGAAGAGCTCCTCCTGCGAGAGGCCTTCGACGCCGGTGAGGCTGCCGTAGGTGAGATTAGCGCGGAGCTCGCTGTCGTAGAGCGCCATGGTGTCGAATTTGGTGAGGCACGGGCCGTAGAGGGAGACCTGGAGGAGGCCCGAGCCCGAGAAGTTGTACGATTTGACCTCCTTGGGGAGGAGGCCCGGCGGTAGCCCCATGGATTTGAGGAGATCGTGGATGGAGGAGGAGTTGCAGAGTGAGAAGAGGAAGAGGAAGGGCAGTAGGAATTTCGGGTGGGGAATTAGTGAGAAAGCCATGAGAGAAAACGTGAGGTGAGAGAGAGAGAGGGGGGGAAGGGGGAGATTTATGGAGTTAGAAGAGTTGTTAGATTGGCATGAGATGTGGAGGGAGCTGGGAGACTGGTTAAAATGGGGGAATTTTTCCTCTTTACCTTTTTGCCCTTCCATCTCTTGTTCATTTTCATTTGGTGGGACCAATGTCTTCATTGGCTATTTGCTGCCAACCAATCCAATCATCTATTTTCCTTTTAGATTATTTATTTAGTATTTTCCATAATTTAATTAAATTTTATATATATTTTTTGTCCATCAAAATAAATTTTACTTTCTAAAAATAAATTTAAAATTTGCTTTTCTAATGTTCATATTTGCACTATAAACAGTAATTTGAGACGAATGAAATACTCTCTTTGTGCACTTCTAAGGTGTCCATTTTACTATTTTTGGCGTCTGGTTCAAATGTATCAATTTCCCCTATTTATTAAAAAAGTACTACACAATATAGCTCACCACTTCCCTCTAATACAACTACTCACTTTACATATAATAATAATCCCCAGGGCAGGGGCAGTGGGGGCCCCTAATAGTGGGGTACATTATTTATAATACTCCTTAATTCACGTGCAAAAAGCAAACGAATACCTTAGAACCGGACTGATGGAGTATATTATTGTACTTCAATATTTAAATAACAAAAATGAAATGATATTACCAATTTAAGTAAAAGTTTTCTACTAAATTTTTCTTTGGATTTTTTTTATAATCTATTTTAACTTTAGAATTTATGTATTTACCTTTAATGTTTGGTTTGGGGTTTGAAAATCATGCATAGTGTGTTCTATGTTTGTTTTGAGTAGGGTAGATTTTAATTTTATGTCAAATCAATGTATTAATTTATTTAAAAAGTTAAATGAGAGAGGAGGGATAAAGAGAAAAAGTGTATTAATTGAAGAGAGAGAATGTAGTAAGTATATATAGGGGTGGTTTTTAAAATTTGAATTTGGATTTTGAAAACCAAAACCTGAGTTTGAAAACCGTAAACAACACTGCCTTAAATATACTTAATTTGAAAGTATAGTTAAAAATGGTAAGCAAGCTCCCCTTAGTGTCATTTTTAAAATATTATTGCAAGCAAATAAAATTACCGTTTTAATTAAATGATTCTACATGGAATTTCATAATCTATGTTTGCACATTTAATTTATTGAGACATATAGTAAAGCTGCGACTTATATCATAATAATATTTTTCGCTCTCTTAAGAGAAACGCATCGAACTGATCACGCATAAATGTGAAGCAAACTAATCAATTGAAGGTTAAAATCAAATGGAGCAAGAAATTCTGATGTATGGGAAAAATAATAAATAATATAACAATATTATTTTGTGCGATTTAAAAAAAAATAAAAGGTATGTTAATTAGAGTTTAGAGGTAAATATTTGTGTAAACCGAATTCATCTCATACTATAATTGATCATAATTAACATGAAAAAAAAATTTAGAGTGATGAACAATTACACTTTTGAATGAAAGTTTTTACTACTCTTCAAATTTTAATACATTGTAATTTTCTATATTCTTGTTGAGAAAAGTAGTATTATTTTTCAATCAAGAAAGCAATAATCACATCTCTAAACAATAATGTTGTAAAATGAAGATGCATGATGAACTGGGTTTACATGTGATATTTCTTAATTATATATTATTATATCGACGCCCACAAAAAAAATTATATTTTATATTTTCTCTGTTCTGGGTATTTTTACCCAATTGTACATGCACGAAAATTAAGAAACATTGTTTTTAATATATAATATGAGAAAAAGTAGGGATAAATTGATGATTTTGAGAGGAAAAGTAAATAAAGTTGTTGAGAATGATGAATAAAGTGTAAACAGGTAAATAATTATTGGAATTTTTGAATAAAGTGTAAAAAGTAGGTATGATGTAGAGTGTATTTTTACCATTTGGGAAATGAGTAAAAATACGTGGGACACCTCAAAATAAAAAGTGTGTAAAAATACGTGGGATGGAGGAGGTAATTTATATGAGAAATTTTATATAAATAAATAAACATTGCATGAGCAACATGATCATAATTGTCAACCAAGATATAAATGATCAATATATGTTTTCATGAATTACTAATGAAATAATATATTGCTAAAACATCTCATTATAATAAACACGCGTGTACAAACTTTTAAGATTGGACAAATAGATTGTTGAGTAGTGTACAAGGATTGAAATTGAATTCAGTTGCAAGTAAATAGACATGTGCCCACCTTGTAAATTAATTGATTTTTGATTTGATAGTTAACCTCATGAAACATTGCCAACACTCCACTACCAATAAAACACACTTCCAATCTATACTTCATTACAAGTAACCATGCTGGTTATGAAATCCAACTGGGCCTTGCACAATTTTTATCAATCTCAAACTCAAAATATATATTAAATACGATCAACAACTGAAGGGTATCTCTGTATAAATAGTAGAATGTTGGATTAAAATGGTGTCCTTATGACTACACATTGGTTTAATAAAGGGTTAATCGCAAAAAAAAATTCACGAATTTTACTGCTATTGCAAATTAATTCTCACTTTTAAAAATTACAAAAAAAAACCATCACCTTTAAGGATTGTTGCAAAACGCACAAAAAAATCATACTTTTAGTCACAAATTGAGTTTATTTTTAACAATACTTAAAGGTGGTGGTTTTTTTTTTTTTTTGCAATTTCTCAAAAGTGAGGATTAATATGCAATAGATGTAAAGTTCATGGGTTTTTTTTTTTTTTTTGCAATTAACCCTTTAATAAATACGTCACACGATGAAAGAAAGAGAGAAAAAAAAAATAGAAGACGGCCATTTATTTACCACCAAAACGAATTGTAAAATACTTAGGTTCATGTTTGAAATAGATATATCAATGATAATAATGTGTGTGTGTGTTTTATGGCAAACTTTGATGTGTTTTCTTTGTGAGCATTGTGTGTGTATGTATGTTTTTCACATTTTATGTGGATACATGCATATTGTGTGTTTGTCTTGTTGTATCTTAAATTGAGCATGTTTTCAACGATATATGTGAATGACGATAATATATTGTTCCTCTTAAGTACATGGATTATAATTTAATACGCAATATCGTACGTATTTTATCAACGAAGTAACACAAATGATATTATTTCAAAATATCACATGACATTTGAATCCTTCAAAATCATAGATGAATTCCATCCTCAAAACACACTAGAAAATAGGAATTCTATTATTATTATTTTTATATACCACATAATTTTATGTATTGTTTCGATTATTGGTACGTATGACTAATTCGTTTTAGAAAAGTGATAAATCTAAAATTGCCATCTATTTTATTTTATATTTGAGTGATTGTTCAACAAAAAAATGATACTAAGTAGTATTCCAAGCCATTTCAATCTTTATAATGTTTTTTTCAGGAAATTAAAAAATACAGTATTTTAATTTATAATAGAATGAGATATAGTATAATATTTTATATATAGTAATAAATAATTGTATTATAGCTATGTGAATCCTATAAAGATTATTAACTATTTTGTGTATGGTGTCACTCTTATCTACTAAAAAGAAAAATGTAAACATTAAAGTGATTGACTCAAATTGAAAATATGTAAAAATTGTAATGACATGAAGGGAAATGATGTTACAATTGCTTATGGGAGATTAAGTTAATAATTGTTCATGAAATAATTCACTAATCACTATCACTTTTCATTAATTAAAATATTATCATTTATCATCCGTTTCATAGAAGTCTCCTCATTATACAATGATGCATAAGTGGATAAAAATATTTTTGTCCCGTAACTTTGTCCAAATCCAATTTTGTTAAAAAAAGATTAACTTTATTAATTTGATACCAAACAGTACTGCCTCCGTTCGTTAAAACATTTACTCTGTTTTTTTACACGGATTGAAGAATATAGTATCTCAATGTGTATTGTGGTTAGAGATATAATATTTTAATTTATAATGGGTAATTATATACTTGTATTAGTATAGTGTTGTGGGTCCCATGAAGTATTTAAATATTGTGTGTGTCCTTCATTTACTATAAAGAGAAACTTAAACCTATAAATGAGATATTAAAAATGAGAATGTGTAAACGTTATGGTGTTATAGTGGGACAGAGGACGCACAAATTTTATACCGTAATCTCGGTTCACAGGATACTAACTCTTAAAAATTCTGCATTTAAATTAAAATTACTTCCAAAAAAAATAAACAAAATTCATAAATCTTCCCAACCTCATCCTTTTCCCACCAAGTTATCAAACTCCTCTGCCGCCTTCCAAATCCAAACCTGAGCCCATCACCCCCTTCTCATCCTTCATTATTTGATTTCTTCTAAATTAAAATCCTAAATTCCATGACTTATCATTTTTTACAGGTTATATAGGTTTGAAGATGAGGGAGAAAGTGGTGGATGTATAATGGTGGTAAGGATTTTTTCTCCTTCAACTTACCCATTCCTAACTCCGTACTAAAGATATTGACGAACTCCCTTCATTTCAGGCAAAAATCCTCATTTTCTTTTTGTGCGTAAATTAAAAAGTATTATTGTATTATATGTAGTGGATAGTTGTATCAATAGCGAGTGGTGTGTTATATGTGAGACCTTTTACTAAAAGAATAAAATAGAAACCTTTGAGTGGGACCCAATATAATAAAATGAGGACATTTTAGTGGGATGTAGAGAGTACTTTTGAGTTGTTCCACATAAATTGATTTTTTTTTTAAGAATATGAACCCACACAAAAAATAATTAATTTATTCACATGAGCCCAATCACATATGCCCAAACAAAACAAACCATTAATACAAGTTATACAACTACCCATTACACAGTTAAAATAGTATTACTCTTGAACTCGCATACATTAAATTATTACTCCCTCCGTCCCCTTGATACGTATTCATTTTGCCATTTTGGTCCGTCCCAATACGAAATATCCATTTCCTTTTTTGAATTGATGTGACACACAAGGGACCCACACTCAACACTAATACAACTACCCACTACACATAAAAATATTATTTCTCTCACCTCATTACACATTAAATTATTATACTCCTTAATTCACGTGAATAAAGTAAATGGATACATATTAGAGGGACGGAGGAAGTATATTCCTTAATCTCCATGGAAAAAAGTGTCAATATTTCGGAAATTGAGAGAGTAAAAAATTCAAATTGAATTTGATTATCAACCTGGCATTAATATTGAACCCAATAAATCCAGACCGATACATTGCCCGAAATCGCCAAATTAAAGCAAAATGTGCTAATCACATGCTAATTTAGTGATTTAGGCAACATTGGTGCAAATTTTACTAAATTAAAAAAAAAGGGAAAAAAATTAAATCTGGTCAAAATTATGGAATGTAATTAGTTTTAACTTATAATCCATACATAAGTATTTGTCTAGTGCTGTTAATGACAAGATTACAGTAGGAATTTCAGTCATTTTATAAAAAGTAAAAATTTCGGAGGGGGCAGAATTGGACGGTGGAAAGTAAAATCACAGGGACTCGTCTGAAAGGAAAAGAACAAGATGTAACTGCCCCGTGACATTATTCAAAGACATCATGAGGGCACAAACGTCATTCTAACATGCCTGCAGCCTGAAACTCAACAAAGATTTTACTTCAGACCCTTTTTGACCAAATGAGCTACTATAATACAAATAATTAAAAATTAGTATTAAGATTAAATAAAACCCCATTTTCTCATATTAATTTAATTACTCCTCCATAAGAAAATATTTACATCTTACATTTTGGTTGCTCTAGCAGAAGTTTTTTTTTAATTTCCGAAAGACAACATTATTCGTAACAAATTAATCTTTTAATATACTTTTATTTATTTTGAAAAATAGCATTCCAAGGTAACATACATACATACATAATATAATTTCACTTTATTTATTCCTAAAACATATCAAAATTATTTTTGAAAGAATGTTCTTTCACGAGAAAAATAAAATAAAATAGAAACTCGCGTGATGAGGGGTTGAGACGAGTGCTGAGATTTAGATGTGGGCACGTTGCTTAGAAATTCATCATTCCACATATGTTATTCCATCTTTCTTGAAGGAAATTTGGTATTTTAGAATGTTAGTAAACAACTAACTGTGCTCGATTAAGTTGTGAATTTGGATATTGTATAATAGCATCTATTGTTTCAAAATTAATTTGGATAACCATTTTGCTCCATGATTTTGGTGTCGAGTTGTCTTCACCTCTTACACTTTTTTGTGATAATAATAGTACTATTTTCATTAGCCAGAATCCAGTGACGCATAAACGAGCAAAACATATGAATTTGGATTATCATTTTATAAGAGAACTGGTTACATCTAGACAACTATACAATAAACCCGTTCCTTCTTCCATACAGATTGCATACATCTTCACCATGAGTCTCTCTCGTTCTTAGTTCATTCTTTTGCCCAATGATTCGATTTGCAAATTTTTATTAAAATAGATTTTTTATTTTATTTTATTATTAGTATGCAAATTCTCATATATTTAGACTCATCTGTAATTGAAATAAAGCTTGTGATTATTGCAGCAATTAACCCTTTTAAAGTCATACATAATTTTTAAAATTTTAATTATTACTCACACCATCCCGGGCAAAGGTCTTTATAAAGAGTATTATTATTTTATGTTTAGTGGGTAGTTGTATTAGTAGTGAGTGGTGGATCATATGTGGGTCTTTTCACTAAAAATGGAAAATAAAGACATTTGAGTGAGACAGAATTATTTTTATATAAAATTTTTTCATGTCTTATCCGTGTGGTAGACATCTTTATGTTAAATGGTCTCTATACACCATAAAAAAACTGTTTTTAAACAACAGAATATTTTGTTGTTAAAAGTCTTAATTCTATTGTTAAATTCGCTTATCAACGGATTAGCAACGAAATCTGTTAGTAAAATTCTGTTGGTAAAGTGGTGGTTGGTAAATTTTTAGCAACAAATCAATTCGGTTGGCAAATAATTTCGTTGGTAATCCGTTGCTAATAATTCCGTTGGTAATTTATATATATAATGATTATCTTGGTAATCCGTTGGTAATTACCAACGCATTGAATTTCGTTGCTAAAATAGAGAATAAATGACACTCCATTGCTAAAACAAAAATGTCATTTTTGTTGCTAATCCATTGTTAATTACCAACGGATTGAATTCCGTTGCTAAATTTAATTGTTAAAAAAATAGTACTTTTTTTGTGGTGATAAGTGTTTAAAAAGAAAAAAAAACAACTCCACACACCATTATACCAGATATCACGAATTACTAAACAAATTTTAGTGACAATTATACGGCCAGGCAGATTTATTCAAGAAAATATCAATTTTGGTCTTCTATCTTTTTCAAAATTCAATTTTAGTTTTGTAATTTTTGGTATTTTCAATTTTAGTCATTTTAATTTCAATTTTGGTCCTGTAACTTTTAAATTTTCAATTTTAATCCTATAAGTTTCAAATTTAGTCCTGTATCTTTTTAAATTATCAAAATTAGTCATGTATCTTTTGAAATATGATATAATTTATAATAGGACTAATTTTGAAAATTAAAAAAGATACAGAATTTAATTTGAAACTTATAGGACTAAAATTGAAATTTTAAAAGTTACAGGACCAAAATTAAAACTAAAATGACTAAAATTGAAAATACCAAAAGTTACCGAACTAAAATTGAATTTTAAAAAAGATATAAGACCAAAATTGATATTTTCTCGCTTTATTCCCTTAAATTATGGATAGCCTTGATAATGACCGAATAAAAAAAAATTAGATATTGCGCGTCAAAATATACCCATAATTAATCACTATATGATCCAGAGTACATAATTTAGAATTGAAAAAAAAAAACATCCGTATGTGCACTGACGCGTGACAAATGTATTACTCCCTCCATCTCATTGAAACGTGGGCGTTTGCTTTTTACACGTTGATTAAGGAGTATAATATTTTAATGTGTAGTGAGGTGAGCAAAATAATACTCCCTCCGTCCCGGAGAAGTTGGTATATATTTTTTTGGCACGGAGATTAAGGAGTATAATAATTTAATGTAAAGTGAAGTAAAGTAAAGTGAGAGAAATAATATTTAATGTATAGTGGGTATTTGTATTAGAGGTGATATGTGGGGCTCATGAGAATAGATTAATTATTTTTGTGTGTCAACTTTAGTGGGACAAACCAAAAAGGAAAGTGTGTCAACTTTTATGGGACGGAGGGAGTATATTAATATAAAGTGAGTAGGTGTATTAGTATGATATGTGGGCCCATAGAAATATAAGTAATTAATGGAGTCTGTGTGGTCCTCTTTACCAAAAAAAAAAGGAAATGCACACTTTATATATTGAGACGGATCAAAATAAAACGTGTATGTTTTAATGGGACGAAGGGAGTACTTTTTTATATATAATTTTTCATTAAAAAAAAACTAATATTTTTTTTTTGCGCTGAGTTTACACTAATAAATGTATACTATAAGGCTAATTCTCCCGTGCACCTGAGTGCACCTTAGGATATGGTGTACCCACTTTAAAAAACGTATACAATTATGAACGAAAATATATACATTTATGAACAAAAATATATACACTTTAGTTTTGTTAGTTTTTTTAATGAAAAATTGAGTGTAAAAAAGCATACAATTATTAAGAAACATGTATACACTATTGAATAAAAAGTTATACACATATGAGTGCTAATTTTTTTAATGAAAAATTAAATATAAAAAAGTATACAATTATTAAGAAACATATATATAATATTAAATAAAAAGTTATACATATGGGTGCGCGCTTGCATCTGGGTGTACTATCAACTCAAGTTCTAATTCATTAGTGTCTACGCCAATATACTCCCTCCGTCTCATGCAAAGGGTTGTTTTTGTTTTTTGCACGTGAATTAAAGAATATTATTATTTAATGTGTAGTGGGTAGTTGTATTGGTGGGAGTGTGACCCATATTTTAATTTTACTAATGGGTGTGTGTGTTCCATTTATATAAAAAAGGAAATAAAACTCTTTTGGTATAATTAAAATAGAAAAAAAAAAATTTAAGTGGGATAGAGGGAGTATTATTATTCATTAGTAATTAGTACTCTATATAGATTTTTTATTTTAAATATGAATCACAAATTTAAATTCGAACACTCGGCAGGATTCATAAGAGAATTTGCCTATAATTTTTTTATATGTTCGTGGTCCCACAAGTTTTTTAATTTAAATTTAGGTTTTAAATCAATCTTATACTATTAAATTTTAACATTTTTAATACACACAAGGAAAATGAACGCACGTATAATAAGAAGAGAGAACGCATGTTTAGTTGGGTGGAGCTAGTTAAATCAAGGTGTATGGTGAATTTTTTAATTATTAGTAAATTTTCTTTATTTATGAGTTTTAAAAGATAATTATAAGAATAAATATTAAATTTTATAATAAAAAAATAATCGATTAGAGTGCGAAATGAATCCCCTTTTTAATCTTATCTTATCTTAATCTTAATATATTAAAATTGGGAAGGTTTTGAGAAACTTTTTTTCCCATTTTATTCTTCCTTTATTTTGATAATAACCCTTTTAATATTATTAATTATATTAATAATTTTATTAATTTATTTTTCACTAATCATTCAAAGTTCACTTAATCTTCATTTACATCTTAAATTTATAATTCATGCAACTCTTTATTTCTAACTTAATATTCATGCAACTCTTTATTTCTAATTTAATACAATTGATCTTGAATTTAATAGAACTTTTGAATTTCCATATATCACCTATAAATATTAATTTAAAAGTTGTCAAGCCATTAGTCCTAATCAACACACTGGAAGATTTTATAAAGGTGGACTCTTCATCACTTACCCTTAATTCTCTATTATAAACTAAAGATGTATACATATGTTCCTTGCCGAATTGCAGATCATTACTTTCTTAATTATTTCGATTTTGTGAATGCACTTTGATGGAGTTTCTTCGAATTTTGTAGTGTTTATATAGTCAGGGTAAATTCTATATATCCCTATGATTTTTCTTTTTAATTAATTATGTATATCTCTTCTCTACCTTCTTACTTATCATGTTGGTTAGTATGAGATGCTTTATTTTCTGTTCAGCCAATAGTTGCCGGCTTTCCAACCTTATATTTGAGCAAGAGGCAAGAACCTTTGTTAAGGCAGCATATAAACGAAGAAAAAATAACATAACATAAGAATGTTATTTTTTAATTATGAGTTTACAACTAAGAATGAATAATATGAAAAAGTTAACTTACATAAATACCCACCTCTAAGTTGTAAAATATTACATTATGCTTATAAAGTTAATAAGGATAATATATATATATATATATATATATATATATATATATATATATATATATATATTTAAATTCCACACATATATTATATATTACTGAATTAATTAATTTCCCATTTAACATTCCATAAAATCTTTTATTATGATTATAATTATAATTATAATTATAGATAATAATAATTATTATTATTAAATATTTATTAATGTCTATATATGTATATTTAATTAATATTATTTCAAAATTTAAATTTGTTTAAGAAGAAAAAAAATATAATTATTATTTAAAAAAATTATTATTTCAAAATTTAAATTTGTTTAAGTAGAAAAAAAATAATTATTATGTAAAAAAAACTATATTTTTAAATATAATTTATCATGATACTTTTTCTATCCTTTAAAACATATTCATTTTATCATTTTATTCCGTCCCATTATAAAATAATATATATTTCCCTTTAGTCGACTTGAGTCCCACATCTAATAACAAAATTACAAAATGTTACTCAAAATAACATAACCTTTTAACTAAGCATTCTCTTTTGTTGTTATGATATGGAAAGATCCTAAGATTAAATGAGCGAGAAGGAAGTTCATGACGTTGTCTGTCAATTTAGAGAGATGAGATTCATTCGTTAGTGTTTTTATTTTAATTAAGATTGGGTGATTAGTAAGTTGATTATAATCAACTAATATTTGATTTATTATCAACTAAAAATATTCTTATAACCTAACTCTCATAACTATTAATTTATTATTTATATAAAATTAAAAAAGACGATATAACCATATAAAGTTAATAAAATTGATTAAAATGTGTTATTTTTAAAATAATGTGAGATAATTAGTGTTAAAGCTCAATGCAATGGAGAGAGTAAGAGCATCCCCACGAGACTCTTCAAAATTTGGAGAGTATTTTTATAAAATAAAGGGTAATTTTAATTTTAAGAGTCATATTTTTCTTATGTTTCAACACATTTTTTAAATTTTCTTTTCCAATGTTCATTAATTATATATTTTCTTTTTTATTGATTGTTTAAACTATTTCTATTGGATGAAAAAAAAAGTATAGAGAGTGGTTTCGACTTTTCAAATTCGAAAAGTCAAAATGATTCTTTAAATTGAATGTTAAAATAAAGATCGTGTTGAAACTTACTTTAAATGTAATTTCTCTTCAAAATATGAATAATTTTCTTTTTATATTAGCTCTTGAACATGCTCTAATATGTACCTGCAAATGGTCTTTACAATGAAAGTCAATTAATTTGGCCTATGTTTCATGAAGTATTTAATACAAGATTAAATTGTAAATGAAAATATATGGGGAAACAAAGAATCTTTCTTTGTATTCCATTAAGTTCGACAAACAATGAGGGTTACCCAATCAAATTTATCAGAATACAATTTTCTGTAAATTACGTTTTGTCATGATAATTAATAAAAGTCAAGGACAAACCATCTAAAATGTTATAGAGTATCTCCCAAAATATGTTTATTGTATGGACAATTGTATGTTGCATCGGATGAGTATAGTACCACGAGAAAATTGTATATAAAGAAGTTATGATCTAAAATCTAAAAAATTAGGATTTTCATAAATAATAATAATAATAATACTTTTTCGGTCTCTCAATACTTTTTACTCTTTTCATTTTGGATCGTTCCACAAAAATTTTCAACTCCCTAAAAAAGTAAAAAGTCAAAACGAGTTACCTTTCTCATAAATTTTATTTAAAAAAAATTACATACCCGCCTAATATATTTTATCATTTATTTTTTATAAAAAAATATCATAATACTTTTAAAAGTTATTACTTTTCTTAATATCTATGTCGGCAAAAACAGTAAAAATTATTGAAAGACAAAAATAATATCACAAAGTATGACGTGCATGCAACGTGCAACGCACGTTTAAATGTCTAGTATTTTAAAAAGGTTGTTTCTCAAACTCAAAGAATGAGAGTAAATTTGGTATGTTACCGTTTCACTTATTAAATTTAGTGATACGAATAAAACTTGATGCATTATATAAGATCTCTTTAAAAGATTATAGTAATTTTTTGAATAATTCGTGAACTTGCCAACGCGTTCGTAGAATCACATTTGACAATTTTCTGAATTTTAGTTTATTAGTGCATTTTAGGTATTTATTATTATTATTATTTTTTTAATTGTTTCATCCTCTCCAAAAATAACAAAACTACTCCCTCTCAATGGCGGAGCTACGTGGGGAAGTCCGGGCTCAAGCACTGGACTGCCCACCAAAAACCCGTTATATTATATGTAAATAATTTATATTTTTAAGTTTAGCCCAATCCAAAAATATTTTATACTTACCCAAATGAAGCTAAAAAATAAATATTTATTCACAAATTATATGTATTCCATGAACCCATTACAATAAAATTTAAAATCTAGTCCATTCTCTGTCCACTTTTGAGAAGATGATTCGTATATATATATTATTTTAATTATTATTACTCCATCCGTCCGCCCGAAAGGTCCACATTTTGTCATTTTGGGCGTCCGCACCAAAGGTCCACATTTCCCTTTTTAAATACATGAGACCCACACACATCACTAATATAATAAATTTATGGGATCCATACACCCCACTAATACAACTACCAACTACACCTTAAATAATAATACTCCTTAATCTACGTGCAAAAAACAAATGTCCACCTTTGTGGCGGACGGAAGGAATATTATTTTTATTTTCTTTAATAAACTTAGCCCACCCCAATTTGGTTTTCTAGATCCACCAGTGCTCCCTCTATTCTAATAATAATTTATACACACTTTCTTTATAAGTGGAAATAATTATTTTCTCAGGATGTAGATTAGTTGATCACTACAAATCTTTCTTCCTAGTATTGTTTTCAAGTTTACATTTATCAGTTCATGTGATTTAGAATGCTTGATCCTTTTTGTTTGTATTAACTCAACATAATCTATGAAACGCGATATTCTCGTGAAATCATACAATCTCATACCAATTTTTTTTTTTTTATATAATCTATTACCATGAAATTGACATTAAAAATCAAGTAAATGCAGTTACTATTGAATAGTTTTTTACAGTTTTATTAATTTGGGGCTTTAATTGATATTTAAATATTTCAGATATAGATTATAACATTTTCTTTTTTACGAATTTCAAATTAATAATTAATAAAAATCTAAAATTTAAAACTTCCAATTAAAATATATTCAAATAATTATATTTACTTATTTATTTTTTATTTAATATGCATAAGGAGTGATATTCAATTAATAAAAAATAATAATGATGCAGTAAATTATTTTATGAATAATGATTACTGTGCACTTGGTGCACCTGGACGATCTTAACCATTAGATTATAATATTTTAATTCGATCTCTACCATCAAATAAAATAAAATATTTGATTTTTTAAAAACAAAACTATCCACTCATCCTATTTTAACCCACTAACCGCAGATGGCCCGATGCACCGGGTGCACCGTAGAATCACACATAATTTTGGTATATATGAAAAATTATAACATTCAAAAGAAAAGTAATACTAATATATTTATTTAATTAAAAGTGATAATTAATTACGAAAACGGTCTCACCCTCACAACACCTCCCCTAAACTGTATTATCGAAGAAAATGAATTTAATATTACGCCCGCATGGGCAGCTCAATTGGTCAAGCAAGGAGACAGTTTGTACAATGACCAAGGATCGAATCCCACCCGCAGCGTGGGAGCAACCTCTTAATTAAGGGGGCTCCTTGTGTGGTGGGTTAAAAGGTCTAACCCTTGTTGGTCGGTTGAGTTACCATGATTAACCTCCTTCACATGCTGTCGGGCCGGCGCAGCGTGGGAGCAACCTCTTAATTAAGGGGGCTCCTTGTGTGGTGGGTTAAAAGGTCTAACCCTTGTTGGTCGGTTGAGTTACCATGATTAACCTCCTTCACATGCTGTCGGGCCGGCGTGCGGAGGCGCCTGGGGTGGGCGAACCACCTTTTTGTACAATGAATTTAATATTACAGTTCGACTAGGTTATTCGGATTCTTAAATTTAATGCTCCCTCAAGCTCTATTAATATTACAGTTCGACTAGGTTATTCGGATTCTTAAATTTAATGCTCCCTCAAGCTCTATTAATATTACAGTTCGACTAGGTTATTCGGATTCTTAAATTTAATGCTCCCTCAAGCTCTAATGTTTGGCATTAAATGAGTGAACGACCCATTATGGGCCCAACTGATGCTTTTGGGCTACCCATTCCAATTCCAAATGGAGATATTGGGCTCAAATGTATGAAAATTCCACATACTAGCCCAATAATCTTTTATACACATACCAATGGCTTCCTCCTTTAGTAAATCATTAGATACTGATCCAATTATCATATACTCCTATTAAACTTCAGGGTCATTGATAAATAAATATTATCTGCCAATTCATTTTTTTTTAATTTAGATAAAATCTTCTAATGATCAATGTTTGTTTTACGTTGTTTATTTTATTTTATTTTTTTTGGCAAAAACTTGCGTGCCACCGGGACTCACGGTGCCCCATGGGAACACAAGAATAATTGATGTGTCCCCGGGAACACAGAAGACCAACTCCATTTATTTATTTTATTGACTTTTAAAGGTAATATGATATTTTAGGTAATAAATTATGTATAAATCATGTTGTGTGTTAAAAAGTGACGATGATTTTAAAAATTAAAGCGTATTTTTAAAGTTTTGTATTGAGAGACTCTTTTCTTTTTTAATTTTGAATTTTATTGTGAGATGGACAAATAAGAAAATTGTAAGTTTAATCCTAGGATGGAGGGAATGTCTGTTAGTATAAAAACATGTGTTCTTTATTTTTTCGAAAAAAAAAATAATTTTCTTAGTTAAACATCAATACACTCCATATTTCAACATACACTATTTGTTAAAAATAATACCATTCATACCGTAGCATACAAGAGACCAAACTCTTAAAATTGAAGGACGCCTTCTTAAATGTTGAAAATTATACTCCATAATACTACTAAAAGAAAAAAAATTAAAACAGGCTAAACTTATTAATCATAAAAAGAAGTAAGCCCAACTCTTTGTTGCCCAAAAGAATTATCTAAAAGTAAACCCAATGGGCTCAATTGTGTCAAGTGTATATATATATACTCATATAGAAATGATAACGTATATTTAGTGAGTAACAATATTTTTAATTATAATTCTCAAAGGTGACAATACATTCACTAGATCTTTACATTAACATAAAATAAATACTTAATCTTAAGCATATATGTAGATGTAGAAATTAATATACTTTTATTTTATGATGTTTCATAATTAAAACCAACGAAGTAAAAGATGAGGGAATTCATATCAAGTAAAATTTTCTCCGATTGGAAAGATAAGTATTAGAAATTTACTATTAATTCCAACGAAAAAGTTTATACTATTAATAGAATAAAATAGTACTCCTATAGTCTCAATCAAAGATTGATGCTTTCTTTGTAAATTATGGCGAAATAAAAGGAGTATATGAATATAAAAAGTAAAATATTAAAAAATATAAAAAAACATAATTATATTCTAAAAATCAAACTAAACCCTATCAATAGACTAAAGTTCCGTGAAACAGTAACTCAGAAATAATTTTAATAGAATCGTATCACATCTTATGCATGGTAAATTGATAGTTATGCATATTTCAGGCCCCGAATTGATAGAAAAAATAATTCAGGTCCCAAATTAATAGTTTACCAATTTCTTAGGCCTTAGATTGATAAAATTCGACCGTCTCTTTTAAATAAATTCGGGTATACGTGTGCACACATGCGAGGGAGTAGTTGCATTAAAAGACATATGGAAATCTTGAAATGGGGATGTATGTATTGTGATGGAATTAAATGTAGGCATGAATATTGGTGGATGGAAGAAGTGGTGATAAAATGATGTGAACAGAAACGAACCAAGTTGACAAGTGATGAAAACAACAACACATTATGCCTCATTTAACATGAAAGTTACGTTACATATTCCATGAATGTCATCATATTTTTAATGCATGCATGCATGCTCATCCATGCATGTCATGTCATCTCATGCCATCCCATTCCCATGCCAATGCATTCATTCTCAAAAGCTAATTCTAACTAAATCTAATTAATGATCCTTGCATTCTCCCATCACTAAATTTATCACGTTTCTATTTTAATTGCCTTTTTTTAATCCACCATACGTTTAACTAATTTTTAAAGGAGTGGGGTGTGAGATTATATTGATATTTCATTTTCTTATTGATGCCATGTGTTAAAATTATTTTGTATGTTACTATTAAGTGTACCGTGGTTTTAATAATTAGTTGTAAGATATAGTTTTAATACTTGGTAAACATTAAATGTAAAGTAGGAAATGTTAAATGAATTATAATAAAATGTACTCCTCAAAATGTCATAGGAGTATTTAACAATCTCAAAATATTAAAAATATTTTAATTGAATTGTCATATTAACAAAATAAAAATTTAAAAATATTTGAACTGATTTTTTATATTTATAAGATAAAAGTACATAATATATAATAATAAAATTAAAATTATATTCTAAATATTAATATTAAAATTAAAATAAAAAATTAATTTATAGAAATTGAATAAAACATGCATGATCATGGTCTAAATATTAATACTAACTAAAAAGTAAATAAATAAATTATAGAAGTTAAATAAAACATGCTTGAACACACAGACCTTTTTATTTATTATTATTATTATTATTATTATTATTATTATTATTATTATTTTAATATTCTAGTAGTCGTTGCCAACTAATAATCTGAAAAACATTAGTCGGTGAGTCGGTTCTACTATCTTTGAACTACTTTAGTTATGATCTTTTGCATTGAATTAGATAATTAATTAATTCCATATGAAATGAATTATATTTAGGATTACTATAATACACATCATTTATAAATTTAAAGACTTCAATAAATAATTCATTTTGTTATCATAAATTAAATTGCTGCCATCTATATAAATGCAAAATCGTGATGTATTGAAATACATAATTGGTGAATGTGATTATTATGTTGTAGTACAAATGTCATTTAATTTGCTCATAATAATTAATTGGGCTCACACTAATACATTTTTAGTATGCAAAATGAACTACCTTAATTCAATTGATAAAGTGTAAATTGAAAAAAAATTCAAAACAAGTATAACAATAAGAATCAATATATTTTTATTTTCATTAACTCCTCTTACTACCCCTAATCAAGCAGAACTTTTAAGAAATTATTTTTCTTTAAAATAATGGTTAACTCTTATACGAGAACTAATTTTCAAAATTAAGATGGGTAGTATTTTTCAATACTTAATTACATGAAAAAATATATATTTTAAGAAGGAGGTTGTTGGATAAAATAACAAAAGCTGCAAAACTATAGTAAAATTGAGGTTAAAATGAAAAAAATAGTACCAAAAATGAAATGAAGTGAGAAATAAAACCACTTATAAAAGAACTCTATGTTTAACAATATCAACATAATTCAAACCATTGATAATTATTAATGGATTTTTTTTAACAATGAAATATCAACTAATTTATTCCATTTTTATTAACGGAATACAAATAGAATATTAGAATAAATTACCAACGAAATTGAATTTCTGTTGTTTAAAATTTACCAATCACCACTTACCGACATAAAATTACCAGAAATTTAATTGTTAATTCATTGGTAAAATTTAACAATAAAATTAAAATTTTTACTAATAAAATATTCTGCAAGTAAAGAGCCGTTAGTTTTATTTCTAGTAAAAAAATGAAATATAGGATTGTTGAAATGAAATGAGAAAAATAAAATAAAATATCTGATATAGAAATTTCTGTTCATCCCAGTGATATCTCCGCTGAGTCCACTCCACCACCCAAAAATAATAAAATAAAAAAAGAATATAGAAAAAAATAAAGAAGATAAAACTTGTTTTACAGAAAGACAGGGGCGTGGATCCATTACCTGTCGAGGGCACTCGCAGACAAAGATTGGGGCCGTTGATATGGGCCTGATGGGCCGGCCCGACAAGCTAAGACAGCTGGATATCCACACGTTTGTGGGCGGGTCAAAGCCACGACTGAGGAGGGCCACACGTGCTGGTGTCCACTTGTCTTGTCACGGCCACACACGTGTGAGGTGACTCACGGTCCTTTGTTGCAGCCCAGGAGATTATAAAAAGTTTATTGTCAAATATTACTCACTATTATGCATTTATTTTTCTCTAAACATGTCATGGAGGGATTCAATGCATTCTAATTACTCCTATTATTATTATTTTTATTTTTATTAATATTATTTTAATTCAAATGTCATATTTTATTCATCAATGTTTTTTTAGTGGTGGATTAAAGATGTGTTATAATTTTTATGAGTGAGTCTCTTGTGCGCCCGGGCACACGATTTTAGATTCGTGCCCCTTTGCAATTTCCGTGCCCCTGTACAATTTAAACTCCCTAGCAATACATATGTTTAAATAGAATAGGGAGGAAAAGTGTTGTGTTCACATGGGAACACAGACTGTGTCCCCGGGACGCATGAGCTTTTGCCTTTTTTTATTTTATTGGGTGTCCAATACAAAAAATTCTCATTTTCTTCTTTTAATAAAAGGGTCCCAAATATAACACATCACTTAATACTAATATAATTACTAACTACCCATAATAAAATAATAGTAATACTTTTTAATTCACGTGTAAAAAGTAAATGGAGATCAAAAGGGTAGTAAAAAATGTGACATAAAATCGGTTTTCTTTGGATCCCAAATCAATAATATTTTTTTTCTTTTAAGGCTTTTAATTTTTACTTATATACTCCCTCCGTCCAATTTTAAGGTATCCATTTACTTTTTGCACGAGAATTAAGGAGTATTATTATTATATGTAAAGTGAGTAGTTGTATTAGAGGGAATGGTGGGCCATATTATGTACTCCCTCCGTCCCAACTTCAACTTCACACTTTCCGTTTTGGTCCGTCCCAAATTCAACTTCACACTTCCATAAAAGGAAAAAACAACAAACTAATATCCCTCTAACATACTTTAATTTCAAATTTGCTATCACCTTTTTAACACACATAACATACTTTATCATTTATTTATTACCCAAAAATACCATACTACCCTCAAAAGTAAGTCAAAAAGTGACTTTTCTTAAACTCCGTATCTACAGTAAACGTGAACTTGAATTTGGGACGGAGGGAGTACTTTTTTACTAAATAGGGAAAATGAATACCTTAGAAGCGGACGACGGAGGGAGTATAAAGTTTCTCTTGTGACTTTAGATTGATAGGTTTATAAGTAATTACTCCCTCCGTCCCAAATTCAACTTTATGTTTACTGTAGATACAGAGTTTAAGAAAAATCACTTTTTGACTTACTTTTGGGGGTAGTATTATATTTTTGGGTAATAAATAAATGATAAAGTATTTTATGTGTGTTAAAAAGGTAATGACAAATTTGAAATTAAAGTATGTTAGAAGGATATTAGTTAGTTGTTTTTTCCTTTTATGAAAGTGTGAAATTGAATTTGGGACGGATCAAAATGGAAAGTGTGAAGTTGAAATTGAGACGGATGGAGTATTATTGTTCGAAATTAAAGTAAAATAACACTATTCATACTTTGATGAATATTTTTTAAATGCGAAAGTTTTCTATATGTTCATGCTTACGGAGTATACATTTGTATTTTATATATGGATTAAAAAAATATACTTATTTTAATTGATGGTGAGTAAGTTTTGGTTGTATTATTTTTATTACTTTGTTTATTATAATTTTAGTTAGAATGGATAACAAATTGTGTAACATTTTAATTATTTATGATCCAAAAAATGTAGTATTTTGTAGTGGGATAGGAAGAATACAATCTTTTTATCTCTATATATTTCAAATTCAAAAAATGTAGTAGTATTTTGTAGTGGGATAGGAAGAATACAATCTTTTTATCTCTATATATTTCAAATTCATTTTAATTCTACATGTATGTGTGCATGTATAAATTTGTTGTACAAAATAATAACTCCAAAATTTCATAAGCACATATTATTCTTGTTTGGGCATGGAGGAGAAAGGACAAATTTTTACCAGAAAAAATCTCAAAATTTACAAAATAAATAATCGGAGTAATGTGACATCAAATATTTTATAAATTCTTTAACAACTTGTGATATCCAAGGGTCGTACTAACATAATTTTAAAAAATATCTCAGACAAATTTTGCACTAATAATGGGATTGTGATCAAGAAATTACTGTTAATTTTATTCATATTTTGATGGTGGGCCTATAATAATATATTAAGAATGGTCATCCACCACTATTATCTTGCTTTTCATTTAGGTGAATTTTAAAAATTAAATAGTAACTGATATAAGGATAAATATTGATGGATCAAATTGATCCGATCAATTGAGTTTTTATGGTAAATTTTAAATAATAAAAAATGTTCAAAGACTAAATTACCCTTTTAACCTATAAGGTAGTATATTAATTAGAATTTAGGTAAGAATCTATTATATTAGTTGAACTAATGAGATGCATTAATTGTTTTATTTTTCTTATAAAATAATATTAATTATAATATAAATATTAAGGGTAGGTCTTGCGTGAGGCCGTCTCACGTGAGACAATTTTTCACATTTTAAAATAGTTATCACTTTCACTACAAAAGAATATTACTTTTTATTTATACTATAAATTGTTCATGAAATAGCATTATCACTTTTTATTAATTTATTATCACATTCCTTTACAAAAGTAATCACTTTCTGACCATCTCACGTAAGTCCTTATGTGAGACGGTCTCACACAAGTCTTTGCCTTATATTAATCTATATCTAATTTATTATTATTAATTAAACAAATTTATATATATATATATATATATATATATATATATATATATATATTAATATTTAAAATATGTATAGGTTTATAATTATTAGTAAATAATTATATTTATAATTTTAATAATTAAATTCTTCATTAGTTATATTTATATACTAATAACTACATACACTTTTTATATATATATATATATATATATATATATATATATATATATATATATATATATATATATATATATATATATATATATAACCTAGTGCAAATCCCATGTATTATGCAGATTTTAAAGTTATAATTTAAAAAAATATATAAATATACCGTCTATAAATAATTATAAATGTTAAATAATTAATTTAAAAAAATTCTGTATATTATTAAATATTTTTTTAGTTAATAATTAGTACTCCTAATAATTTATAAAAATTGAGAAATTAAAAGAAAATTTATAATTAAATTAGTAAGAAAAAAATAAAAAAAAGTGAATGACAATTAAAAAATTTATTAAAGAACTAAAAGAAAAAAATTTAATAAAATTAATATTTTTATTAATAAAAAATAAAAAATTATAATAAAATGTATTATATACATTAATCAAATTAAATAAAAATAAATATATATCTTTATCTACATTAAATTTTAATTAATAACTAAAATATACTAATAGACAATAATTATGGGGATTCAACATGAAATAAAAAATATAAACATTTAATTATGTATTTATCTTTATTAAATTATAATTAATAATTAAAATAATTGAGAAAAATTGTGGACATGACACCTCATCAAAATTAACCCATATATCTTATTTTATGTATTTTATTGTGAATATGCTACTATAAATAACTTTTATGAATATGATTTGTTGCAACCTTGTTAATCGTTATATTTTTATATATTTTATTTTAATATTACATGTATAATACTCCAAGTTTTATTTTTTATTTTTATATATTAATATTTATTATTATATCACTATTATATATCTAAAAATATTTAATTAATTATTTCAAGAAGATAATTATTTAAATATTATAATATATTGAGATCCAGTGAGCTGTTATATGAGCCGAGCGATCCCAAGAAATGGGTACTCGAGCTCGGGTCGAGTAATTATTGATCTGAGCTCGAGCTCGACTCGTTAAAGAAATGATCCTAAGAATGAGCTCGAATTCACTCGAGTAATTTTTAAGTCGAGTCGAGTTCGATTGGGCTCGTTAAGTAAAATGAGTTGAATTTACTAAAAAGGAAAAATTGAGACCTTTGAGTGTGACGCCTAATATAGTAAAATGAGCACCTTTAGGTGGGACGGAAAGAGTAGTAATTATATAAATTAATAATTTAACTAAAATATTTAATTAACATAAATATTATGTTCATAATAATAATAAAATATATTTAATTAATTTAATTTAAAATAAAGTATACTAATAAATTAGTGTAGCACGAGAGAAAATATATATATATATATATATATATATATATATATATATATATATATATATATATATATATATATATATATATATATATAGTCGTGAAAATATATTATACTATACATTTATTTTTGGTAAAGATTAATAGTAATAAGATTATTCTAATTCAGGAGTGGAAATAATATTAAGAGGTAAAGATTCCAATTAATCAATATATGACTACCTTAATTAATGGCCATAAAAATATAATCATCCATAATTTAATTGATAGCCATAATTTAATTGATAGATTGGCTTCGTAGTGGTACCACAAATGCCTTGGATGAACAAGTCGAAACTTCTCTTTCTTTCTCCTCTGTTACCATCCGTCCACGTACATGGAGAGAGTCATTGCATAGTTCATGGTGAAGAGATCTAAGTTTTTGACCTCCTGGTGTTTTGGCCTTTTTGGTTAGGAATTTGGATTGACTTCTGATACGAGATTTGCTCTCTCTCTAGTTAGCTTTCTATGGTGGTACATCTAGCTCCCTGCCCTGCACGTCTTATCTTTCATTCTAGCTATCGGGGAGTTCTTTTAGTCTTCAAGTGAAAGCAGTCTACAGTTGCCATTCCTGAAATAAGCTTGTAGAAGAGCTTAGCGCTTGCTGGTTGGCTACTCAATATCAGAGCAGAGCTGGAGAGAGAGCTCTTACTATAACTACCGTGAAACACAATCATCCATAATTTAATTTAATTTTTTTATTGTACGTATATAGTATATACATAAAAGAAAGAGTTATAAAATGGTGTTTTATAATATTGTAAGTTCATCCTGGTGATTTAATTTATCATGGATGATGTCATTGAAGGAACTCAAAATGAGGATAGAAGAAATCTTATGAACCAACTATTTAGTTAAAGCGATGAAGACAGCATGATGGAAAAAGAGGTGGGAAATCAGAATGATATTATAAATGAAAATGCAGAAGAAGAAATTGCTGATTTAAATTTTGGAGAAGGTCCAGGTGGTGCTAATTTTAATTTTGAAGAAGGTCCGACAATAGGTCAGTTATATTCTAGTATTGATGTGTTGTTTAATATTTACAAAGAACATGCAAGACTAAAGGGGTTCAGTGTTGCGAAAAAATCGACTAGTAAAGGGAATAGTGATTATTACATGTATCAGACAATTAGTTGTGACAGAGGGAGAAAGACAGATGCTAAAAAATCATCAAAAAGAATAAATTGTGAAGCAAAAACCAGTGCTATTTTTAAAGATAATGTTTGGATGGTTTCGAAAAGAGTAAATAATCATAATCATGAATTAGTTCCTAATATGACTAGATTAATGCCAAGTCATAGAAACCTAACTGTGGAAATGAAGAGACAATTAGAAGCTAATGATATTGCAGTATTACGCCCTTGTAAAAGTATTAGGTTGCTTGAAGTGCAACATGGTGGGCCAGAGAATTTAGGTTGTTTACCTAAAGATTGTAGAAATTTTATTGATAAAGTAGGAGTTTAAGGCCTGGAGTTGGGGATGCTGAAGCTATTTACAAATTATTCTTGAGTATGCAACAAAAGGATAAAGATTTTTTTTATTTGTTTTATACAAATGATGATGACAGATTGAAAAATGTGATATGGATTCATCCACGTAGTAAAGCTACATACGAAGAATTCCATGATGTGGTGTGCTTTGACACCACTTATTTGGTTAACAAATATCGGATGCCTTTTGCAACGATGATAGGCATCAACAATCATGGTCAGTCCATTCTATTAGGTTGTGCATTGGTTTCACATGAGTATGCAATTTCATTTAAGTGGTTATTTTCTACGTGGATTTCAGCAATGGGTGGTGTTCATCCAAATGTAATTTTAACTGATCAGTGTGAAAGTATAAAGACTGCTGTTAAGGAAGTCATGCTTAATACTGTGCACAGATTTTGCTTATGGCATATTCTTTGCAAATTATCTGAAAAGTTTAAGCATGTTCGTCCTTTTCACATTGCTATGAGCGAATTCAAGTTCATTGTTTATAATAGTTTGACAATTCAGACTTTTGAGAGAAATTGTAATGAATTTACTCAAAAATACAATTTGGAGAATAATTCATGGCTGATCAGCCTTTATGAAGAGAGATATAGTTGGGTGCCTGTTTTTTAAATCATATCTTTTGGGTTGGTATGAGATCTACGCAGAGAAGTGAAGGTATGCATGCCTATTTTGATGGTTACGTTGAACTTGATTTCAATTTTGGTTAAATTGATTTAGAGCAAGTGTACTCTATCGTGTGTAGCACGTAAGCAACCAAGTGTAAAATTTATATAATATCGAACCCAAGGGCGAAAGTGAATAGCCGTATTTGAGAAATGTTTTACTCTAGTAGGACGAATCAAAGAAGGATGAGGTTGAATTATACTACAAACTAACAACTAAGAACGCAATTAAAGATAGAACATGTACAAATGAGATGGATGATGGGTGAAGGTGAACAATCTAAGAAGTATGTAAGGCAAGCAACATTCATGGTAAGGTATATATAGACTTACACACACACATGCATTGATGGTTTTCATATTATGATATTAAGGGCAATCACGTTTGTACCCCTAACCCCTATGGCCAAGGTGATTAGGTTCTCAACTCTTTTACAAGTTTAAATCTCCTAGGATTGTTCTTACTCTCAATTCCCTTAAGGTACTATAATCATAAGTTGAGTTTCCCTCACTAGTTCATCACTAATGTCCTATCATGAGGTTCTAAGCACTTGAAGGGTATGGCTTACCTCTCCTCACACTAACCAAGTCATCTCATGCAATCAATTATTCAATTAAACCGAGTCACGCGAACAGAGACAGTGGCGACGCTCGACAGAACCGCACGAGCAGGGACATCAGCGGCGGTTGTCAGAATCGCGCAGCAGGGAGGCAGTCGGTGGTCGTCAAAGTCACAGGTTTAGGGGTGAAGACAGTAGTCGACGATCATTTTGGACGAAGTATGGGGCACCATTATGCTTGTTCTTCGCGGGTTAGGGTTTCCACTTTTGGGGACAAAGTCACAAAACACATAAAAAAATTTGGAAATTAGAAAATATAGATTTGTTAATTTTATTCAATTATTATTTAGTAAATACAAAATACTTCTACATTGTATTTTTGAATTTTTTATATAACCTTAAATTTGCTTTTACATTTTAATAAAAAAAATTAATTATTAAATAATTTTAATTTTAAAATTTTTATAATAATTAAAATTTTCTCATCAAGTATTGCATATTTTTTTAATAAAAATATTTGAAAATTTGAATCTTTAATTTTATAATTTTTTAGAATTTATTTCATATTTAATTAAAATAAAAAAATTTACTGTTATATATTTAATGTTTAATTAGTTTTAAAAAAACACAAATGTATGAGTAACAAAATATTCTAATTCTAATTATATATATTGCTTCTAAATAAATTAATTAAAAAAATATTAAAAAATTTTAAGACAACATATATTATCATATATGTAGTCTTTGTGCATAAAAAAAATTTACAACTAAATATGTTGTTATATATGTTGTCTTATAATAAATTTTCTTACAAAATAACATGTTTCACACTACATTAAGACACCACCAGTCAATATGTGTAGTCTTTGTGCGTGAAAAAATATTTAAGACAACATATATATTTAAGACTACATATATAAAGCATACGACTACACATATTTTTAATATATGTAGTCTATTAACTGGCGTCTTAATGCTTTTTTGTTGTAGTGCCACTAATACAACTATCAACTACACCTTAAATAATAATACTCCTTAATTCACGTGCAAAAAGCAAATGTCCATCTTTGTGGCGGACGGAGGGAGTAAAAAATATTATAAATTTTTATAAATAAATATTTTTAATTGAGAAAGTTATTATTTTTTATTTATTAGATATTATTTTTTATTAATAAATTATCACTTTTTATTTAACTTTTAAATTATTTTTCATAAAACAATTCAATGATTATTATCACTTTATTATTATAAAATATCATTTTCTACTAACAATATTATTACTTTTTCATCTATCACACAAATTATTTATCAAATAATCTGTTGGATGATTATCATTTTTCATTAATCATACATACTAATATTTATTAAAAATATTATCACTTTTCCTGAGATCTCAACCATGATAAATATGATGTTGCGCTAAAAATTTAATTTAATTTGCGTTACTAGCTAGAAACATAACAGTGAATCAAAAAATCTTATAGAAGACGATAAATTTGGATCTCAAAAGGATCCCTCTCACAGAATTAGATCCGTGGGACTATCTCGCACAAGTGTTTACCTTAAAGTTAATAGTTCATTGTATATAAAATATAATTTTTTTTGACGCTACTATGAAGTAATAATTTATAATTTTTTTATGTTGTAAATTATATTATATAAATTAAAAAATATACAAATTTAATATCTTTTAATATTTATATTTAAAATTTATTTAAATTGACTTTAAAATCATTTCAAACTAACTTAAAATTTAATAACACTACAAAAATACTGAAGTATTTTTACCAATAAAATATTTTGTTGGTAAAAGCCTTAATTATATTGTTAAATTGGTTTACAATTCATTGGTAAATTTCCGTTGATAAAGTGGAGGTTGGTAAATTTTTAGCAACGAAAATTCAATTCTGTCAGTAAATAATTCCATTGGTAATTTATATAAAGATCCCCTTGGTAATCCATTGGTAATTACCAACGGATTGAATTCTGTTAGTAAAATAGAGAATAAATCCGTTAACATTCCATTGCTAAAAGAAAAATGTCATTTTTGTTGCTAATCTGCCAGTAATTACCAACGGAATTCACCATTGGTAAATTTCATTATTAAAAAATATTTTTTTTGTAGTGTAAATTGTCCAGGCCTTTTTTTATTAAATAATTATTAATTAAAATTAATTTTAAGTATATTATATATATATATAATTTAATAAATCGTCATGCCTTTTTTCATTTTTTAATAAATAATAATTAGTTAAAATTAATTTTAAATATAAATAATATAAAAGAAACAAAAAGAATAAAAATAGTAATAATAAAATAAAGTATTCAAATAATCTAAATTAGTTAGAGTTTATTTATGGAAGAAAATTAAGTAAACTAATTAATGAATTAAAATAACCTAAATAAATAGTAAGAATATAATAATAATTGTACCTTGATAAAATGTTATTGATCTAGATCAAATTGATCCAAATAGCAAGGTCCTTATTATTATATATATTACTCATTAATTATTATATATTACTCAATAACACTTATCTATAATTTAGTGATAAATTAGGTAAACAAGAAACATAACCACCAAATTCCCGGGCTATATTTGCCAAAAAAAAGATCACGTGGTGTTGTCACATTTTGGCATGACCCATAATTTGGGAGGCTATAGACGATTTAAAATAAATTAAATAACTCTAAATAAATTACGTTGAACTTTTATAACAATATTATATTTTAAGAATAAATTATGACTCTAAATTAGTTACGTTGAACTCTATATTATATTTAAGAATTGATTTTTGATCGATAACACTTGTATGCGAGTACAATTTTATTATAGAGATTTAAAAAAAAAAATGGTTTATAAGCATACCAATCAATCACTTTTACAATGTTTTGGGTAGAAATATAAAAGGGAGAATAAAAAAAATAAATAATAATGAAAAGAGTAGAATGAAAGATCTTCTAACTCTTCTTAAAGATCCTGAACATCTTGAGGAAGGAGGCGAAG
Organism: Pogostemon cablin; assembly: GCA_023678885.1. NCBI lineage: Eukaryota > Viridiplantae > Streptophyta > Magnoliopsida > Lamiales > Lamiaceae > Pogostemon > Pogostemon cablin. The sequence goes on from CM042973.1 coordinate 23,752,966, forward strand.
TCGAGTCAAGCAGAATTTTTCCTGCACGAAGGAACATGCTCTGGTAGTGCTAATGCTTCAATCTTAGTGAATCTTACCTAAAAGTGAAATGACTTGTGGTTCCGACAAAAACAACACCGCTATCACAAGACACAATGCGTGGTACATATTCATTCCGTTTTCATTACACCACTAGTTAATGTAGAGAGGCACGCTGGAGTGTTGAGATTCATTCCCAACATGTGTTTTGACAGTTCAAATTCATTGCACCACATGTTTTTACTGCAAAGAGGTTATGGGCTGCATAGAGCTACCTAATTCCAATTGTCAAATTTCAGGTCACGGCTCACGAGCACGACCACGGCACACGCAATATGTGATTTGACTTACCAATTAAATCACATTCAATCCTCTCCAATATGTAATTGTTGATTAATTTATTATTAATTAATCTTAACAACCAATTAAAATCCCAACAATAATATTATTAACTCGGTATTAGGTAAACCCCATACCATGAACAATTTATCTCGGAGTTCTTATATCTACTTGGATCAATTTGATCCGGATCAATAGCATTTTATCAAGGTCCAATTACTATTATATCCTTATTATTAATTTAGGTTATTTGAGTTTATTAATTAGGTTAATTAATTTTCTTCCATAAATAAACTATAACTAATTTAGATTATTTGAATATCTATTTTATTATTACTATTTTTATTCTTTTTGTTTCTTTTATGTTATATATATTATATTTAAAATTAATTTTAACTAATAATTATTTATTCAAAAATGAAAAAAGGCATGGACGATTTATTAAATTATATATATATTATGGAGTATTTAAAATTAATTTTAATTAATAATTATTTATTAAAAAAAGCTCTGGACGATTTACACTACAAAAAAAATTATTTTATTTTTATTAATAATTACCAAATGATTACTAAAGGAATTTTTTTCTCCTATGTCTATTTATTCACTCCCGACAGAAATTTTTTTTCTAGGTTTCTTTCAATAATAAAGAATTTATTGTATGCAATTTATTTATTTAATTAATTAATTTAATTAATTTATTTTATTTTTCATGAGAACTTTATTTTTATCTCTTATTATTATTGTGAGATTTTTTTTAATCTTTATTATTCTGTTACATATATAATTTTATTGTTTTTAGGTAAAATTGTAAAATTTTAAGATGTTAAGTTTTTATTATATATTTTTTTTTAGGTGTAAGAGTTTTTTTTATTTTTATGTTATATTACACATTTTATAAATATGAACAATAATTATAAAGCCATATATATTTTAAATATATATATATATATATGATAAATGTATGAATTTTCTAATACCGATATTTTATAGGTATGGTATACGGTATAACTCAAAATCTTTGGTATACCATACCGTACACCCCTAACTTATACACTTTGTTGGTAAATTTTAACAAATTTTCTTTTAATTTTTTTTTAACAAAAGATGAATATAAAAAAACTGTACATCTATTAAAAAAAACACATACTACCGATAAGATATCAACTCAAAAATTAATTAGTTTCACGTCCCACACAATTCATACCCATGTAAGTTCCATTCCATGTTCACACGGTTCATACTCATTTTCTTTAATGTACATCTAATCCGTATCTTGGTGGTTGGTATGGATTATGGAAGACTTGCAGTAATTACAAAAAAAATTAACAAATAAATTATCAACCCACACTAATTAACTATTGCAGATTAATCAATACGAACACGTTCAAAAATAAAACCGTAACCAAAATTAATTAATGGTAATTAGAGGGATTAATTATGATTATTAGCGTTAATTGGGCGTCGCAATCGCCGTCAACGTCGTTGTTGCGTGGATTGTCTCCCAAAAGCAAAACTGAGTCTCTCCATCACACTTTAATTTTGATCAATCACATTCAGACCCCTCATTTTCGCTATTATTGCAGATGACTCTGATCATAACACTTCTGTCAGAATTCTTGTGTAAATTAAAATGAGAAATGCTCCTTTTATTTCTTTCCTATTTTTTATTTCAAATGTAGGACACTTTATTTATAGTGATGTTGATTTCTCTGGAAACTGGACTTTAGATGGATAAGTATAGGGCCATTTCTTTATTTATTTTCTCAAACAGTAGAGATTAATTAATTTTGATTTGATTGAATATATAAATTAAAGTGTTGGATCATGGATTGGCATTTGGCATGTCGTTCATTTCATAATGAAAGTATGGATCTAGTATGACACAATGTATAACTAACTCGACATGATTGAGGGTACATAAAATCATATTTTTATACGTTTTTTATTTTCATTTTCATCATAGTTTTTGCATATTTCTATAAATGATAATCCTCCATAGTAGTATTACTCCATTAGTAGCGTTCATACTTTTTACAAGAAGATTAAAAATATTACTTTATTCGTCCATCCTCAATGTATCCATCTATTTTTTGTATGTGGATTAAGAAGTATTATTATTTTATGTGTATTAGTTAGTTGTATTAGTGGAGGGTGTGGATCCCATATTTTATTTATATTAGTGAAGGGTGTGGGTCCCATAGTCCAAAAAGATAAATGGATAAATTAAGGATGAACGTCCAAAAATGATAAAATGGATAGATTAATCGTGGACGAAGGGAGTATTACATTATTATATACTCCGACTTATACTAAAAAGTGAAATGAGTTTTTTTTTAAATGGATAACAAAGTAAAATGAGAATATTTAGGGTAAAAGTAGGGAGAGTGTAGTATTCTTACTCTATACATTATTATACTATAAAAATATCATTTAACTTTGAACTTTATTAACCATAGTCAATAGTTTGTTTACATTTTCTAATTGAATTATCCAAATGAATTGAATCAATTTGATCAGAATCAATAGCATTTTATCAAGGTTCAATTATTATATATCCTTATTATTAATTTAGGTTATTTGAGTTCATTAATTAGATTAATTAATTTTCTTTCATAAAAAACTATAACTAATTTAGATTATTTGAATATCTATCTTATTATTACTATTTATATGCTTTTTTGTTTCTTTTATATTATATATATTATATTTAACATTAATTTTAAATAATAATTATTTATTCAAAAATGAAAAAAAGGCATGGACAATTTATTAAATTATATATATATATATATATATATATATATATATATATATATATATATATATATATATATATATATATATATATATATATATATTATATTTAAAATTAATTTTAATTAATAATTATTTATTAAAAAAAGGCAAGGATGATTTACACTACAAAAAATTATTTTTTAACAATGAAATTTACAAATAGAATTCAATCCGTTGGTAATTACCTACAGATTAGCAACAAAAATGACATTTTTTCTTTTAGCAACGGAATGCCAACAGATTTATTCTCTATTTTACTAAGGAAATTCAATCAGTTGGTAATTACCAACGGATTATCAAGGGAATTTTTTCTCCTATGTCTATTTATTCACTCCCGGCAGAAATTTTTTTCCAAGGTTTCTTTCGATTTTAAAGAATTTACTGTATACAATTTATTTATTTAATTAATTTATTTTATTTTTTATGAGAACTTTATTTTTTTCTCTTATTATTATTGTGAGCTTTTTTTTAATCTTTATTTATTACGTTACATATAATAATTTTATTATTTTTATGTAGAATTATAAATTTTTAACGTGTTAAGTTTTTATTATTTTTTTTAGGTGTAAGAGTTTTTTATTTTTATGTTATATTATACATTTTATAAATATAAACAATAAGAGTATTTTTTTTATATTTTTTTATTTCATGTTGAATCCCCATAATTATTGTCTATTAGTATATTTTAGTTATTAATTAAAATTTTATATATTTTCATTTAGTTTGATTAATGTATATAATACATTTTGAGTTAGTCTCTTGTGAGACGGGTTATTGGTGAGACGGATGTGAGATGGGTCAACCCGTCACTAAAGTATGCTTATTTGTGGTTAAAGTGCGCTTATTTGTGGTTAAAGTATGTCGATAATAAATCAAATTATAACACACTAACATCATACTTTAATACATAATCCAACATACTTTAAAAAACATACATTAACAACCATTAAACATACTTTATTTAAATAATCGACATACTTTAACACGTCTCACAAACCGTCTCATGAAAGTAGCGTCTCACAAGAGACTTTGTCATACATTTTATTATAATTTTTTTATATTTTTTATTAATAAAAATATTAAATTTATTATTTTTTTTCTTTTAGTTTTTTAATAATTTTTTTAATTGTCATATTCACTTTTTTTTAAGACTAAGTCTCTTGTGAGATGTTTTTTAAATGAGACGATTTGTGAGACGTGTTAAAGTATGTTTATTATTTAGATAAAATATGTTTAATAGTTGTTAAAGTATGTTTTCTAAAGTATGTTGAATTATGCATTAAAGTATGATTTTAGTGTGTTATAACTTGATTTATTATTGACATACTTTAACTACAAATAAGCATACTTTATTTCTCATTGAATTTCTAACCACACTGTCTTTAGATCAAATTGAAGAATTCAAACTTAATGTGTGCATACCATTACCTGTTTATTAGCGCATCGGTGCCCTAATCTGAGTTTGAAATACAGTGAGCAAAGTTATAATGTACATTAGTATGTATTTTTAAGAGAGAATAAAAATATGCGATTAAATTAAAGAAAGAGTGAGTATAATTATCCTTAAATTAAAAAAATATGCGATTATAATTTTGGAATATTTATCTTCTTTCATTTGATAAGTACGATCAATATTGTTCACGTGTTATTGTGATGTTTGAACATTAGTGTGCATTATTAAGAAAGAAATATGTTTGAACATTAGTGTGTATTGTTAAGAAAGAAATAAAAATAATACGTGATTAAACTACAAATATATTGCGCAATTAAATATCACAATAATGAACATTAATGTGCATTGTTAAATTTTTTGCATTTATTATGAATGCAGTGGTTGTTTGTAGAAATAAGTAATGTGTAATTTTTATCTTATTAAATACACATGATTAGTGTTCAATCTAAGTTATTAAGTGCAGACGTTAAATATTAATTGTTGTGAATAAGGGTAAAGTAAGAAAAAATAAAAGACGTTATGTATTTATTAGTAATTATATTAAATTAATGTATTTATTAGTAATTTGGATATATAAACACATACGGATTAATAATAATCCTTTTAAAATTATAAATGTTTCAAAATCTAAATTCCGAGGTGAGTGAATTTTACATATTGTTGTAGACGTGTAGTTTCATTGTACAAAGTACAAACATGCCTATTCAAATTTTATATTAGTGACTAATTACTACTTCCTGTATCTAAATATTTCACATTTTTCCTTTTTATTTCTGTACAAGTATTTTAACATTTTACTTTTACTAAAAGTACTAAAAATATATTATAATAATTGTCACGCCCCACTTTTTCACCACCAATAATAAACAATAATAAATATTCCTTTTCCTTCACTTTTATACAATACAACAGTTCATTACACCGGCCCGGCCAACAGGTCGTCATCCATGTATACAACTCTCAGGATCTGACGGTACCCATCCACGCTTCCGCTGCGCAACTCACCTACAATGCATAAACTAATGAGACAAAAATCTCAGTAAATAGAAATCATGCATGACAATGCATGAAAATGCTTTTATTTCCTAATATACTAATTGGTCTCTTTTATTTTGAAAACTGTTCACGTTGCGGGATCCCCACGACACACTTATGATATGCACCCCAAATGAGCTCAATGGGGACGATTTTTCCGAACCCCGACAGAGATGCATATATAGTGGCCGCACACACCATTAGTATCTTATTAATATTGGGGAAAACACTTTTCATGATTATGCGTGGTATGCAACCAGGGCAATTAAATATGCATCATAACCCATTTAACACATCAATATTTGATCACAAATAATTCATGACATAACAATCACAAATAAATCACACAACAGCCTGTTTATGCACTGTAGTTGGACCTCTACTTACTTGAACTCCGACAATAGTAACACTATAGATCCGTAACTAATTTCTTCCTTCCCGTTTCGGTACACCTCCTTCTCTCCCTCCTTTTCTTCAATATTCAATTTTGGGCATGAGGTAATAACCTCCCCATACCCATTTATATAGGCAAAGTGGGGGTTGGGGGTGAGGTGGTCGAAAACTTCAATCAACAAATAATTTTTTTTTATTATTATAATTAATTAAGCATGCAACTTTTGACCATTCAATTCAATTCAATTCATGGCTGCCAATAAGTAACATCAGCAACCCCATCCCCATCTTGACTTTTTTTTATATATTATTATATATTATTATTATTATAATCCAAATTAATACACGTGAATATTTATGCACACATATGTTCACATATTATCACCATTATTATCACGGATGTGTCAAATAAAATGTAAATAAAATATAGAAATAATTACCACATAATTATAAAAATGCGTAAAATACAAATTATAAAATAAAGAATTTTTCGGGTATTACAATCTCCCCACCTTATAAGAATTTCGTCCTCGAAATTTAATCCCACTCTACTTCAATATTTTATAATCATCACATATTAAATAAATGAGACCATAATTATGTTAATACAAAATCACATATTTAACATATCATATAACTTACTGGTCTGGTGGTGTACCAAAGATTCCGAGATTGTATACATGGACAGTCTACAGGACCATGACCGTGCTCTGATACCATTCTGTCACGCCCCACTTTTTCACCACCAATAATAAACAATAATAAATATTCCTTTTCCTTCACTTTTATACAATACAACAGTTCATTACACCGGCCCGGCCAACAGGTCGTCATCCATGTATACAACTCTCAGGATCTGACGGTACCCATCCACGCTTCCGCTGCGCAACTCACCTACAATGCATAAACTAATGAGACAAAAATCTCAGTAAATAGAAATCATGCATGACAATGCATGAAAATGCTTTTATTTCCTAATATACTAATTGGTCTCTTTTATTTTGAAAACTGTTCACGTTGCGGGATCCCCACGACACACTTATGATATGCACCCCAAATGAGCTCAATGGGGACGATTTTTCCGAACCCCTGACAAAAATGTCGGGAACGATTTTTCCGAACCCCGACAGAGATGCATATATAGTGGCCGCACACACCATTAGTATCTTATTAATATTGGGGAAAACACTTTTCATGATTATGCGTGGTATGCAACCAGGGCAATTAAATATGCATCATAACCCATTTAACACATCAATATTTGATCACAAATAATTCATGACATAACAATCACAAATAAATCACACAACAGCCTGTTTATGCACTGTAGTTGGACCTCTACTTACTTGAACTCCGACAATAGTAACACTATAGATCCGTAACTAATTTCTTCCTTCCCGTTTCGGTACACCTCCTTCTCTCCCTCCTTTTCTTCAATATTCAATTTTGGGCATGAGGTAATAACCTCCCCATACCCATTTATATAGGCAAAGTGGGGGTTGGGGGTGAGGTGGTCGAAAACTTCAATCAACAAATAATTTTTTTTTATTATTATAATTAATTAAGCATGCAACTTTTGACCATTCAATTCAATTCAATTCATGGCTGCCAATATGTAACATCAGCAACCCCATCCCCATCTTGACTTTTTTTTTATATATTATTATATATTATTATTATTATAATCCAAATTAATACACGTGAATATTTATGCACACATATGTTCACATATTATCACCATTATTATCACGGATGTGTCAAATAAAATGTAAATAAAATATAGAAATAATTACCACATAATTATAAAAATGCGTAAAATACAAATTATAAAATAAAGAATTTTCCGGGTATTACAATAATAGTTATTTTTTACACACATTCAAACAAAGTACTCACATTTTTACACAATTCAATAACTTTACACATTTTTTTCATTAAATTAATTAAAATATTTTTTATATTTCTTACTTTATACATAAAATAACAAATTCTTCTTAAATTTCAACATAACAATACGTGAAGTATTTTGAGTTACGGAGGGAGTGGAGTATATAACAATAAGTTGTACTTTTTATAAATTATCACAAATCATTTTCTATTGATCGTGATGCATATTTAGAATAACATTCAATTTCATATATAATTACTTACCACAATAATAATAATAATAATAATAATAATAATAATAATCAAATTAATGAAATATTAATATACTTTAATCTTAGTTTTACTAAAAGTAGAGTATTCATTAGTAATAACTTAATCATCAAGTAAGTTAAAAATATGAACTAATTGAAAAAAAAAAACTCAACTTGTACTTCAATTGCAATTTAATCCGAACATTTGAAAATTGGCAAAAAAGACAATCACTTTTAAACTTTATTGCAAATTACACTTATCGGACAGTCAAAGTTGCCCGATCGCTGACGTGACATTGACCTTTGAGTTTATTGCAAAAAAAAATTACAATCTGCAATTTAATCCCAACATTTGAGATTTTGGAAAAAAAAATTCAGATTTCTTTAGAGTATATTTATTTTATGCAAAATAGGGAGTAATTTCTAGGGATGTCAACGGGCCAGGTCGGGCTGGGTAGTTAACTACACGAACCCGACCCATTCTTAAATTACCCGGCCCAGAGCCGCCCCGTGCCCCGTACAGGTCTTCCTACACAGACCCAGACCCGTATGGGGCGGGTCCGCCCCGCCCTGTTATTTATTTATTTATTTATTTTTTATCCTTTGTGGCTGCATATGTTTTTATAAGATCAAACAACACACTTTAAGAGAGGAAAAGAATAAATAAAAACGAGTAGTTAATTATAAATACATAAACATTTGGTGAAACTTCTAGATCTAATTTCTCAAAATATCATTTTATAGAACATTTCCACTGAATCCTCTGCGTGTATATATTTGTGAATTTGAATAGTGTTGGTTTAGTCAAATTAGTGTAAATTAGATGGAATGATAAATGAAGGAATGAACCCACTTTTTTCTTTCTTTCTTTTCTTTTTTTTTTCTTCTTTTTTTGACTTCTGTTTTTTAGGTTCTTTAAGTGTTAAAATACTCAATTTTATAAAAAATATAGTCTTGATTCAACTTTTACTTACTAAAATAAAAAAATACTCAATTTTATAAAAATAGCATTAGTTCGATTTTAAATACTCAATTTTATAAAATTAGCTTTAGTTCGATTTTTATCTCATCAAAAATAAGTGAGTAATTGGTTGTATACATCCATAACTCGATTCTACAAATTTATGACTCGAATTATACTTATTTATGACTTGATTATATATAATTATTTATGAGTCGATTAAAACTTTTAAATCAAACCATTGATCAAATTATGAATATTTTTCTTCATTAAGAATTTAAACATTTATAATTAAATATAGGGTATTAAAAATGTTAGCTAATCAAATTCAAAAGGGAAAGTGAAATTTAACCTTTATAAATATTACTTCCTTTTTTCCCACTTTAACTTCATATTTTTTATTTTAATTAATTCGTCACATTTTTAACTTTACATTTCATAAAAGAAAATGACACTATCCTTATAAGTGACACTATTTCTTGTGTCCATCCATAACATACGTTATAATTTATATATTATAAAAATATATATTACATTAAGCTTGAAAGTAACTTTTATTAATTTACATATTTACCTTAAAATGGAAAAATGAAAATGGGCGTGTGCAGAAAATTTACGTGGGGGATTTGGGATGGGCTTGAGGGGATGGGCCCGGCCCGGTGTAGCGGTCGCCATATCAGGTTAGGAACAATAACCAGTTTGCTACATCAAAACGTCAAGTCAACGGACACGTGGCACAATCATAGAGATGGTCCCCCATAAATAATGGCTTAATTTTTTTTTCCCGGATTTTACGTTCTTTTGGAGATGCAGCTGCATGGCACGTGGGCTCCACCGACAAAGGAATCAAATAGATATTTGGACTGTCTCTCAAACGACGTTGATCGCCCTAACTATTTACCTTCATAAGAGTATTTCTTTAACTCCACTACTATTTTATCCATATTATTAATTTATTATTACTCACTCCATTCAGTTCTAAGGTACTCCCTCCGTCCCATTTTTATCTTCATATTTACTGTACACACGCAAATTAAGAAAGATTGATTTTTGAGTAACTTTTGGGGGTAGTTTGGTATTTTTGGGTAATAAATAAATGATAAAGTATGTTATGTGTGTTAAAAAGGTGATGGCAATTTTGAAATTAAAGTTTGTTAGAGGGATATTAGTTATGTACCTTTTCCTTTTATGGAAGTGTGAAGTTGAAATTGGGACGGACCAAAACGGAAAGTGTGAAGTTGAAGTTGGGACGGAGGGAGTATTCATTTACTTTTAAACGTATATTAAAGAGTATTATTATTATTATATGTAAGTAGTTGTATTAGAGGGAAATAGTAGATCATATTGTGTATTTTTTATTAAATAGAGGAAATAGATATTTGAAACGGACGCCAAAAATAATAAAATGAATACCTTATAAGCGAATGGAGGGTATTATTTTTCACTTGAAGTAAAGAGTAAATTTTTTTTATATTAAACTTAGTATAATTAATTCCATTAAATGGATTCCTATAAAATCAACTCTATATATTATTATTACTTTGTTGTTATTTTATAAAAATAATAAAAAAATAAAATTTGTTAAAATTATTATTTTTATTTTGTCGTTTTCATATGATAAAGTTATATTTAATCCAATCTCACAATTGGCTTCATTTTTCATTGGTAGTAAAGCCAATTATAAAATGGACAAACATTGGATATTACTTGAAATGTTCGTGTAGAGTTGCATATGTGGTTAATTCACACTAATAATGTGCATAGAGCAGCACGCATAATGACATACATAATTGAATTCGAGAGGTAATGATACCCAAATTCATTTTTATGCATCGATATTAGATACGTAAATCGATTAATTCGAAGAGGGTAGAATTTATCGTTTATTAGTGGAGACCCCATTTAAAGTTAAAATTTTGCACTATGTATGAACTGACCACACATTTATTAATCACACTCTTGAACCTAAAATCTTAGTATAAATTTTACCCTAAGCCCTCATTGCTAGATACCCAAATCTTAGTATGGTAACATTATTGCTATAACCCTGAAATATATTCATATTTGAGTTGAAAGAGTTGAAAATCCGTTTGAAGCCCTAAATAGGTTAATATTATACTATGCAATGACAGGACATATATTGAAGTCAAAATATAATTATAAATACGTTCGCCATTTTTATATTTCATTGCGTGTTTTTGCAGTGTTCAATCAATTCACAAGTGAGATAATATCTCTACATTTCTAGGAGTTTCTAAATAATTAATTAAATAAATTAAACTAATTAATATTCAACAATAATGAAATTCATATGAGGTGTTTTCTTGTCATCAAGAGGTCAATTAATTCTCCAAAATTTTGGGAGATCATATTTTTCTAATAGTGTGAGATTGTCCCACGAAATGACTATTGTGAGATGGATAAAAAATGATAATCTTTATAAAAAAAAATGTGATACCCAAATTCTAATTGATGAAAAGTGATAATAATGTTGTAATCTATTTCATGTACAATTTATAATATAAATAAAAAATAATAACATCTTTAATAAAATTATAAAAAGTGATAACTAATTTTACGATTTAGTCCCACGGAATGACTATCGTGAGATGGATAAAAAATGATAATCTTTATAAAAAAAAAGTGATACCCAAATTCTAATTGATGAAAAATGATAATAATGTCGTAATCTATTTCATGTACAATTTATAATATAAATAAAAAATAATAATATCTTTAATAAAATTATAAAAAGTGATAACTAATTACGAAATCGTAAAATGATCACAACGTTAGAGGGTTCACACAAAGCTACCCCTTCTCTCACATGAACGAATAAATATGAACTATATATTGAAAAATTCTAACTTGGTGTTTGTGTGATACATGTTAATCACTGTATTAATGTAATAAGTCATAAATAATCTAATACTGAAATACTTCTTTCACGATAATGTTAATTTTAGTTAGAATTATTGTCTAATGAGGTCGTAGTTATAATAATTAGTTCTAGTAATAAAAATAATGAATCCCTCAATATAGGCACATACTGAAATAATTATATTTTCCTTAATCTGAACAGAGTATAACGTGGCATCATATGATATATAATATGATATGCATATATCGAGTACATTGGGGTGGTTATTATAAATTGTTTTGTGACATAAAGTGTAACAAATTTTTTTTTTCTCAAGAAAAAAAAAATCAAATATCAATGACGTTAAAGAAAGCATCAAGTAAACCAATCATAATGACATTAAACAAGAAGATATTGTTGGAATTTGGGGTTAATTCAAGGAGTTAGTCCATTGCGAGGTGGTTTACTGTGTAAATTATGTGATTCCTATATTTTAAATTCTAACAATATATAGGGTATAATAAAATTAAAAGGAAGATCGTATGATTTACATCGTAAAATTAGTTTATACAAGTGTTTGCATAATTTAAGTTTTACATCGTAAAATTAGTTTATACAAGTGTTTGCATAATTTAAGTTCTTCAAACCTAAGGATTTTGTTCTAGTACTTTTGTATTGAATATTGCTAGAAAAAAGCTTTGCATCATACTATTATTTTTGTAGCTAATATATTCACTATGCACTTGAACGTACATACATATTCATACTAACCCTTAAAAAATATAAATAAATAAAATTAATTACCAGCAAAATTTATCAATAGACAGAACTCCACTCGAAACTGGAAGGATAAAGAAGCCGACCCGATGGACTGTCGAGCTACAAGTCCTACGACACAGGAGCAGGATTCTCTAAAAAGCCAAGGTCGTGGGTGGCCAAGAGGGCCCACTTGGAGACTTGGGATCTCAGCAGGAAATGCGAAGGTTGCTTAAAGCCGGCCGCGATAGGCGAAAGAGAATCAACTAGTTTAGTTCTGATCTGAGTAGGCTCATAATAGGGAAGTCGGTAATTATCAATAAATTGCCACAAAATTATATTTATCTTTTACACTACACCAAATTCGCTGATTAACATCACATAATAGACATCGGTTATTCTTAAAATATGATGTCTTTTTATTTAAAATTGATGTCTTTTCCGAAATCGATGTCTATCAGCGAAAAAGTAAGCTGATAGACATCGGTTTTCTATGAAAATGCGCTGAGAGACATCGGTTTTCATTAACCGATATCTTTCATGCGATGTGTATTAGGCTTTCTAAAAAATGCGCTGATAGACATCGGTTTTAAAGAACCGATGTCTTTTAAGCGATGCCATTTCTCTGATAGACATCAGCTTTTTATGAAAATGAGCTGATAGACATCGGTTTAGTAAAACCGATGTCTTTCAAGCAATGTCTACTCACAAAATCCAAAAAAGGCATTGATATTTTTCAAAATTTTTATTTCAAAATATTTTCGCTATTCTTGAGATTCGAACATGTGCATCCTACCATTTCATTCTCTACTACAAACCAACGAAATCAGGCAACCTTTTGATACTGTTTTCAAAAGAATAATAATTAGCTTAAAATTTAAATCCTAGAAATTCCAAAACCATTTGATACTTCCTCTTACACCACTTAGAAAATATTTCAGCCTCTAACCCATTTTGTAATTTCAGCGAGCCAAGTCGAACTCTGCCTCACCACCGCCGTCGAAGTATTCACACCACCCTCGGAGTTCCGCGCTTCATCTCACTAGTAGGCTGACTAGCTTTACATTGGAGTTTATTCACTTCAAGAATGATTTATGGTGCCTTAGAAAGGGTGGAAAACTAATATTGTTTAATTTTAATATACTCTTAGTGAATTACCTGAAGCTTTATTTTGGTAGGGATTGTTATTAATTTATTCGTTTATAGGAAAATTACCTTTGCTGTGTGCCCATATCTCAAAACCTTGCAGAAATGCATTTGCAATCATGCTTGTTTTAATACTTAAGTATATGGGCTGGAACAATTGATTCGATTTATTTTCAAGTAAAGAATTTAGTTAATAGATAGTGGGTTTTAAATTTCTTTTTGCAGAATATAAGTGTGCCCCATTTTCTTTTAAACAACTTAAAATATCCTTTCTTATTTTACATACTCTATTCATGGTCTTACAAATTTTCATTTGATTTAACCTAGTTGGCTATTATAAAATTCTTAAATAATTTTACTATAAGGATTGCTCCATTATTAATAATCTATAAAAGCTTATTAGATAAAGATTGAAGGGTTTGTGCAAAATGCAGATCAGTTTCGCTCACCAATTCATTTTGATATTTTTTGCTGAATTGGCTCTTGTTGATATCTCAGCCGATGTTTGTTCCATACCTATTGTGGATGATAATGATTCTTTGCTGGATTTATATTCTTGAAGGTATAAATATATTATTTATTTTTTAGACCGCTGCATCTCTTCACTTTGAGCTTAATTATGCCTTCGTTGATCTTATTATTCATATAATCACAGTGATATTACTTCTTTGGAAAAAGACAGAGCATATGCACTAGTTTGTTTTAATGACTTGAGTGTACATCAGGTGAAGTGCATCATAAGCTTGAACTGGTGCCAAAATTTACTCGTAAAGGTCATCTTCTACCCATTCTTTTTTCTATTCCATTTTTTATGTTTGTTGAATAAAATCTAACACGTCTCGTGTCACTAATCCTTTTTTCTTTGATCATTATAGTTTTAAAGCATTATCCTAGAGTACGTCTAATTAGTCTTCTATGAATGTCATAACTTTTTTTTTCCATTAAATCTTGTGTCAGGCATACATGTGTGCTTGTGGCACACTTCTTGAATATGATCATAAAAGAATTGAATTAGTAATTCTTCTTTGCATGCATTCATTATAGAAAAAAAATGCTCTATAACCCCAAATACGTTCCCAAAGATTTTATATTATAATTACAATGTATGCATCAAATTCCATATCATTTTGCTTTTGAATGGCAAATCTTTGTGCGACATTAAAATTTTTCTTTCTGTAATTGCAGAATATTGAGAATGTTGAGTTGGCCAGAAGGGAATTGACTGGAGAATCTGTTTCATGAGGTTTTAGCTTATAAATTTAGGTTTTATTTATGTAAAATTTATGTTTTGATTTAATTAGTTAGAATAATCTTGTACTTTTAGATTTAAAGGATGATTTTATGTATATTTTAAATTAAATATTAAAAACTCTTGTAAAATATTTGTAAGTTTTGAGTTATAGTATATTATAATTGCCTTTAATATTATTATAATAATAATATAAATTTACGCATAAAATTAAATAAAAATATATAAAAGACATCATGTAATAACCGATGTCTATTAGTGTGAAATTGATGTCTATGTTAGGAAAGACATCGGTGAAAAAACGATGTGTTTTGGTGCGAAATCGATGTCTTAGCCTATAAAAACATCGGTTGAAAACCGATGTCTTTCCAAGAAAAGACATAGGTTAATAATCGATGTCTAAAGGTTGCAACCGATGTCTTTCAAAGAAAAAACATTGGTGAATAAACGATGTCTAAAGGTTGCAACCGATGTCTTTTCGAGAAAAAATATCAGTGAATAAATGATGTCTTATGTGTGCCAACCGATGTCTTTCCGTTGAAAGACATCGATTTTTAACTGATGTCAAAGAGTGCAACCGATGTCTATATAATGGAAAAGACATTGGTTTAAAACCGATGTCTATCAGCCCACTTTCAACATCGGGGGCTTCAACATCGGCTGCTTGGTGAAATAGACATCGGTTAAAAATCGATGTCTACCAGCATTTTTGGTGTAGTGTTTAACAACAAAACATCAACAAATTTATAATATTTTTACCAATATAATAATATTCACTTACGAAATTATTATATAAATTACCAACAATATTATTAGAAATGGATTAAAAAGATATTTGATATCGAAATCAAATTGACTTCATTAAAGAACTCACATAATTAAAATCTTTGTTCAATATTTTATGGAGTGGAATCAAATTGACTTCATTAAACAACTCCCATAATTAAAAATAAACCAGTATCCCTGAAACGTTGTTCATGTGAGACGGATCGTATCATTAAAGTATAATTGTTTATATATAAAATATGTTTATTGAAAATTAAAATGTGTAACAAATATTGTATTTATAATAAAATACAAAAGAATTACAATGATAATCCAGAAGGATTAAACTTGATAATTATGAAACAATCTCTATTTATCCTCTGATTCTTCTCTCGAACCAATTTGGACTTTGACTTTACTTTGTGTGTTGACTACGCTGACTATGTTGACTGCGTATGTCGAGTTGAGCTGGATCTTCGAACGAAGCTTGTTCGAGCTCGAGTGTGTAGTCTTAAACATTGATCCGGAGGTGTTGAACCTTTGTTCAGATTGAACGTTGACTTGAATTTGTTGTGAAGTATGCCACTCAATTTGGTAGAACGTTGACTTCACGAATAATGAATTTGATTTGAAGAACGCCGGATCGAAGAGGCTTAGCACCTTGATCTTTGATCGGCTGTTGTTCTTAACTTGAATATAACTTGAACTTGACTTGAAGGTCTTGAGTGTTCTTGACTTGAAGATCTTGAACTTGGATCTTGATCTTCACTTGACTTGTATCTTCACTTAGATCTTGATCTTCACTTAACTTGGATCTTGATCTTCGCTTGATCTTGATCTTCACTTAGATCTTGATCTTCACTTAACTTGGATCTTGACCTTCGCTTGATCTTGATCTTCACTTGACTTGGATCTTGACCTTCGCTTGATCTTGATCTCTGATCTTTGCTTGACTTGAAGAACGCCGGATCGGAGGGGCTTGGCACCTTGATCTTGGATCGAAGGTCGTTCTTGGCTTGAAGATGCTTGAAGATCTCAAGGGAACACTGCTCGTATTCTTGATCTCTTCAGAAGCGTCTGCGTAGTCAGATGTTGTAGTGTGTGTGGAATGAATGGAGGAGGACTCCTTATATAGGTGAGGAGTGAGCATGCCCCATAAATAACTTGCAATCTGATTGGTCCATGACAGATTTGACCCGATTATTCGGGCTTGGGCCGTTCCAAATATAACACAGCTTGAATGGTCATTGCTTAATTTGACCTGATTCGGGAACCTTCCAGACTTTATTTGACTTGGGAGTCAAGTTTTACTTAATTTAAACCCTACTTAATTTGTTGGGTTTTAAATTAATTATCAATTATTTATTAATCTATTTTAGGAATTAATTTATTAAATCCCGAAAATAAAATATAATAAATTAAAATTGATATTTAATAAATAAAATCCACATGTCGTCATTTGATTGGACCATGAATTTTAATTGCTTACAATATGTTTTCTAAAGTTTCACGTACATTAAAATAGTCCGTATAATTCTAGAATGTTAATGATTGATTTTAAAACTCAAATTTTGGTTTTCAAAATTCACACACAAAATTTAAAAATCACCTTAAATATAACTACATATATTTTTTCTCTTCAATTAATAAACTCTCTCTCTCTTCATATGTGCTCTCTCCTCTATTTTTTTTAAATAAATAATACATTCTAATACATTAATTCAAAACCTATCATATTAAAAATACAAAACAAACATATAATTATTCATGGATTTAGAATTCCCCCAAAGCCATAAAACAAAAATATGATTAGCCATAAATATATTTTAGCTACTAATAATAATATAATTATATTTTAATAATGTAAAGATTAATTCCACAATACGTTTCCCTTATACTTTTTGAGTAACCCTTAAATAAAAATAAGACACCACTTACCATTTTGTACGAGCTTAATCAGAATCTATTATAATTCCCTAGGGATTATAAATATTTCCCAAAAAACTTTTAATATTTCAATGTGATTTGAATCCTCTCCTATTATGGGAGTCAATTTACTTTCACTATAGCACGATACAGTAATTTTGAGAGCAACTGCACTTAATTTATGGGGAAATCCTCCCCCCTCTTTACTTTAATATATGGGGTAGGGAGAGGGGTAGGGTTAGGGTGGCAGTGTGCAGGGTATTATTGTGCATTTCCTGAAAAAAGAGTAATATGTATATTTGATGTTACTAGTTTGTGCAGAGGCAAACAGGGGAACAATTTCTGAATACAGATGATCATCATCATTATCTTTATCTGTCCTTTCATTTTTATTCTCTTTTTATTTCAATTCCCCCCCTCCACTATACAATATTTCAAATTAAACTCTCACCAATAATATATTTCCTTTTCACTATACTACTTCCATTTCTTTTCTTGCAGTTAAATAATCACACCCCTCATTTATTACACTTGAATTATTGAAAGTACATCAAAATTGTTCCTTTATGTACTTTGTGTGTTAAATCATGTGTTGAAGATATATCTAGAGTAGGGTTCTTCAGTGACACCCTGTAATGATATTAATATTTTTAGAATAAATTGTAATTATAAAATAAAATATATTACGTGGAGTTGTTATTAAGATATTTGGAGATGATGGTACGTAATTTTATTGTGATAAAGATGATAATAATCAGGGCACATTATCAAAGTTATTATTGTACAACTTCTAAAACCTAGCTGACGTGATTCGATCACAGAATACCTCACAATCTCTCAAGAAATACATACACACACTCTTTGATATGAAAAATAAAAGGAATGTAAAATTTGCACAAAGATGTATAGTGGTTCGCTTATGAATAACCTACATCCACTTTGGGGAGAAGAAACTTTATTATTGATGAATCAATACACCCAAGAACTGATTGAATCGAAAAGAATAAGCAAGAGAATGAACTTGCTGTGAAACTGTGAAATTTTCTAAGTGTTAAACTCTCTCTCAACAAGGTGACTTTGAGTCCTTATATCATGCTACTCCTTCAACCTTTTGATCCGGTTAAACCTCCACTTGATAGCCCTCACTTAGTAGATGAGATGCAGCCACCTAGCCGGTTTCATGTAGCTTGATAACTGCTCTTAAAACTGCCTCACCTATCAGCTGATCATAACTGCCTAAACTGACAGTTATGGCAGTTATGTTGTTGAGTTAGTTTCAATCATTCATTCAAGCTTCCAGCTGCCATGCAACACGTTGTGATCATCCTTAAGTCTCCAATGAACACTATCCACGTGTATATCAGCTCATCCAAGTGATAGACAAAGCTAAACACTCTATTTGAATATTATCAGCATTGGTTCGACCTTGGTTCGATCAGTTTGATCATATCGAACAACTAGTGTCGTGGTCGAACCCATCTCCTGGCGTATTGATTCGACCATGGTTCAACCTTCTAAACTGGTCGAACCATCAATGTCGTGGTCGAACCCCCTTCTAATGAACTGGTTCGACCATGGTTCGACCTTCTAAAAGGGTCGAACCATTTGTGTTGTGGTCGAACCCACCCCCTTCTATTCCACACCGGTGGGTTTTAGAAATGGTTCGACCTCTTTATGCATGTCGAACCTATCTGTCCAAGTCGAACCCTTTCATGCATGCATCTATTGTCATCAATCTCCACCTTAGATGTATGCATGAACAACTTCATCTCTTCTCCCCATCTTTGCTGCTTTTAAGGAGCAGCAACCTCTTTGTCTCCACACATTCCAACCAAAGTCTTGCACAGCTCAAACTTTACAGCTGGCAATGCTTTAGTAAGTGAGTCAGCTGGATTCACAGCTGTGTCAATCTTCCTCACTTCCACAAATCCACTGTCCACCATGTCTCTGACAAAGTATAGCTTTACATCAATGTGTTTGGTCCTCTCATGATATCCCTGATGCTTAGCTAAGTGTATTGCACTTTGATTATCACAATACACCACCACAGTATCTTGATATTCTCCCAATTCTTTCAGTAAACCAACAAGCCATACTCCTTCCTTGATTGCTTCTGTTAATGCAATGAATTCAGCTTCTGTAGTTGATAGAGCTACTACATACTGATGGCTTGCTTTCCAACTTACTGAAGTACCAAACATATTGAACACATATCCTGTAAGAAACTTTCTAGAATCCAGATTTGCTGCAAAATCAGCATCAACAAAACCAGTGACAACTTCTGACTTTGCTTCCCTTCTCTGAAATTTCAAACCAACAGGTTCAGTCCCCTTTACATACCTCAATGCCCATTTGACTGCTTCCCAATGCTGCTTCCCTGGACAACTTAAGAACCTACTAATCAAGCTCATTACATAAGCAAGATCAGGCCTACTACACACCATAGCATACATAAGACTGCCCACTGAACTTGCATATGGAATCCTGCTCATTTCAGCTATCTCAATGTCTGATTTTGCTCCATTAAGCAGTGACAGACTCAATCCTTGCTTGACAGGTGTTGTAACAGACTTGCACTGATCCATATTGTACCTTTTGAGTACTTTAACAAGATAGGATTGCTGTTTTAATACAAGTGTTCCATCTGATCTGTCTCTGCTTATTTCCATCCCTAAGATCATCTTAGCTTCACCAAGGTCCTTCATCTCAAATTCAGACTTGAGAACTTCCTTTACTGCATCAATCCCTTGAATGCTCTTACAAGCTATCAAAATATCATCCACATAGAGAAGTAGGTAAGTGTAACAGTTGTTTTCTTCCTTGATGTATACACAGCTGTCATAATGGCTTCTCTGAAATCCATTGGCAACAATGTACTCATCAAATCTCAAGTACCACTGCCTTGGACTTTGTTTAAGTCCATACAGAGACTTGAGTAACAAACAAGCCTTTGAATAAGCTCTCTCAACTGTAACACCTTCTGGTATCTTCATATAGATGCACTCCTCCAACTTTCCATGTAGAAATGCAGTAGTTACATCCATCTGATGAAGCTCAAGATCATACTGAGTCACCAGTGCTAGAAGTATTCTAATTGAATAATGTTTAACCACAGGTGAGAAGATCTCATTGTAATCTACTCCTTCTTTCTGTGAAAAACCCCTAGCAACTAGTCTAGCCTTGTATCTAACTCCACCTTCAGCTGCAAGTGCTGGTTTTCTCTTGAAAATCCACTTACATCCAACTAGCTTCTGAGATTTTGGCTTGTCAACAATTCTCCATGTCCCATTTTTGTTTAGAGACAATAATTCTTCTTCCATGGCTATAAGCCACTTATTACTGTCTTGACTAGCCAATGCCTCAGTATAGTTTCTTGGTTCATAAGCTTCAACATCAACAGCTGTATATAGAGCAAAAGACACTATATCAGCCTGTACATACCTTGCAGGTGGTACTATAGTCCTCTTCTGTCTATCTCTTGCAAGTTGATAGGTATTAGGTTGTTCTTTAACCCTTGATACTTCATCTGTACCTCTGTCAGTGGAGCTCTCTTCACTTTCTCTTGATCTGTCCATATCTTGAGGCTCCACCTCAAGCTCAGACTTTATTCTTTGATCATTCTTGATCAATGGCATCTTATCTTCAACAAAGATAACATCTCTACTGACCATGAGTCTGTTCTCATCATAACACCACAGTTTGTAACCCTTTACTCCCTTAGGATAACCTATCATAACACATTTAAGTGCTCTAGGTTCCAACTTATCTTGTTTAACATGTGCATAAGCTTGGCAACCTATAACTCTAAGGTATGAGTAATTAGGGACCTTACCAGACCACACTTCCTCTGGAGTTTTGAAATTTAGAGCTGTTGAAGGACACAAGTTGATTAGATAAGCTGCAGTTGCAGCTAACTCCCCCCAAAACACCTTGCTCAATCCTGTACTGCTCAGCATACATCTGACCCTTTGCAAAAGTGTCTGATTCATCCTCTCTGCAATGCCATTTTGTTGAGGAGTACCAGGGACAGTTTTGTGTCTCTTAATCCCCTTTTCCTTGCAATATGAATTGAACTCTTCAGATACAAATTCCAATCCATTGTCTATCCTTAAATGCTTCAAACTACTCCCTGTGATGTTCTCAGTCTCTGTCAACCAGCCTTTGAAGGTTGTGAATGCTTCATCCTTTGATTTCAGAACATATACCCATAACTTCCTTGAGTAATCATCAATAATGGTCATGATGTATCTCCCTCCACCTCTGGTTACAGTTCTTGATGGTCCCCAGAGATCTGAATGAACATAATCCATTCTAGCTTTGGTTGTATGTTCTGAATTATCAAACTTAAGTCTCTTGGACTTACCAAGAATGCAATGCTCACACTGTCTGATCTTATCACCTTCACTGAACTTGATCAGCTGTTGTTTTGCCAATTCTTGCATTCCTCTTTCACTAACATGTCCCAACCTGCCATGCCAAAGCTTGGCATCATCCTGCTGACCAGTGTTGTGTATCTGTCCTACAAATCCAAAAAATATAAATCTGATCTCCTGGTCCCTCTCATGACAATCTTATCATCCTTAGTCACTGTGAGAATTCCCTTTCTCAGGTTTGAATCACAACCTTGAGTATCAAGCATCCCAAGGGAGATGAGGTTCCTTCTTAATCCAGGAACATACCTTACATTCCTAAGAAGCCTCTGAACTCCATCAAACATAAGCAATCTGATGGATCCTACTCCCTTAATCTCACAAGAGTGATCATCACCTAAAAGTACTGATCCTCCTTCCTGATGCTTGAATTCCTCAAACCAATGCTTCATAGGTGTCATATGGAATGTACACCCTGAATCCAATACCCACTCAACAGATACATCTGAAGTAGTGATGGAAAGAGCTTCAATACCTTCCATACCAGCATTGTTTTGTACTTCACCAACCTGATTGACTTGGTTCTTTTAATTTCCAGCAGGTGTTTCAGTTTTCTTGGACTTGCTAGCCTTCCACTTTGCACACTGTTTCTTGAAGTGCCCAGGTTCATGACAAAAGTAACACCTCTTGCCATTAGACTGTCCTGATGCACATTTCTTTTGATCAGTGTTTCCACCTTTGTTCCACTTCTTGTTCTGATTCTCTTTCTTGGCAAAGAGTCCTTCTGCCCCTGATTTTTCTCTTCTGTCAGTTCCTTCTTCCAGATCTTTTGATCTAAGTGCCCTCAGCACATCTTCAAGTAGCACAACATCCTTACCTCCATAAAGAACAGCATCCTTGAAGTGCCTTTGTGATCTTGGCAATGCTGACAGCAACATGATGGCCTTGTCTTCACTGGATAGCTTGAAATTCACACTTTCCAGATTATCTGTGATCTTGCAGAATTCATCAGCTTGATCCACCAGAGATCTTTCATCAGTCATCTTGAAAGCATGAAGTCTTTGCCTGAGATGCATCTTATTGACAGATGTTGTTACCATGAACAAAGCCTTCAATCTATTCCATACTCCAATAGCTGTTGTCTCCTTTGATACTTCTCTAAGTATCTTATTACTAAGACATAGAATTATTGTAGAATAGGCCTTTTGAAGTACCTGATCATCCACTGGAGCTCTTACAAGACCTGCTGCAGCCTGGGGATCCTTGATGATTTCAGTCTTCACTGGTGGAGGAGGCTTCAGTGCATCCATCAGACCTTGCTGCATAAGAACTGCCTTCATCTTGATTTTCCATAGATTGAAATCTGATTTCTCTGTGAGCTTTTCAACATCAAATCTTGTGGTGTTCATCTTGAATGCTTCCTGTGTGTTTGTTTCCCACAGACGGCGCCAATTGACGTGATTCGATCACACAATACCTCACAATCTCTCAAGAAATACACACACACACTCTTTGATATGAAAAATAAAAGGAATGTAAAATTTGCACAAAGATGTATAGTGGTTCGCTTATGAATAACCTACATCTACTTTGGGGAGAAGAAACTTTATTATTGATAATTCAATACACCCAAGAACTGATTGAATCGAAAAGAATAAGCAAGAGAATGAACTTGCTGTGAAACTGTGAAATTTTCTAAGTGTTGAACTCTCTCTCAACAAGGTGAGTTTGAGCCCTTATATCATGCTACTCCTTCAACCTTTTGATCCGGTTAAACCTCCACTTGATAGCCCTCACTTAGTAGATGAGATGCAGCCACCTAGCCGGTTTCATGTAGCTTAATAACTGCTCTTAAAACTGCCTCACCTATCAGCTGATCATAACTGCTTAAACTGACAGTTATGGCAGTTATGTTGTTGAGTTAGTTTCAATCATTCCTTCAAGCTTCCAGCTGCCATGCAACACGTTGTGATCATCCTTAAGTCTCCAATGAACACTATCCACGTGTATATCAGCTCATCCAAGTGATAGACAAAGCTAAACACTCTATTTGAATATTATCAGCATTGGTTCGACCTTGGTTTGATCAGTTTGATCATGTCGAACAACTAGTGTCGTGGTCGAACTCATCTCCTGGCGTATTGATTCGACCATGGTTCAACCTTCTAAACAAGTCGAACCATCAATGTCGTGGTCGAACCCCCTTCTAATGAACTGGTTCGACCATGGTTCGACCTTCTAAACAGGTCGAACCATTTGTGTTGTGGTCGAACCCACCCCCCTTCTATTCCACACCGGTGGGTTTTAGAAATGGTTCGACCTCTTTATGCATGTCGAACCTATCAGTCCAAGTCGAACCCTTTCATGCATGCATCTATTGTCATCACTAGCTATGTGGAGTAATTAAGTATAATTTGGCCAAAAATTATTGAAGCTTTAATTGTGTTGCTGCATATATATGAAGCATTATAGTATTTGGATATCAGTAAAAAAAAAAAGAAAGAAAAAAAATCTTTAAAATGAAAAGTGACATTCCATTAATGAAATCAAAGTGATAATAACTACTAATTTATGAATAATTTATAATATATAAAAAAAGTGATAATAACATTGTGTGAGAGAAATTTAATTCATGATCCTAAGAAGAATTGGATCAAACATTTGCTAGCTTAGGAATGATGTGTGGATAAGCTGGCTTAGCTGTGAAAATATCTTTAGGGGGGGGGGGGTGGGGTGGGTTGGGGTATTTACAAATAATTAGTAAATTAATTAGTATCTTATGATAATTTTAGTAGGCGCTTCCTTGTGCATTTCCTAAAGGCTAAAAAGGGGAATCCCCAATGTTGGCTTTAATTTAATCTCTTATTTTCATTACATCACACATGTTTTTGATAAGGTTTTAATGATTTGAATAATGCAAGATAATGAATTTTACATTTTTTATTTTCCAATCTTAGTAAAATAATGGTGAAAAGTCCTAAAACATTTTGGCATAAAAAAACGTGACAAGAAATATAAACCCTTATTTGTAGGATTTATACATTGATTTAAGACATGTATTTTCTTCTTTTCTAAGCATGACTCATTTAATATATGGGGTAACACAAGAAATATCACAAGAATCCAGATATGAAACCTGCTCCATGATTTACTCACACCCTCTCTTAATTATAGATTGACAGAACAATTATATTATTATACTTCCTTTGTTCTAGGACAACATACACATTTGCATTTTGTAAAATATATTAGAGATATAATATTTTAATATGTAGTGAGTTAAGATATATAATATTTTAGTGTATAGTAAATAAATTTTAATTATTTTGTGTGGAACTATTTAGGGATACTAATTGTTTTGTGTAAGTTATATTTACTTAAAAATATAAATGCATAAATTTTATTGGGATAAACCAAAATAATAAAACATATCTTTCATTGGGTAGAGGAGTATTAGATAAATCATAAATTACAATAGTAAAATATGTAATGAACTATAATCGTAAAATTACAGTAATTAAAAATAAGAAAAAAAATATTCATAAATGACTAGGGCGTAATGTAACATTTAGAATAACTTTACAATAATTATAATGTTATGCATAGAGTATGATATAACCAATTACTCATGGATATATAAGCTGATTAAACATAAATGAACTGAGATACATATTTTTGGAAGTGAAGGAAAGCCATTTCTCAAGTGGTAGAGAGAAGATGGTGTAAAAAAGATAAGTAAGATATGAAATACCAATAACAGCATGTCATTTTGGTTATTTTCGATCTTCACGTTATATGCTATGAAATAATAAATTAAACTATACCGACCACTCCTATTTTATAATTTTTACACATACAAATAAATGAATATATATATAATTATTATTTATTATCTTTTTCGATTTAATAAAGTATTATAATATCTCATAATTAAAGATAATTCTAACTTAAACATTATAGGGACGGTGGAAGTAAGTGTTTACAAATTAACAGTATTTATTTATTTTATTAAATTTTAAGAATCCATTAAATCCCACATGTGAAATGGTCTCAGTATCTCAAATGTGATATCATCAAACTTTTTATATTCTTATCTACGGTTACTTTTAATGTAATGATTCTGGGTTTTTTTAGAGGAAAAAAGAAAAGTCTAATTTACAGAATAAAATTGATATACTATTAAAACTTCAATTAATAAAGCTTACTTTACTCTGAGTTTAACTAAAGGAGACATAAAGTGAGTTTGCTTTTCCCAAAAATTGTTATTAACAGCCAACTGCTCTCTCTCTCTCTCTTACATTTATTTATTTATAAAGAAATCCCATGAGAGTTGAGTGGGCAGATATCCTGCCTAGAAATATGTTCAGATAACAGTCCACCACCAGATATTCTATCCTCTATTCTTAAACGGTGTACCCCATCATTAGGGCCCCACCGCCCCTGTCCTGGGGATTGGTGGAGAAGGTAAATCGCAGAATGTGCCTCAAGTGGCTTATAGGGAGGGCTCACTGTTAAACTTGTGCTTGCAAGGGGTCAAATCCATGCCAAAGGCAGGATTCGAACCCCACCCTGCAGTAACCAAACTCGACTATAAGACATTTTCACACTCTCCTCTACCACTTGAGCTATGCCATGGGATTTCTATCCTCTATTCTTGAATCTTGATCACTATTACCAGAAGTACACTATTAATTATAATAATTAAAAAAAGAAATACTAAAATAAAAGCTGGCAAATGGAGTATAATGCAAGACTGACATTTAAAGAAAGAAACCTTCCTTGAAATATGAACTGTTTTTTTTTTCTTTTTTTACAGGGTTACTAATTACGACTCTACGATAATAAACAGCAGTTAAAATTACTAATATAGAAAAAGTAGCAACCATAAAAATGATTGGTTAATTAACCTAAGTATGAGGGAATTAACTTCTACAACTAATTAAAATGATAATTATAATTAAAAACAGTTCTTAGAAAATATTCAGCCAATTGATCAATTCCCATTGTTGATGCTCCATTGCTTTTGGCCCGAAGAGCTCCATTTCGGGCATTTCGGGCTGAAGAATGTAGACACGATTCTCGAGTTCAAGAGCTCAACAATGGGTGCGAATTTCACACAGCGTGGGGTTTTGTATTGGTTGATGGACGCTCCTAAGCTGATGGCGTAGTCCATCAGCTTATCGAACGTCCCTCCTTCCACGATCTTGATCTCCAGCGGTCCGATCGCGTCGTAAACCCGGTTCTGGCGGTAGACCGTGTTGAGAGACTCCTCGACCGTGAGGCAGCAGTCCTCGAAAACCGACGGCGGGATGGGGATGGACCCGGTCTGAGTGAGCTCCCAGTAGAGGACGTAGTGGCCCGGGATGGTGGTGGTGTCGGCGTAGCTGGTGTACTCGATCAGCCGCGCGTCGAACGGCATCAGGTGGCTGACGGCGTTCTTCACCGCGTTCTGAAGCTCCACCTCGTCCGTCTTGTCGGAATCTACGCTCAGGACGACATTCTTCCTGCAGATGAAGTTGAATTGCGGGGCGTTGTTCTTGAATCCGGCCACACGGAGAACGTCGCCCACTCTGTAACGGTACAGCCCTGCATGAAGAGAAGAGCTTTGTTATGCGTTCACGATTGTATTGAATTTGATGAGGGGTGAATTGAGTTATATATATATATACCGGAGTAGGTGGTGACGACGAGCTCGTATTCCTGTCCGAGTTTGACGTCGACGAGGTCGACGAGATCGGTGCCGTTTTCTTTGTTCACCGGGAGGAATTCGAAGTAGGCCATGGTTGGAATGAGGGTGTAGGAGACTTCACTGGGCTTACAGAGAGGGTTGAGATTGACTCCGAAGTAACACTCGGAAGAAGCGTACATGGTGCAGACAAGGGGTAGGCCATTGCTGTAATAATCAAGAGTTGGAATGTACTGCGACATGGTCCCAGTAACAATAACATCGATGTACTTAGTGTTCGGCCACAACCTGGTAATGATCCCCTGCCATGAATCCTTACCGCACTCGCACTCGATGAACTCCGCCAGCTTCGGGTCGGGTTTGATAACCCGTGACACCGCCTCGCGGACGGACGGGTCGGTGATGAGTGGGTTGACGGTGCCGGTGCGGATGTCGTGGGCGAGGAGGGACCAGTGCTTTTCCAGGAAGCGGATGGCCCGGATGAAGCCGGAGGCGAAGACCGCCCCGACCCGGAGGACCTGGGTGTTCTGGGACAGGCCGCAGAGCATCTGAGAGTACATGCTCTGGTAGGAATCGGGGCAGAGAATGGCTTCGTTGGGGCTGGTGTAGTTGGTGTACGGATCGTAAGGCCTGTCCTTGAAATGGGAGGACTTGTAGTAGCTGGTGAGAACGGGTCGGGCGGGGAGGCCGCTGGGGGTTCGGGTTTCGGATTTGATAAACAGGAAGTACATCCCTTTGCCCTTATCCAAACCCGGAACGAACTCACTCATTACCGGCATCAACAGGCTGTAGAGGAGGGATCTCCTCCCCAGTTCTTCCTCGATCGTCGGCATCATCTTTCTCTCTCCACCGGATGTACCGGAACTGCAGGTAACAAATCAGAATCAGTCGTCCCAAACCACACACTAATTAGTGTACTACGTACGTCTGTACATGTTAGAGAGAGAGAAAAGGAAAAGTACCTGGTAAGGAACTCGGAGATGGGGTGGTGGCAGAGAATGGGGGAGTTGTCGCCGTTGGCGATGCGGTTGATGTCGGGGAGAATGTCCTCATAGGAGATGACAGGCATGGTTTTCTTGAAGGTTTCCCGGTCGGTGTGGCGGTCGAGGCGGTGGCGCTGCAAGTACTCCACGTCAGCATTCCGGGAGAGGATCTCGGAGAGGACTCGTTTCTGGACATCGTCGGCGTTCTTGGTGACATCCTCGATGAACTCGAGTTTCTTCCGGTTGGTCTCAGCCACGGTAGTGGCCTTGTCCTTGGGGGCTTCAGGCATGATAGCCAGGTGGAAGAGCGAGATAGGGCGATGAGAGAGAGAGAAGGGAGGTTGTGTGTGTGTGGAGTTGGGGTTAGATGGTGAGGGAAGGTGTGTGAGAGGTTTATATAGAGAGGGAAAGAAAGAGGAGAGAGAGTGGGGCCCAGTGTTGTAGCGTTTAAAAAGTGTCAACAATGGCTTGATTGTGAATATGGATGGGACTTTGTGGCAATTTGGATTTATGATTTGGAGCTTTCTATTCTATTTCTTGCTTTGCATTTCCCTTCCCACCACCAATATTTTCATCACTCCACTGTCTCCACCCTCCATTCTCTTTTATCATATCTCAATTGCCTACATACCTATATCACAATTAATTAACAAATTTATATTTCCAATTCATTCTATACAATAGGTATAGTTCCATAATTTATTAATTGTAATATTGACTATTCGTTTCATATAGGTTAAGGTTAATACTCCTCGGTTTGGTCCTTAAAATTTAATAAAAATAACAAAGGTTGCACATTAATTACGTTTATATAAGCTTTTTTATCTAAAAAAACTAGTGGGATGCAATTCAAGTAGGAGGAGAATTACTTTGATGTTCGTATCGTCTATATATATTGTCACACCTTTTTTTTGTTATTGAATGATAAATTTTACTTTTGGCTTAAAAAAAAATACTGTTTCGTTAGCTATTGAATAATCCATCTTACTTTTGACTTAAAAAAGAAAAAATAAAAAAAGAGGAGAAGAGAATTAAAGAATTACTCCACTCGTTAATGTGAAAATTTATTTTGCCGAGAATCGAACCATTACTCATTTAAATAAAAAAATATTATGATTCGTTTTTCTAAAAAATACTACTCCCTCCGTCCCGGGTATTTTTACCCGTTTGTACGGGCACGGAGATTAAGACGTTTTATTTTTTTAATATATAATGTAAGAAAAAGTAGGGATAAATTAGTAATTTAAAAAGAAAAAGTGAATAAAGTTGTTGGGAATGATGAATAAAGTGTAAAAAAGTAGTTAAAGTTGTTGGGATTGTAAAAAGTAGGTAATAAAATATTATGTATTTTTGCCAAAAATGGAATGGGTAAAAATACGTGGGACACCCCAAAATGGAAAGTGGGTAAAAATACGTGGGACGGAGGGAGTATAATTTTTACTTCCTCCGTCCGAAGGTAAGAGGGTCTTTTACTTTTTGTAATTTAAAAAGTGGATTAAGGAATATTATTATTTAATGTGTAGTGGGTAGTTGTATTAGTGGGAGTATGAGCCCCATATTTTAATTATATTAGAAGGGATGTGTGGGTCCCATGTGTGTAAAAAATGAAAAGGGTCCCTTTGGGTGGGACAACCAAAATGGAAAAAAGACCCTCTTTAAATGGGATGGAGGGAGTATATAAAAAAGTAAGGCTAAAATTTTAGTGTTTTCGGGGACATCATGTGCTCAAATATCTTTAGTATTAAATGATATAGTACTTTCTAGTATAATGACGTGTACCTTTATTTTCTAAAAAAAAAAAAATAAATAATGAAAGTGTATACCCTTTAGAACGAAATATTGTACCCTTATTAATTACAGTATATACATTTTAGAACAAAATGTTGTACATTTACATACCTTACCTTGTGCACCTGGAAATACAATATATAACTCAAAAAGTAATTAGTAATTAGAGTACACATGTGAACTCAGTTCACATATGTGTTTATCTTTAATTTATTAATTAATTAATATATATATATATATATATATATATTTATTTATTAATTACTCCTATAAAACTATCTTAAAACATTTGATAATTTTTTTTAATTTAATCAATATGCTCTGAATCTACTTCTCGTTCCGCATTAACGTTAACGTTTGCTTTTTGTACAAAGATTAAGAGAAATAATATTTTAATGTGTAGTGTGGTGAGAGAAATAATATTTAATGTAAAGTGGATAGTTGTATTATTGTTGTGTGTGTGCCCTACATAGGCTACATAGAATAATTAATTGTTGTGTGTTAGCCCAACATGACAAAAAAGAAAATATAAACCTAAACTCAGGACAACTCAAAATGAGAAATATAAACCTTAAAGCGGGATGGAGGGAGTATTAATTTGTGTTTAGTCCATGGACATATAATTTGTAATCTGTTCCGAAATTTACATTTATTTTTGTAAATAGAATACAAGAGATAAATGTTGGATTTATTACTACCTAGTACAAAATATACTATTATATTATTAGTTGATACAAGGAATCTATTTTATTACTGCCCACTACAAAATCATTTTATAAAAAGTCTCAATTGTCCCTGAATACATCAATTAAATAAAATAGGTAGATATTTACTTTAAAAGGATAAGATCATATGCTGTTCTCTCTTTCCACATTTAAAATATTTTACCATCTTAATTCTCTCTCCATAGAAATTCATTTTCTCGTCCTTTCTCTCTAAGAATCCCTCTTCTCGCCTTTTCTCTTTGAGAATCGACATGCCACTTTGAAGATCTTATCTCTCGCGAAAAATTATTCATCGTTCATTCACACTCTTGAATTTGTACTCCTCGCAAATCCTGGTTCGTTTGTAATTGTAGATTTGATCGAAGCAAATAAGAAGAAAAAGACTCCACGTTGGAAATGGGCAGCAGCATCAGCCGTGCGACGACATCATTGGCGGCGAATCGGGTTTGTCGGACTCTGATTCATGGACAGTAATGTTGCCGGAGTGTTGGGCGAGTCTTGCAATTCAATTGAAGTAATCGTAATATTTTTTTCATGTTCAATTTGGACAATTTTTTATTTTGCGTATTCAATAAATAATATTGAATTTTATATGTTCAAATTGGAGCATGTCAATTATGCGTATTAAATTTGGGGAATGAGTGATACTAGTGTTGAGATGTACGTATTCAATTTTGGATACAACATTATACGTTTAGAAATAGCTTCAATTATAATTTTTTGAATATAACGGTAAGTATTCAGAATTAACTTCTGTAAATTAATAATGTTTCGATATTTGGTGGTATTTCATGCCCTTTTAAGTAGTATTTGCTATGTCAAGTTGAGCATTTTAGGTTCAATTTTTGGTTATTTTTAAGTAATGTCCATTGGATGGTGGGTAAGTATGTTCTATTTGCGTTGTTAAAAAATGTACCTGCAAATTCAATCCACAAAGAATTCAAATCTCCTTTATTAAAAAAAATTTAAAAAATTAAATGGGCTTTCATTAAATTAGTTAGATTATTACGATATTTAGAAAGTGGCAGCATAATGAATACACGCATTCTTTCATTGAGACCATTTTTTTATTAATAACAGGAAGTGTTCAAAATAGTTAATTTCCAATATTGATGTATTCAGAATGGATATTCAATTTATTTTATAAGTGCATCGGCATTGAAATTCAGATTGCCCATTTTTAGTTATAAATAAATCGAATACAAAATTTCTATATATTATTTGAATGTATTGGTTGAAATTGAACACAACCTACTATTTGAATATCATGTACGATTCTTTTTTATCGGATTGACTAATCCCAACCTATTTCTGATTTTTATGGAGGGATTAATGGTTAATTAATTTAGTAATATAATTAATCTTATAATAGGGTTAAAATGGGTATTTGATTTGTTCAATTTGTAGTGAATAATATTTTAATATGGATAATGTACCTGCTAGTAATATAGATAGATAAATTGTACCTATAAGTAATGGACCCATAAATGTTTGATTAATTGTTTTTTAAGTAGGAGTATTATCAAAATTATATTATAATTCAATAAAATAATTATATTATCAAAAATTAAAATTTTATTCAATTTATATATACATATCATGTTCATTTATCCATATATATATTGTTAATTTTTTTTATCGGATATATTGTTAATTTATTAATAGTTGAGTTGGTCTCTTGTACCCAATGGCACACCATGCACCTTTACAATTTAGTACTCCATTAAAGAGTACCCTTTAATATTAAATTGTAAAGATGCATAGTGTGTCCCGAGACACATTTTTGCCTTAATAATTTAGAATAAATCTAAAAATAATTATATATTTATGCTCAAAACCACAAAACAGGTTTGTTGCTAATGTATTTAGGGTTAATTCAAAAAACATTCATCATCTTATTGGGGATTTATCAAATCTATCACGATCTTTTATTTTTGTCAATTCAATACACAATCTATTTAATATTTTCAATTTTATCACAACCTTTTATTTTTGTCAATTCATGCACGATCTATTTAATATTTTCAATTTCATCACAATTTTTATTTTTGCAATTTGATACACCACTTATTCTATATTTTTAATTCAATTCATTACTTATTATTATTATTATTATTATTATTATTATTATTATTATTATTATTATTTAACAAAAGGAGTGCTGAAATCAACACCTTAAAAATTAAAATGAAGAAAATAAGAAATAGGGAGCGGTTATTTGCTCCTCCAGAATTGTTATTTGAACCCCAATTATTTATAAAATTAAAATATGATAATGTAAGAAGACATAAATACCCTTTTATAAATAATAAACTAAGATTAAATATAATTAAATTTCTAAATGCACCCCAGTAAGATTTCTAAATGCACTCCAAAATTATAATCACTAAAAAGATCAACCCTAAACCCTTTTGTATCAGAGTAATATCATGGAAGAAGCAAAAACTGAGAATGATGATCATCCGGAACAAGCAATAATAGTAAAGGAGGAGAATAATCATGATGAGGTCAACTTTTAATTTTAAAATTTAGAAGTTTAGTTCGTAGTACAGTATATTGTATCGTGATGTGCTGAATCAAATTATCATATTTCACTGCAACAAACAAATAGGGATTACGAGGGTTTAGGTTTAAATAGATTCACAAATAGGGATTAAGAGAGTTTATGTTTGAATAGATTCAAGTCGACTAATGCCAACATGCTGTTCGACTGCAGAACTCAGAACAGTATATTATGTTCCATGGATCAAATGCCAACATGCTAGTTGTTCGACTACAGAACTCGAACAATTTATTCTGTTTAACTACAGAACTCAGAACATTTTATTCTGTTCGACTGCTTTGATCGAACAGTTGGGTCACGGTTGTAATCTGTTCGGTTCCTATAACCGAACAGATTTAAGTGTGTTCGGTTGTACTTACAGAACACATTTTTTTTCTTTTTCTTAAAAGGGTAAGATTATCCTTGCATGGGGTGCATTTAGTAACTTAAATATGTATTTTTTTATTTAAGTGGAGGTACATATAGTAATTGGAGTTCAAATAACAATTCGGTTGCAAATAGCCGCTCCTAAGAAATATTAGAAAGATAAAATTGTGTAAGAAATGGAGGAAAGTGTAAGATGCGGCGTGATAAAACTTATGCTAAGTAAGTTTTATTTTATAAAATTTTACATATACAAATCGAAGAAAATATGTCCATTTGTCCAATTCTTTCGTATCCAAATCTCAATGGAAATCAACATATGCAAATTATATTGATTCATGGGAAAACTGTCTAATTATCTTAAATAATAATTAATTATATATTGACTAATTATAGTGTGCACCCGGTGCACCCTAAGATAGGGTGCACATATATATAAATATAAACAAAAACATATACAATTATGTGAAAAAATGTATACAATTTAATTGTTAGTTTTTTAATGAAAAATTGAGTGTAAAAAATATACAATTATTAAAAAATATGTACACTATTGAATAAAAAGTTATACACATATGGATGTTAGTTTTTTTAGTATGAAAAAAGTATACAATTATTACAAAACATGTATACAAAATAGAATAACGTGTATACAAAATAGAATAAAAGTCATACACATATGGGTGCACCCTTGCATCCGGTTGCACCCAATATACACACTTATATGTATTTGATTTAAAAGTCTAAATTAAAAATTACGGTAAAAGGAGAAAAAAAATTTTGTTTCAACATCACGAAATTTCAGAAATAAAAAAATCAGAGGAAAACGATTGATTCTTCTCAAATTCTAAATTATATAAACTGATCAACTTCATTATTATCATAAAATGCAAAAGGAATAAAAGATTAAAAAGAAGTATAATATTACGTGAATGATGATCGGAAGAATTCAGTCATATTGTCTGCAAAATAATTCATCATGATAAGAATTGAAAATAATAATAATAATATTAAGTAATAAATTAAATTGAAAATGATAAAATAAGTGGTGTATCAGATTGTAAAAATAAAAGTTGTGATATAATTAAAAATATTAAATAGATCGTGTATTGAATTGATAAAAATAAAAGTTTATGATAGAATTGAAAATATTAAACAGATTGTGTATTGAATTGACAAAAATAAAATGTCGGGATAGATTTGAAAATCCCTAATAAGGTGGTGAATTTTTTAGGAAATAACCCATATACTCCCTCCGTCCCACAATACGCTTCACATTTATTGTTCCACGTTATTTAAGAAAAATTGCACTTTTTGACCAACTTTATTGACTTTGAGAATATTATAGTATTTTTAGATGATAAAAAAATATAAAGTAATGGTATGTGTGAGAAAAATGAGTGACAAATCTGAAATTAAAGTAACTTTTGAGGTTGTTGGATAAAGTATTTTTTCCTTTTTTGGGGTGTGAAGGGTATTGTGGGACAGACAAATGAGAAAAATGTGAAGGGTTTTGTGGGATGGAGAGAGTATTTACTTATATTTTTTGTATTTAAGTTGTTTTACCTATGATTTGAGGGAAGTTTTCAATTTAATTTTGCAGTTTTTATTTTTATTTAAAATTTAAATTTTAAAATTTAATTAATTTTCTGCATTTTCATTTTAGTTTTCAATTCTCTTTTACTTTTTTTTAAAAAAATTTATTTAAGTATTAACTCACTCAAATTTATTTAATGTTACTCTAACTCTTTTTCTTATGTTACAATCTCATTTAGATTTTTATGTTTTTTTTTCACTTTTATTTATAATAATGTTATTGATATAGATATGAATATTATGTTAAAAAGCGATTAAATACACGCATATTGATAAATTTATATTTATTTATTAGTATATAATTTAAAAAATACACGTTAGCGTCCAGAAGTCTTCTTATTGACAAGATTTGTCGTATTCGTTGGCGAGGAGATTGGGTAAAAGACCGGCAATACCCGGTAAATCCGCACATATTACATGCGTGCTTGTACTTCGGGTGTTTCTTCACACGCCAGCAGCTACTCCACCGGCTTCGTTTCCCGGTAACACAAAAACTGGGTTTCACACCCGCCAATCCATTTCGTACGGTACGCCACAGCTGGGCGTTATTTCACCATCTTGCCACGTGGATGAATATAATGGATCCGTACACCAACCACTCACACAAAACATACTCCTTACACCCTATAATATTAAGAGGGAGTTTTGCAATTTCTTTTTATAAAATTTAAATTAACTGCGTTTCCGTGTCACTAGTGGCAAGTCTTATGTAAAATTGTTTTACGATAAATTTATGCTTTTATATTTAATTATGATTTTTTTAAAATAAAAAATAAAAAATGTTATTATGTTATCACTTTTTATGGATTGGATTGAGTATTATTATGCTATCATTTTTATCCATCTAACATATATCATCAAATCTCTGCAAATTTTTAAATTGCGATTTATAAAAAGTTCATTACGTGCGTTGTGCAATAGTTCATTACGTGCGTTGTGCAATGACCCCTGTTCCATTAAAATTGCAACTCTATACTCCACTTCAAACGCCAAAATACAAATAATACTTCTATTTTTAAAAATATAATCAAATAGAAGTATTGTCGAACATCAAATATTTTTTAATTAAATATAATATATTTTTTTTATTAAATATACAATCAATCTTAAGAAAGTATAATGTCTAACTCATTATGCATTTTGATTTTATAATATTACACTTTAATACATAAAAAATTATTTTTCAAAAAATGAATTATTACTTTTTTAAATGAAAAATATTATGCATTTAATCAAGAATATAAAAAGTTACAATTTAAAAGGTAATATTTTTTGAAGTAATAAGTCATATCTCTAAAAAGTTAGTACTAATTTTTATATATTAAAAAGTAATTTTAAAAAAAAATCAAGGTGCAACGTAAATCGAATTCTCACAAAATTTTTCCCTTTATGATATGTTTATAAAATATCAATTCAATTGCACGGTATATGTTTATAAAATCTCAATTCAACTGCATCAGTTATTACTCTTATATATATTACAAAAATATTGCGATGTAGTTTGTTTTTTTCTTTTATAAACGTCAAATAAATAAAGAGATTATTTTCTTTTATACATAAAGATATCATTTATTTTTCTCAAATTATATTTCCCTTCTCATATTGTAATTGAAGACTGAAAAGATAATAATGACAACTACATATAGGTTAGTTAAAATAAACATCATTTACCATTATCTGGATTCACTATATCTCCATTAATTACACTAAACTCTAACTTATATAAGCATAATATGATTAAATTTTATTTTATTAATAATACATTAGAGAAACGACATATGATCATCAAACTATTCCATAGTCAACTTAAGAAAGCAAAGGTGATAACAACGGCATGTACCAACAATTTATCCATGTGACAATACAAATTCCCTCCGTCCCACGTATTTTTACTCACTTTCCATTTTGGGGTGTCTCACATATTTTTACCAATTTCATTTTTTGTAAAAATACATAATATTTTAGTACCTACTTTTTACAATCCCAACAACTTTAACTACTTTTTTACACTTTATTCATTATTCCCAACAACTTTATTTACTTTTTCTTTTCAAATTACTAATTTATCCCTACCTTTTCTTACATTATATATTAAAAAATAAAATATCTTAATCTCCGTACCCGTACAAATGGGTAAAAATACTCGGAACGGAGGGAGTAATAAAGTTTAATGATTTTTTTTCTTTTTCTGGGCATATATGATACAAAGTGCATGCAAAAGTAAAATATTCTTAGATAATAAATTAATTTCATGCTCCAATCTTATACACAATCTCTAAGATTAAAGGATCAAATCAATTTGATTCATAGAATTAAACATGATCATGGCTTGGTAATAAAAATATTATTATAATGATAAAATAATGATATTACACTTTTATACTTTTGATTAAATTATACTCCGTTTGTCTACGTCTCACATTATTTAAGAAAATTTATAATTTATAATTAATTTTGTTAATTTTAAAGGATATCGTAATTATTTTTAGATAGTAAAAAAAATATAAAAATAATGATTTGTGGATAAAAAAATAAGTGACAATTTGAGAGTATTAAAGTAATTTTTGACGTTGTTGGATAAATGATATTTCATTTTTAAAAGTGTGAAGTATTTTATGGGACAAATAAATAGCCTGGAGCGGAAGAAGTATATTATAAATGAATTGACAATAAAACTATTTATATAAATACGGTCATTCCTATAAATATAAGCTAAAACCTACCTTATAAGTGATATATTTTACAAGAAAAAAAACGAAAAACAAAAATAAAAACGAAAACAAATCACTAAGAAAACTTATTTTTAATAATATAATTTACGAAATTCAATTTATTGATAATTATCAATGAATACTCAACAAAGGTTATATTTGTCTTTTAACAAATAAAATGCCAACGAATTTATAATGATTTTACCAACAAAATAATATCCGTTATAAATTATCAATGAATTACCAAATGTATTATTATATAAATTATCTACAAAATTATTACAAACGATTACTATTATATAAATTATCTACAAAATTATTATAAATGGATTACCAAGAGAGATGTTTATTAATATAATTAAATTTTCGTTGCTAAAAATTTATCAACCACTATTTTACCAACATAAAATTACCAACGGATTTTGTTTTTAGTTTGTTGATAATCTAATTTAACAATACAATTAAAACTTTTACATACAAAATATTCTGTTGGTAATAAATAATATTTTTAATGAATTAGAAAAAAATATATTATGCTTAAAAGTTTTACAATATTATACTCCACAATTTAACATCAATTAAAATTAAAGTGAGGAACGAAAAACTAAAGTACAATTAATGGATATTCATTATCCATTAAAATATAACATCACTTAATTTATATGAAAGAAAAATGTTTTATATAGTATTTCATTGGAAATATTGGGATGGAAGAATTGTTTAACATTTAGATTTAAAAAAATAGATTTAAAAAAAATTCGCTGATATTTTGATTCACATATTATTTTTGTGCAATCAATAGCATTAAATATTTTACATTAGATCAATAATCACACTGTCACACCCAAAATGATAAAAGAGCACTTACTATTACATTATACTCCACGTTAATTAGTAATTAAATGGCTACCAATTCTTGTCATTTATTACTTTATCTTTATGGTGAATAGTAAACCATTTGTAAACAAAATTTAAAATTTAAAACTGTAGAGTTTATATATAAATATTATTTGTATAGTTCATACATTGATTGATCGGTAGAGTTGTCAAATCTGATATTAAAGTGAACAATTCAGTAAATTAATAAAATATTTGATCTCCGACACAATTTTTTATAACACTATAGCAGTACAAATTTCAGTATAATAAAGTTAGAATAATATAGTTTTAGTCATAATAATGATGAGTTGCAGTATAACATAATGTTGGAATATGGTACTTTTTGTAGAATTATACCACCTTAGGATTTCCCTCAACGAATGCAGTAGTATGAGTTATGGGAATTAAGGCTATCACTTAATCCGGGATCAAACGTTGGATATGTATAGAATTAGAAGTTAGGACAATTCTTATGTATTGATTATTTACTCAAATTGCATAAAGAGTTTTGTTCAATTATACTATGAATTTGCATAGTTCCAAAATAGTACTCCCTCAGTCCCACAATAAAAAGTGCGTTTCTTTTTGGCACGTAGATTAAGAGATATTATTATATTTAATGGGTAGTTGGGGGTAGTTGAGGTGAGAGAAATAATATTTTAATGTATAATTGATAGGTGTATTAGTATGTGTGTGGGTCCCATGGAAATATATTAATTGTTTTGTGTGGGTCCCATTTACTAAAAAGGGAGATGCACCTCTTGTGTTGGGACTGGCGAAAATAGCAAAATGCACTCCTTGTTGTGAGACGGAGGGAGTATATAATTAATACTCCACTGAAAAGATATTCATTTATCAATTTTCCTTTTTTAAATAATGGCTCCAAACATTGACTCATTACTCACCACTAATATAATAATTATATATATATATAATAATTCTTAATTCACGTGTAAAAATTGAACGAATACGTTATTATAGACAGAGGGATTACTGACACACTTCCTCACGTGCAAACAAGTTAATTTATACCGAAACCTTCAACATTAAATTTGTTTGAGATATGTGACGGCATAGTTTGAACCCTATGCTATGTTTGTATTGGTTTATGTGGGGGTTTGAAGTTTGGATTAAAAATTTTGGATTTTGAAAATCAAATTAATAATAATAATAACATATGTTTTTGTTTTGTATTTTGAGTAGGATAGATTTTGATTTTATGTCAAATCAATGTATTAATATATACTCCTTTTGTCCGCTTTAAAAAGTTAATTTTTTATATTTTGGACATTTACCCCAAAGAGTCATATTTCATTTTTTACACACATGTGATCCATACATACCCATTAATATAACTAAACTATGGGGCACACATACTCACTAATATAACTACACATCATACATTAAATAATAATACTCCTTAATTAATGTGAAAAAAGTAAGACGGTTCCTTTTAACCATATGGAGGGAGTATTTGTTTTTAAGTAAGGTATGGTTTATCTTTATCTTACATAAATGTGTAGGAGATGTGTTTTAGCTTCATATTCACTTATATCAAACATTATGTTTTGATTTATTAGTACATATGAGAGTTTCTATACTTTTTTGCTTATATTTTTATTGGAAAAAACTGCAATTTCCTCACATTAATAAGTCAGTTAAAGTTGTTGGTTAATAGTTGGTGGCACATCAAACTGATATTACATATTTAAAAGTTATTTTTATGAGAAAATTTACCTTCATCATTTATATTTTACACATGCTATGTAGTTATATGAGATCATTTTATATAAACTTTTATGTGAGAGGAACAAAAAGTTATAATATTATTATCATTTTCGTTATAAAATATTATTACTTTTGTTATAAAATATTATTATTATTTATATATACTATAAATTGTTTATGAAATAGTTCACTACCATTATCACTTTTCATCGATTAAGTATCACTTTTCGTTAATAATATTATCATTTTTTATTCGTCTCATATAAGAGATTACGTGAGATGTTCTCACGCAAAACTTCCCTTTTACACATTGTGCATGTCAATATGATTTTAAATAATTATTAAAATAAGATATGATACAAATGAATTTTGCAAATAAATTGTTATATTTATATATACATATATATGTTTAGGATCAGACTTATATAAGACCGTCTTTTGTAGAGATTATTTTATATTTTCATAATATCATCTTTTATTTAAGATGTTATCAATTTTTTATAATGTTATATATTACTCTCTCCGTCTCAGATTCAACTTCACATTTACAGTTTGCATGAATATTAATAAATCACTTTTTGACTTACTTTTAGGAGTAATTTGATATTTTTTAGTAATAAATACTCCCTCCGTCCCGGCGTAAGAGGATCATTTACTTTTTTGCACGTAGATTAAGGAGTATTATTATTTAATGTGTAGTGGGTAGTTGTATTAGTGGGAGTGTAGGTCCCATATTTTAATTATATTAGAGGGGGTGTGTGGGTCCCATGTGTGTACAAAAGGAAAGGGGACTCTTTGAGTGGGATGACCAAAATTGAAAAAGACCCTCTTAGCCTGGGACGGAGGGAGTAAATGATAAAGTATGTTAAAAAAGTGATGATAATATTGAAATTAAAATATGTAAGAGGGACATTGATTTTGTGTCTTTTCCTTTTATGGAAGTGTGAAATTGTAATTGGGACATACCAAAACGGAAAGTATGAAATTGAAGTTAGGATGGAATGAGTATTTATCATTTATATTATAAATTGTTCATGAAATAATACACAACACCATTATTACTTGTGATTAATTAGGTATCATTTTACATTTATAAATATTATCACTTTTTATATATCCC
Source organism: Pogostemon cablin (assembly GCA_023678885.1). Classification (NCBI taxonomy): domain Eukaryota; kingdom Viridiplantae; phylum Streptophyta; class Magnoliopsida; order Lamiales; family Lamiaceae; genus Pogostemon; species Pogostemon cablin. The sequence continues at coordinate 23,795,316 of CM042973.1, forward strand.
ACCAAAATCATCTCGTGAGACACTATAAAAAGTGTTTGCCATTTAATTAAGAACATATTTGTTTGGACACTTTTGCCACCATAGAATGGGTACGGGATTAAATAAATGTACGTGTTTGGTATGTTGTATGACATTCCCATTCCCATTCAAAATACTAAACAATCCCTAAGTTTATTTACACTAATAATATAACTTGTCACATCAATATTTTTTTAATTATATTAATTGTATTTTAATTATTTATTTATATATCTACTTAGCTCCGGGCTTTGCTCAAGTCGTATTTTTAATTGGAGAAATTGATCAATGTCAAAGAGCTCCTTAAGTCTAGATACCAACTCAATTTAACATTCATTTTAATAATTCACAGGAAAAAAAAAATCAACCTTTCTATAGGGTAAAATAAAAGACTTAAATTGGAAAGAGACAAATAAAATAAAAAAGATACATAGGCTATCTTATCCTTAAGTTCAATCATATAGTAAACTACTAAACCATTCCCCAAAATGACGCTACAAAATAATACCCAAAATTCCATATGAAACCTAACTTTGAAATATAAATAAATTTGATTTCTTGTTTTACTTGGTTTCCTCTATGTCATGATTTTGGAACTCTTGACTTTTGGTTATGCTTGCTTCCTTAATCAACTTTAATTAAATTTAATATAATTAGGTCTTAGTAAACATTCTTTTTATACTCTACTAACCTCAAGTAACTTGTGGAATGTGGGGATCTAAGTTTACTTTGAACTATTAATTAAGTACTTAAGCACAGTGGTTTTAGTTAGAAAAGACATAATGGTTCAAAAGTTTCAACTAATATTAGGTATATTTGGACCCCATAATTTTCTTTTCTAAGAGTCACGCGTGATTGAGAAATTAAAGTTTTTTTTTTCTTTTTTAAAATGTTAAAATCGTTGTAATAGATATATTGTTATGTGTGTAACATGTTTTTTTCAGAGTCGGCTAATTGTACACCAAATTTACTAAATATAACTCATAAATAATTATATTTTGTTAAGACATAAACTAGTAATTGAACCCGTGCAATGCACGGATTGTGTTATTTTTAGGGTAACAACTTCACTTAATTTTATGATATTTGAACCAAATAATATTTATTTGAATTTTATCTAACCTAATGTTTTAATATTATAATATAATGTTTGTAATACACCTAAATTAAATATTATTTTTATTACTTTTCAAATGTTATTTATAAAATTTTCTTGTTTTCAAAAGTTTGCATGAAGAAGTGATCGAGGTGTCCAAGTTCAAATGCACTCCTAGCGCAAATAACATAAGAGGAACATCAAGTTTGAGTTTAAAAAGAAAATATAGACTATAAAATGGATAATAAGAACATGCAAAATATTTCAACTAATAAATTACTATAAACATTTAAATTGCTTATATGTATAATAAGAGTTTTAATTTGCTAAAGAGCAATAGTATGATACCTCACTTATTATATGAGTGATAATCTATGAATTTTATAATTATAAATTATTATGCTTTAAATTTTTATTAAAGGTACAAAATATAATTTTTTTCATTCGGTAAAATATGTATAAGCTTTTATGCTTCATTTAAATTCTAAAAATTTTAAAGAGACTTTGTCAATTTTAAATACATCATTATTTTAAGACCAATAAACATAAAAATATTTATAATTGAAATTCAATCTTATAAATTCAATTTATTATAAAATAAAGAGCAAAATAGTATTCTTTTTAATTATTTAAATTTGATATTGATGGTTCTTTATTTTTGATGATAAAAATTATTATTTTATGAATCAAATAATTATTTAAAGGATTTATCCATGATAAAAAATTAATTTATTAAATTTATGGAGCAAATAGATTTTTCATGAACATTTGTAATTTATGAATTATTTTTTTGAAAAAAATTTCTTACTAGTGACACAATTATTATTACACCTATTTTCACACATGCCTATATTGTTTTGATGAATTGAATATGAAGTAAAAGAAGCAAACATTTCCATGAAATTTCCTAAACAAAAGACTAAGAAAATTTTTCTTTGACAACAACAATTTTCTTCTATAAATAGGCTATTCCCATTTCATTTTTCTCACACCAAAATTTTATCAAATAGAGCTTTAAAGAGTTGGAGAGATGGTGGCTTGTGAGCTCTTCACACTTTTGTTTTTGAGCTTTTCGTTTTTAATTTTTTTTTTCTACTTTGATTTTAAATTATTATTATTATTATTTTATTCTTATTGTTAATAAGTAGTAAATATAGGTTAACTTAAAGTATTATAATTATACGTACATATTATTCACTTGAGATCCCCTATTACACCCCATGTTACATCTCATGTTACATGGGGTGTAATGGGTGACAAGTTGTTTGCCTAATTTTAGCACTCACGAGCAAGAATACTCGATCGTTGTAGTATTATATCCCAAGAAAAATTATCAATCCAATAAGGAGTTATATTCGTACTAGCAAAATACGTGAGCTCATGTTCATTGTTGTTTTTGTAAAGATGATCGGGGGTTTTGAGATTGATTAACAACTAAAACAAGTAACAAGTAAATAACAATATCAAATAAGTAGAATGACAAGAATAGAAAATGGGTGCTTAAGTTCAAGTATGGAAAAACATGGGATTAGAAACATCCAAGCACACTCAATTCATATTATCATGCAAACGGAATTCAAGTCAATTGATGTAGACTAAGGGTGATCACGATTGTATCCTAAGCTCCCTTTCGGGTTACGAAGGTTGTTGATCCATTTTGGACTCCCAAAAGCACTTAAGATCAAAGCCCAACATTAACCCCTTCCATCTAGGTACTAGTTAGACTAAACTCTCCCTTTTTGTGTACTAAGGCCAACGAATGGATTGGTTCCCCTCATTGAATTCAAATATCCTTTCGGTCAAACACAAACTCAATGTCTATTCATGCCTTCCTAATACTATAGAGGGTCGTTTCCGTCTCACTCCAAGCAATACATACATGAAGATCATGATAGCATTTAATTACCACAAATAATCCATTGATCAACAATCCATTAAACCAATAAACATTCATGAATAACAAACCATGCCATCACAACATCAAGACAATTAAACTCCATGAATAGAAATCAACATCAATTAAATCAAAAACCAATTTAATCCACATGATAATATAAATCTAATATGCTCTTCATGTTCCTAATTCCACTAGAGGGATTAGCCTATCATAGTAAAAGTAACAAAACAATTAAATGATTCATTACAATTACCCATAGTCTAAGATCTAAAGAAATACAAAATGAATGGATTCTTCCCTATCAATTTCTTGAAGAGAATCTTCTATTCTTCTTGATCTCCACCTCTAGCTCTTGATTCCTTGAGATCTCTCACACCCAATGGAAGGGATGAAGTTTTGATGGAGAATTAATGGAGATGATGAAGATGGATTAAAATGGATGAAGGTGGATGAAGATGATGGTGGGAAATGGAAGAAATGGTGTGTGAAGTGTGTGTAGATGATAGGATTTCGGATTCTTTGCCAATTGTTGAATAAAGGGGTATTTATACCCCTTTGGAGGCTTCTAGAAGGATCTGGAAATTTCTGCAGGAAAATACCCGGCACGAGTCGTGCTCTGCAACACGGCTCGTGTGCTGCAACACGAGTCGTGTGCTGTAACACGGGCACAGGTGTAGTCGTGTTGGCTCTTCTGATGTCGCCACACGGCCACCTTCTTACAGGGCCGTGTTGGCGACACGGCTCGTGCTCCCGACTCGACTCGTGCGACTGGACACGATCGGAAGTTGCCCGTGTTGAATGACTAGATGTCGCCACACGGCCAACTCTTACAGGGCCGTGTTGGCTACACGGCCCGTGTTGGTGCTGGCTCCTGCATTTCTTCACTATTTTGGCTCGTTCTCCCTCGTTTCAACTCCGAATTGAGATCCGCTTTTTCCTACACCTTCCTTATCATGTTTAGCATCCAATAAAAAGTGAAAATCTTACGTTTAAGTTCATTCACACACATTTCAATAAAAATACAAAACACAACCAAATAACATATAAAATACGGATAAAATAATACGAAAATACATATAAAAAGACACTAAAATCTAGGTGAAAATAGCTCTAATCAACCCCCCAAACTTAAGGTGTTGCTCGTCCCCGAGCAACGAAAATGACAAATCAAAAGGAGAAATTTTCACCTAGAAAAATACTAAACGAATATAAGCAATAACACATCGTTAGCAATAATAACAACAAACTATGCTAAGTCATCCTACAACATTAAAATCATGACATGAGAAATTAACAAGTTCAATCAAAAGAGAATAAAGTGTAATATAGTTCCTTTTAAGTCCAAGCTTCACAATGGATATTAATGTCTCTCAACACTCTTTTGAAATAGGGTAAATCACACTCATTAATCGATTGGCTCGACTCACTATAAGCTTGCTCGCGGACTATATTCACAAACCACCAAAGTTTCAATTAATGATCAAAAAGGTCTTTAATTAGGATGTAATGATAAGCTCTTTGGTAGGGTAGGAAGTATATGGATAAGAGTGACTCAACAAGTGTAAGTAATCAAAGAGATGGCCAATTTCCTCAACTTCTCCACTTTTCTTTCTTCCTTTCTTATCTTTACAATCTAAAGCAGTATTCATTTACTTTCCTTGGATCGAGCTTCTTTTGATGCATGCTTCCTATCTTTGAATTTTGTTTACTTGAGCATTTTGATGTTGTTTTACTCTTTTCTTACTTTGAGGTTGCATGTGCATTCTTGTTTTGCTCTTTTCATCCTTTTTCTTGCTTGTTTACCATGTCCTTTTTCTTCTTTTGCTAATCAATCAATCCTTTCTAGCTACCATCTCCTCAATCACCCACACAAAGGTATATAAGCTTGAATGGGTAATTAAGGCTTGAAATGTGCTAAATTCACAAGAAATAGGCTTATAGGCTCAAAATGGTTAACTAAGGATGATGTTCATGGTAGGGAACATATATGGCAATGACTATAATAATAAGGATGGCCTTAGATCATTTCACCAATCTCCACTAATCGGGCTCATTCCTATAGTCCTTGAGCAAGTTCTAACTTATCAAACACAACCGATCCACTCATGAAGAAATACCATGTATGCATGGTTGAGGCTCAAATGCTCACAAGCTTGTGCTCGGACTTTAAGGAACTTATTACACCACATTCATCTCAAAATTGAACAAGTTAAATAAAACATGTCACAATTTGAAAGTGTAGAGATTCTTAATCATAATTTGTCATCACTTATCACCACGACATATCATCACTCACGTTCAAAAATGACTCACGACATCCCTAAACAAACCACCAAACATCCCAAGACAAGAATGAAAATACACACAACATACAAATAAGGACTCAACAAACAAGACACAACAAAAATACAAAACATGCAAAAACACAAAATACCATCATCCATAAGAAACTTAAGCACACATTCATCCCAACCTTTATTGAAAAGGAAATCCTAATTTACGAAAGTAAACCTCCCACAAACATAACAAATGAAGTATCATGCTAGTCACAACAATCAAAATCAATTCATTTCAAGTAATAAAATGATAAGGTGTAGAGTACTCCCTCAATAGGCATTTGGTAAGGAAAGCGTTAGCTCCAAGCTCCATCTTGCTTCCAATACCTCTCATTCATGCTCAAATACTCAACAAACACCATTATTTCAACAATTTCATTATAAATATGGACTATCATGCACTTCAACACCACCAATCATGCCAAAATCAACCCAAACTCATGAGAAAAATTTTAAAATTGACCCAATTTTTACAAGAATCATACTCAAGTGGTGAGTCACACCACACACTCTCCCCCCAAACTTAAATCGAAACAAGAGTTGAGACTTAAGTTTGCAAAGAGTGGTGAGACTTACCCTTGTAGTTTCCATTTATAATCTTCTTGTAGAGAACCATACGCATCCACACGACTCAAGCTATGTCCACCACGCACTAGCACCCCCCAAACTTAACTCGAGACAAGAGTCACGAATTAAGTTTGCAACAAGTTGTGGAACATGTCAACTTGAATCCATGAAGCATTTCTCTTTTCTTCAATGTGCATTTTTCTCCATGAGCACAATCAACCTAAAAGGCCAAAATAAACAAGCAACAAAAATAAAAAGAATGGGTTGCCTCCCATTTAGCGCTAAGTTTAACGTCTTCAAGCCGGACGAATGTAAGCTCTTAACAGTCGGAGAAATCCAAGACCCCATCGGGCCGCATCTTCACTTTAAACATCTCTTTAACAACCTTTTTATCCACACTTCGTGCTCCTTTAACACTTGAACTCATCTCGTTTCCTCTTTTCCTCACATTCTTAAATCCCGGAGGCCCTTTATCAATCTTCAAATCAACATGTGGATCTCCCCCAAGCGTATTTCTTTTTGAAGAGAAATTTCCTGCAATTTCAAGCATAAAGTTAGTTAATTCTTCATCTTTTAAAATCGCACTTACCACTTCATCTCGAATATCCGGAGGCTTAATGGGTGGCTTCAAATGAAGATTTCGCCCTATTAAATTCTTGCTTGATAACACCAATTCTCTTTCATGTGATCGGAGTGTGAGTTCCTTCTTATCCATATCAAATTTGGCTTTTGCGGTTGCCAAAAGCGGCCTTCCAAAAATTAATGGAATCCAAGGATCCGCTTGCTTCTCAACTATCATAAAATCCACCGGAAATACAAAATCCTCTATTTGCACAAGCGTATCCTCCACAACTCCATGGGGCTTTATCATTGAACCATCCATTATTCCGATTTCCACATCCGTTTCCTTTAACCTCCCAATGCCAAGTTTCTCAAAAATCTCCAAAGGCATTACATTAATGCTCGAACCAAGATCACATATAGCATTAAAGTTTTCCCCATTTCCAATTTTACAAGTAAGAACGAATTTACCGGGGTCTTCCACCTTTAATGAAGCATGAACCTCAACAATGTCATGATCTTGTTTCAACATTATCTCTCCATCACACTTACTTTCCTCATCCAACAAAGACAAAAATTCACCAATTATCATCTCATCATCCAAAGACCAATCTTCATCAACGCCAATGTCCTCCTCAATTTTTGACACCACTTTATCACCAACTACTTCTTCAACCTTAGAAACAATGTTTGTTGTTTCCACCAACCCTTTCTCCACCTTACTTTCCATGTTGCACACGGTAACATACAAACATTACTCCTTAGGATTAGTTACCGTGGTAGAGGGGAACTTTCCTTGTTGGTGTTGAGATCCAACGGAGGAAGCAATTTCCCCCATTTGATGCTCAAATGCTCTCATCATATTGTCGGATTTCTTTTCATTTTCATCCATTCTAGCTTCAAACTTAGTATCTCTCTTTTCCATATAAGCCCTTGTATCTTTCATGAATGCTAGTAATGTCTCTTCCAATGATGACTTACCTTCTCCATTCAATGGTTTGGCACTTGGATCGAATCCCGGAGGAAATGACACGGTGGCTTGAGGATTAGAGTAAGAAAGATTTTCATGCTTCCTTGGAGCTTGATAATTTCCACTTGATTGATTGAAATTGCTTCCCCGAGCTTGCCCTTGATATCCTCCTTGATAATTACCTTGGTTGGAAGGATAGTTACCTTGAAAATTCCCTTGACGTTGAAAATTTCCTTGGTAATTTCTCCCATCTAAATAGGCAACATCCTCTACATTTTGCATAACAAGGCTCTCATCATTCACAATGGCACTTGTGCTTCCCCCTTGACTCACTCCTTGAGTGATCAAATTCAATTGCTTAGTTAAAGCATTGATGCTTTCATTAAATTCTTTCATGCCTTGGCCTTGAAACACATCGCTCTTCACTTTATGCACACTTTCCACTTGAGCCACCTTTCCGTATGCATAACCTCCCAATATCCTCTCGGACGGCCATTGATAAGCATTCATCGCAATGTCTTCAAAAATTTTCATAGCTTTCATCGCATCCACTCTGAATATAGATCCTCCGGATGAGGCATCTACATGCATCCGATGTTGTTGGCTCAACCCTTGATAGAAGAAAGCCACTTGTTGATTCTCATGAAAGTCATGTTGAGGGCACTTTCTTAGCATCTCCTTGTAGCGTTCCCATGCTTCATAAAAGCTTTCATCCGGAATTTGCTTAAACTGAGTGATAAGGCTCTTCAATTGGAGTGTCTTTGAAGGAGGAAAGTACTTGTTTAGGAACCTTTGCTCAAGATCTTCCCATGTGTTACAACTTCCCAAAGGAATTGCATTATACCATGCCTTAGCCTTGTCTCTTAAAGAGAAAGAGAACAACCTCATCCGAATAGCATCTTCCGATACTCCATTCATCTTAATGGTATTTGCAACCTCCAAGAAGCTAGCTAGATGCATGTTTGGATCCTCAAGAGGACCTCCCCCAAACTGATTTTCTTTGACCATGTTGATCAATCCGGTCTTGATTTCTAAATTGTTGGCTTGAACCGGAGGAACCATATTGTGTACGGCTCTCGGTTGGAAGTAATCCCGGATTGCTCTAGGCCTTGGCCTCTCTTGAGGTATTTGCACATTTCCTTGCATTGCTTGGTTATTGAACATATTAAC